>OX940806.1:23597953-24279757 GCA_954870605.1 Acer campestre | reverse complement strand
AATCAAGTTCCCTTTCATTCAGGAACTTAATTCCTGATATGTGTGTGGGGTCCATGAAACTTAATTCCCTACAAAATTAGTAAACATGGGACTTTGAAAATAGGGAACTTAGTACTTGTTTGGTTAAGTTTTCTACTACCTCAAAAGGTCTACCAATGTCTATTTGAGTTTTTTAGAGTTGTTTGGTTGGGCTTTTAAGATTGTCTATTTTAAATTGAGTAGAGACTAGTAGAGTTTAGACCTCTACTAGGCAAAAGCTCATAGGGAGGTGCTTCTCCAAATAGACATTTTAAAAATAAAAAAAATAAAATAAAATAAAAAAAAAAAAGTCTATCAACCAAACAACTATATATTTTTTATAAAAAAACTCTATTTCTAATAGATCTACTGCAAGTAGATCTTTTACTGCTAGAGGTTTTTCAAAAGCTCAACCAAACAAGCTCTTAATTCCCTTTCCCAACTTGGATTCCTGATTAGTAAACATGCCAAAAATGCATTGTTACATCCTCCATTCAAATTAATATATGAATGAAGATATATAGTTGATCAGATATATTCTAAATACATATTGTCTCCAAAGGAGAGGGAAGACCAATGAATTGAGTGTGATTGTGATATGTGCCTAGACCAAGTCAACCGTTAGTGGTTAATTAGTTAATGGATAATTAGTACCTTTATTTTAGTTTCCATTATTCAACTTTTTCCTATTTTTGAGGAGTGCTAAATTCACTCTCTCAGCCTACTCTCTTAACACACTCTCTGTTCTTGTGTTAACACATGTGGACAACATTTGTTTTACATTAAAACTCTAACCTTTATAAAGAGCTTACTTTTTCATTTTATTTACACTACAAACCAACAACTAATTTCCTATATTGCCCTTCTTCATTTAATATCAATAATAATAATAATAATAATAATAATAATAAAAGAATATTTTAATTGGTTATTAATCGAAACTTTTCTTTTCGTAGGTACTTAAAAATGCTATGTTGTCCAAAGATGGGAAGAAAAAATGTTCACGGGTAATGGTTTGAATATTTTTATTAAATTTGTTTTGTATTTATCTTAAAATGAAAATGATCAAATATATTATTAGAAATAAATAAACCTTACGATGTCAGGTATATACAAGCTCAAGGGATCAAAGTATTGATAATTTCCATAATACACAAGTTTATTCGCAAGCGGTAAAATATAATCTATATATAGTTATATCTTTTTTTTTTTTTTTTAGCTTAAATACTATCATATTTCTATTTCATATTACTATTACAGTTTATCGAGCCTTCTGATCATTAGATTGCTTTAAAGATACAAATTATTAAAACTAAGTGTGTACATATTTTTTGTAACATGAGCAAAATATTTCTCATTTCATATTAAAATTTGTTAATTTTCCTTATATATGTTTTGTAGGTATTCAAAAGTCAGAAGCATTTTCTCAAATGGAAAGAAGCAGTCTTGTGGTGTTTTCTTTTTGTATTTTATGGTGTTTTCGGATAAATATTCTGTAATTATTTTTTTTTTTGGTTTATGAACGATGTACCATTTATTTAATTTCTTTTAGTTTATATGAAATTTTTATAATATATTTTAAAACTATTTATTCTAATTTGTTTTACTAATTAGTTATTCTATTCAACAACCATCAAGTTAACCAGTAATGTTTGGTAATGAAAATTTGGTAAAAATAAATGTCTAAGCAATTTAATTTGAGTCTGTAAACACAAGTTCAGTAGAAAGAAGAGAAGTTGCAAAGTCTTAGAGTCTAACAACACAAACTTATTATTATTATTTTTTAAAAAATGATATTAAATAACAATATGTTAAAGTTAAAGAAGAATGGCAATATAGGAAATTAATTGTTGGTTTGTAATGTAAATAAAATGAAAAAGTTGGCTCTTTATAAAGGTTAGAGTTTTAATGTAAAACAATAAATGTTGTCCACATGTCAACACAATAACAGAGAGTGTGTTGAGATAGTGGGTTGAGAGAGTGAATTTAGCACTCCTCTTCCTATTTTCATGTATTGTTATTTCCATTTTAATTGGAGTGGTACTATTGACAACCCTCTAATAAACTAATAAAACCCCATTTTTTAAAATTTTTTAAATTATTTGATTCTTTTCAAAACTGCCTTTCTTTTTTGAAAACAAAACTACCCTTTTATTTCTCTACACTTTTTTTTTCCAGTACTTTTTTTTTTTACTTACCTCTAGCATCCATTCATCGTCTTTTCTTAGGTTTTTTTTTTCCTTCATTTTGTTTTATTATATTAGGGAAGATAAAAAAATATATATTTAAAAAGTATCAAAGAATTTATTTTTTATCTTCCCTAATATGATAAAACAAAAAACAAAAAAACAAAACAAAAAAAAAAAAACAAAAAAAAACAAAAAAACATAAGAAAAAGTAATGAATGGGTGCTGAAGCCTAGATGTGAGTAACAAAAATATAGAAAAAATAAATAAAAAAGTACATAACGGAAAAAAAAAATAAATAAAAAAAAATGGGCAGTTTTGGAAATGAACCAGTTAATTTTTTGAATTAAAAAAATGGGATTTTATTAGTTCATTAGAGGGTTGTGAGTAGCACCACTCAGTTAATTGCTATAATGTAAGGCTTATAAATAGCCAAAGATCAGTTGAATGAAAGGATATGAAATTTTACACCAATTAATCTCTCTTTAAATTATGTCTCTCCTTCCTCTAAACTCTTTTTCTCGTTCACCCGGCACATGTCAGACTGTGTGGAGCAATGTGCAAAAGGCATATGAGTCATCTGATAGGGACGGGTTATGGGCCTTGTGAGTATTGGTTTGGGCTATTAATTTGGTGATAGTACACATTTCATATAGAGTGTTGTAAACTTATTATGTTTCCAAATAATGTAGAAATGGGACTGTGAAGCTAAGCTTCGTTGAAATGTGACATTGCATTACGTTACATCTATGCTTCAGAAATTGATGAAATATGTTCTATTTATGTGTGTGTTTGGTGTTGATTGAATGCGATTGATTGCATGCTCCCCATGCTATCGCACGCTTTGGCTCCATTCTAATTGGTGCCCAACACAGAACCCATCATGAGGGGGCCCAATCCATCTCTTGGAGTTGGAAGACACTTATTTTATTTTATTTTATTTTATTTATTTATTTATTTATTATGTGAATTCAAGGTTTAAAGAGGGGGAGAAATTGAACCTACAACCTCATGGTGTAGGTTTGAAGGGTTTACCTGGATGGAGTTGGAAGGCACATGAAACATGTATTATCTATTCTTTGTAATTCCTTCTTGCTTCCTAAGCTCTTCCGAGCTACTCTCACACTATATTTGAATTGGTGGAAAATGAGAGAAAGGAAAGAAAAGGTAAATGAGTAAGGGAACGGAATAGAAAGTTTTTTTTACACTATGTTTGGATTGATGAAAAGGAAAGGAAATGAGAGGATAGTGGTTTTAATGATTGTTGTTTGGATGATTATGGGTGGAAATGAAAGAAAAGAATAGTGATTTTATTTTATTTACGAAAATCCCCTTCTTTTAACAATATAAATACAAACAATATATAGGGTTATTTTTTGGATTTTGAAAAAATTATTAATGGTTGATTCCTTTCCTTTTCTTTCCCTTCCTTTCGTTTCCTTTTCCTCTTTTTCCTCCCAAATTTGGATAGAAACCAAAGTGTTTAAAATAGAAAGAAATTATTCCACTCATTTCCTTCCATTTCCCTCCATTTCCTTTCCTTTCATTTCCCTCTCATTTAACCATCTAAACAAGAAATTATAAATCCCCCCAAATCCTTTCATTTCCTTCCCTTTCTCTCCAATTCCTTCAAACCAAACATAGTATAAATGATTATTGTTTGGATTGTTATACATGTAAGCGAAAGGAGAAGAAACCAATCTTTTTTGGAGGGGAGAAATAAATAAATTCATTTTATTCTGTTTACGAAAATATCATTCTTTTAACAATATGAATACCTAACATTAATAGGATTAGTTTTGGGATAATGAAAAAATCATTATTTCTGGATTCCTTTCCCTTGTTTCCCTCCCAAATTTGGATGGAAATAAGAAGAAATTATTCTCACGTTTACCTTCCATTTCCTTTCCTTTCTCTCTTATTTAACCATTCAAATAAGATATTATAAATCCATCAAAATCATTTACTTTCCTCTATATCTATTCCATCAAACTGCCAAATTTCAACACTTCATCACAAATGTATATTATTAATTATTAATTATTAAATAATCTCTCTCTCTTTCTTCCAACTGTCCTTATGAATCATTAAATTGATAAGCTTTAATGATGAGATTATATTTTATTGTCTTATTCCCTTCATTTTTCTTCAATAATATTATGGAGCATGATCACTTTAATTTAATATTTTTAATTAATTTATAATATATTACATTTTCGATATTTACTTGAAAAAAATTTGCGATCGCATTCATTTTATAAATTAATAATTTATTAAATACTAACACATATATGATTGACTATATGATGTTTTTGCCAATATGGGTGTAGCTCAGTTGGTAGATGGACAAACTTGGGGTTTGAGCAAATGACTCTCAGATCAGCGACTTGAATCCTACTAATGGCGAAAGCTTTAAAAAAATAACTAGTCCCAAATTAATAGATATTGTAAAAATAAAAAAAATAAAAAACTATATGACATTTTTTGAAATGTGAATCTATTGTTACATTTATTTTTTATTTTATTTTTTGAAATTCAAATCTAATTAGATCTCATACCTTTTTTTTTTATAATACACATAAAAGTTTTGGGAATGAATTCTTATATTGCAATAAAAAAAACCTATTCAATGTCATTGATACTTTGAATGTTTTCTTGCATGTAACATGCTCCAAAGTTAATATAAGATTTTAGATTTCAATCAATAAAATGACTAAAATGTATGTTTACAATTAAATAGCATAATACACACTTGATATCTTCACAACAATTACAAATATTAATTTATTAAGTAAATTATTATTTCGTTTAATTCATATATTTTAATTATATAGTTACCTTCAGGGTCGTAGCTCAGTTAGTAGATGGACAAGCTTGAAGCTTAAACAATTGACTTTTAAGTCAGCTGCTCAAATCCTACCAGTGGTAAAAAAATTTCAAAAAAATTATCTTGTCTAGATAAGTGAATAGATGGATACCGTAAAAAAAAAAAATTATATAGTTCCAATGTTGTTAATTTGAACTAAGTTTTTAGAAGAGTATTTGGTTTAAAATTCTGCTTATATACGATTAAATTTGTATATCGACATCATACAATAAGTGTGATTGGTTAACATGTTTTATTTTGGAGTGGAGCTTAGCTGTGAGGAGAATTGAGAAACAACAAGAAGTAATAAATAGTTGAAAGTCAAAAAAGAAATAAAGATATAGTTGTACACAATCATAATTGAGATGTTCCCTCTCCTCTACAAAATCAGTCCCACGCATCCATTCTTTTTCTCATTAGTCCCACCTATTCATCATCCATTCACTTTTCTTTCCACAAAATTAATTTAAAATAATTTTTCAAAATTTACAATTTTACTCATCAAACCAACTTTTAGTATTAATTATTTCTAAATTGAAATTCCATGCCAATTAAACAGACTCCCTTTGTAATGAGTCACTACCTAATCATAATTCATATATAATCCAATCAAATTTCGCTACCAATTTGATTGGATTATCAATCAATCAAATAAATAAAAAACTAATTAATTTAACATATATTCAAAATCAAATATTACCATAAATATTCTATTTAAAAAGTTCAGATATGTCTCATCCGCACTAAATAGTAATAATGATGAAACCATGAGGTGGTTGCCTTCGTGGTCTAAGGCTTGGGATGAAAATCTCAAGTCTTTGATTATACTCTTGACAATTACATTGTGGCTAGACGTCAGTGTGCTAGCTCAGCTGGTGGAAGGACGGGCTTGGGGTATGAGTAACTCTTAGCTCAACGGTTTGAATCCTACCCTAGTGAAGGTGAGTTATGATTTACTTGCTTGCATCTTTGTGTGGCCGGAGGTGTGGACCGAGGTTTCTTATCTGTCATACTCCATAATATCCAACAAATAAACCGTTTTGGTTATGAGTGTGTCACGCAGTTGGGGAGGACAGGTGGATGCATGCCTGGATGAAGTCCGGGATCCTCGATACAAAAAAAATAAAAATAAATAAATAAATAATGATGCACATCCTTGCGTAGTTCATGTGGCGTGCCCTTTTCCTTCCGTATTACTATTGAGAGATTTAAATCGAATTATATACGTTTTTCAAGTATATATTGAGATTTTTTTATTTTCAATATTGTGGGACTAATAAATATGTAGATACAGGAGGACTAGACATTACCTTAATTTAGCTTCCAAGAAAGGTTAAAAATAGAGATTGAAAAGAAAGGTTATCTTAATTTCATTTCTACTTATAAATGTCTAATAATTATGAAAAAGAAAAGTGTGGAGATTGTCATGTAGTCTCGCAACAAATTGAGCAATACAATGGCCCACTTAAATAATGAGTTATGGCTCCTCTTGTCTAAATTGAAATTCAAAACATTAGAAATTATAATGGTAAGAAATCACAAGTGTTAATATATATTGGTAATTAATTTTATGATCACCCATTAATCCATTATATCTTCGATCTTCTAATCTTCTTTATCCTTTAATTTGCCTCTAATCACTCTTTTCCTAATTAACCGACCAAAATTCCATCCACAAACTTTGTCCTACTTTCCATCTTCTCACAATTTTCCCAAGAACCAAAAAAGCTTAACTATCAACTCATTTTTGTAGTTTTGGTGTTTCGTCTTCTTTAGATATATATATATATATATGGGGACAGCGACGTCGTCCATGGCGGCTAAGTTCGCCTTCTACCCTCCGAACCCTCCCTCGTATAACATATTAGTTGATGAAGAAACTGGGAAGATGAGAATCTCCGACGTTCATCAGAGAGATGACGTGGAAGTGGACGTTTTGAAGCTGACCACCAAGAGAGGTAACGAGATTGTGGCCATGTACATCAAGAACGCATCGGCTTCCTTGACTCTGTTGTATTCTCATGGAAACGCTGCTGATCTCGGCCTCATGTTTCACATTTTCTCCGAACTCAGCCTTCACCTAAACGTTAATCTTATGGGGTCAGTCATCTAGCTTCATTAGATCCATTTGTTTTTTTTTTTTTTTTTTTTTCCAGTTTCAATATTCAAATTACGTTATGTGATATGAATAGCTAATCATATTTTCCTTTCACTATACAATATCGTTTGTGTTAATTCAGGTATGATTATTCCGGGTATGGACAGTCTTCTGGAAAGGTATACTCCTGTCTTTTCTGTCTACAAACTTTGACTTCTAATGTAAAAGTCAATGGAGTTTGCCAATTATAAATTTTGACTTCTCAGAAGTCTTGCCTTGAATATGTGTATAATTCCTATCAGAGAATGTTTTATTTTTATTTTTTTATTTTTATACTGAATATGTCTGAATTGAAATCTAATGTCAAGTATAACAAGATTGAAGCTGTGATTTTTAAATTTTTTCTGAGTGTTAATTTGGTTCAAGAGAAAAGAAAAAAAAAAGCATCAAATTACATGATTAGATGACATGATTATTGTGTGTTTTAAGAGCAAATTTCAAAGAAAAACTCTTTAACTGTTAATTTTTGTTGGTTGAAACCTGAAATGTGTATGCTTCACAGGCAAGTGAGCAGGACACATATGCAGACATAGAGGCTGCTTATAAATGCCTGGAAGAGACTTATGGAGTGAAGGAGGAAGACATTATATTGTATGGACAGTCAGTTGGGAGTGGACCTACTCTAGAATTGGCTGTCCGTTTGCCTCAATTGAGAGCTGTCATTCTCCACAGTCCGATCCTATCCGGCCTTCGGGTTATGTATCCTGTCAAACGAACTTTCTGGTTCGACATTTACAAGGTTTTCAACTATCCTGCATTATGCAATATGTTCATTGATCAGTTTAGTTTATTATTAAAATGGTGTTGAGTCATTGACCCTTTTGTTATATTGCAGAACATTGATAAAATTCCACTTGTCGAGTGCCCGGTTCTGGTAATTCATGTAAGTAGCTAGATAGTGATATGTCCTTTAATGTTTTCATGTTTGAATGAAAATGAGAGAGCATTGTTGGGTGTTTGCAGGGAACTGAAGATGATGTAGTGGATTTTTCGCATGGTAAGCAGCTATGGGAGCTTTGTAAAGAGAAGTATGAACCATTATGGATTAAAGGAGGAAACCATTGCAATTTGGAACTCTATCCAGAATACTTAAGACATCTGAGGAAGTTCATATCAGCTATTGAGAAGTTACCGCGTCTTCGAAACGTATCAGAACAGAAAACAACAGATGAAGTAGTAGTAGTAGCAGAGAGTTCAAGTTCAGGGAACAACACCAACACCACAGAGCAAGTAATAATATTGGACAAGTCGAGACCAAGCACTGACCTTAAAGAGAAAGAAAAGGGTAGGCCTAGTATTGGACAGAGATCAGAAAAATCAAGGCTGAGCACAGACAGTAATAGTAGAGAGAAATCAAGAAGCAGCACTGACAAGAGAGACAAGTCAAGAAAGAGTGTTGATCGATCCGGGAAGGCGAGGAACAGCGTTGATCAACCGGATAGAGCAAGGAACAGCTTCGACCGGTCAGTTTAAACCATTAAAATGTTTTGTTTTCATCACCATTTATTTTCTTATATGTCTTCCTTTTCATGTGATGGAAATTTGCAGGCTTGGAGATATGGTGAGATCAGTTGGATTTTGTAACGTTGATTGTTTAAAGCAGACAGCTGCAGAGGCTTGAAGTATATTAATCGAGGGAAATTCAGCAGCAGCATTGGAGGAGGTTAAAGAGAAAATGTTTTGCACATCTGCTTCAGATTTCATGAACGAACCCATTTAGAATTCATCTATTTTATTCTTGAATTTTTATTTGTTGCAGAACTAGTAGATTAGTTGGTAACAAGTTCTTCTAGCTTTTGTTGTCTGTTTAATGGGGTAATTCCGTAATTGTCAAATATGTGTCAGTCTTTTTATTATCTTCCTTGTGTTGTTCTGATATATTTTTCTTTTCAATTAGTTGTGCACTTTCCGTTCACATATGTAATGGAGATTCGAGTCTCGTCTTTATCTTGTTTTTATCGGTTGATTTGCTGTCGGAATTTTTATTTTATTTTAAAAGATTAAATAGACATGTTGCAGCAAAAACAAGGGTATAAAACTACAATATAATTCTATACATTACAACTTTCATATTGTAAATGAAGAGTAAATAATTTATAATTCATCACATCAGTTATAATATAATTCCACGTTATCAGTAGTTACGGTTACAACAATTATCTATGTACATAATATTAAAATTAAGTATAACCAATTAGGTCTCAATTGGAGTCAAGGGACTACCATCGTCTACTCGTCTCCATCATTATTTGTCATGACTGTTTTGGAGTAAGTTTCTTGGCTTGGACAAGACATTTTGTCCATATTGCTATTTTGTTCAATGAAATAATTTCTTAGATGTATTACCATTTCCTAAGGGTATGGTTAAGTCCGCTTTTTACATGTTAGTTGAATCTTATATTCAAAACCCCTATTTAAGTAGTCATTTATTTGGTACCTCCCAAAATTCAGGAACTGCCATACTAACCCTTCTCGGAGGATTCCATCAACAACCTCAAAGTTTGTGACGAATCAATATTGTTCATTATTATTTAGTGAACGGAGTCATCTACTCTCATATCATATAGAGAAAACTCTATGCACATAACGGTAAATGTGCTCCACCGTAAATGTGAAAGGTCCTAACATTTATCAAATGAGAAAATAAGCTATGTAGAACGGATACGGATATATGGATATAGATATAGGATACGGATACGGCACGATATGGGAATACGGTAAATCTTCAAAAACTAGGATACGGATACGACAGAATATATCAAATAAAATAATATATATTTATATTTAATATATATATATATAAATATATAAACATATTTGATAATTCATTCAAAATCAAAATATATTCAGAATTCAAATAAAACATGTCATATAACTACATAAGTCATAACAATGTAACATATTACAGGATCCAAATAAAACATGTCACATAAGTCGAACATATTATAAAATCCAAATAAAACATACATCACATAAGCCATAACATATTACAACATCCAAATAATACATAAAAAAAAACTCATAAAACATATTTTAAGTTCTTAATTAACTTCATTATCATCATTCACATTGTTAAAGGATCTAAATAATTCGGCATATAACTCTAATTCATCAAGTGAAAGGTTTGCAATCTCAAGTATCTCGTTATTCTCCATGTCAATGGAATCAAAGCCAAAATTTCTTTACAGTTTCATTTTGACCTCTAATATTTTGAAATTATAATTTGACCCCGTTTTATACTAAAATAATTATAATATTGCCCCAAACGTATCCTCCAAGTATCCCCAAGTATCTTCCAAATATCCCCTAAGTATCATCCAGTCAAACTTGTGAAAAAGTCAACGGATACGCCATTTGGCGTATCGAATACGTATCCTGGGGTATCTGGAAAGTATCGAAACTAGATACGAGTTCGATATGGATCTGGATATGAGTTCGATACGAGTTACCTTCACCAAATGAATTATCCGTGCTTCATAGAAAATAAGTGACACTTGAATTATAAAATATTTCATTTACCAAAATGAGAAAAAGAAAAGAAAAAAAGAGAGGATATTATAAGTTAATGAAATGGCAGAATATAGGCCTTACAAATTCGGGGGAGATAGCTCCAAAACCAGCGACATAGTTGCGGTCTTTCTAGAACTCTCCACTCTCCCTCTAAAACCCTTTTACAGGGTTTTTGATACGCTCTCTCTTTAGCTTCAAAAATACAAAACATTTCTCTCCCTGCCTTTCTCTCTATCTATGGCTCCAGTCATGAGCAGATCCTTAGCTGCTGCTGCCTCTTTAGTTTCTCTGCCATCTTCAACACCCTTTTCGTTTAAACACGCTAATAACAAGGCCTTGAGTCTCAGAAGCGCGTTTCTTCCCCAGCAAAATGCTCTCAGAAAGGGCTTTTCTTGTGCTGGCTTGAACTGGAATATTCAGAAGAGTAACAACCGTATCGTCGTCCGCTGCGAGGCTGCCGTTGCCGAGAAGGAGGCCGCTGACACTTCCGGTGAGAAGTATGAATACCAAGCCGAGGTGGGCATCCCTTCTCTTTCCTGATAAGAATTTTTTTATTTGGGGATTATGAATTTATTGATTATGGGTTATGATTAGGGTCTGTTTAGTTTATGAGAATCCATTGCAAGGTTAGGCCTTTATGTTTCTATTTATATGTTAGATATGAAATGAATCTGTTCAGGCCAAATTATGATGAGTTAAGTTAAAAGAAATATTTTTTTAGGTTTGAACATGAAATAAAATCAGACGCTTGCTGAGTTTTTCTTATATACTAAGTCCTTTTTGTAGTAATTGATTTTTTATTGTACTGTTTTCACTCTGGTTTTCTGGAGAATTGAAATTTAAGATGGTTGCAGGTCAGTCGTCTGATGGATTTGATAGTTCATAGTCTATACAGCCACAAGGAAGTATTTCTTAGAGAGCTTGTGAGGTGAGTACATGCACTTCTATCGAAGAACTATTCTTACTGTTCAATTTTGCATTCCTACCATATCATCTTAAATCTATAATTTGTTTGGATTCTGGTATTGTGTGCAACGTTCTTCTCATTTAACATTTAGTCCTTTTAAGTTTATGGGTTATTGGCAACATGGAACAAGTATCTTAACCCAAGAGGCCTAAGCTCTTGTTTATCTCCTGTCATTATTTTACTTGTATCATCTATGAATATTGTGTGCATGTTGCTGCAAAAGCTTTCCTTCTGAAAGTGGTTGTGCTTCGTATTTGATCTGACTTGTCACCTGTGTTGCAGCAATGCGAGTGATGCTTTAGATAAGTTGAGATTCTCAAGTGTGACAGAGCCCTCCCTACTTGGAGATGCTGGTGAGCTTGAGATACGCATCAAATCTGACCCAGACAATGGGACGGTCACCATAACGTAAGCCTTTACTCTGTTTATTTGCGCTTCTTTTCTTGATTAGCGGGGTAATAAAAAATGGTTAATCTGAATTTGCAGAGATACTGGTATTGGGATGACAAAAGAAGAGCTCATTGACTGTCTTGGAACTATTGCGCAGAGTGGTACTTCAAAGTTCCTTAAAGCCCTTAAGGTATTTGTTTATATTTCTATCTGCAATTGCATAATCTAACATTTCTCAATCTCTGTCTGATTCTCATTAAGCTTTTTGTGATCTGCAGGAAAATAAGGACCTAGGGGCAGACAATGGTTTGATTGGTCAGTTTGGTGTTGGGTTCTATTCTGCTTTTCTTGTTGCTCAGAAGGTGCAGCATAATTTTTTCATTACTGATAATGATCGTAACTTTCCTGTTCAGTTTCATTGCGTTTCTTTTTACTATTTTTTGTGTGGCCATATGCTTATTGAAATTGGTTTTATATATAGGTTGTTGTGTCTACTAAGAGCCCAAGGTCAGATAAGCAATATGTTTGGGAAGCTGAAGCTGACAATAGCTCTTACGTGATCAAGGAAGAAACTGATTCTGAGAATCTCCTACGTCGTGGAACTCAAATCACACTTTATTTAAGGGTATTAGCTCATCTTAGTTTTCCTTAAGATAATAATTGGACTGGCCTAGCAGATTCTGTTTTCAAGACTACGTAAGGAATCTGCAAAAATGTTTGATCTGTGCTTGTAACTAGGATTGCCATGTTTGCATATATTTACTGCTACTCAAATGTATGCATAATATGGAAAAATTAAAAAGTTATAGTTAGCTTATTCCAGTAAGGCTGTAATTTTTTGTTATTTTGGATTTGAGGAAGCCTTGAATGTACCATTTTAGAAACCCCAAAGACAGACTGCTGAAAATATAATTGTTTTCTTGCAGGATGATGATAAATACGAATTCTCAGATCCTACAAGAATTCAGGGTTTGGTGAAGAATTATTCACAGTTTGTTTCTTTCCCAATCTATACATGGCAAGAGAAATCAAGGACCATTGAGGTGATGACATTTATACCATTTGTAGTAATATATCACATCCTATTCTTCCAGGCTAATTTTTAAAAGAATTTGATGTAACACATAAATGCACGCTCATGTTTTTATGTACATGTATAGTACACTGTTAATGATAATGACAAAATGTTTGTTTCACTCCTCTGTTTAAAGTTTCCTTCAAAGTGG
Source organism: Acer campestre (assembly GCA_954870605.1). Lineage (NCBI taxonomy): Eukaryota > Viridiplantae > Streptophyta > Magnoliopsida > Sapindales > Sapindaceae > Acer > Acer campestre. The sequence continues at coordinate 24,266,436 of OX940806.1, read as the reverse complement.
TTGTTACTGGGGCCTGGGATACAATGAAGGTGTTAACTATAGTTTGTCCTCACTTTTATGCTGAATTGTACTGTCTACAAGATAAACAGTCACACCAAGGGCATCAGAACAACCAAACAAAAATATAAGATTATTTTCTTTAACATGTTATCATTGTACTTATGTCCTTACAGTTTCTGTAATAATACTTCTTTTTTTGATGAGTCAATATAGTAAAGAACTAGGATTATGACTTTAATTCTAATCAGTCTCTTCTTTAGTTTCAAAACCTTTTTTCTTAGTATAGATAAGCAAGTTTTCTAATCTTTCTCTGCCAAATTGAATCTTTGAGTAGGTAGAAGAGGAGGAAGAACCAAAAGAAGGAGAAGAACAGCCAGAGGTAATCATAATATCTGTACTGATTTTGGCTGTTGTAGTTGCATTTTCTTAGCAAGTATAGTGTTTTAGTGGCTTTCTGTGTTTCTCTCCAGGGTGAAAAGAAAAAGAAGAAAACAACTAAAACCGAGAAGTATTGGGACTGGGAACTAGCCAATGAAACAAAACCCATATGGGTGAGTGTGATCTGTTATTGTTGGTGAAATTATAATATATGTTCTAACATGTATTCGTTTGGTATCAATACCTGTTTTCTTTTCAATGCATTCTTTGTCTAATATCATTATATATCATGTCTTATGCATGTTCCTCCCCTCTCTGTTGTAGATGCGGAATTCAAAGGAAGTTGAAAAGGAGGAGTACCAAGAATTCTACAAAAAGACTTTTAATGAATTTTTGGATCCACTTTCATATACTCACTTCACCACTGAGGTACTGAGATCTTTCATAGTGTTTAAGCTGGAGATATGTTTGGTGAGGTGATTAACAACTATTCTTTGAAAATTGTGCAGGGTGAGGTTGAGTTCAGGAGTGTTCTTTACATTCCTGGAATGGGGCCTCTAAACAATGAGGATATAATGAATCCGAAAACAAAAAATATTAGACTGTATGTCAAGCGTGTATTTATCTCAGATGATTTTGATGGAGAGCTGGTAAGTATTGTCATATAGACTGAGATCCTATGATCTTATGATTTTTGTGGTTAATGAGTGATCCATTATTTCTTATTTTTGGTTTTTTACAAGATAGTGAAATGATAATGTTTTGATAGAAAAGATTGTGGTAAGATATAGCATAATCATGATTAACTTTGGCATTCTTATCAATGGATGTTTCTTAGCCTGAGTATACACCTTTTCCATTTTTAGATTATGTAATTAAGCAAAGCATATGTTTGCTTCCTTGCACTATATTATTCCTTCCTAATTGGAATTACTTATTTTAATCCTTGCTTGTAGTTTCCACGATATTTGAGCTTTGTGAAGGGTGTGGTGGACTCAAATGATCTTCCTCTTAACGTCTCTAGGGAGATCCTTCAAGAAAGCCGAATTGTAAGACATAGTTTCCTTCATATTTCTAGTATCATAATGCACAATTTTTGTTACTGTTTCCATCCATGAATGAAGTTTTTCTTTTCTGTTTAGAGTTTCTTAGCATTTCTGTGACATTTATGTATGAATATCTTCTTGTTTATTAATCATTTCCTTGTCTGTGATAATCCAGGTAAGAATTATGAGAAAGAGACTTGTTAGGAAAACATTTGACATGATTCAGGACATCTCTGAAAGTGATGACAAAGAGGTTGGTAGCAACTAAACACTTCAATTGCTCTTCTTTTTCCACCTTACTTGTGTTAGTGACACAGAATTTGGTCCATTTGATTCCAGGATTACAAAAAGTTCTGGGAGAACTTTGGAAGGTTTATAAAATTAGGATGTGTCGAAGACACTGGGAATCACAAGCGCATAGCACCTTTGCTGCGGTTCCATACTTCAAAGAGTGGAGAGGAACTGACAAGCTTGGATGATTATGTTGAGAACATGGGTGAGAAACAAAATGCCATCTATTACTTGGCGACAGACAGCTTAAAAAGTGCAAAAAATGCTCCATTCTTGGAAAAGTTGGTGCAGAAAGATATTGAGGTATGCATGTTTTAGTTTTGCTGATGTTATATTAGCATAACAATTTTCATTGTAAACCAGGCCAGTATCACAGTGATGTTGGTGAATTTAGCTAGCTGAAATGGCTGGTGAGATTGAATGCTTGTAGACATAATGGGAGATGTTTCATACTTTCATCTCTTCAGAAACTTGATTTTGCATCTATATTATATACAAAAGTTTTTACACACCAATTTTCCTTTTGTCTGGAACTCTGGAATGCTGGGTGACAAGGTGTGCTTGATTTCGTTTTAGGTTCTCTATTTAGTTGAGCCTATTGATGAAGTTGCCATCCAGAACATGCAAACCTATAAGGAAAAGAAATTTGTTGACATCAGCAAGGAAGATTTAGAGCTTGGTTAGTTATATACTTATATTTCCCCTTTGTGCTCATTATTGTAGTAATGTAATCTTTCCTATGTTTTCTTTTTTCTTTTTAAATTGTCATCTCTGTCATCTATATGGGGCATCTATTTGCATTTCCTCTGATTAGAAGATTTGGTATACCAGGTGATGAGGACGAGGTCAAAGAAAGAGAAAATAAACAAGAATACAATCTTCTTTGTGATTGGATAAAGCAACAACTAGGTGAGAAGGTGGCCAAGGTCCAAGTTTCGAAGCGTCTAAGTTCGTCTCCCTGTGTGCTTGTTTCAGGCAAGTTTGGATGGTCTGCTAATATGGAAAGGTTAGTAATTTTTTTTTTTTTTTGAAAGAAGTAACGGTTTTTTAATACCTGGAATACAAACTTAAAAACAGTAGTAGTTGATGTCATCCCTCTCTCTCTCTCTCTCTCTCTCTCTCTCTCTCTCTCTCTCTTTGTAAGATAGGATGTTCTCCTCTAATTTATGTTATTTTTTTTTTCCTTTTGAAGGTTGATGAAAGCACAAGCTCTTGGTGACACTTCAAGTTTGGAGTTCATGAGAGGAAGGAGAATACTGGAGATTAATCCAGACCATCCCATTGTTAAAGACTTAAATGTAAGACCATCTTCTTGATTTTTTTCCGATTATATTTCTCACGGCAGTTTGTCCCATGATACTATTTTTTGAAGTTAATGGAGGTCATGAGCTGAGAAAAACAATATGAAGAGAATCAATGAACCTAGTGTGTGATTTCTCATAAAGTTTTTTCAGCTTCGCTTCTGAAATCTTCTTACATTTTAAAGTTACTACTGCAATTGCTCATGATATGTTTTTTCTTAGCTTTGCTTCTGAAATCTTTCTTTAGGGGTTGTTTGCCTTTTTGAAAAACGTCTTTTTACATTTTAGGATTAGTTATATGAATAACTTATTTTAAAATGTAATAAATCTTTTTCCCACTACACAAACAACCCCTAGTTTGAGATCTCTCTTGCTACATGGATCCAAAGAATTAGTATATCTGTTGTCCACTAAATGGTCATGGGTTTTTGGTTTTTAATTGTGCAGGCTGCATGCAAAAATGCCCCTGATAGCAGTGATGCCAAGAGAGCTGTTGACCTCTTGTATGATACAGCATTGATCTCTAGTGGATTCTCTGTAAGGGCAAACCATAATTTTGTTTTTTTTTTTTGTTTTTCTTATTATATGTTGATTTGATTAGCTTTGTGTAATTTCATACTCTTCTGTAAATTATGCAGCCTGACAGCCCAGCTGAGTTGGGGAACAAGATCTATGAGATGATGGCAATGGCCCTTGGAGGGAGATGGGGTAGATCAGAAGGGGATGAGGATGCGGCTGAGGCACCTGAAGAGAATCCAGCAGAATCTGACACAAATGCTGCTGAACCCTCGGAGGCTGAAGTAATCGAGCCATCAGAAGTGAGGGCTGAGAGTGATCCTTGGCAAGATTAAATTTTCCGTTCACACATTAGAACAATTTTGGCGATGTTCCTTTGTTAAACACAGAAATAAAATACATGCAAGGGGGGTAGAGAAAGGGAAAAAAAAAATTTGGTAGAAGTGGTTGAGGTCTGTGTTGGTTGAAGTGGGAGAAAGTGAGGATCCTGAGAAGTTTTTGAGAAATGGAATACATCCTTGCTGAATATTATTTGGAGTGTTCATTATTCCAAGGAAAACATTGTTGTATGTTTAGCAGGAACTTAGAACACTTGAAACTCCATTATTATCACTCCAGGATAGTTTAGATGGATGTTGATGGTAATAGTTATTGCAAATTTACAAGCAAATCTCCTATTTGACAAGTCACTTGTGGTTGCAAATTACCCATTTCTCCATTTAACAAGTGTCAAATTATCTAATTCAATTCCTGTCTGGCTTTATTGTCGTGAAAGATGTAAAGAAAAAAGAAAGATAAGGAAAATTGATAACAGTATCCTCAAAATTATGGATAATTTTATATTTACCCAACAATTTAATGAGTGAGCATATTTTTTCACCCAAAATTCAACAGGATAGAAACACCCATTAAAATGGTTGTATATTAAAAGGAGTTCAAAAAAATAATAATATATATAACTACATTTTTGTCTTCATAGCCAAGTATGGGTTTTAAAACCTTTTTTTTTTTTTTTTTTTTTTGAAATTATCTTCATTTTGAAATTTATTTATTTTTACTGTTTTAATATTATTTTTTTAAAAAATTAAATTATTTATACTAGCTATACTATTTTCTTATAAAAAGATTAGTTTCATTTTTTAATTTTAATACTTATGAACAATTTTGGTATTTATATCAAACTTTAGGTGGATTTCAGTATATTTACCCCTTTGCAAATTACAAAGTAAAATATTGGGTCAGCCCACCCGCTAGTAAACGGGTCCAATAAAAAAACCCGGAGAGTAAAAACTAAAACAACTCTTGAAGGTTTTTAGAAGGGTTTTAAGGCGGCTGCATTGCAGTGCACATAATCCTCGTCTTCCTCTACAGCTTTCTCTGTTTTTCGATAATTATTTGATTTCCTTCTTCTTCAAATCCAATTCATTTTTTTATCAAACCATGTGGAGGAAGTTTGCCAAAGAAGCTTCTTCTAGGAAGATCAAATTTTCCGCATTTAAATTTCCTCATACCGGGACCGGGAATATAACACCTCCACACACCCAAACTCTCTTTAATTCTCTCTACCCACTTCTGGATTCTCATCGACTCGGTGTTTTATCTGCTCAAAAACACAACTTGGTTCGATCCCATTTCTCTCAATCGGTTAACGCTTTGAGTCTTAGAAGTTATGCAAGTGTCGCCGAGGCAATTGCTTCAACAGATGATGCAGATTCAGACTTATCGGGTTCCGAAGAAATCCAAGAATTGATAGACCAAATCAGCAAAGAAAGTGATTACAAAACGGGATCCTCATTGTCATCGTTTAATAAGCAGCCGAAGAAAATGGTTGCTGGTATGGGTTCGGGCAAGTACTATATGTTGAAACGTAGGCAAATCAAGATGGAGACCGAAGCGTGGGAACAGGCAGCCAAGGAGTACCAAGAGCTTTTAACGGACATGTGTGAGCAAAAGCTTGCTCCCAATTTGCCTTACGTCAAGTCTTTGTTTCTGGGTTGGTTTGAGCCTTTAAGGGATGCAATTACAAAGGACCAAGAAACCTGCAGAGAGAACTGTAGGTTGACTCATGCACCTTATATCGATAAACTTCCCGCGGATATGATAGCTGTTATTACAATGCACAAATTGGTTGGCTTGTTGATGACTAATGTTGGTGAAGTTGGGAGTGTTAGGGTTGTACAAGCAGCTTGCCAGATAGGTGAAGCCATTGAAAATGAGGTCGGTAACCTGGTCACTGTCCATTTTATTGTTAATGTGTTGATAATTGCCTTGTTTTTTTTTTATTTTTGGTTCATTTGGCATGTTTTCTTATCAACTTTGATCAATGTGGTCTGTGGTTAATAAATTATGTGAAGTATCATGTACCTTTTACCTGTATTGATGTGAGTCTTCGGGGTTTATTCGTGATTACTGTTTTATTTGTAAGATGAAGAGGGAGGTAATGGATCACTTGCTTCTACAGTGTTGGGTTGCTGAGAAACTTTAGGATTTGCTTTTTACACTAGTTGCTGAATATATGATCCTACAAAGGAAATTTGGAGCACATTAAGTGCTTTGGATATAAGAGGTGGTTGGCATGAAGACATCACTGTTTGCTCTGATATTCAGCATTTAATATGAATTTAATAGAAGAGTTTTCTAATGGTGTCAAGTGATATTCCTTGTTTCTGCAAAGAACCTGGCTTTGAAAATGAAGTTGAAAGTCAATCTTGTAGACAAAGCACTTTGTGTTATTAAATGATTTATGATTTTCCCAGTTTTAAAATATTTAAGATTGAGTCACTCCTATTAATTAATCCTGCTTCTGCAGAAAATAAGAAGCATATAGTTCCAGAAATATTGAAAATATTATTTGACATGTATTTTTTGTGGGTGCTAGAAAGCTTTCTGCTAAGTTATGTTTATTTGTTACATATAATCGTCTCATATGTTCAGGCCAGGATACATAGGTTCTTGGAGAGTACAAAGAAGAAGAAGAACTTAACAGATGAGAAATTGGAAGGTGCATCGGATCCCAAAGAACAGGAAAATTTAAGGAAAAAAGTTACTAATTTAATAAAAAAACAAAAGCTGCAGCAGGTAAAGGGAATATTGAAGGGTCGGGATGATTCAAAGCCATGGGGACAAGAGGCTCATGTTAAGGTTTGTGATGTTTGTAGATGAATTTTGTTGTGCTTGTCATTGTTATTTTCGTTCTTGTTATGATAGATGGTTGTGCTTCCAGGTCGGCTGCCGCTTGATTCAGTTGTTGACAGAAACAGCCTATATACAACCTCCAGTTGATCAATTAGGCGATAGTCCACTTGATGTTCGTCCTGCATTTGTTCACTGCCTCAAAAATATCACAAAGGATGCTCAGTAAGAGATATTCCATCTCTGTTTAATCTAGTGTCCACCAAACCAAACCTCCCTTTTCACTTATACACAATGTAAACATTTTTGTGATTGTTTATAACAGGAAGGGCAGGAGATATGGTGTTATTGAATGTGATCCACTAGTTCTCAAAGGCATTGAGAAAACTGTGAGTGGGATACCATCTTTTAGGATGGGTTACATTTTATGATTTTCTGTTTAGTATTGAGTAGACCTATATATTCAACTTGTTAAAACTTTCAAAGTGTAATAACTTTTCCCTCTTATGCTATTTGTCTAAACAGGCTAGGCACATGGTCATTCCTTATATGCCAATGTTGGTGCCTCCTTTAAACTGGACAGGGTATGGTTTCAAATTTAGCTTTCTAGTTCCAAATAATGGTGTAATTTTTTGCTATTTTATGGTTTATTGAAGAGTTTGGTTTTATCCTATTTCATGTTGTAGTAAAGAATCACCATAAAATGAAACAGATGTCTTTTATGTTTTTGGACTAGACTAATTATATATTTTGATCATACATTCTCTCCGCCAGTTTGGGATTTGAGGCTTGCTTGTAGTTGTTTTTACGTTTTCCTGAACAACTATTTTTATCTATATATCTTTCTTTTAAGCTTGTCTGCTGGGTTTATTTTGTAAATTATGTTTTGGCAGGTATGATCAAGGTGCATACTTATTTTTACCATCATATGTCATGAGAACACACGGAGCAAGACAACAACGTGAATCAGTTAGAAGAACGCCAAAGAGTCAGCTAGAGCCAGTGTTTGAGGTTTGAGATCGCCAGAGTTTTAAATTTTAGTTACATTTGTATGTTCAATTTTAATAGAAAATCTTTGTCCCTTTTTTAGTGGACATTTTGTTTTGACGACTAGTTGTCACTTATGATGATTGTTTATATATAAGGATCTCTCTCTTGCTTAGTTGCAATAATTCTGTAATTGTATTGTGAATCAGGCACTGGATACACTAGGAAATACCAAATGGAGGGTAAATAAAAGGCTACTTGGTGTAATTGACAGAATGTGGGCTAGTGGAGGCTGTCTTGCTGGGTTGGTTGATCGTGAAGATGTGTGTACCTTCAATATAAGCTAAATTCTTTTTTCTTCTATATTTGTTGATTGTTCTTTTCCCCAATGGAAGGAAACTCATCTTGTATGATATAGACTTTATTGTTCCATTGTCACCTGAGTTTACATTTAGCATCTAGATGCTTGTTTTCGGTTATCTTTATTCTTTATCTTCTCTAAAGTATTTTTTTTAACAGGTTCCTCTTCCTGAGGAACTTGACACAGAAGACGAAGCAGAAATCCGGAAATGGAAGTGGAAAGTTAAGGCAGTAAAAAAGGAAAATAGCGAGAGGCATTCGCAGCGATGTGATGTGGAACTCAAACTTGCTGTAAGAAACTTTCAAAATCTCCTTAGCGCAGTTGCATGCTCTGATAAGATTCAGTATTGATCTTTTTTAATTGGGGAGCAGGTGGCTCGAAAGATGAAGGATGAGGAGGGATTCTACTACCCTCATAACCTTGATTTCCGAGGTCGTGCATACCCCATGCACCCATATTTAAATCATCTGGGCTCTGATCTGTGTCGAGGGATCCTGGAATTTGCAGAGGGACGCCCCCTTGGGAAATCAGGCTTACGTTGGCTGAAGATACATCTGGCGAATTTATATGCTGGAGGTGTAGACAAGTTGTCCTACGAGGGTCGGGTAGCATTTACTGAGAATCATTTAGATGATATCTTTGATTCTGCAGATAGACCTCTTGAAGGAACGCGCTGGTGGTTAGGTGCAGAGGATCCTTTTCAATGCTTGGCAGCATGTATTAATGTTGCAGAAGCAATGAGAAGCTCCTCTCCAGAAACTACTATGTCACATATTCCCGTTCACATGGTATTTTGATTTTATCCCCTGGCTAGATGTGCATGTATCAGTCTGGAGAATATGCATGCTAATATATCATCTCATAGATAGGCATGTTGATATATTTTTTATCTAAAAATAATTGCATTTCTTTGTTGTGTTGGTGGGGTTGATAAAGATTCCTGTTTTCCTAATCACACTTTCTTTTATTTAATATGGAATATAGATTCAAACTTTTCTGGCCACAAAGGCGGTGGAAGAAGATTGAAGTTTTACATTCACAAACATATATAGCGTTGTCATTTCGTCATATTCTGATGGTGCATTTACCCTCAACATGCAATAACCTCAATCTAGGTTGGATTATTACAATCACCACTGTTAGCACATGACATGGTCTTTGTAGTTTTCACCCATGGGTGTATAGTAATCAATATTATTATATGATAAGGACATATTTTAATGATTCACTTATTTATTGCCCTGCAATTATGTTGCTGCATTCTATGAAGTTTTTAGCTATCATATTTTTCCTCATTCCTATTGCTTTGATACATTATTCTGCTTAAACCTGATCTTAGTTCGTTCATTTTTTTATTTAATGTTTTGATGTACTCTTTTGCTAGGATGGTTCATGTAACGGCTTACAGCACTATGCTGCCTTAGGAAGGGATAAGGTAATGAACCTTATGTTTGTTTTGAGTTAAGAAGGATGCAATCATTCAGTACATACTTTCAAACTATATCACCGCTGCTTGACCGTAACTTTTTTGTTCTTTTTCCCCTTTGATGCCAAATATGTACATCTCTTCTAGAAGTCTTGTATTACTCTTTTTTGTTATTTTCCTGTTATTGATGATAAAAGGTAAGGTGTGATAAATAATAAATTTGAATCCAATTTGACGATATATGTTTATATGGTCAATTAAGTATTTCACGTACGTCATTGTCAAAAAAACTGAAATTTTTGGTTGGAAGTACATTTTTATACCGAATTTTTTTTTTCTTCTTCTTATTTAGTCTACTGAACGTTTAAGTTCCCAAGAGGCATAGTATCTTTAATATCTTATTTTCATGTTTAAGCTCACTCTCCTTCTCTCTACTAATTAGAGTAGGAAAATTAATGTTAGTATTGGCTTTATTTCTTAGTTGGGAGCAGCTGCTGTGAATCTTGTTGGTGGAGATAAACCTGCAGACGTATACTCAGGAATTGCTGCCCGGTGACTCTCTCTCTCTCTCTCTCTCTCTCTCTCTCTCTCTCTCTCTCTCTCTCTCTCTCTCTCTCTCTCTCTCTCTCTCTCTCGTGTTGACCCATCTAATGGATTTCATGTTGCAATGCAGAGTTCTTGAGATCATGCAGAACGATGCAGAGAAAGATCCTGCAACTCATCCGGCTGCATCGCATGCTAAGATTTTAATCAATCAGGTCTTATCATTATTTCTGCTTGTTGAATTGAAATGCTTTAGTCTTTGTATAAAATGTATACTGATTTAATAAGGGAAAATGTCAAAATCCCCTGTAGTTTGCCTTATTCCCGAGAATCCCCCCTCTACTTTATTTTTTGGCCAAAATCCTGTAGTTTACGAAAATCCCCCTTGCCATTAACTCCGGTTAACTTAATAAGCAAAAAGACTAATTTACCCTTCAATATAGAATGGAAATGACTTTTTTACCATTAACATATTTATAAAATATTAAAATATTATGATATTAAAAAAAAATAGATTTTTTTAACACTCTCACATACACCACCCAACACTGCCGCCACCACTCCCAAACACCACCACAACACATCCAAGTCCCAACCACCACCCGCAAAACACCAACACCCGAACACCCAACACCCATTTACCCAATCACCACCCCCAAACACCCACCCAAAATCTGTCCCCCAAACACTCAAGATTCAGCCCCAAGTGTAGAAGAGAGAGAGAAGAGAGATGGGGAGAAAAGAGAGATAGACGGGGATGTGAGGGAGAGGATGGCAAAAGAGAGAGATGGAGAAAAGAGAGACGGGGATGAGAGGGAGAGAGACGGGGATGGGAAAAGAGAGAAGTTGGAGAGAAAGGGGAAAAAGATTTTCTTATTGTTTTACTTTTAATTTTTTGTTAAATAATTTTTAATTTTAGATTTTTAGTAATTTACCTTTTTTAACCTTGTGTTTTCAAGTCTTTAACAGTTTACTAATAAACTAGAGGGGGGATTTTAGTGAATAAGGCAAACAGTGGGGGGCTTTTGATTATTTCCCGTGATAAAATTGTTTGTTCATCTTTTAATTTGAAGACTGAGCCAACACATTTAAGTTGTATGTGAGCTAGTTAGCTTGCATTTTGATTATTAAAATTTCATTTCCTGGCCTAATATTATGTTACTGTTTTACATTTGTAACTGGACATACTTAGGTTGACCGAAAATTGGTGAAGCAGACAGTGATGACATCAGTGTATGGTGTCACTTACATTGGTGCCCGTGACCAAATCAAAAAGAGGTTAAAAGAACGTGATGCTATTGCAGATGATACAGCACTTTTTGCTGCAGCGTGCTATACGGCGAAAGTAAGAAAACAATCCTTTAATGTGTAAGTGTGTGTCTGATATGGTATAAACTGATCTTTTTTCTGCACGAGCAGACGACTTTGACTGCCTTGGAAGAGATGTTTGAAGCTGCAAGAAGTATCATGAATTGGCTAGGCGAGTGTGCAAAGGTGTGTCTAATTAGTCTGTTATCTATTTTCTATTTTTCTTAGAATTTTATATGTGAATTCTTTGCTCACCTATAGTTTGAAAACTATGATGAAGGCCAGCTGTGAACCTGATGTCTGCAAATTCGTTTGAGTAGATTTTTCACCGAGAATCCTGATCTGATTAGTTTGTTTAGGTGCTATGCGGTAGTTTTTTATTTTTCCTTTTTCTTGTTTCAATAAGTGATCTGGTAATATTGTTTGAAAATTCCAAACAATATTAAGTGAGTAGATCCATGGAATGAATTTGACCTTTTTCTTTGATGATTGCATCCATTAAAGTTGGATCTAATAAATTCATTTGTTTTCTAGGGCAGGTTTGGACCTTGTTTATCTAAATATCTATTTTGACATTGTTAACCCACTAAACTTAAAAGTTTAAGCTATAATAGGTAAGGGTTCAACCAGTAGTATTTCAAGCACTCTCTCACATGCAAGACGAACGAGGTATTTGCTGAACAGCTTAATTGGATATTTGAATGTTGAAATGTTCATTCTCCTGTCTTTCTTTCCCCATTTGATGTGTTTTGATTTTCTGGACCCATAGATTACATATGTTTCTATCAATATTTTATTTACTACACATGCACTAAGATGCTCCTGGCTTTCCGATATTATTTATAAAAAAAAGTATGGTCGGTGCTTCACCGAGAGACTCTCGAAACTCCGTGTAGATAGCCTTGAAAACTTCCGGAAGAAAGATTTACATAAAAAAAAAATCTTTAGTTTTGATTATTATGGTTGGTGCTTCACCTAGGCCCTCAAAACTCCATGTAGATAGCCTTGAAACATTCTGGAAGAAAGGATTACAGAAAAAATCTAAAGTTTCACTATTACTGCATAGCTTGGTACATGTATTCGTTGTCTCTAATTTTAGAATCTGGACCGTGATATCTTTTGCTTCCTATCAGGAAAAAAGTTTGGACGCTGGTGTACCAGTGTTTCTGACAGATAATCTTGAAATAACTTAACTAAATGTTTCATTGTAATTTTTGTGTTTAATTTTATCACTTTGTCTTAGCATCATTCCTCACAAATCCTGCGATGCTCGTCTATGGTTGCTGACAGCTAAATTGAATATAAACAGGTGATAGCAGCGGAGAATCGGCCAGTGCGGTGGACCACTCCTCTTGGACTTCATGTTGTACAACCTTACCGGATATTAGGGAGGCATCTTGTAATGTTTTAAGAAACTTATTGAACTCTGAATTTCACACTGGTTCCAAAACTAAACATCAGTACTCAATTTGTCATCTCATTGAGTGTGTTGAACTGAATGCAGATTAAAACTTCTCTTCAAATATTGGCACTGCAGCGAGAAACTGACAAGGTCCTTTTCAACTTCATGGTTTTGCCTGATTTCATTGTCTTAAAAAATTGTAATTATTAAATAATCAAGTATTAATTTTGGGCATCTTTATTCAAGTCTTAGGGCGTTGAAAAGGAAAATCCTTGAGTTGCTTCCAATCGAAACTTATAATTTTCTTCATTGATGTTTACACAATTTCAGGTTTTATTGAGTGTTTCCTATATAATGTGTGATTCTTTGGTTTTTACCTTATGCTTACAAAACTAATCTAGTCTTTCGTAAATCTAAACATTATGTTATCAATCCCATTGCTTTTTTTCTTTTTTTAAATGATTTAGGTCATGGCTAAGCGACAGAGAACAGCTTTCCCTCCAAATTTTGTTCACTCTCTTGATGGTTCCCACATGATGATGACTGCTGTTGCCTGCAAAAAGGCAGGTTTGAACTTTGCAGGTATGTTTCAATTATTTTTTTTCATTGTCCTATATAAATGTAATTATGCATACATGTGTTTTCTGTATGTATTGGAACTCTAAACTATTTAATACTAATGTTCTATTACAGGAGTCCATGATTCATACTGGACGCATGCATGTGATGTTGATGAAATGAATAGAATCCTCAGAGAAAAGTTCGTTGAACTCTATGAGAAGCCGATACTGGAAAATGTAAAGTATCTTTACTTGTAGATTGATTGCTTTATAATTGATATAGAAGGCTTGTCTATTAGATTTTTACATCTTATATATATATATTATATAAGGAGTGTGGGAGGGATACTCTGTCACTCTGCCAAATTGTGACCAATAACAACAAAAAGAATGAGATACCAATGACACAGTAAATTTTTTTAACCGGTGGATGTTTAAACAGATTTCTTGACCATCATCATGAGTAATAGTAAATTGGATGATTTTTGAACATTGCTTAGCGTGAATAACCTTTCCATCATATGTATTGTCAAACTTCATGCAGACAAAGAGGTTTGAGACAGATTTAAGCATTTCGAAAATATATAAACATGGAAATAGGACAAATTGCTCTTGCAAAAAGATATAGGCTATGAATACAATTTATTTGAGAATATTGCATAAAGGTCGTTGCCTCACCATTGGATGGAAATCACATTACACAAAGTTTATTAAATTGTTATATTCTTTTGTTTATCTGAACGTGGTTATAGAAATGAGATTTTTCTTGTGAAAAGTTGCATTCTTCTACTAAAGATCTCTGCAATTTCTAGGTTATGATATTATTTAAATTTATTGATTATTGCTTTTGTGCTTGCAGTTGTTGGAGAGCTTTCAGAAGTCATTCCCCAAATTAAACTTTCCACCCTTACCAGAGCGGGGAGACTTTGATCTCAGAGAAGTTCTGGATTCTCCCTATTTCTTCAACTAGTCTAAACAACCACATGCATTCTTTATAGTTCTTAGAAATTGTTATGCACCTTACCTCTGTCACTCAGCCACAAGGGGATGGCAGTTGTGTTTTCTTTCATTCTTGGTTATGGCACCATAAAAGACAAATTGGAACGAAAGCAGAAAAGAAAGGACTTCGGATGGCTGCAATCGTTGTCTTTGATCACTCTTGTACATATGTCTAAAGCAGATGTATTTGACTATTAGCAGAAGATATCCCAATGAGTGTCTTCTGAAATATGACTATCTTCTGGATTCACTCTACATGGTAAAACATGCAGCATTCCTTGAAAGAGCAGCACAAAATGTAGTCAGCCAGTTTTGTTGACGTAAAGCTGTAAAAATACAGAAGAAACAAAGGCTTTGGCAGTGCAACTCTGGATTGAGGTAGCAATTCAAAAGGTCCAGAGCACACATACTGTTTCTATCATATTGACCTTCCGTTTCTTCAGGGATGTTTAGAGTCATGTTTCAGCGGGTTTCTCAATGGTTTATTCAGTCCCAGCAATAATAGCTAAGCTTATTCTTTGTGGTTTATTTTGCCACCCTTTGTACCATTTTTTTTTTTATATCATGTATACAATTTTGTTATAGGCAATTCCTAATTATAGTAATGAGAAAGAATTAAGAGTTGAAATATTTCTGTGTCTCATCTCATACTCTGTAATTTTGGTCTATCCTGTCTTCTGCTGTAGTTTTTGAGGTGCATGTTAATTGTTAAGCCTTGGTTTTTCTAAGTAGGGTTTGTATGAGGTATTGTTTTCGGATCTGGAACCCGTTTCGTGCAAAGCTTTTGTAAGAGTTCTCTAGGTATACTGTATTATCTGCTGAATTTACCATTAGTTAATTGATTAAATTCTGAGTTAAGATCAGGAAGAGGAATTGATGTAGTTTGAATGGCGGGGGGTTGCATTAAAATTTAAATGTTAGTATAAGTATGCAAGTGATATGTAGTTAAGGAGTTGAAAATGTCGAGCAAATTACATCATATCTTCTTGAGATTTGTCATTTTATATACAAAAACAATTTTATCGAAAATTGACACTAGTCTCTTCTATCGTTAATAAACGGTCATTTTAAAATAACTATTGACCTTGTCAGACTCTTTAAAAGATGAGAATTCCCTTAATCCCTTAATTAAATAAGAAAATTAATCATGTCACTTTATTAATATAGCTTGTAAAATAAGTGAGGTGATAAGTAAATGGCATAGCACTAGCAGGAGCACCCATATCATGCTGTGAAGAGTGAAGGCACTGTAAATATAACATAAAATGAATATTATATTAGTTGACCAAAAGACTTCATCTTGGATACCTAGTAATTGACCCAACTCATCCTTTTTAAGAGAATGGTCTTTCCTTTGTATGTTTAGTTTACATGAATTTTCAATGATAAATTAATATCTTTAGCCATATAAGGCAACTTAATTACTAACTGTGATTACTGTGTTTATTAAAATCAGTTGAGAATCAGATTTCATACATAAATCAGAATTATGTTCTACTGGAAAGGAAAATTGATTTCCCCTATAAGGAATCAAGTTTAATTTCCCAATTTTTCTTCTCATGATTATCTTTTATTTAATTCTCGATTAGTAGTCGTGAATTATACAAGTAATACTCTATATTAGATCTATCTTTTTTTTTTTCTTTTTCTTTTTCTTTTTAATAATTGATAAATTAGAGTACACAGTCTAAAAAGAAAAACAAAATTTAGATGTTTTGTTTATCTTTACAAATAATTTTACAGAGGTATTTTGCTAATAAAATATTGATCGAAAATGGATGTATAAAATATTTGTTTGTTTAGTTGGCATTATGTTAATTTTGTGATTAACCCTTTTATCAAAAAAAATAAAAATAAAATTGTGATTAACCAAACCCAGGGCGGCCGGTGCCTTACTGCCTTAGGCAATTGAAAACCAGGTGTGGTAATGGTGGGAAATGTCACTTTTTTGACCAAGTTTTGTAAGAAAGTCACCACCTTAATAACTTAAGTTTAAAAGGCACTAAAGTAAGTGATTTCCAAAAATGCCCTTACTTTACACATTCTCTTTCTTACTTTAAAGTTTTTCTGATATTTTATTCTTTTTCATCTTTCTCTGTATCAGACCTCCAATGGAGGTTAAACATCATAACATCATCAATACAACTTCATTGGATAATTAGTTTTGTAGTGCTACGCAGACGCATTTGGGGGTCGAGCTCCCCGCTGAGCTCGCGGTGGTCGAGCTGCCCGGTCAGCTCGCGGGTGCAGGGGGCAGCGCCCCCAGAGCTTTTTTTTCAATTTAAAACCTTAAGCTGGGTTTTGAATATAATTGAAAAGGCTCAGAGACTATTTACAAAGTCTCGGAGATAATTGAAAAGGCTCGGAAACTATTTGAAAAGGCTCGAATTACTGTTGAAAAGGCTCGGATATAGTGTTAAAAGGCTCGGAAAATGTATGAAAAGGCTTGGAAAAGGCTCGGATACAGTGTTAAAAGGCTCGGGGATTCAAAATTGAAAAGGCTCGAATCACTGTTGAAAATGCTCGGAAAATGTATGAAAAGGCTCGGAAAAGGCTCGGATACAGTGTTAAAAGGCTCGGGGATTTAAAATTGAAAAGGCTCGAATCACTGTTGAAAAGGCTCGGAAAATGTATGAAAAGGCTCGGAAAAGGCTCGGATACAGTGTTAAAAGGCTCGGGGATTCAAAATTGAAAAGGCTCGAATCACTGTTGAAAAGGCTCGGAAAATGTATGAAAAGTCTCGGAAAAGGCTCGGATACAGTGTTAAAAGGCTCGGGGATTCAAAATTGAAAAGGCTCGAATCACTGTTGAAAATGCTCGGAAAATGTATGAAAAGGCTCGGAAAAGGCTCGGATACAGTGTTAAAAGGCTCGGGGATTTAAAATTGAAAAGGCTCGAATCACTGTTGAAAAGGCTCGGAAAAAGCTCGGATACAGTGTTAAAAGGCTCGGGGATTCAAAATTGAAAAGGCTCGAATCACTGTTGAAAAGGCTCGGAAAATGTATGAAAAGTCTCGGAAAAGGCTCGGATACAGTGTTAAAAGGCTCGGGGATTCAAAATTGAAAAGGCTCGAATCACTGTTGAAAATGCTCGGAAAATGTATGAAAAGGCTCGGAAAAGGCTCGGAAAAGGCTCGGATACAGTGTTAAAAGGCTCGGGGATTCAAAATTGAAAAGGCTCGAATCACTGTTGAAAAGGCTCGGAAAATGTATGAAAAGTCTCGGAAAAGGCTCGGATACAGTGTTAAAAGGCTCGGGGATTCAAAATTGAAAAGGCTCGAATCACTGTTGAAAATGCTCGGAAAATGTATGAAAAGGCTCGGAAAAGGCTCGGATACAGTGTTAAAAGGCTCGGGGATTTAAAATTGAAAAGGCTCGAATCACTGTTGAAAAGGCTCGGAAAATGTATGAAAAGGCTCGGAAAAGGCTCGGATACAGTGTTAAAAGGCTCAGGGATTCAAAATTGAAAAGGCTCGAATCACTGTTGAAAAGGCTCGGAAAATGTATGAAAAGTCTCGGAGATTCAAAATTGAAAAGGCTCGAATCACTTTTGAAAAGGCTCGGAAAGTGTATGAAAAGGTTTGGAAACCCAGATCTTCATCGTCTTGCAGATTTTGGTCGACTTCAAGACTGTAGCGTCACCGCCGGTGTGTTCGCCGTGAGATTTTCAGCCGGATTTCTTGCACCTGATGCTTTCTCCCTTCACTGTTCTCTATCTCTCAACTTTTTTCTCTTTACGTTTCAAAAGACACAAACTGACAAAATAAGGGTATTTTTGTCTGGTCACCTAAATAGGTGCCTTTTAAACTTGAATTAGTAAAGTGCTGCTATTCTTACAAAGTCAGGCCCAAATGGTGACAAAAATTTTTTGAACCCTTGAAATGGTTGACCAAAGTCCCCACCAAAAATTAAGTCCCCCAGTAATTTATTCTATATAATTTTTAAATATATATATATATTTTATGTTTAAAAAATTTATTTAAAAAAGAAATGTTAAAAAAGTTCCTTTGACTCGACAATAATTCTAAAAATAAAAAATCCCAATCTTCATTCATTTCTCAAATAAATAACTTTCGAATTTCTTTATAACGGTAAATTAAAGCTATTTACTATATAAATTATATTAAAACTTAATAATTTTATATCTTCTATCCTATCAAAATCTCTCAAAGCCTCTGTATATACTAAAAATAAATAGCTATTTTTTTTCCAGCTATAACAAAAGAACGAAAGATCAAGATAGTCAAAGCTCTTTGCCTTGGCAGCTGGAAATTTTACGATATCTATCGACCATCTAAGTTTAAACAGTGATACCTTGTATATATCGTCCCACTATTATCTATAAAATCAAAATAAATGTGTGGAGATCCGTCTCGATATTAGGAGTCGATTTCTTTTGGTTTTAGAAATAGACAATTGAATCTTAAAAATTTTATAATAAGATATATTAAATAAATAAATTTTTTTATAATTAAATAAAAAAATAAAAGAAGAATAATTTTTGGGTTTTTAGCAAAACTATCCTTTTTAGGGGCTGAATTGCAAATATACCCTAAAACCCAAGTAAATTCCCAAAATGCCCTCACTCATAACTACATCTCATTTATTAATCTTATTTATTACATTTACCTACCATCAACTAACAATTTACCAACAAACTCATCAAACCATTAACTAAACAACATCCGACCTTTTTCTTTCTCTGCACCACATATCCTTTTCATATTTTAAGTTTTAAAAACATTGAGGATTGTTATATAAAGTTGTTTGAAGGATAAGAATTACATTGTAAAATTATTTTTCCAACCTCCTAATCCTTATTTTGATGATGATATTCACATTTTTTTTTTTTTAATTCGAATGGTGTATAAAACCTATGGAAAAATCCATTGGGTCAGGGTGAGAAAGAAAAAGGTTAGATGTTGTTTAGTTAATGGTTTGATGAGTTTGTTGGTAAATTATTAGTTGATGGTTGGTAAATGTAAAAAATAAGGTTAATAAATGAGGTGTAGTTAAGAGTAAGGGCATTTTGGGAATTTTAGGGTATTTTTACAATTTATTTGGGTTTTATGGTAGATTTATAATTCAACCCTTGAAATAGGGCAATTTTACGAAAAACCCATAATATTTTTTAAACATATGACTAAATAGCCTCACCTCACTTTGATAAAATGGTTGTATAGAATTGGACACGTTAAAAATAATTATTTAAATTAATTTAAAAAAAAATTAAAATATTTATATTTTTATTTAAAAATAATTTAAATATTTAAAACCAATTTTAAACAAAATAATATTTAAAAAATTAAAATATTTATATTTTTTTATTTAAAAATAATTTAAATATTTAAAACCAATTTTAAACAAAATAATATTTATTTTTATTTGTTAATATTGAAAAATATTATTTTTAAAAATATTTTATTAATTATTAAAAGATATTTATATTTTAATTATATAAAAAGTAAAATAAATTGAAAACAGAAAAAAAAAAAAAAAAAAAAAAAAAAAAAAAAAAAAAAAGAGAGAGAGAGAGAGAGTATGTTGTGGGATTAATTAATCCCACCAATGTAGGAGAAGTTGTTTGTATGGAATTACAAAATTCTCATCAATGTCACCATTCACCTTTCAACTTTCAAGTGTCTTTGCTTTGGACTGGAATATCACCAACAAAGATCTTCGTTAAACAAAGAATACACTTGAAAGATATTCTGAATACTCTTCACCGCCTTTAATGATTTTCAAACTGATGAGTTTTTATTGAAGGGACTTGAGGCATGAGGATTGCACTATACTTATTCCTTAGGCATATATATATATATTTTGCACCTTAAGGACAGTGTCTCATAGCAAACATGGTCCATATGAAATGATGTAATGATCAAAAATTTTAGTTGAGTAGTTACGTAGCTTTTCCCTCTATCTCGGTGAGTAGAGTTCGAATTTCATTTTACTTGTACAAAGACAAAATGTGTGAAAACCTCTTCAATGATATATGAGTAGTTTTTAGACTATACTTATGTTTGATTTAAATAGGTCATAATAAAACCTAGACCCCAACTTGTTGTCACCCTTCAGAGTGCGTTTGGTATGCGGGACGGGACATGACAACGTGGGATAGTTTATTCTTGTCCAACGTTTGGCGCGACATTAATATGGGACAAGGTGGGACAAAATTCACAAAAAACTGTCCCACCCCAGACCCTCGGTCAAGTTGTTCCATGGCATTTTCCAAAATTTACAAACCTATCATAAATAAAACAAAATCCGAAACCTATTTTCCCTTTCTCTTTCTCTCATTCTCTCATCTGCTTCTCTCTTGTTGCCGACCAAGTTGTTCTTCTCTCTCTCTCTCACTCTCTCACACACACACACACACACTTATTTTCAATATTCTTTCTTCGTCTTCTTGTTCAACCAAAAACCCAATTCTTCTTTTTCTTTTTATTCATCATTTAAATATATATATATATATCCTGATGCTTCTTCTTTTTCTTATTTTTGTTTTTGTGCAAAATCGTTAGCTGTTTCTTCTTCTTCTTATTCATATTCATGTTGTTCTCTCGATTGTGTTTTCGATTTGGAAAGAAAATTTGGGTTGAAAATCTGGAAAGGAAAAATAATTTGGAAAGAAAAAAAAGTCCAAGAGAGGATGGATTTGGGGATTTCAATTTAGGGTTCTTGATTTTGAATTTTGGGATTTCGATTTTGGGTTCGGGGATTTCGAATTAGATTTCTTGATTTGGGATTTTGATTTAGGGTTCTTGATTTTGGATTTTGATTTCTTTCACCAATTTTTTGATAATTAGTTTAGTTTATTTGTGGAATTACTTGTGCTTCTTTTTGTGTATAAGGATTGAAAGAGATTTGGAAGGGGTGTTTTTCCAGTTTTATTGTGTTTCTGTTGTAGTTTTGTGGGAGTTGTTGTGTTCTTGCATGATTGTTGGTTTGCTTTTGGGTTGAGATTCTGTATTAAAATTGACTATAATTAAGTATTAAAATTGGAGAGAAATTCAAAAGTAGCTATAGGAAACATTAAACTTTTGTTACTAACCACTTTTGAAATTTTAATTGTTAATAACCACTTTTTTTAAAAAAATTCAGTGTATGTCTATAAATTACAAGATTACCCCTGAAATTAGTTTTCTTTTTTTAAAACCTTGAAACTTGAAATCATGACTAAATTGAAAATGATAAAACTTGAAATCATGATTAAATTGAAATATCCAAACTTGAAATCATGCCTAAATTGAAAATATTGAAACTTGAAATATGGACTAAATTGAAATTGCGCTTAGGTTTTTCCCCCCCTTTTTCTTCTTCCTTTTCTTCTTCCTCAAATTAAATTAGGTTTAGGTTTTGTTGATTTCTTTTTTTTGTTGCATATCACGTCGCCGTCGCTGAAGAGCTTCATGGAGTCGCCAGACGTTGCCTGGACCAGCGACGTTGACGACCAGCGGCGCACGAAGGCACTGCCTGGTCGTCGCACGAACCAATGGCGCTGGTTCGTGCGAAGACCAAGCGGTGCCTTCGTGCGCCGCTGGTTCTTCAACGTCGCTGGTCCAGGCGACGTCCGATGCATTTTGGCGACAGCTCTGGTGTTGGGCGACGACTCTGGCGATGGGCAACGAGATGGAGAGGAGAAAAAAGAGAGAGGACCGGGAGAGAGAGAGAGAGCAGAGGAGAGAGAAAGAAAAGAGAGAGAAAGTGTTTGGGGGATGGTTTTTATATGAGAACTGTCTAGTAATTTCCCAAAAAACATGGTTATTAATAAATAAAATTTCGTTTGTGGTTAAAAACGAATTTTCTATAATATATGTGGTCATTTTTTACAATTTCTACTAAAAATTGACCACTAAAATTCTGATTCTAGTTCTTATAATTTGAAACTAATGGTAAAGTTTTTAGTCCAGATCAAAGAAGTTCATTAGCAATTCAATATTCAATCTCCAGTATATTTACACTTTGTTAAAAAAATATAGTATGAAATGAAAATTGATTTTAAAACAATAAAAATAATAAAATAAGTCTTTCACTAAAAAAAATGACAATAGGGCAATCTGGTCATTTGAACCTCTTGTTCTGTCATGTCCCAACCATACCAAACGCATAACAGTATAATTCATAGTCCTGTCCCAAGTCTTCCAAACATAATACAAAATAACATATTTTGTTCTGTCCCACGTTGTCCTGTCTCATCTGTGTGCCAAACGCACCCTAAAGCCTACTTGAATCCACAGTAAGAGTTTTCTTATCCATACTCACCCACAAACTCATATAGCAATATCCATTCCTGCACATCGTAGGTGGGTATCCATGGATATCCACATTGGCCGTTAAAATTGACAACCTTATTTTGGATAACAATCATCCACTAAGCTATGGTAGAGATGTAAACTAAGCCGGGCTAGTATGAACATAGCACGACTCAACACAATTTCTGTATGACACGACATAATATAACAATATACATAGATTGAATTGGATAAAAATGTTGACATGATAGGTATTACCTGACAAGACATTATTTAATTTTTTTTAATAATATTTTAAAATATGTTTTAGATAGAAAACCAAAACTAACCATTTGAAACATTAAACTTTTGTTAGTAACCACTTTTGAAACTTTAATTGTTAATAACCACCTTTTAAAAAAAATTTCAGTGTATGTTCGTAAATTACAAGTGTACCTATGAAATTAGTTTTTTATTTAAAAAAAAAAAAAAACCTCAAACTTGAAATCATGACTAAAACTTGAATGTTGAAACTTGAAATCATGACTAAAATTAAATTTAAAACTTGAAATCATGCCTAAAATGAAATATGTGTAACTTGAAATCATGCCCAATTGTCTTTCTTCCCAAAATTCCCAAAATTCCCAAATTAGGTTTTTATTTTTTTTTATTTCCCTTTTTTTGCATATCACATCGACGGCGGAGGGGGGCTACGACGGCCGTGAAGCCCAAGCGAACGAAGCATGACGACGACGGCAACAACAGCGAAGCACAACGACGAGGGTAGCAGCAGCGAAGCACGACGACGACGGCACCCCTTGGTTCGCGAAGCAACAACGCTCACGGTGGCGTGGGCATGACAACAGCACTGTCGTGTAGCCTAGAAGCATGCCGACGCTCAGCGACACCTCGAAGCATGTTGACGGTGAATTTGAGGGAGAGATCGGGGAGAGAGAGGAGAGGAGAGAGAAATAAAATAGAGAAAAAGAAGATAGAGTGTTTTGGAGATGGTTTTTATATGAAGGCTTTCCAATAATTTCTCAAAAACATGGTTATTAACAATTAAAATTTCATTTGTGGTTAAAAATAAATTTCTCATAATATATGTGGTTATTTTTGACAATTTCCACAAAAAATTTATATGAGATAAGTTTTTTTCCGTTACTTTAAATTTTAAATTAACTAATTTAAATTTTTAAGAGTAAAATAGTATTTTTATTTTATATTTTGTAAAAGTATAAAAATTAGTTAATTTTTTTTTTTTTTCCAACCCACAAAGATCCAATTTGAGTTGGGTCATGTCATGCGGCGAGTCGTGTTGAGAAATTTCCCATTTCACAAGCATAATCATATTACATTACAAGTTAACAATTATAGATAAAAGTGAATCATCTGTGCAACCCCAAACAACATTTTTCCTTTACAACTTCAGAAAGCAAACAATAACACAAAAAAAAAAAAAAAAAAGAGCTTGTTTCATGATTGAAATTAATCCATCAAGGAACTACACAAAATTGATCCATCAAGGAATTACTGCTTATTATTTCTTAGGCTTCATCTTTCCCTTTCATTTTCATGGTTTGCAGAAACATTAGTAGTTGATGAAGCCCTCAGATTTCCCTTATCTGAATCATTACATTCCACAGCCTTGCCATCAGTCTGTCACTATTTGCTGCCTGATGCCATTCCAGTCTCTGATTCCTTCCCTTCAAGGTTTGAAGGTTGCTGCAAGAATAAGGTGATTCAAGAGAGGCTCCATGGTTGGCCTTCTTGACTGCAACCTCTGGAGAAGTTCTTCAATAGTTGAAACATTGTTCTCTAGTTCCACCTCACTGTCATTTTTTCGTTGAAATTATGTGTTAATAATTTAGTCATAACTCATAACTGGTTCAAAAATAATGCATCAATCATGTAAAATCTAATTCAAATTCCAAACATCTTCAAGTCACACCAGTGATTTTACAAAATATGTTGATTTAAGATGCTGAGGGACAAAATGCATGAGAATGAACCAAAGCCTTGTTTCGTTAAACTGACCTCACATCCAAGAAAGCATAAAGTTGCTTCAATTCTTCTAGCATACTGAATTCTTTGTCCAATTGCCTCATATCTTCACTGTCAAATGGGTTCTTTTGAATAAATCCATCCATTACGGCAGTTAAAAGATGAATGATTTTCTCCACATCCACCTGTTAAATACACAAAAGAATAGTCAAGAATCTAGACACTGCAACACTTTCATCTCATCACACGCTTTTAACTGTAATCAGTTCATAAAATAAAACAATGTGGCATACCTTGATACTTGGAGCATTTAACACTATGCTCTTTTGATCTTTTTCTTTGTCTACCAAATTTAAGGCTTCAAATATTTTCCAGAATTGTCTAATACGGTTCATCTCCAGCTTATCCTCGTTTATGTTATGAGTATTCATGTCTGATCTGCAAGGGAAGCAGAGTCATATTCTGCAGCTTCAGCATGACCTTGAAATTCTTCATTTTTTGGAAACAAGATTCCCAATATGTCTTCCTTGCTCTGGCTAGTTGTCATGTCCACCAAAATAGCATCTGGACTGGTAAAATTTGGACAACCTTTCACTAGACTCACAATCACTAGAGGATTGCCAATCTTTTTAAATGCTTCGGCAAACACATTTACATTCAGGAAATTGTGTTCTCGTCCTCTGCAAAGTGCGACATAAAATTCCAATGGCAGTTGTTCGGTAATATAGTCCCTACCCAGCAAGTCAAAAAGTAAACTTTCACACTTTCCAAAGTTTAAATGTAGCAGACAAACTATGGCAAACAATCTCAAAACAACCAGTGGGTAAACGTTCACATTTGTATAACATTTCCAAATCCATTGCAATGTATCTCCTTTATTATGAAGGAGCAGCTGAGCAATATGTGTGACAGACTCAAGCACATGTCCAATGGACTGTTGCCCATCAACTTGTAAGAAGGAAATTGATTCAGTTTTGCCATCCAGGTGGACTAGCCAATCAACAAAATTAGACTTTGCACTTAAGACGTATCCCTGGAAGCTAGACAACATAATCACAAGGCGCTCAATAAGATATAGGAAACAATCAGGTGATATATAGTCATGTTCTTCCCTCCAATTGGCTTCATAAGTATCTAGTAATGCTCCATGAAATTTCTGAACAAGAGACACCTGGCTTAGTAGAATAACTCTATTGCATGGTGCAGATCCCTGATGAGATTCTATTACCATTTTCGCATGGAGACTCTCAAAGAATACCTTCCATGGTGAATTTCCATCACATTTTTTCACAACTTGTTGATATAATTCATTCTGCATCATACCAGACCCAAATATCATAACTGCCACGTGTACAATCTGCCCATAGGATAGCTTTTTCTTCAAGCCAATGCATTGAAAAATAATGTCTTCAAGTATACTCCTATAAACCTCTGTTCCTCTCAGAGAAATCGTATTCTCTTTCAGTGATTCTCTCCAGTCTAGAGGAAATATGTAGCCAAAAAAGTTCTGAGTTGACAGTTCAAGAAACTTCTGTAGTTTCTTATCATCGCTGACCTGGCAGTACAGTAACTTGGAATCCAAAAGAAATTTTACAACCTCATAGACATAAGTAAGAGACATAATTTGGCAGAACACAGATAGTGAATTCATCATTGATAGCTTGTAGAGGGCTTCAAGATTGTCCAGCACCTTCATACCAACAGAAAGTAATTCTGCGCTCCAGTAACTCTGAGCAGCAGAGACAAGGTGGTCAACATCGATAGAGACCAAATTCCCATTCCTTTCAACATATCCATTGTCCAACTGTCTCACCCAGTGAGCATCACATTTCAGCAAATGATAAAAGGAATCCAGGTTGTACTGCGATTTACACTGTTTCAACACCCCCAAGTAATTCAAGCAGAAGTCTCCGTAACAGTCATAATCATACCGGTGGGTTTCAAGATGTCTAAGAAACTTAAAAATGTTAACAATCTGGTCTTTCCAGTAATTCCAAAAGTAAACCAGTGTACCGATAGACACCTTTCTTTTACAGATTTTTTTCTCTGAAAACTTCATGGGATTCAAAATCAATCCATCTTCCCACTCAAATTTAGAGATATCTGAGTGAAGATGAACATTCAAAATCATTCGAGCAGATAATATTTCACCTCTGATACTCTGATGTCTCTTAGAAACATTTAACTGCTGATTCATTGTCAACAAGTTAGCCTGATTGTTTGATAAGATTTCAGCCTCATTGCAAACAAATTCATAGAATTGGTTTGAATCATTTTTTGCTAATGACTTGGCTTTCTCTAACAGTTTTTCTTTCTGGGTAAACTGTTTTAAGGGCCAGCCTTTGCTCCCATGTGACCATAGAGAGTTTGCAAACACATAGTTGAGGATAAGTGTCGATGCTTCTTTGAAATTCCCAGCCTTCTGTAGCAAATCGGCTGACTGAAGAACAGCTCCTCTGAGTTTTGCAATAGTAGCAGCTTCTAGAAAATTTCCTGATTCTTCTTCCAACAACAGAAGCTCATTCAAACAGTTTAAAGACTTCAAAAAGCTGCGCCTCAAATCTATGGAATGAAAAGCTTTAACAAATTTCATCATGGATTTCCCATCTTTAAGCTTATGATAATGACGAGCACATTTCTTTAGAAAGCCTTGTTCAATTCTGTTTATATCATCTTCACCAGTGTCTGTATTGGCGTGCTGTTTCCAGTAGTGGATGCATTGTAAACCGAGGTCAAAAAGCTTTCCTATGAAGCAAACATTCAAACATTTTGTGAAAAAATTTCCCTTGGCATATGCATCTGCTGAAAGCTTATAGCACCTGGCAAGATAAAAACATTCTGCTGCTCTTTCCAACTCAGATTCCCCACATTTTTCCATATAAATGCTACTTGCAGGAATAAAAGATTAAATCTGAATGTCAAATCTAATATCAACAAGTGATTCAAATACTTCTTTTCTGTTTTCAACAACTGTAAATTAATGCCAGAACATTTTGAATGAAAAAAAAAATAGAACCTTGTCATCGTAAACTGACAAAACAAAGGCGACAGTAGGATAAAGCATCTAGACTCCAGTAGAATGCAACAACAAAACAATGAAGACATTTTTAAACTCTGTATCAAGGCCAGCATGTATCTTAATGAGTTAACATTATTGAAAATTGACCGTCTCCATTGTAAATTTGATTGTTGAGAGAGATCTCATATTTGTGTTATGTGTCAAACTGACTATCTCCATTTTTGTTATTTATCACATTGACTATCTCTATTTGTGTCATGTGTCAAACTACCTTATCCCAATTAGATTTTAACTTTTAAGCTACTCAAAATCATAAATACATATTTCCTTTATAAAAAAAAAAAAATCATAAATACATAGAAACCGCATTTTTCACCTTAAAAGACAATATTTTAACACAATCACAATAATCCCCCCATTTATCTATCAATCATCTTCGGGAGATTCAAACTAAGATACCTAACCTGATTTAATGACTTAAGCTGTAATCCCTTCCTACAAATTAACAATAGTAAATATATCATGTCTTTCTTTTAACTTTAGATCCAAAACAAATCTGGAAAATGATATATATATATTCAGTAAGACAAAAGTACCACAGATTTCACCTTTCTCCATTTTAGATAGGGGCCCTTGCAAATATAGCCCATCCCAACAATGATTTTTAGGAAATAGTCCATTGGGAAAAAAAGTGCATATGTAGCCTTTCTTGATATTGACTTTCTAGGAAATAGCCCTTGTAAGACAATAATGCCCTTCACAATTAAACCGTGCAAAATGACTCAATTACCCTCTTACATTGTGTAAGGACGAAATTGCCCTTCTCTTCTTCTCCTTTAGTTGACTGAAGAAAACCAAAACTTTCAGAAATTTCGTCTTCTCCATCCTTCTCCTGTCGATCGGAATTGTCTCCATCGAAGTTGGGTCAGTCATTCTTCCTTGGCTCTTCTTCTCCATCGTTCTCCTGTCGACCAGAATCCACTCCATCGAAGTTGGGTCCTCTCCGCTGGAATCTTTCTACAGACCGTAATCTCGACGGCGACCGGAATGTTGACAGTGCCGCCACCTCCTTCAATCGAGCTTCACTGTCAAGTTTGAAATCAAGCTTCACTGTCAAGAATGCACAGTCAATGTAAGTCCCGTCATCACACTTAAGTTTCCCATGTTATTGAATCTCTCGGTCTTTTGTTGTTGCCTTGTTTAAATTTGAGACGTTTTTGATAGAATGAGGGATTGATTGATGGTTTTGGATTTGTTGCCCATGAATTGGGGTTTGTGTATGTAGTATTTTTGGGTTTAGTTAAGGTGTTTGATGAAATGCCACATTAAGCTCTTAAGAGGGGCAGTATTATTGTAGTTAAGGTATTTAGTTATGTTGGGTGCACACATCGTCCTCACTATCACATGAATAACTGGAAGAAAATGCACTCTGGTGAATAGTGTTGTATGGTTTGTTTTCACATTTATTGTGTTGTATGGTTTGGTGGGGAAAAGGTTTAGGGAATTTGTATGTGATTTTCTGAGGGTTGATGGTGTATGGATGATTGTTTGTGTTGATCGGTGCTGAACCAAAAGAGGTTTCGCTATTGTTGTTGGTTGATGGTGTATGTATATTTGTTTGTGTTGATCTGTGTTGGTTGTTGATGGTGTATGTATATTTGTTTGTGTTGGTTGGTTGACCAAAATAGGCCCCTGTTATTGATCCCATTTGATTTTGCTTTTGTTATTGGCTGCTGTTATTGATTGTGGAAATTGGAAACATAAGATGAGCTAAGCCCGGGAGGAATGTGTAGGCCTGAGAGGAATGTTTTAGGCCTGAGAACCATTTGTAGGCCTAAAAGAATTGTTCCTAGGCCCTGACCTGATTTGAATGACAGTAATTGTTGTTGTTATAACTGTTATTGACTGAATTATTTTTATTTTTTTTTCAGGGTCTAAGGATACCATGTCTTGGGTGTTAGTTCAGTGCAGTGAGCATTCGAAGCATAACGCATTGACAGGTCCTATTTCGTTTTCAATACGTCTAACTAAAAAAGACAAGGGAGCATACGAGGAATTGGTGGAAACGATATACCAGCGGACAGGGGTTAGTAGAGACCAAATTCAGTTGAAGCTAACTTCGCATGTGGAAACGGGGGATGATAAACTTACATTGTCTATTGTGAGTGACGACGATGTACAGTTTGTGATTATGCATAAGGAAAAAGGTTGGGCCACAATTGATGTTGAATTTGTCAACAAACATGAATTTCGATCTCCACCAAATCAAATACAATCAGAATGTACAGTCTCTCCTGTTAAACGCACCGATATTCCACGGTCTCCGGGCAGTACTCCTAACTTTAAATCATTTAGTGGCAGCAATAATCCGGTTGCTTCACCCGGATTTACATCAGCAGGAAATGAACAACCGACGCCAGCATCTACTACCAAGCATGTAGTTGTGGATAGTTCTGAAAGCATAGATATTTCAGGAAGGTCTGATAGTTCTAAAACCAGTGATACAGAAGATGAGAGTGCTGATGATGGTGGGCTAGCGGCAAGGGTTCCTGTAACAGAAGAACGAGGGGTGAGTGGAACAGCCAATAGTTCTTCACCGTCCTTGAATACACGGTGGACAGTATCAGGTTCAGATCTTTACTCAATACCAGCCGTTCGATCAGTGGATGTGTTTCAAAATCCAGGGAACCAAGGTCCATTATACAAAGGACAGATGTTCAAGGACAAGCCTACATTGAAGAGCGTTGTAGGGTCGTATGCATTTGGAGAGAGGTTTGAGCACAGGATTTCACGATCTTCCAATACACGATTCACTGCGCAATGTAGTCAGAGAAGTTGTGGATGGGTTCTTCGTGCATGGAAGTCGAATAGGGGGACTTATTGGCATGTGAAGGCGTTTGTTAATGAGCACACATGTGAGAGAAATGACAACTACAACGTTGAATTCAAACTTGTAAGTGCTGCTGTGATAGGGGATTTGTATGCAAGTAAATATCGTGATCCCGGGCGCATAATCCGTCCTAAAGATATAGTTTTTGAGATGAGGGAGCAGCATGGCATACACCTCTCGTACAACAAAGCCTACAGGTCGAAAGAGCATGCTTTGAGTCAGGTATTCGGTGATCCGTGGGAATCCTTTCAGAGGTTGCCGTCTTATTTTTATGTTTTGGAACAAACGAACCCCGGGACTGTGACAAAGATCAAGACCGACTCGAGAAACCGGTTGAAATATACATTCATGGCAATTGGAGCCTCTATAGAGGGGTTCAATTCTGTTATTAGGCCTGTTATATGCATCGATGCTACCCACTTGAAGGCTAGGACTAGGGGTGTTTTGTTAGTTGCGGTGTGCAAAGATGGAAACGGGATGATATACCCTTTGGCATTTGGGTTTGCAAACTCTGAATGCACAAAGTCTTGGACTTGGTTTTTGAAGAAACTCCGTAAAGGGATCCAAAATCCGGACCGTGTGATGTTAGTATCGGATCGGTACAATGGTATATTCAATGCAATGGAAGCCATATTCCCAGATGCCGCACATGGGATTTGTGTGTACCACATGGCACAAAATCTTAAAAGATTTTGCAAGCAGAGGGATGATGTGATGATTCTTTACTATTGTGCTGCGTATGCATACCGTATCGAGGACTTTGACCATTTCATGGGTGAGTTGAAAGAAACTTCTCCTAAGGTTTACGATGAGCTCCTGGCCGTTGGGGTAGAGAAGTTTTCACATGTACATAGTCCTAGACTAAGGACCTCTTTTATGACCACCAACATTGCCGAGTCAATGAATTCTTGTCTACTTTCGGTCCGAAAATTGCCTATCACAGCAATGGCGGAATGTATCAGAGATTTGTTGCAAAGGTGGTTCTACGATCGTCGAAAAAATGCACATGAAATGTCTACATACTTGACAACGTTTGCAGACGAACACATCAAAGATTTGATAGATACAGCGAATAAGTCTGAGATTCACCCCATTCACCATAAAACATTTAAGGTAGATGACAAATGGATTCCTAGAATCATCGACCTTGAAAACAGTTCTTGCTCATGCCGTCAATGGGATTTAGATGAGTTGCCGTGTTCTCATGCAATGGCGGTTGCTAGGTATGCTTCCCGGTCTTTTAAGTATGTACATTTATTTGTTATGGGTTATTTTACAAACTTGAATTTGTGTTTGTTGGTGTGTTATGGCCTAGGTTCAAAGGTATGTCAATCAACTCGATGGCTTCTGACCGTTACACAACAGGATATCTTAAACATGCTTATGAAATGGCTGTGAACCCTGTTCCGGATCCTGAATCTTGGGACATTCCTGATGCAATCCGGAACCGTATTGTATTGCCATGGAAGAAAAAAAAGCTGCCAGGAAGACCAAAGAAGTTGAGGATACCATCCGCCGGGGAGAAAAGAAAGTTACAATCTTGTTCAAAGTGTGGAAATAAAGGAGACAATAAATCAGCTTGTCTAGAACCATCGTCCAGCACAAGCAAACCAGCCAAAAAACCCCGATCATGTGGCATATGTAAGAAAGAAGGTCACAATAGACTGAAGTGTCCGGACAAGCCACTCGAGCCTACCTTCATTGACACGAACGAAGGGAATGTCGTTGGGCCTACAGTCTAAGTGTCTTGGGTGGGTGCTGAACCAAAACAGTTATTGGCTGCTGATATTGCTGTTTTTATTGGCTGTGGCTGCTGTTATTGCTCTTGAAACAGAATATGAGTGAAGCCCGTGAGTAATGTTTTAGGCCTGGGAACGGTTCCTAAGTCCAAACGGTAATTGTTCCTAGGCCTGTAAATTGTTTCCCAGACTCAATTGTCTGTTGTTGCCACGTCATCAGTTGTCATGGTGTATTGAATTTTGATTAAAATAAATTTTTTAAAAATTTGTATTTATTTTCCAATTGCAAAGGATGTTTCAAAGGGTTGTTGCATATTTCCATTGATACCCCTTCATCGTTGGACCGTGCCAATCGTTGAGATTATATCGTGGCCCCTATAATTTTGTATTCGAAGGAAACCTCTTAAGCCTGGGAACGGTTCGTAGGAACAGCATAATTGGTTCCTAGGCCTGAAAATCGTTTCCCAGCCTCAGTTGACCTTGCACATATTTAATCGCCACGTCATCTTTCTTCCTCGGTATTGGTGCTCAAAACAACGAACTAAGCCCAGGAACCGGTACTTTAAGACTAGGAATTACTCCTAGGCCCATGGCGTATTTAATATTGATTTAAATAATTTTTATTAAAAATTTGTATTATTTTTCCAATTGCATAGGATGTTATTTAGAAGCGGTGTGCACCCATCAGAATCGATTTAAGAAGTGTAAATGTAACGCGGGATATCGATTCAACAACGTGATCAACTTACATGTTTTCGCAAGAACTCTTAGGCACTTAGGGGCTTATGTTTCAAAGGGTTATTTACTAAAGGTGTGTAATGGGTAGGGACGTATTTGCTCGACCGTCAGATGATCTCGAAAATCCACGTACATATTTCCATTGATACCCCTTCATCGTTGGACCGTGCCGATCGTTGAGATTATATCGTGGCCCCCATATTTTCATATTCGAAGGAAACCTCTTAAGCCTGGGAACAGTTCTTAGGAACAGCATAATTGGTTCCTAGGCCTGAAAATCGTTTCCCAGCCTCAGTTGACCTTGCACATTTAATCGCCACGTTATCTTTCTTCCTCGGTAGTGGGTTCCAACTATATCTGTTGGTAGTGGATCCCACGTCATCAACCCGGAAATGGATCCCACGTCATCAGCATGGTAGACGATCCCACCAAATCTTCTTCTTCTGATTACAGGCTGTCTCCCACCCTTCATTTTGCCTTAGTCAAACACTTATATCGATACACCCTAATTACTGATGTGAATCCTTCATCTTCTCCCATCTTCATCTTCTTCTCTCATTTATATCGATACAAATCCTTCATCTTCTCCCATCGTCCTTCTTCCTTCATCTTATTCTCAGAACTAACATCTCCTTCTACCATCACAAAACCTTTTTTTCGAACACCAATGGGGAAGAATTCTGTTTATGTGGTTTTCATAGGAAGGAAAACCGGTGTGTTCAGTTCTTGGTCTGAATGTCACGATCAAGTTGTTGGTTTTCCAGGAGCATCTTACAAGAAGTTTAACTCAACCGAGGAGGCATATGAAGCGATAAGTAGACGTGTCGTACATTCAAGCCCTTCATGTTCTGAATCTTCTTTCAATGTTACAGAGAAAGTATCTGAGAAACAAGGAACTACTGGTGTCATGTTGTTTATATTTCTACTGGTGTTTGTTTTGGGAGTTATAGTGGGCAAGATCGTTTGACAGTTTTTGATGTTTATTCTGTTGGGTGTTGCTTTATTTATTAATATAAACCAATTTTTATTGAGTTCTGATTGAACAAATATATATACTGACAGTCTTTGAAATGGGTGTGAACGTATTCCAAAACAAACAAATTACTTACATTAACTTTTTATAAACAAACAAAAACCATTACAGCATGTGAGAACAAAAAAAAAAAAAAAAAAAAAACAGAACATAAATATTGAAATTTGTTTTTGTTCAGGGTGATGGTGGAACGTTGAAGTCCATCAACCTCTTCTGCAAATGTTCAATAACTTGGTGGAGTCCGTTGATTTCGTTCTCCGTTGCTTCACTGTCAACCCTGGAGTAGATGATTTCAGCCTCTAGATTCTGAAATTTTCCCATCAAAACAGTATAATCATCACGTAGCCATTTGTAATTTTCACGCTCGTTGATGACGGTCTCCTCCGCCAGTGCAAGCCGTTGACGCATTACTTCCAAAGCAGCATTCATCCTCTCAATTTCACTGCACCTGCTGTTTGCTGCCATTTCTGTGTAAAAATGAAAAATGAAGTGATGAAACAAATAACCGAGGAAGATTGAGTAACTTTTGGAGGAAGATTGGGTGTTTATATAGTCACCTCATTAGCCTCAATAATCAATGAAATGAACCATTACAACCAATGAACCGTTGTAGCTTAAATGAAATGAAATGAACAGCGGCGGGTACACTAACCAATGTCACCTTGAATGAAATGAACCGGTGTAATGAAAAGCCACAAATTTATTGCAACCAGTCTCATGCAGGCCTGGGAACATGTGTCATAGGCCTGAGAACAATTCTCCTATGCATGGGAACAAGTCCTTAATTCCTTAGCCTTGATTGCAACTATCGTGGGCCTGGGAACAATTGTCCTAGGCCTGGGAACACGTCCTTAAGTCCTTAGCAAGTCCTTAGCACTGGTAGCCACTAACATGTGTGGGCCTGGGAACAATTCTCCTATGCCTGGAAACAACTCTCCTAGGCCTACAGTCCTTAGCTTTCAGATCAACTCTCCATGTCCATTAGTCCTTACTCGTCGGGAACAATTCTCGTAGGCCTGGGGACAATTGTCTAGGCCTAGGAGAGTTGTTCCCAAGCCTAACAGATTTTTTCCAACAATCCTAAACAAAATACATCATAAACATTTCCCAGCAAAACATTCTGGTAGCCACTATCGTGGGCCTAGGAACAATTCTCATTTGCTTGGAAACAACTCTCCTAGGCCTAGAGTCCTTACCCTGGGAACAAGTATATATTTATATATATATATATGTATATATATATCCCCATATATAAATATGCATCTAGTGTGAATTAGTCTCTCATTACAGCATGTGACATTAATTTCAAGATC
This sequence comes from Acer campestre, assembly GCA_954870605.1. Taxonomy (NCBI): domain Eukaryota; kingdom Viridiplantae; phylum Streptophyta; class Magnoliopsida; order Sapindales; family Sapindaceae; genus Acer; species Acer campestre. The sequence goes on along the minus strand of OX940806.1, from coordinate 24,231,217 downwards.
ATCTAATGTGCATCAAAGTTATTGGATAAATACATCAAGTAACAACGATGGTGACTGGGAACATTGTTGGTGACTACAATTACCGTAAGCCTGGGAACAGTCATTAACACTTGAAGAGTTGTTCCCAGGCCTAACAGATTTTTTCTAACAATCCTAAACAAAATACATCATAAACATTTCCCAACAATTCTGAACTAAAGAAAACATTCTGAACAAAATGCATGATTCCTAAGCTGTACATGATTCCTAAGCCGTACAAGTCTATGGGGAGTTACGGAGTTGACCATTTGTGTAAATTTCAATTGCAATGGCCTTTCTGATGTTTTTGATATTCTTCTGTCCAAAAACACTTTTCCATGGAGTTGGTACTCCAACCATAATCAACTCGGCATACTTCATTAAAAAGGCACCTCAACTGTTTCTGTTTAAATGATGGGAAATGTCATACATTAGTATTTGTAGGAAAGTAAATAAAGTGCAGAAAAAGTAAATAAATATGTCAAACATACCCATCATCTTGTTGTGGAATGAGATCACTATGCATGCTTTGAGTTGTGAATGGGGTCCCATGAGGATCCATCTTCATATGTTCGTAGTACCCTGCATGCTTCAACATAGATGGAAACAGGTAAAGCAGGCCTCGAATTTCCTTCAGCCGAGGACTATATCCGCTCCTCCGTTCATTCAACGAGTCATAAACCCATACTTTTCCTTCCTTCAGAAGTACATGGCATAACAGCCAATGACCATGAACGTGGCACGGAATGAGCACCTGTTTATAGAAGCGATGCAAATTATTTCGGGAATTAGATAAGATAATGACAACACAACATCATTTCCAACAACTTACTGAATCCAACTGCCACCAAGGTTGAGGGTACAGAAGTTGATGCCCTGTAACATGTCTCAAGATGTCTGAACTGGGCTGGTAATTTAAAGGAAGGAATTCTGGGTACTCTTCCCAGACATTGACAGCTTTTAGAGAGGGATCACTGGTCTTCTTGACCTTTTTTTTTCGATCTTTTTTGGCTTGAGGAGAAGGAGGAGAATTAGTTTCTATTGGCTGACTTCTTTCCTGGTCTTCCTTCTCAAATCTGGCTATGTCCCTCTAGGTGTCCAGCAGTTTCATTTCATCTGCCCACATCTTGTTTATGCTTGGCTGTCATCAAAAAATACATTCATGAACACTTTTTCATAAACATGCAAAAACACATTTTCAAATACTGTTTCACATACTGTATTAGATAACTACGGTGATACTTACGAAGAAAGATGTGTTCACAAATCCAATATTCTGCGCATAGTTCAGCTCACTGCTGGATCGCCTCCTCCATAGGATATCAAAGTATGAATGAATGTGCTGTGTATATGCAGTGATGTATGTTACAAAATAAGTTACAGAAAGGGTTAATAACCAGGAAGAAATAGATAGTCCCCTAGTTAAATTATGTTACCAAATCTGAAATCCACGTTTCGACGTTGACCAGGTCTTGAAAATGTTGACGCGTCATTGGAATGATTTGACCCGTATAAATACTATTAAAAAATAGATACATAACATTAGTATAGATATTAAAAAATGAATACAACAGATCACAGGAATGGAATATTACCTAACTTGGTCGTTGTTCTTCAGGAAAGAAGTGAACTCAACTAGGTCTATATCTTCCTCGTTTGCCTTTGATTTCTTTGTTTTCTTTGGCATCGGATCTGTGTATGGGTCATCGAGATACCTTGACCGCTTTCGAGCCCTTTGTTTGTCAACGTCTCGATATTCAACATTCGGGTCCGCCTCAGTAAGTGCCACAACACTACTGGGGAAGTTCTGGCCTAGGAAAAACACGGTCGGGGATGTGTATTCTTCCAAGTCAAGGATAGATTTATCCCCCGAGTCCTACAAGCCAATTAAATATGTAGTAAAGTACAAACCATTGCTATACTCATATGCATCACAAAAACACTATTATAGAAATGTTCACTAAATCCTAACATAATTGTTCCCAGGCCGAACACAATTGTTCCCAGGCCTAGGGGAATTGTTCCCTAAACCCTAAGACAATTGTTCCCAGGCCGAACACAATTGTTCCCAGGCCTAGGGGAATTGTTCCCTAAACCCTAAGACAATTGTTCCCAGGCCGAACACAATTGTTCCTAGGCCTCGACCATATACATAACATAAACACTCTTAAAGAAATGTTCCCAGGCGTAAGAGAATTGTTCCCTAACCCCTAACACAATCGTTTCCTAGGCTGAACATAATTGTTCCCAGGCCTCGACCATATACTAACATAAACACTATTATCCTTAGTTATAGATATAAATGACAAAACCACTATTATATTTATAGAATGTACCTCGAGCATCACATCGCCCTCGATTGCAGTAGACCCAACAGCCAAAAGAGCCTCAACAACATCCTCATGTTCCTCAACATCTTGCTTCTAAGTCACTTCTTCAACATCCTCATGAGCAGCAGCCATATCACAAGCATCCTCCTCAACACCAGCATTATCACCAGCATTCTCCTCAGCAGCACCCTCTTGCACACCAGCATCCTCCTGCACACCAGCAGCCTTATCAACACCATCCTCCTGCACACCAGCAGCCTTATCACCTCATGCACACCAACAGCCTTATCACCAGACTTATCAACACCAACATCCACATCATCAATAGACTGATCACCACCAATAGCCTTATCATCGACGGCCTTATAACCACCAAGACCCTCCTCATCAGTAGCCTTATCAACACCAACATTGGCCTCATCATAAATCTTGTCATCACCAACAGCAGCAGCATCTTTATTACCACCCTTCTAAACATCAACAATTCAACATCAATAAATTAGTGGTATTATTAACGACTACAGTATTATATATAAATAATAATATGTTTTTCAACAACTTTATGCATCTAACCTTCATCTCATTTCTAATCTTTGCAAATTCATCTTTACAAAAGTGAACAATACGTTGCTCGCTATCAGCTATAGCAGCACGTAACTCTGCATATAATTCTGGGATTGTGGAAGGCACCTGAATTATGCAATAATTAATACTACAATACATACAAGAATAGCTTACTATAAGTCTAAAACCAAATAGTGTAGATGGAATCATACCTTAGAATTCCCATCGAGGAATAGACGCTTCTTCGAAGGGGGGGAATATTCACCCGAAAATGTACTTCTAGTTTTCCTCACTGAGCCTCCTATCTCCTGCTTCTTAATAGAAGCGTCAATCCCATCACTGTCATTTACTTCATCGTCATCACCACCAACAACCTCTTCTTCCACTTTACTTGGAGGTGGAGGAAGAGCCAACTTCTCTCTCTTCTTTGAAGTTAGTGGATGACACACGCGTTTCAAGTTCAATGACTTGAAGTAATCTGTACCCTTTTCATACTTTTCAACTCCCCAATCAAATAAAGCCATCTGCATATTGGGAACTATCAATTATTACCAAATTTCCAAAGATAATTATCCCTATATAGCTAAAAAGAAAGGGTCATTAAGTACACACCTGGGAGTTGAATGTTGATTCAATATATTGAATCCTTTCATCAAATGCTCATCTACTGAACCGGGGATACCCCGTACCAACTCTCCGTCCGACCAAACCATCAAAACGAATTATCCTCTCCATGGCCCATACCTATACAATTTCAACTAACTAATATCAATATAGGAAACACAATAACAATTCAACAAAGTATGAAACGGGAAACACAGTAACAGTTTTGCTATGCTGAAAATATGCTGTATTAGTTTCATTTAAACCTTACCTGAAGTGCTAGAGGGAACCTGGACAAATTGTAGGTATAATACTTCGATTTCTTATCTTTCTTCTCTTGCACTCTCTTCTCTTCCACTCTCTTCAGCTTCCCTTTCCCTTTCCCTTTCCCTTTCCCTTTCACTTCTACTAACTTCTTGTTCTTCTTCTTGTTCTTCTAAGTCTTCTTCTTCTTCTACTGCATTCTTCATTTTCTGCAGCTTCCCCTTCTTGTCTTCCTTCTTTGCTTGACCTCTCAGATTGTGCAGCCGTCCATTCAATACACCCTTCAGAAAATAAAATGTAAAACTGAAAATGTAAGAACCCCATGGAAAATTTTTGAATTCTTCTTCCTGTTCGACTAATGTAAACAGACACCCCGGGATGGCTGTGGTCCGTCCGTCATCCGTTCCAAAGAATTGGCTCACCATGTATATATTCAACATCTTGTACGCATCTTCACTCTCTTACGTCATTTTCCTCAATGTGGCGTACAATACCTCAGCAGTCGGCCTTTTTCCATTGAACATTCTTCTAAGCATCGAATCCTCTAGTACTTTGTTGTTGTTAGCAAAACCTTGGGGCAGCTGTCCCATATTCAACCCGCTGCATAAACAGAATTCCTCTTGACCAAAACGGGCTTGCGAATTCCCCAACCCAAACCACATCTTATCTTCTCTTTGTCCTTTAGGGAGAATTATTTCTCTTTTCAAAATATTGTGAATAAGCTGCCCGTAAAGTGTCAACGGTTCTGTCAACTTCAAATATATGCCGAAGGGGCCCTCCTCGAATTTTTTTTCCAACCCAAATTTCTGTAGAACCTCCTTCAAGTTTGTCATGAAATATTGTCTACTCCCACTATTTACTCTAGCAGGAACCCAGCTCTCATGGTCTGGGAACCGCCACATGTTTGGATTCAGATTTTTCCTCGGCATCTAAACAAAGAAAACAAAAGGAAAACATCAGTCCCAGGCTTATGAAAATAAGTCCTATGCTCAAAATTATGCATTTATCATCAGTCCAAGGCTCAAAGATTACATGCATTCTGATTCAACATCAGCAGCTGATTCCTAGGCTCACAAAATACATACATACTTGCTAAAAAATAAAATAAAAAAATACATGCATCCAGTCCTAGGCTCACACATTACATGCATACATTCACAGCAGCTGATTCCTAGGCTCATTGCATCCAGTCCTAGGCTTATTTATATAAATCAATCCTAGGCACACAAATTACATGCATCAATAATGCTTTTCTTCACTACATGCAAAATAAGTCTTTACTGTCTGCAAACGTTTTTCTTCCCTCCCAATACCCAAAACAAAACATTTCCAGTGTAGTTCACAGCAATCAATCAATAATGCTTGCCCTTCAAACATAACACACACGCTCCAAATACACATACAAACATGTCAAAAACACAAACAACAGAACAATCTACCATCTCAAAACACATACAAGAACAAACTCCAACAAAAACCACAATTTCCAAATTAGTACCTTCAAAGGAATTTGCGTTTTCTAGGGTTTGGGTGCTTCCGTAAATGCCGATGGCGACGGCGACAGACTGCGACGGCGATGAGGAGAACGACGAACTTCTGCTTATCCTTCCTCTCTCAATTTCTGGTTTGTTGTTGACTGGGTTTGCGATTTCTTTGTTATTGTCTAGGTTTGGGTGCTTCCTTCAATGCCGACGGCGACAACACCAACCTTGTGCTTCTCCTTTCTCTCTCTATTTCTGGTTTGAAGTTGTCTGAGTTTGCAGTTTCACACAGAGCAGAGTTTCGAGTTTTGGGTTTGCGATTTCACAGAACAGAGTTTCTGCGACGGCGACGAGGGCAACGGCGACCTTCAACGCAACGGCGACCTTCTTCTGCTTTGCTTCTCCTTCCTCTCACTTTGGGTTTTCTGGTTGTTCTTGTTGTGACCGTTTGTATTACCACAGAGCAGAGTTTTTGTGGGATTTTCAGAGGGTAATTTAGTCACTTTGTGGGAAATCAGAGGGTAATTTAGTCACTTTGTGGGGAATCAGAATGGGAGGGTAATTTAGTAAATGTGATCAAGTTCTATTTGTTCAAACATTGAACAAAAACGAAAATAGCCTTTCCCAACAATGTGAATGAAATAACAAAATACTAACTTAAAATTATGTATAACAAACCCAAAACTCTAAGTTGTTAATTAGAAAAAATATAGTTTAACTAAACAAATAACTAAATTGAAGAGCTGAATATGAAAATTTATGAATATTTTTTATATTCAATTTTGTATATGATAATTTCAAGGGAAGAAGATAATTATCAATCGAAAAGAGTAGATTGAGGAACTTATTAATTGTTATGAGTAGGGTTGCACATTTTCCCCCGGATTCCCGTTTCCCCGCTTCCCCATCCCAATTTGGGAGAAAAAATTTGGAAAAAAATAGAGAAATGGGGAGGGATGGGGATGAAAATCATCCTCAAATTGAAATGGGGATGGAGATGGGGATGGGGAGACCTCCCCCCATCCCCATTTCCCCATTTTCCCCACTAATATAGTGAAATGGGGATAGGGATGGGGGGAGGTACCCCCATCCCCATTTCCCCATTTCCTCCACAATATTATAAAAATAATTATATATATTTATATATATTTTGTAATGTATTTTCTTTGACATTATTTTGTAATATATATATATAACATTATTTTGTAATGTATTTTTTTTTGTATTTGTAATAGAATTTTTTTTTTTTTTTTAGTTTAATTTGTAATTTTTAGTCAAACTGGGAAACGGGAAAACGGGGTAAACTGGGAAACGGGGAAACGGGGAAAATGGATAAATGGGGATGGTGATGGGGGGACCTCCCCCCAAAACTCCCCCATCCCCATTTTCCCCAAATAGGGAAATGGGGAGGGATGGGGAAGGGTTTGAGAAGTGGGGATGGGGATGGGGGGACCTATATCCATCCCCATTTCCCTAATGTGTATCCCTAGTTATGAGTGATCAGTGATTTGGGGAAGTGAGATAAAGAGAGGGAGGGAGTTTGAGAGAGAGAGAGAGAGAGAGAGAGAGAGAGAGAGAGAGAGAGAGAGAGAGAGAGTTGGGAGATGGGAGTGATGTGAGTGTGAATAAATGTTGGTGAAAGGTGTCATGGAAAAATGTTATTAATTATATCACTAATGCCAGACAATTCAAAAATTTAGCTCAAATTTCAACCCAAATGATGTGGTAAGTGATTTTTTCATTAACCATATAATCTCATGTTGTGTATGGTGAATGGTGATGACAATTCACTTGCCACATCATTTTAGTTGAAATTTTAGCTAAATTTTTTAGTTATCTAGCATTACCCTAATTATATACATGATTTTTTTTATAAAAAAAAACTGACCTGACTACAGTGATTTTAATGATGTGTATTAGATTTGGATGATTTTAATGAATGGATTATAGTGATTTTATATCGTTTGGGCACCAAATTTAGACAAAGTAGTATTACTCGTATTATAATCATAAATTTCAATATGTAATTTTTATTTAATATGCAATTCCATTAACAAGGGTCCTATACTCCTATTAACTTGGACACATTGTTTTAATTGGATGTCTAAAATTAGACATATAAATAAGATTACATAAACTCTCGTTTTTATATAAAATATATAGTTGAAACATTAATTGAAGAAGGAATTTTTTTTTTTTAATGGAAATTGAAGAAGAGATATTATAATGAAAATATAGAAGGACACAAAAGAAAATGTGAAAAATGTGAAAATTGTGAATGGATTGGAATCATTGGATGGAGATGATGAAGTAAGACAAAATGGCAAAAAATAAGAGACAAAGAATAGGAAAGATTGTTCAGTAATGAGTAATGTTTTCAATTTTCATTTTCTATTTTATAAAAATCAATTTAAAAACAAGAAATTGATTTTTTTTATGTTTTCAAAAGTTGAGAATACTGAAAATGTGTCTATTAGAAATAATTGAAAACAATATTTTAAAAAAGAAAAAACTAAAAATGCATTGTTAGAAATAATTGAAAATAACATCCTAAATAAAAATAAATAATATAACATATATTGAATTTTCTTTTTATGAATATATATATATATATATATATAGTGTCAAGCTAAATTAACTTAAAATTTTGATTTCAACATCTCAATCACTCATGTGTTTTTAATCTAATGGTTGATATTTGAATGAATTTAATTAGTTAGTCTGATTGAAGTGTGTAGTTAGTGGTCTCCATCAATAAGCCGCCATATCAGTTTTTTTTTTTAAAAAAGTTGCACACTCTTCCCAAAATAGTCAATACTCTTTGACTATTTTAGTCCACATCTCTTCCTTCCTGTTTCTCACCCATCATGTCTCACCCACTCTTCCTTTCTCTTGTTCTTCGAGACTTCGACTAATTAGCTCTCTCATATGCCACCCTACGAGGCTACGACCTTTCCAAACTAGATAGAACAACTTATTACAATGATAAAATCAAATATTTTGATATAAAATAAATCCAAACTACGTCTAATTTTCTAATCCTAACCAAAAAACTAATGATATGAAAGCAATTGGTTTTTTTTTTTTTTTTTTTGATATAAAAAACAATTGTTTTTATATATAAAAAATAGACACAATGTTTTTAAAATTTTGTTTAATTAATTTTCAAAAGAATAAAAAATTTTGTTTACTTTTTTATTTTAAAAAATTGGTGTCACGTGTTAAATTTTAATTGTATTACAATTCAAAATTAAATTGAAAAATTTTAAAAGGAAAGGGGGTAAAATTATACGTTTAAATCATTTAATCAGAGTTAAGGGCAGAATGGTCTATTTATATAATATATCACATCTGACTATTAACTTTTTGGTCAAATGAACCTATTTGATGTATTTATGAAAAGTTAATGACCAAAGATCCTAAAAAAGAAAACGTGCCTGTAAACAAGTTAATAAGAGCACACGTGACTATTAACTTTTTGGTCAAATGCCTGTAAACAAGTTAAGCACGTACAAGTTAATAACAGCAGTGGAATTGCCTGTAACTGTAAACAAGCAACACAGCTGACCCTTGGTTAGCCTCATATACAACATCAGCCACAGGTAAAAACACGTTCAACTTGTGTCCATCCTTTCTACCATCATAACAACTATAAGTGTTTTTCAGGTCCAATACTTTCAAATCAGCAAAGACCAGAGTAGAACCAGGTCAAAAGTTAGAAACCTTGATGGTAATGGGTTTCAAAATCCAATAGTTTGACTGTAAATCTTACCAATCATCATAACATTCAGAGCAAATTAGATCTTACCAAGTCACTAATTGAGAAGAAATCAAACTTCACTTCAAGAAAAAATATTTAAGATAAAAAAAATATCCTATAAGATGATACACAACAAATTTTAAACCAACTAGGGTTGGCAAGGTTATGAGGCAAATCACTCAAATTCCAAGAAGAAACTACCTACAAGCTGAAAACCTCTATAATTACCTGAAGGCGGCATATTTACTAATAGAGTGCTAGTCTAGGCAGAATCTAAAATCTCCAAGAGAATTAAACTTTATAAGTAAGAACCATAAGCAAAGAGTTTGACTCTAATGGTGTGTTATGAATCAAGGACTATATTTTCAGGAACAGCAAATAGAAAAGAGAACACACATGTGGGGTTCATCCTGCCATTTATCCCACCAAAAGATCAAATAATAGCAAGTTTATCGATCATAAACCATAGACATGAATCATCTTTAATAGCATAGATCAAAAAAGATACATTCCAAAACTTATTACAGCATGGAAATGGCAAAATGAAAAAAAAAAACAATATAGGAGAAAATTAATTTAGTAGATCATTCATTAACCAAAATTAATCTGTCATCTGCATAATAAAATATATAAACAGCATAAACAGACATGCTTACGATTGTTTATAAAAAAAATTCTCAAAATTATGTATGTTCAAACAACGTAAAGATTATAAGGGAAATTATATGTCTCAGTAGAACAGTAGAGCATACATGAGAGGGCAACACAATTCACTTAGCCTTCTTGTATTCCCTAACTGCCAGGTCATATTCACGCTTGCTAATACTCCCACGAATCGTACTAGGCAAGTTAAACAATGTTCTGAACCTCTGAAGCATTCCTTGGACAGACCTTATCTTCTCCGTTTGTGCCTACAATGCATTCAAACAAGAAACAAGTAAACTTGCAATTAGGTGAATCTAGATGCATGAATTTCCAAGAAAATTTGAAATTTATATCTTACCAACCTGTCTCTCAAATAGAGGTTCAAAAGCACAACTAGCCCTAGAATTAACTCCTTGCATCATATTGAACAAGTGAGAAGTCCCTAAACATTCAGGATCATCTTCAATCCGTTTCGATTTTGTCTCAATATCTGCACAAGCATTGAATTTACAACAAAACCAATAAACATAGACTCATTCCAACAGTTGTAATCTTTAAAACCGATACACAGCAAAAACCATAAGCAACGGATGAAATGCTTACATATCAATATACCATCAATTGTAGTTTTGCAAGAGACAAAGCAATCAAAATTGTCCTTAACCAATTGTTTTCTCTGTTTAGTCCGTCCTTTAGCCTATGTTTGGTAGGAAGGAAAAGGGAGAGGAAAGAAAAGGGTGGAGGGAAAAGGGAGGAGAAAGTGGAGAAATGTGTGTTTGGTATGGAGAGAAAGGGGGAAGGAAAGGAAAAATGGAAGGAAAGAAATGTGGGTGGGACCCACCAATTTCTTTCCTCCCAAAAGTGGGAGGAAATGGGAGGGAAAGAAAGGGGCAAGTTTTTGGGCAAGTCAAATTACCATCTTATCCAAAAAAATTTAATATAAAAAATATAATATAAGGGTAAAATAGTAAAAGTGATAAAATGATATTTTCTTTCCTTCCTGTTTACCAAACAATACGAGGGAAAATCATTTTCCTTTCCTTCCCTCATGTTTTCTATCCCTCCAAATCTTTCCATCCTTCCTATTTTCTTTCCTCCCTACCAAACGGAGCCTTAAGATTAGTTTTCAGACCAAGAGCACCAGACTCCAAATCTGCTCCACTAGTATCTTGGTGTACTCGAGATAGAAACAACTTTGCCTAAAATAGGGCACAGCTACACACCCACCCACCCACCCTCCCAAACAACCAACAAGCTGTATATAAATTGGAAACTGCCAAACATGGCACATCTACACACCCACCCACCCAAACAACCAACAATCTGTACATAAATTAGAAACTGCCAAACATGGCACAGCTACACACCCACCCACCCATTTCATATAAAACTACGTAAAAAAATCATAATAACATCTTCCTGCCAAAAATCAATCCTTAGCCCTCATTGACAAAGAAAACACAGTACTCTTAAACAAGCTTTAGCTCAACTTTACTTAATTACTAGAATCCTAACATCTTTTATGAGATTTCAATGTTTCTAAAAATATTTAAGACTAATAATCATAATAAAAGGAAACATCCAACTCAATTCTAACACATAATGCTTCACTGCTCTGATGTTCACTCTCTTCTGCTTCAGCCTATACCTATCAAAAGCTAAAAAAGCAAATCAGCAAACTGATCAAATGACCCAGAAAGTGAAATCATAATTTGGAATCAGATAGTTTTGATAGAATTTTGACAAATTCTTACTATCTCAATGTCCCAGAAGTGAACATTTCAGTGACAAAGTTGATGTTCCTATTACCAGTATCAACCCAAGAAGTGTAGAACTTCATAATGTTATTGTGCTTCAATGTCTTGAGGAAATTGATTTCACAGTAGAGCCTCTCCAACTCTTCAGGACTTTGCAAGAAATCAGAAAGTTTGACTTGGTTCCAGGCAATTTGAATCCCTTCAAACTCATCAAATGCTTTGTAACTGCTCTCACCAAACACAAACAAAACTCACTAATCAATCCAACTACCCATTTGTTAAAACTCATCAAAACACCCAACAAAGATAAAATTTTGCAAAAAAAAAAAACTCATTTAGGTATGCACAATTACACAAATCCATCCAAAAGAACCAGAAATGTATAAACATCAGACAAATCTCAAATGGGTATCCAAATAAATGAAGGAAAAAAAAATCAGGATTTGGATTCGTACACTGTCTTTGAAGCTCCTTTGCCAAGGATTTCATTGTATTGCAACAAAAATAAAACACAATAATCAACATAAAAATCATTACTTTGAACCAAAAACAAGAAATAGAGAGATGTATATGTACTCTGCCATATCTTCCAGTTGGATCAACTTCAACAAACTCAGAGCAATCAGGGCGATGGAGTGCCAGATCATTGATCAAAATTCATATAATCTTCATCCATCATCCAACAATTCCAAAAACAGGAAGAAAAAAAAAAGGCAATAATCTGGAAAATTTCGAGATACAAACACACCTTCATCAATCAAAATCTTCTTGAATATGTTTCCCAAAAAAAGACATTCGAAAAATTGCTCGTGGAGGAGATTGTGCTCCATCTGCGGCTTCCAGAAGCAGATCGAAAGGCGTGCTTGCTTATCTTCTTCTTCTATAAAACAGAGAGAATGAGAGAGGAGCAACCGGTGAAACAAGTAGGGGGTAAACCCTCTCTCTTAATCTTTTATTTATTTTCTACCGTTGGATAAGGTTTTGCTCGATCCAACGGTTATGTTTGATTTGTAAAGGGATTGGTATCATACCTATCATTTTTCCTGCGTACAGTAGCCAGTCCCTACTTTTGTATTCAAAGTGGGTTTTTATTTTTTGATTTGATTTGATAAGATAAACAGTGATTTTGTCTTCTATTTTTTCAATTGGGTTCTTAATCATTCTAAGTTGATGATTTTGTGACTTTTGTCTGCATTTTCAAGGCTGTGATTTTCACTGTATCTACATATTGGCTTTTGTTTCCAAGTGGGTTTTTGTTTTTGTTTTTATTTTGTCAAGACAGTGAGTGATTTTATCGGTGCATTCCGAGTTCATGCACTGAGGCTCATTAGACTTTTTAATATCAAAATTGTGTTTTTTTAATTGGGTTCTTGATCAAAGTTATGATTTTGTTCTTAATAAAGTTTTTTTTTTTATTTTTTTTAACAGAGTTTGTTGATGAATTTCCTGATTTTTGCAGGAGATAGAAGAAGAGATTGAGAATCAAAGAAGTGGGTTGTTCTTGAATCGAAATTCTGGGGTTGAATTTTGACTGTCAGAGCCATGGGAAAGAAGAAGAAATCATTTGTAGAGGATTGGTGCTTTGTTTGTAAGGATGGAGGATTACTCATAATCTGTGATTACAGGTAAAAGTTTAAAAGATCAAATAGGCACGTTTTCTTTTTTAGGATCTTTGGTCATTAACTTTTCATAAATACATCAAATAGGTTCATTTGACCAAAAAGTTAATAATCAGATGTGATATATGATATAAATAGACCATTCTGCCCTTAACTCTGATTAAATGATTTAAACGTATAATTTTACCCCCTTTCCTTTTAAAATTTTACAATTTAATTTTGAATTGTAATACAATTAAAATTTAACACGTGACACCAATTTTTTAAAATAAAAAAGTAAACAAAATTTTTTATTCTTTTGAAAATTAATTAAACAAAATTTTAAAAACATTGTGACTATTTTTTATATATAAAAACAATTGTTTTTTATATCAAAAAAAAAAAAAAAAAAAAAAAAAAAAACCAATTGCTTTCATATCATTAGTTTTCTGGTTAGGATTAGAAAATTAGATGTAGTTTGGATTTATTTTATATCAAAATATTTGATTTTATCATTGTAATAAGTTGTTCTATCTAGTTTGGAAAGGTCATAGCCTCGTAGGGTAGCATATGAGAGAGCTAATTAGTCGAAGTCTCGAAGAACAAGAGAAAGGAAGAGTGGGTGAGACATGATGGGTGAGAAACAGGAAGGAAGAGATGTGGACTAAAATAGTCAAAGAGTATTGACTATTTTGGGAAGAGTGTGCAACTTTTAAAAAAAAAAAAACTGATATGGCGGCTTATTGATGGAGACCACTAACTACACACTTCAATCAGACTAACTAATTAAATTCATTCAAATATCAACCATTAGATTAAAAACACATGAGTGATTGAAATATTGAAATCAAAATTTTAAGTTAATTTAGCTTGACACTATATATATATATATATTCATAAAAAGAAAATTCAATATATGTTATATTATTTATTTTTATTTAGGATGTTATTTTCAATTATTTCTAACAATGCATTTTTAGTTTTTTCTTTTTTAAAATATTGTTTTCAATTATTTCTAATAGACACATTTTCAGTATTCTCAACTTTTGAAAACATAAAAAAATCAATTTCTTGTTTTTAAATTGATTTTTATAAAATAGAAAATGAAAATTGAAAACATTACTCATTACTGAACAACCTTTCCTATTCTTTGTCTCTTATTTTTTGCCATTTTGTCTTACTTCATCATCTCCATCCAATGATTCCAATCCATTCACAATTTTCACATTTTTCACATTTTCTTTTGTGTCCTTCTATATTTTCATTATAATATCTCTTCTTCAATTTCCATTAAAAAAAAAAAAAAATTCCTTCTTCAATTAATGTTTCAACTATATATTTTATATAAAAACGAGAGTTTATGTAATCTTATTTATATGTCTAATTTTAGACATCCAATTAAAACAATGTGTCCAAGTTAATAGGAGTATAGGACCCTTGTTAATGGAATTGCATATTAAATAAAAATTACATATTGAAATTTATGATTATAATACGAGTAATGCTACTTTGTCTAAATTTAGTGCCCAAACGATATAAAATCACTATAATCCATTCATTAAAACCATCCAAATCTAATACACATCATTAAAATCACTGTAGTCGGGTCAGTTTTTTTTTATAAAAAAAATCATGTATATAATTAGGGTAATGCTAGACAACTAAAAAATTTAGCTAAAATTTCAACTAAAATGATGTGGCAAGTGAATTGTCATCACCATTCACCATATACAACATGAGATTATATGGTTAATGAAAAAATCACTTACCACATCATTTGGGTTGAAATTTGAGCTAAATTTTTGAATTGTCTGGCATTAGTGATATAATTAATAACATTTTTCCATGACACCTTTCACCAACATTTATTCACACTCACATCACTCCCATCTCCCAACTCTCTCTCTCTCTCTCTCTCTCTCTCTCTCTCAAACTCCCTCCCTCTCTTTATCTCACTTCCCCAAATCACTGATCACTCATAACTAGGGATACACATTAGGGAAATGGGGATGGATATATGTCCCCCCATCCCCATCCCCATCCCCACTTCTCAAACCCTTCCCCATCCCTCCCCATTTCCCTATTTGGGGAAAATGGGGATGGGGGAAGTCCCCCCATCACCATCCCCATTTATCCATTTTCCCCGTTTCCCCGTTTCCCAGTTTACCCCATTCCCTCATTTCCCCATTTGACTGAAAATTACAAATTAAACTAAAAAGAAAAAAAAATCTATTACAAATACAAAAGAAAATACATTACAAAATAATGTTATATATATTACAAAATAATGTTAAAGAAAATACATTACAAAATATATATAAATATATATAATTATTTTTATAATATTGTGGAGGAAATGGGGAAATGGGGATGGGGGGAGGTCTCCCCATCCCCATCCCCATTTCAATTTGAGGATGATTTTCATCCCTATCCCTCCCCATTTCCCCATTTTTTCCCAAAATTTTTCTCCCAAATGGGGATGGGGAAGCGGGGAAACGGGAATCCGGGGGAAAATGTGCAACCCTACTCATAACAATTAATAAGTTCCTCAATCTACTCTTTTCAATTGATAATTATCTTCTTCCCTTGAAATTATCATTTACAAAATTGAATATAAAAAATATTCATAAATTTTCATATTCAGTTCTTCAATTTAGTTATTTGTTTAGTTAAACTATATTTTTTCTAATTAACAACTTAGAGTTTTGGGTTTGTTATACATAATTTTAAGTTAGTATTTTGTTATTTCGTTCACATTGTTGGGAAAGGCTATTTTCGTTTTTGTTCAATGTTTGAACAAATAAAACTTGATCACATTTACTAAATTACCCTCCCATTCTGATTCCCCACAAAGTGACTAAATTACCCTCTGATTTCCCACAAAGTGACTAAATTACCCTCTGAAAATCCCACAAAAACTCTGCTCTGTGGTAATACAAACGGTCACAACAAGAACAACCAGAAAACCCAAAGTGAGAGGAAGGAGAAGCAAAGCAGAAGAAGGTTGTCATTGCGTTGAAGGTCGCCGTTGCCCTCGTCGCCGTCGCAGAAACTCTGTTCTGTGAAATCGCAAACCCAAAACTCGAAACTCTGCTCTGTGTGAAACCGCAAACTCAGACAACTTCAAACCAGAAATAGAGAGAGAAAGGAGAAGCACAAGGTTGGTGTTGTCGCCCTCACGTCGCCGTCGGCATTGAAGGAAGCACCCAAACCCAGACAATAACAAAGAAATCGCAAACCCAGTCAACAACAAACCAGAAATTGAGAGAGGAAGGATAAACAGAAGTTCGTCGTTCTCCTCATCACCGTCGCAGTCTGTCGCCGTCGCCGTCGCCATCGGCATTTATGGAAGCACCCAAACCCTAGAAAACGCAAATTCCTTTGAAGGTACTAATTTGTTGGAAATTGTGGTTTTTGTTGGAGTTTGTTCTTGTATGTGTTTTGGGATGGTAGATTGTTCTGTTGTTTGTGTTTTTGACGTGTTTGTATGTGTATTTACAGCGTGTGTGTTATGTTTGAAGGGCAAGCATTATTGATTGATTGCTGTGAACTACACTGGAAATGTTTTGTTTTGGGTATTGGGAGGGAAGAAAAACGTTTGCAGACAGTAAAGACTTATTTTGCATGTAGTGAAGAAAAGCATTATTGATGCATGTAATTTGTGTGCCTAGGATTGATTTATATAAATAAGCCTAGGACTGGATGCAATGAGCCTAGGAATCAGCTGCTGTGAATGTATGCATGTAATGTGTGAGCCTAGGACTGGATGCATGTATTTTTTTTATTTTATTTTTTAGCAAGTATGTATGTATTTTGTGAGCCTAGGAATCAGCTGCTGATGTTGAATGAGAATGCATGTAATCTTTGAGCCTTGGACTGATGATAAATGCATAATTTTGAGCCTAAGACTTATTTTCATAAGCCTGGGACTGATGTTTTCCTTTTGTTTTCTTTGTTTAGATGCCGAGGAAAAATCCGAATCCAAACATGTGGCGGTTCCCAGACCATGAGAGCTGGGTTCCTGCTAGAGTAAATAGTGGGAGTAGACAATATTTCATGACAAACTTGAAGGAGGTCCTACAGAAATTTGGGTTGGAAAAAAAATTCGAGGAGGGCCCATTCGGCATATATTTGAAGTTGACAGAACCGTTGACACTTTACGGGCAGCTTATTTACAATATTTTGAAAAGAGAAATAATTCTCCCCAAAGGACAAAGAGAACATAAGATGTGGTTTGGGTTGGGGAATTCGCAAGCCCGTTTCGGCCAAGAGGAATTCTGTTTATGCAGCGGGTTGAATATGGGACAGCTGCCCCAAGGTTTTGCTAACAACAACAAAGTACCAGAGGATTCGATGCTTAGAAGAATGTTCAATGGAAAAAGGCCGATTGCTGAGGTATTGTACGCCACATTGAGGAAAATGATGTCCGAAGAGAGTGAAGATGCGTACAAGATGTTGAATATATACATGGTGAGCCAATTTTTTGGCACGGATGACGGACGGACCACAGCCATCCCGGGGTGGCTGTTTACATTAGTTGAACAGGAAGAAGAATTCAAAAATTTTCCATGGGGTTCTTACATTTTCAGTTTTACATTTTATTTTCTGAAGGGTGTATTGAATGGACGGCTGCACAATCTGAGAGGTCAAGCAAAGAAGGAAGACAAGAAGGGGAAGCTGCAGAAAATGAAGAATGCAGTAGAAGAAGAAGAAGACTTAGAAGAAGAAGAAGAAGAAGAAGAACATGAAGAAGAACAAGAAGTTAGTAGAAGTGAAAGGGAAAGGGAAAGGGAAAGGGAAAGGGAAGCTGAAGAGAGTGGAAGAGAAGAGAGTGCAAGAGAAGAAAGATAAGAAATCGAAGTATTATACCTACAATTTGTCCGGGTTCCCTCTAGCACTTCAGGTAAGGTTTAAATGAAACTAATACAGCATATTTTCAGCATAGCAAAACTGTTACTGTGTTTCTCGTTTCATACTTTGTTGAATTGTTATTGTGTTTCCTATATTGATATTAGTTAGTTGAAATTGTATAGGTATGGGCCATGGAGAGGATAATTCGTTTTGATGGTTTGGTCGGACGGAGAGTTGGTACGGGGTATCCCCGGTTCAGTAGATGGGCATTTGATGAAAGGATTCAAGATATTGAATCAACATTCAACTCCCAGGTGTGTACTTAATGACCCTTTCTTTTTAGCTATATAGGGATAATTATCTTTGGAAATTCGGTAATAATTGATAGTTCCCAATATGCAGATGGCTTTATTTGATTGGGGAGTTGAAAAGTATGAAAAGGGTACAGATTACTTCAAGTCATTGAACTTGAAACGCGTGTGTCATCCACTAACTTCAAAGAAGAGAGAGAAGTTGGCTCTTCCTCCACCTCCAAGTAAAGTGGAAGAAGAGGTTGTTGGTGGTGATGACGATGAAGTAAATGACAGTGATGGGATTGACGCTTCTATTAAGAAACAGGAGATAGGAGGCTCAATGAGGAAAACTAGAAGTACATTTTCGGGTGAATATTCCCCCCCTTTGAAGAAGCGTCTATTCCCCGATGGGAATTCTAAGGTATGATTCCATCTACACTATTTGGTTTTAGACTTATAGTAAGCTATTCTTGTATGTATTGTAGTATTAATTATTGCATAATTCAGGTGCCTTCCACAATCCTAGAATTATATGCAGAGTTACGTGCTGCTATAGCTGATAGCGAGCAACGTATTGTTCACTTTTGTAAAGATGAATTTGCAAAGATTAGAAATGAGATGAAGGTTAGATGCATAAAGTTGTTGAAAAACATATTATTATTTATATATAATACTGTAGTCGTTAATAATACCACTAATTTATTGATGTTGAATTGTTGATGTTTAGAAGGGTGGTAATAAAGATGCTGCTGCTGTTGGTGATGACAAGATTTCTGATGAGGCCAATGTTGGTGTTGATAAGGCTACTGATGAGGAGGGTCTTGGTGGTTATAAGGCCGTCGATGATAAGGCTATTGGTGGTGATCAGTCTATTGATGATGTGGATGTTGGTGTTGATAAGTCTGGTGATAAGGCTGCTGGTGTGCAGGAGGATGGTGTTGATAAGGCTGCTGGTGTGCAGGAGGATGCTGGTGTGCAAGAGGGTGCTGCTGAGGAGAATGCTGGTGATAATGCTGGTGTTGAGGAGGATGCTTGTGATATGGCTGCTGCTCAGGAGGATGTTGAAGAAGTGACTCAGAAGCAAGATGTTGAGGAACATTAGGATGTTGTTGAGGCTCTTTTGGCTGTTGGGTCTACTGCAATCGAGGGTGATGTGATGCTCGAGGTACATTCTATAAATATAATAGTGGTTTTGTCATTTATATCTGTAACTAAGGATAATTGTGTTTATGTTAGTATATGGTCGAGGCCTGGGAACAATTATGTGAGGCCTGGGAAAGGATTGTGTTAGGGGTTAGGGAACAATTCTCTTACGCCTGGGAACATTTCTTTTAGAGTGTTTATGTTATGTATATGGTCGAGGCCTAGGAACAATTGTGTTCGGCCTGGGAACAATTGTCTTAGGGTTTAGGGAACAATTCCCTTAGGCCTGGGAACAATTGTGTTCGGCCTGGGAACAATTCTGTTAGGATTTAGTGAACATTTCTATAATAGTGTTTTTGTGATGCATATGAGTATAGCAATGGTTTGTACTTTACTACATATTTAATTGGCTTGTAGGACTCGGGGGATAAATCTATCATTGACTTGGAAGAATACACATCCTCGACCGTGTTTTTCCTAGGCCAGAACTTCCCCAGTAGTGTTGTGGCACTTACTGAGGCGGACCCGAATGTTGAATATCGAGACGTTGACAAACAAAGGGCTCGAAAGCGGTCAAGGTATCTCGATGACCCATACACAGATCCGATGCCAAAGAAAACAAAGAAATCAAAGGCAAACGAGGAAGATATAGACCTAGTTGAGTTCACTTCTTTCCTGAAGAACAACGACCAAGTTAGGTAATATTCCATTCCTATGATCTGTTGTATTCATTTTTTAATATCTATACTAATGTTATGTATTTATTTTTTAATAGTATTTATACGGGTCAAATCATTCCAATGACGCGTCAACATTTTCAAGACCTGGTCAACATCGAAACGTGGATTTCGGATTTGGTAACATAATTTAACTAGGGGACTATCTATTTCTTCCTGGTTATTAACCCTTTCTGTAACTTATTTTGTAACATACATCACTGCATATACACAGCACATTCATTCATACTTTGATATCCTATGGAGGAGGCGATCCAGCAGTGAGCTGAACTATGCGCAGAATATTGGATTTGTGAACACATCTTTCTTCGTAAGTATCACCGTAGTTATCTGACACAGTATGTGAAACAATATTTGAAAATGTGTTTTTGCATGTTTATGAAAAAGTGTTCATGAATGTATTTTTTGATGACAGCCAAGCATAAACAAGATGTGGGCAGATGAAATGAAACTGCTGGACACCCAGAGGGACATAGCCCGATTTGAGAAGGAAGACCAGGAAAGAAGTCAGCCAATAGAAACTAATTCTCCTCCTTCTCCTCAAGCCAAAAAAGATCGGAAAAAAAAAAAGGTCAAGAAGACCAGTGATCCCTCTCCAAAAGTTGTCAATGTCTGGGAAGAGTACCCAGAATTCCTTCCTTTAAATTACCAGCCCAGTTCAGACATCTTGAGACATGTTACAGGGCATCAACTTCTGTACCCTCAACCTTGGTGGCAGTTGGATTCAGTAAGTTGTTGGAAATGATGTTGTGTTGTCATTATCTTATCTAATTCCCGAAATAATTTGCATCGCTTCTATAAACAGGTGCTCATTCCGTGCCACGTTCATGGTCATTGGCTGTTATGCCATGTACTTCTGAAGGAAGGAAAAGTATGGGTTTATGACTCGTTGAATGAACGGAGGAGCGGATATAGTCCTCGGCTGAAGGAAATTCGAGGCCTGCTTTACCTGTTTCCATCTGTGTTGAAGCATGCAGGGTACTAGGAACATATGAAGATGGATCCTCATGGGACCCCATTCACAACTCAAAGCATGCATAGTGATCTCATTCCACAACAAGATGATGGGTATGTTTGACATATTTATTTACTTTTTCTGCACTTTATTTACTTTCCTACAAATACTAATGTATGACATTTCCCATCATTTAAACAGAAACAGTTGTGGTGCCTTTTTAATGAAGTATGCCGAGTTGATTATGGCTGGAGTACCAACTCCATGGAAAAGTGTTTTTGGACAGAAGAATATCAAAAACATCAAAAAGGCCATTGCAATTGAAATTTACACAAATGGTCAACTCCGTAACTCCCCATAGACTTGTACAGCTTAGGAATCATGTACAGCTTAGGAATCATGTATTTTGTTCAGAATGTTTTCTTTAGTTCAGAATTGTTGGGAAATGTTTATGATGTATTTTGTTTAGGATTGTTAGAAAAAATCTGTTAGGCCTGGGAACAACTCTTCAAGTGTTAATGACTGTTCCCAGGCTTACGATAATTGTAATCACCAACAATGTTCCCAGTCACCATCGTTGTTACTTGATGTATTTATCCAATAACTTTGATGCACATTAGATGATCTTGAAATTAATGTCACATGCTGTAATGAGAGACTAATTCACACTAGATGCATATTTATATATGGGGATATATACATACATACATATATATATAAATATATACTTGTTCCCAGGGTAAGGACTCTAGGCCTAGGAGAGTTGTTTCCAGGCAAATGAGAATTGTTCCCAGGCCCACGATAGTGGCTACCAGAATGTTTTGCTGGGAAATGTTTATGATATATTCTGTTTAGGATTGTTGGAAAAAATCTGTTAGGCCTGGGAACAACTCTCCTAGGCCTAGACAATTGTCCCCAGGCCTACGAGAATTGTTCCCGACGAGTAAGGACTAATGGACATGGAGAGTTGATCTGAAAGCTAAGGACTGTAGGCCTAGGAGAGTTGTTTCCAGGCATAGGAGAATTGTTCTCAGGCCCACACATGTTAGTGGCTACCAGTGCTAAGGACTTGCTAAGGACTTAAGGACGTGTTCCCAAGCCTAGGACAATTGTTCTCAGGCCCACGATAGTTGCAATCAAGGCTAAAGAATTAAGGACTTGTTCCCATGCATAGGAGAATTGTTCTCAGGCCTATGACACATGTTCCCAGGCCTGCATGAGACTGGTTGCAATAAATTTGTGGCTTTTCATTACACCGGTTCATTTCATTCAAGGTGACATTGGTTAGTGTACCCGCCGCCGTTCATTTCATTTCATTTAAGCTACAACGGTTCATTGGTTGCAATGGTTCATTTCATTGATTATTGAGGCTAATGATGTGACTATATAAACACTCAATCTTCCTCCAAAAGTTACTCAATCTTCCTCGGTTATTTGTTTCATCACTTCATTTTTCATTTTTACACAGAAATGGCAGCAAACAGCAAGTGCAGTGAAATTGAGAGGATGAATGCCGCTTTGGAAGTAATTCGTCAACGGCTTGCACTGGCGGAGGAGACCGTCATCAACGAGCGTGAAAATTACAAACGGCTACGTGATGATTATACTGTTTTGATGGGGAAATTTCAGAATCTAGAGGCTGAAATCATCTACTCCAGGGTTGACAGTGAAGCAAAGGAGAACGAAATCAACGGATTCCACCAAGTTATTGAACATTTGCAGAAGAGGTTGATGGACTTCAACGTTCCACCATCACCCTGAACAAAAACAAATTTCAATATTTATGTTCTGTTTTTTTTTTTTTTTTTTTTTGTTCTCACATGCTGTAATGGTTTTTGTTTGTTTATAAAAAGTTAATGGAAGTAATTTGTTTGTTTTCGAATACGTTCACACCCATTTCAAAGACTGTCAGTATATATATTCGTTCAATCAGAACTCAATAAAAATTGGTTTATATTAATAAATAAAGCAACACCCAACAGAATAAACATCAAAAACTGTCAAACGATCTTGCCCACTATAACTCCCAAAACAAACACCAGTAGAAATATAAACAACATGACACCAGTAGTTCCTTGTTTCTCAGATACTTTCTCTGTAACATTGAAAGAAGATTCAGAACATGAAGGGCTTGAATGTACGGCACGTCTACTTATCGCTTCATATGCCTCCTCGGTTGAGTTAAACTTCTTGTAAGACGCTCCTGGAAAACCAACAACTTGATCGTGACATTCAGACCAAGAACTGAACACACCGGTTTTCCTTCCTATGAAAACCATATAAACAGAATTCTTCCCCATTGGTGTTCGAAAAAAAGGTTTTGTGATGGTAGAAGGAGATGTTAGTTCTGAGAATAAGATGAAGGAAGAAGGACGATGGGAGAAGATGAAGGATTTGTATCGATATAAATGAGAGAAGAAGATGAAGATGGGAGAAGATGAAGGATTCACATCAGTAATTAGGGTGTATCGATATAAGTGTTTGACTAAGGCAAAATGAAGGGTGGGAGACAGCCTGTAATCAGAAGAAGAAGATTTGGTGGGATCGTCTACCATGCTGATGACGTGGGATCCATTACCGGGTTGATGACGTGGGATCCACTACCAATAGATATAGTTGGAACCCAATACCGAGGAAGAAAGATGACGTGGCGATTAAATGTGCAAGGTCAACTGAGGCTGGGAAACGATTTTCAGGCCTAGGAACCAATTATGCTGTTCCTAAGAACTGTTCCCAGGCTTAAGAGATTTCCTTCGAATACGAAAATATGGGGGCCACGATATAATCTCAACGATCGGCACGGTCCAACGATGAAGGGGTATCAATGGAAATATGTACGTGGATTTTCGAGATCATCTGACGGTCGAGCAAGTATGTCCCTACCCATTACACACCTTTAGTAAATAACCCTTTGAAACATAAACCCCTAAGTGCCTAAGAGTTCTTGCGAAAACATGTAAGTTGATCACGTTGTTGAATCGATATCCCGTGTTACATTTACACTTCCTAAATCGATTCTGATGGGTGCACACCGCTTCTAAATAACATCCTATGCAATTGGAAAAATAATATAAATTTTTAATAAAAATTATTTAAATCAATATTAAATACGCCATGGGCCTAGGAGTAATTCCTAGTCTTAAAGTACCGGTTCCTGGGCTTAGTTCGTTGTTTTGAGCACCAATACCGAGGAAGAAAGATGACGTGGCGATTAAATATGTGCAAGGTCAACTGAGGCTGGGAAATGATTTTCAGGCCTAGGAACCAATTATGCTGTTCCTACGAACCGTTCCCAGGCTTAAGAGGTTTCCTTCGAATACAAAATTATAGGGGCCACGATATAATCTCAACGATTGGCACGGTCTAACGATGAAGGGGTATCAATGGAAATATGCAACAACCCTTTGAAACATCCTTTGCAATTGGAAAATAAATACAAATTTTTTTAAAATTTATTTTAATCAAAATTCAATACACCATGACAACTGATGACGTGGCAACAACAGACAACTGAGTCTGGGAAACAATTTACAGGCCTAGGAACAATTGCCGTTTGGGCCTAGGAACCGTTCCCAGGCCTAAAACATTACTCACGGGCTTCACTCATATTCTGTTTCAAGAGCAATAACAGCAGCCACAGCCAATAAAAACAGCAATATCAGCAGCCAATAATTGTTTTGGTTCAGCACCCACCCAAGACACTTAGACTGTAGGCCCAACGACATTCCCTTCGTTCGTGTCAATGAAGGTAGGCTCGAGTGGCTTGTCCGGACACTTCAATCTATTGTGACCTTCTTTCTTACATATGCCACATGATCGGGGTTTTTTGGCTGGTTTGCTTGTGCTGGACGATGGTTCTGGACAAGCTGATTTATTGTGTCCTTTATTTCCACACTTTGAACAAGATTGTAACTTTCTTTTCTCCCCGGCGGATGGTATCCTCAACTTCTTTGGTCTTCCTGGCAGCTTTTTTTTCTTCCATGGCAATACAATACGGTTCCGGATTGCATCAGGAATGTCCCAAGATTCAGGATCCGGAACAGGGTTCACAGCCATTTCATAAGCATGTTTAAGATATCCTGTTGTGTAACGGTCAGAAGCCATCGAGTTGATTGACATACCTTTGAACCTAGGCCATAACACACCAACAAACACAAATTCAAGTTTGTAAAATAACCCATAACAGATAAATGTACATACTTAAAAGACCGGGAAGCATACCTAGCAACCGCCATTGCATGAGAACACGGCAACTCATCTAAATCCCATTGACGGCATGAGCAAGAACTGTTTTCAAGGTCGATGATTCTAGGAATCCATTTGTCATATACCTTAAATGTTTTATGGTGAATGGGGTGAATCTCAGACTTATTCGTTGTATCTATCAAATCTTTGATGTGTTCGTCTGCAAACGTTGTCAAGTATGTAGACATTTCATGTGCATTTTTTCGACGATCGTAGAACCACCTTTGCAACAAATCTCTGATACATTCCGCCATTGCTGTGATAGGCAATTTCGGACCGAAAGTAGACAAGAATTCATTGACTCGGCAATGTTGGTGGTCATAAAAGAGGTCCTTAGTCTAGGACTATGTACACGTGAAAACTTCTCTACCCCAACGGCCAAGAGCTCATCGTAAACCTTAGGAGAAGTTTCTTTCAACTCACCCATGAAATGGTCAAAGTCCTCGATACGGTATGCATACGCAGCACAATAGTAAAGAATCATCACATCATCCCTCTGCTTGCAAAATCTTTTAAGATTTTGTGCCATGTGGTACACACAAATCCCATGTGCGGCATCTGGGAATATGGCTTCCATTGCATTGAATATACCATTGTACCGATCCGATACTAACATCACACGGTCCGGATTTTGGATCCCTTTACGGAGTTTCTTCAAAAACCAAGTCCAAGACTTTGTGCATTCAGAGTTTGCAAACCCAAATGCCAAAGGGTATATCATCCTGTTTCCATCTTTGCACACCGCAACTAACAAAACACCCCTAGTCCTAGCCTTCAAGTGGGTAGCATCGATGCATATAACCGGCCTAATAACAGAATTGAACCCCTCTATAGAGGCTCCAATTGCCATGAATGTATATTTCAACCGGTTTCTCGAGTCGGTCTTGCTCTTTGTCACAGTCCCGGGGTTCGCTTGTTCCAAAACATAAAAATAAGACGGCAACCTCTGAAAGGATTCCCACGGATCACCGAATACCTGACTCAAAGCGTTCTCTTTCGACCTGTAGGCTTTGTTGTATGAGAGGTGTATGCCATGCTGCTCCCTCATCTTAAAAACTATATCTTTAGGACGGATTATGCGCCCGGGATCACGATATTTACTTGCATACAAATCCCCTATCACAGCAGCACTTACACGTTTGAATTCAACGTTGTAGTTGTCATTTCTCTCACATGTGTGCTCATTAACAAACGCCTTCACATGCCAATAAGTCCCCCTATTCGACTTCCATGCACGAAGAACCCATCCACAACTTCTCTGACTACATTGCGCAGTGAATCGTGTATTGGAAGATCGTGAAATCCTGTGCTCAAACCTCTCTCCAAATGCATACGACCCTACAACACTCTTCAATGTAGGCTTGTCCTTGAACATCTGTCCTTTGTATAATGGACCTTAGTTCCCTGGATTTTGAAACACATCCACTGATCGAACGGCTGGTATTGAGTAAAGATCTGAACCTGATACTGTCCACCGTGTGTTCAAGGACGGTGAAGAACTATTGGCTGTTCCACTCACCCCTCGTTCTTCTGTTACAGGAACTCTTGCCGCTAGCCCACCATCATCAGCACTCTCATCTTCTGTATCACTGGTTTTAGAACTATCAGACCTTCCTGAACTATCTATGCTTTCATAACTATCCACAACTACATGCTTGGTAGTAGATGCTGGCGTCGGTTGTTCATTTCCTGCTGATGTAAATCCGGGTGAAGCAACCGGATTATTGCTGCCACTAACTGATTTAAAGTTAGGAGTACTGCCCGGAGACCGTGGAATATCGGTGCGTTTAACAGGAGAGACTGTACATTCTGATTGTATTTGATTTGGTGGAGATCGAAATTCATGTTTGTTGACAAATTCAACATCAATTGTGGCCCAACCTTTTTCCTTATGCATAATCACAAACTGTACATCGTCGTCACTCACAATAGACAATGTAAGTTTATCATCCCCCGTTTCCACATGCAAAGTTAGCTTCAACTGAATTTGGTCTCTACTAACCCCTGTCCGCTGGTATATCGTTTCCACCAATTCCTCGTATGCTCCCTTGTCTTTTTTAGTTAGACGTATTGAAAACGAAATAGGACTTGTCAATGCGTTATGCTTCGAATGCTCACTGCACTGAACTAACACCCAAGACATGGTACCCTTAGACCCTGAAAAAAAATAAAAATAATTCAGTCAATAACAGTTATAACAACAACAATTCATTCAAATCAGGTCAGGGCCTAGGAACAATTCTTTTAGGCCTACAAATGGTTCCCAGGCCTAAAACATTCCTCCCAGGCCTACACATTCCTCCCGGGCTTAGCTCATCTTATGTTTCCAATTTCCACAATCAATAACAGCAGCCAATAACAAAAGCAAAATCAAATGGGATCAATAACAGGGGCCTGTTTTGGTCAACCAACCAACACAAACAAATATACATACACCATCAACAACCAACACAGATCAACACAAACAAATATACATACACCATCAACCAACAACAATAGCGAAACCTCTTTTGGTTCAGCACCGATCAACACAAACAATCATCCATACACCATCAACCCTCAGAAAATCACATACAAATTCCCTAAACCTTTTCCCCACCAAACCATACAACACAATAAATGTGAAAACAAACCATACAACACTATTCACCAGAGTGCATTTTCTTCCAGTTATTCATGTGATAGTGAGGACGATGTGTGCACCCAACATAACTAAATACCTTAACTACAATAATACTGCCCCTCTTAAGAGCTTAATGTGGCATTTCATCAAACACCTTAACTAAACCCAAAAATACTACATACACAAACCCCAATTCATGGGCAACAAATCCAAAACCATCAATCAATCCCTCATTCTATCAAAAACGTCTCAAATTTAAACAAGGCAACAACAAAAGACCGAGAGATTCAATAACATGGGAAACTTAAGTGTGATGACGGGACTTACATTGACTGTGCATTCTTGACAGTGAAGCTCGATTTCAAACTTGACAGTGAAGCTCGATTGAAGGAGGTGGCGGCACTGTCAACATTCTGGTCGCCGTTGCCGTCGAGATTACGGTCGGTAGAAAGATTCCAGCGGAGAGGACCCAACTTCGATGGAGTGGATTCCGGTCGACAGGAGAACGATGGAGAAGAAGAGCCAAGGAAGAATGACTAACCCAACTTCGATGGAGACAATTCCGGTCGACAGGAGAACGATGGAGAAGACGAAATTTCTGAAAGTTTTGGTTTTCTCCAGTCAACTGAAGGAGAAGAAGAGAAGGGCAATTTCGTCCTTACACAATGTAAGAGGGTAATTGAGTCATTTTGCACGGTTTAATTGTGAAGGGCATTATTGTCTTACAATGGCTATTTCCTAGAAAGTCAATATCAAGAAAGGCTACATATGCACTTTTTTTCCCAATGGGCTATTTCCTAAAAATCATTGTTGGGATGGGCTATATTTGCAAGGGCCCCTAATGCTCATGAAATGGCTGAAAAGAAGAAATAATCAACAAAAAGAAATATATATATATATATATATTGTACTTCTGAATGACAAAAAAAAAAAAAAAAATGTAGCCAAATATCAATTAGTATCCTATCACCAATAAAATGCAACAACAAAACATATTATTGACAGTAAAAATATTTTGTCTTGTAGCAGTGACCCGTGATTATTTTGATGGATGAATTTTGTTCTAAACAGTGAACATGATGCGGCAAAGATATGTACTTAATAAAACAACTGATATGAGTAGCAGGGCAATGAATTGTAACAATCAAAATGGGTGACCCCAATGTCTTAACAAGTAAAGCTGACAAGACTAGAAGCATACTAATAACAGAAGGAATTTATTGTTATAGCAATGAAGTTTAATGTCATTATAAGGAAAAACCAACAAACCTTGATGCCCTGCGACCTCCACTCCTCTGGGCTGCTTGCAACTTGCATGGCCTGTGCAAGTGAATCATCCAGCTGTCTAACTTGAACAAGAGACTTTTTCTTCCAAAGGTCAAACATAGGTTTGGAGAGCTCCTCCATGTTCTCCCAAATCCATAGCCTTTGCCTTGTACGAGTTATCCCAACATACAGTTGCTTCAGTTCAGAACACAAGATGCTATGTTTAGCCTCATCAAAGCTCGGGAAAAACCTTGGTGAGTTAGAGTCGAGCAAATCTTGTTCCTTCATATATTCATATATAACCCTCTACTTATCTTTCAGAGTTGAAGAGCTAAAAAAGTTGTATAACAATACATCCTGTAAGAGAAGATAGCATAAGTCACTAATACAAAAAATAAAGATATAAAAAGTTGTATTAATAGAAAAAATTATGACAAAAGTAGGTTCAAATTTAGCTTTTAGGTTGCACTTAGTATAAGAAAATTTTAGAGGAATTGATTATAAAAAGTTAACTAGATCACTGACTATCCTTCAACAAAAGAGAACAAGGGCATAAAATGGAGAATAATCTACAAAAGGTAAATCAAGCTTAATAAAGAAGAGAAAAAATAAGTGTACAACATATATAAATCACCTGAAATTCAAGTCCTTTGCACTCTAAGATTGTAAGAACAAGAGCTTGCTTGCCAACATGGTTTGAAATTTCCTTCCGAGCACAATCATCACGAACTAATATCACCTGCTGTGCTCCGAAACCAACTACATACCCGCCTAAATTTCCTCTATTCCCAAAAAGTTTGATGATGGCATCTTCATTGTTCTCAGATTCAAGCAAAACTAGAGGTTCCCCGTAAATAAGACTTGTCTCGGGTTTTAAAACATCAATAGAATGGGGGAAGAAACAGAATAGAAGTTCAATTATGCTTTGAGCTAACTTCAGTACCCCTGCATGGGTACGGAAGTTCTGGCTCAAACTGAGAACATCTGAAATTTTTCTTTTCCGCTCCCTTCCAACAAAAACATTGCCACTTGATTCCAAAACAAATTTCTTGTAGAAAAGAGCTCGTATATCTTGGAACCGGAAATCAATTCCTCTGGCAATTGTTTGTGCTGTATCACCAGAAAATACAAAACCTTCATCAACATTTCTACAGATATATTTGAATAAAGCAATTTGACTCATGGTAAGATCCTGCACCTCATCGATGTAAACAAAATCCATTAAATCAACATGAAAATTTCCATCCCTAAGTCGACAATGAAGATCGATTGTTAGATCCGCCAAATCAAATTCACCATTTTTCACCTTCATCTTCTCATAGTTTAGAAAGACATCATAGATTTTCTCTCTCTTGCGTGTACTCAAAGGAGAAACCCTGCCCCCTGATAATCGAACATAATCCTCTCGACTAAGTTTACAATCACCAGCATTCATTGCATGTAGGCCACCTTTTATATGAGATATAATCTCTGTGAAGACTAAAGATGAATCAAGCTTCTTTGTTAATTCAGCATTAAAATGGGGCCAGTATCGTGAACTAAACCTGTCAAAATTAACTTCTTTTGTCCTTATAAAGGTCTGTAAGGCAACTGATCTTGAACTTTGTATATGACCATAAGAGTGTTTTCTTATGACAAGGAATCTTTCAAAATACGAAGTACCCCATGTCTTGTCAAGCATCATCAAGAATTTATGATATGTTATGACAAGGGGGAAAGACTTCAGTGGAATATCAATAAAAGAATTTGGGATATCATTGAATTCTGCCGCATCATCAAAATCATTGACACCAAGTAAGCTGCTTTCTACTGGAAACTTCTCACCCAAAACATAGCTGCACACATAACAAATTAAACCCTATAAATTAGTAGTAAAACATCTACATGTAGAAAATGTTACAGGTGAGATAAGTGATTTTTCATTACCCATCTTTCATTGACAAAGAAAACTAGAAAAGCAGATTACCAACTACCATTTGTTTGAACATTCACACACCTTTTCAAGTGAGATATATGTTGCTTTACAGCAAAACACAGTTTAGGACTGACTGTGACAAAAAGTTGGCGCAAGATTGCTCTCTTAGCCCCTCCAATATCCTCCTCAACCTCATTTTCCTCGCTAATATATTGATCTGTTTTAGTCTCAGCTTCATTGAATCCTTCCATTGCCATATGGTACAATTTTTCTTTCTGATGTAATTTCATGATCAATATAGTAGTTTTTCCGGTACCTGACCGGCCATGTATGAAGGTACTTCTAGGGAAAAGTATCATCTCCCACTGTTCATCTGTGACCTCAAATGGGAGATCCAATTCTCTACCATCACGGTCTGAAAGCAAGTGGCTAACAATACCCGATGATAAGGAGTAGAATTTTATCAGCAACAAACTCTCACTCACTTTTGTATTCTCAACATATCTTCTACCATCAAAATCATCTCCATTTAGGTCATTCTCATTTTCATTAGAAAGTTCCTTGACACGGACAATTTTAGAAGAGGCCGCCCAAGTCATTGGAACTTCTAAATTCCTACGTGAAAACAGAGAAGCCACGGTAAGAAAACAAATTTGTAATACAATATTAGAAGAGACAATCAAATCCAAGTGCATCAGTGTTCAAAGTTTAAGTATTACCAACTTGATTCATCACCAAGATGAAAAAAAAAAAAGAATAATAAAAATAGCAGACGTACCCCTCAAGACATTTCTTTTTGCAACGATTCACATAATCATCACTGTACAAGACAAATATATCATCAAGACGTTTCACCAATTTGGAGACATCCTCCAAAGGCAATACATCCCAGACCTTCAAAACTTGTATGTACTGCAGTTCCTCCTTTACGATGTCTATTGTGCAAACAATATTTAAACCTTCAACCTTGAATTGCTTCACAATGTGCGAAGATCTTTCACAAACTGAGTCTATCTTCCTCTTTTTAGGTCGCCAGCCACTAGCAAGTTTCAGTAGGAGGTTGATAACTAACTTTTTCTTCTGGGCTGACTTTAGCTTTTTAAAAGATTGCAAAAAGTTACCACTAAAAACAACCTGAGGAAAAAAATTTTAAAAAAAAGTAGTTATATCAACAGTAGCCACAATAATTTAAACTGAAAGGCAAAATATCTATAATTTTTATAACGATATATACCTTCCACCTTTGACTTTTGAAAAGTATACTTTCTGGATTAAGCAATTCTTCCATTTCATCCAACTCTTGCTTGACTTGTAAAATAACTTCGGCCAAATCGTTATCTTCATCGGCATTAAAAAAACACTGACGATCCTTAGCATCACGGCCTATAGCTTCCCAAACAGATTCACTTCTAGTCAAGGTTCTTTCACTCCCCAAAATCCAAAGACACTGCCTATAAGGCATCAAAGGAACAATAGTCATTCAACATAGATGTCAAAAATGATATAACTATATTGTATTTGCAAGATTTTATATAAATTAATACCTAGCCCTCGTAAGAGCAACATTAACTCTCTGTGGATTCAATAGAAATCCAATTGATCCACCAGCATTTGACCTTACAGTTGATATTATAATTATGTCCTCTTCCCCACCTTGAAATCCATCAACAGACTTTACTTTCACAGCAAACCCATCACTGCTTTCGTATTTATCTCCAAGTCTATTTTTAATTGCCAATACTTGAGCAGCATAAGGAGACACTACACCAATGCTGAGCTTCTTGTTTGAGCCAATCCAAGCTGCATATCAGCACTTTAGTTTACTAATTTACAAAATTGTACTAGAATAAAACACATTAATGTATACAGTAATGTTGATGGGTCACAAATAAAAAAAAAAAGAAAAAAACATAAATCTCATATGGTAAAATAATAATCAGTCACCAACAACACAGACCTTTGTACAATTTCAGCAGTATTTTCAGCACCACAGCTACCTCAATCATATTTTTGCGGCTGTGGCCAACATCATCTAACTCTTCTCTACCACCTAATATATTGATAAAAGAATAGGTGCCAAACATAGGACCAGGCAAATAGTGTTTTTCATAGCTTTTACTTTTGACATTTGGGCCATCTAAAATCTGATTGTGATAAAATTTCAAATTCGGGAAGAAGCTGATCGAAGGATGCATTCTGTATTGTACACTAAGCAAGTGTTTTGAGTGACCCAAAGTGCTCAACCTCTCAAATAAACTTCTGCCAAAACCAGCGTCATTAGAAACCTAAAAACCAACCCAAAGAAAACAAAAAATGAAATGAAATTAATAGACAGATACTTAACATACAGAAGTTGGAATTCAAGTTAAAAAAAAAAAAAAAAAAAGAAAAGGCTCAAGGAAACACAGGAACATGATGAGTATATATAAATCCAAATAACACCAACATACATTGCTTGCAACCATTGCTGGTAATTGGCACTCATCACCAATGAGAACAGCATGCTTTATATCCGGGAGCTGTAGAGGAATAGTCGACTCACTTTCTCTTAACTGTGCTGCTTCATCAATAACAAGAAAGCTCAGAGGTTCCATATCCTCTAAATGCAGCTTATATGCACTAGATGCAGTGCAAAATATTAAAGAAGCCTTTTCCATTAATGATTTTTGGTTCAGGACACTTGGAAGGTTACAAGAGTTAAGCGAATCCATCAAACATTTTAAAGCAAAATAACATTCACTTCTTCTCTGCTGCAACAGGTACTTTCTATCCGTTATAAACTCAGAAAAATCTTCAACTGGATGTGAAAAAAGTTCTTTAAGTTCTTCAGAATCCACATTTTCATGAAGCAAAAAAGATTCAAAAGAATCAAGAAGGATAATAAAAGATAGAATTTTTTGAAGATTATGTTCCCAAATGACACTTTTTGGTATGTGAGTATAGAACACAAACAGACAATTTCTAAGTGGAGTTGCAGCACATTTCAATTTTTCCCTCACAAATTCAAGAAATGACATGCTCTTCCCATTGCCATTTTCCAAGAAAATACGATATTGAGAAGCACAATCTTTGAGAACATCTATCATGGAATTAAAGCATTGTTTCCAGTACGTTGTCAATCTAAAGTACTTTTTAAGTCTTTTAAGGCGATGGTCCATGTATATCTCTTCAACTTCATCTCCAACTTTTAGTCGATCCTTATTTCCAAATAAGAGAATATCTCCCAGTGGACAAAACATAGTGTCTCTTCCAGAATCAGCTTGATATGATTCTTTCACCAGCTTCAGAACACGAGAGGCCACTTCCTTAATTGCAACATCTGTCGGAGCACAAACAAGAGTTTTGCATTTCATTTTAAAGAGGGTGAAGAGAAGCATACTAACAGTTTTAGTTTTCCCAGTCCCCGGTGGGCCCCATATAAGATCAACACTGGACTTGTGATTACAATTTATTCTGGCAAGACAAGTCATAACAGCCTCAACTTGTGAATTATTCAGGGTGGATGATAAATTAGGACAAAAATTTTCATACCAGAAGCCCTCTTTTTGCACACACAGTTGGCAGTTTTCCTCCACCTGTCATTATTCAACATGAAAATTCATTAAGAAAACTCAGCAGTTAATGTCAGAAAGCAACAATAAATTTGACAAATCTGAAACTTACTAAACTATATATTATTTCCATTTTTGTACTACATTACATTCAAATATTCAATGCTTATATATATACCCTGGGTACCAATAGATGAAATGATAAAGCCGTGGTATCAAATCTACAAAAATACATCTAATTAAATGCTTACCACAGAATTGGTGCATAAAACCTCATTGATAATCTTCAAATTACCACGTTTGTACAGCGAATTCCATATTCTTTTGCTAGGATTTATATTTACCAAGAAAATCACAAACAATGATTTCTTCACATCAGCATCAACTTGGTTTCCTTTTGAGGCCTCAACTTTAAAGTCAAAATGTCTATAACCAATCTCATCCTCATCTGGGGTTTTTGTGACTAAAAGGAAAGTCCACATCCTTCCCATCCTTTGCAAATCAGAAGCAGAATCCGGCTTAGCATCAGTTAGAATCAAAACATCACCAGGAAATGTTTTGTATGGATCCTTCCCACTACTAAATCTGTTCCTCCACTCATCAACCTTAACATTATATAACCCTGTCCCATATCGATATGGCTTGGACTTGGACTCCTCTAAACCAACAATTTGGGCATAAGGTGCTTCTTCAATTGTATCGAAGCTTGAACACAATTGTGTTCGCTTCTCTTCTAATAGAGGGTAAACAAATGAGCCAAAATACTGCCCAACAGATTGAAATGTTTCAGGGATTTTTCGCACCTAAAGGAAATTGAAGCAATGATTAAATGCAGTAATGAATATAAACACTAAACAGAAACATATAATGAAAGAGAAGTTTTTGTCAATAATATGCAGCAGAAAGGGCAGTATCAATTATCAACAACAAATAAGCGTCTTGCAAAATGTTAATCACCCACATAAATGCATCACATTCACACAAGGGATTTAATGTATTTAATCATATCTTGTCTTACCTCTATTACAAGGATTTAGCTACTGCACAGATGTATAGTTGCTGCGTTGATACAATGGCTGTTTGGTTGCCTGTTTGTTTGCTGAGTTGAAATTACCATGCTCCACCCTCCACAACTAAAGGGAGCCTCCCACTCCCAGTGTTGGTGGCGGAGCATCGTGATTGAACCAATTTGGTATTGCCTCGGCTTATAACTTAGAATTTTATTTTCATAAGGATGGTGATGGTGGCTCTATTGCCGCCCAAAAAACTTCTACACCTATTTTACTTTCTACACCATGTTGAAAATTTAAAAATTAAATTTTACTTTTCTTGTTGAGAAAATAAATGAAGAAGGATAATGAATTGAGGGACATTTTGGTAATTTTCTAGTTATAAACTAAAATAAAATTTTATAATATGATTATTAATGATTAAAATTTCGTTTGCAGTTAAAAATGAATATATATAATTTATGTGTTATTTATTTTTTTACAATTTTCATTTTTTTTTTTTTTTTTGTTGAGATTTTTGGTTTTTCAAAATTGGCTTACTACTCAATTTTAGCTAAAGGAGGAGTTGTCCGCTCAAGCTGCGTCCTCTTAACTCTCTAAGTCAAAAGAATGGAGAAGCCTCCTCCATTCAACATAATGGAGTAGACTGCATTCTCCTGAACCTCCTAATTGTAATGGATTTAAAGTTTATTTTAAGTTGTTGAGAGTCCATAAATACAAATGGCTTCAGAAGCGATTGTTATTTTTAGTTTTATTTTTTATGTACTTTTATTTAATTACATAATTGTTTATATATATATATATATAAGGTTAAAATGCCTTTAAACCATAGAATAAATATAATCCCACAGTTTTAATTGTTTAATTTATCCTATCTTAAATATTACATCTTTCTTAGCACCACTCTGACCCAATATAGTTTGATGGTGCAAAATAGTAGAGCATTCAATATCTCGGATTTAAGTTGATTGTCATATCCGCATGACGTAAAAAATAATAATCGTCCCCATTACCCAAACCCTCATGACGCATAATATTACCTCAAATAACATGATGATTAGACAAATAAATATAGGTAATCCTATCTTGCTCTCAAAAATTGGAATTATATGATTGAAAGGGATACACGCATATTTGATTATAATGTCAAACAAACTGCTAATGTAGACCTAGTGCCAACCATAAATACTAAATCAATTTTATTATAAATCATGGAGTACAAAGCCACTCAACCTAAAACCTTAAAATTATAGATGATATTAATCAAAGGTTAGTTTTAAGTTCTTACACTTCTATGTGCAAGACCTAATTTTACCTAGATGTTTGTCACATGAACCAAATTCAAATACAAAACTCAAAAGCTTAAATATTAATATTGAATTCTAAAAATAAAAAATAAAAATGGGAAAAAGTAAAAACTTGCTAATGTACGCATGGGAAAGAAGTGTTACAAGTATATAGCAAATCATGAGGAGTTCATTCACTTTTAAACATTAAAATTTTAGTCCCAAGAATCTATAGATAAATTATAAAATAAATTATTTGTTTCTGTAACAAAAAGAATGAAGTTAATGGACAATAGACCAAACCTTGTGTTTGAACAGATTTTCATTAAAAATGTCCTCAAGAGACCAAGAAAACACAATATCAGAGAAATCACAGTTGAGGTACTCATGATTGGCAACTGTAATTTCATTTCTAGAACCTTCACTTTCCACCATTTCCTCTCTCCCTCTATAAAATCTGTATCATCAACAAAAAACTCACAATGTCAAAAACCCATTTCAGCAAAGACGCCCTTTAATTTTAAATACTCAAAACCAAAAAAGAAAAACCTTAAGGGAGAAGTTAAGAGCATCTCCATCCCTAACTTATGCCAAAATACTTTTATGCCAAAAGAAAAACCTGAGAGAGAAGTTAAATAGACAGAACTTACGTATCACAATATAGCAAAAGAGATGTCCAATCCAAAGGTCTTCTCTTCTTCTTAATTTTCAAAAAAAAGAAAATATATTTTTTAAGATTTATTATGGGAATTGCTTTGGAAACCTAAAAGATTAATTACAAAGCTGTTCAATTATGTTTCATTACTTGTTCTAACGAGAAAAGTAAACCAAAGATCACCTCTCCTGCTATACGATAAGGAAGGTGACCCTATCAGAAAAATAAATGTTACTATTAAGGATTTCTGGAAAATGACTATCAAAACCATAAAAACAAAAAAGTGAGGCAAATGTTGTTATACACTAATAATTACTCTAGTTTAATTTGCCAACGGTCCTTTTATTATTATTATTTTCTATAATTATTTATTTATTTATTTATTACTCTTCATCTTCGGGTTTGTTGTATCATAGAAACACCAAGAAAGACCAACAACTCAAAAACTATAAGGCACAGGCACACAGCTTAGCTAAAGAGTGAGCAACCACGTTAGTTTTCTTGGAAGAAAAAAATAACTGAAATTGGGTAACTGGACAGAGACCAAAAATGTCTTCAACAATCACACCAACATCCGTAGAAGAAGCCACACCTTCTATTAATCATATTAACCACCACCTTGGTATCAGTTAATCATTTATAAAGTTACAAAAATAATTTCTTATTAGAAAAACAAAAATAAATATAAAAACTTAGTTGAGTTTATTGATGGTTACAATCAATATTTGATTACCTTTAATTTCCATGTTTTAGAGAAAATACCGGATGGAATGGAATAGGAGCGCCATTATAGTTTATACATACCCCTGAAAATGCATGACGTTGTATGGGTAACTAAAACATAATGGGCCCACACAATGTAGCATTTTGCAAATAACTGAGAGCATCTTCAAGAGTCTCCCTTGGAGACCCCCTTAATTAATAGTGGATGTTATTGTAAGGGGTCATTAAAGGGTATGTGTTCCAAGAATACTCCCTTAAATGGCTCATTTAATAATTTATTATTATTATCTTATGTTTTAACATATAATTATTATTTGCCAATAAGGGCATAACTCAGCCGGTAGATGGACGAGCTTGGGACTTAGGAAAATAACTCCTAGATTAGCAGCTCGAATCCTAAAAGAGCTATTGAGATTTAAAACTTAAAAATAAAAAATAAAAAATAAAAAAACTCTTAAATGCATGGGACCCACACTTAAGGAGAATGAACCTTCGACCTTGTGGTTAAAAGTAACAAACTCTAACCAGTTGAGCTACTACAACTCATTGTTGGAGGTTTGTTGATTTCAATTTATATATAGTTATATAATTTGCTAAAATTAATTTAAATATGTTTATATAATTTTAAATATACTCATATATATAATTTGAAATAAACTCATATTTAATAATTATATACCAAAACAGATTTATGAAAAAGAAAAAGGAAATAAGAAAACAAAAGGAAATTTTTTCTTTCTTTCTTTCTTTTTCTTTTTTGAATTTTTTCCCTCTTCAATTTATGAGCTTCTTTTATTTATTTATTTATTTATTATTATTATCAAATTGAAATAAGAAAACAAAAGGAAACCCAGAAAATCAAAGCCCATAAATTGTTAAGGGAAAAAATTCAGAAAAGAAAAAGGAAGAAAGAAAAAAAAATTCCCTTTTTTTTTGAAATTTTTTTTTTCCTTCTGTTTTCTTATTTTCTTTTTCATTTTCATAAATATGTTTTGTTATATTATTATTAAATATGAGTTTATTTCAAATTATATATATATATATAAATATATGTATGAGTTTATTTTAAATTATATAAACATATTTAAATTATTTTAAACAAATTATATAACTATATATATATATATTTAAATCAACAAATCTCCAATAATGAGTTGAAATAGCTCAGTTGGTTAGAGCTTGTTGCTTTTAACCACAAGGTTTAAGGTTCAATCCTTGATGGCGTTTTTAATTTTCCAATATTAAATGGGTTTAAGAGTAATTGTTAGAGGAGTATTTCAGTCTTTTCGCATTGCTTAGGGGTAAAACCATCTTTTTGACACTTCTATTAACGTTGACTGTCAACTTTTGGCTTAGAGAGATTTTTTTGATGTATTTCCAAAAAGATGAAGACCAAAGACCCTAATATGCATGCGTCAGGTAAAAAAGTGATGTTTCCATAAAATATAAGGACCAAAACTAAACAAGGTACTCACAGAATGATTGTCCACAGACGGACAAGGACCTTAAGCCAAAGTATCAGTATCCATTTTCTGATGTGCAAGATCCTCAACTAGAGAGGCAAGCACAAAACATACTTAGATAATTACATACTGATGTTCATCATCCAGAGAAATATAGAAGAAGAAGATGAAAAGTTTTTAAAAAGCCATGAAAGTAACACAAAGCTTTTATTTTATTTTTTGATCTGATGATCGATTGATTTCTTACAAAAGAGAGGCACCCCATTATATAGGAGGAGCGGGGGAATACAACCAGAATAATATACAGAAACAGACCATTCACGTGGCCGACAAGATAAGGATAAGGATTACAAACATAAAGTCTATCGGGACATGTGGCAGAAAGATACAAACACAATAATAAAACAAAGCAATAAAGCTATAAAGCACACATTATTATACATAATCATAGAGTAGAACTGTTTCTTGAAAGATTCACGGGCTGGATAGGTTGCAATTATTGTGGTCTTCATCATCTGAGTCAGTGTCTCCACAAATCCAACAAGGCTGGGTATCAAGGGCCATAGGGTCCTGTGAGTCCTGCAAGTAGGAAACTTGAAATGGATGCTAGCTTTGTGAGGAGTCTCTAGGTACTCCTAGGAGGATGAAATATTTATCTGTAGGGACACCATTGGTATCACAAAGAAAATTTAGCAGGGGTATCTGGAGCTTAGTAGGATATGTCAATGGGTAATCAAAGGTGGCATGCCATTCATAACTCACGTTAGATGTCCAAAGAAGCTTTTTATGAAGATTATAGCGATAGGGTCTGTGAAGTATCCAGAAGCAAGATACAAAAGAGGCTGTTTCATGATCAAGCTTCCATAGGTTATCTTGTCCCATAAGTTTGGTGAGTTCATCTTTCTAATGAGACAAGGAATCAAACCATTGAAGGAATGTCCACAGAAGAGAGTGTTGTTGAGCTGGATCATGTAGATGTCCATATAATGCCTGGAGAGGAAACACAATGGCATGATGATGGAGGACTGACAAACACCATAAAAACCATAAAATTTGAGGAGTGAAATAGTAAAAGGGGGGCATCAGGAAGGGGTCAAGGAAAGGTTTTGTTGGGTTGATAAGAGTATGACGACAGTCTTGACTTTGGAGTTGTGACAGATAGACATGGAGGTGAGACTTTGCAAAGTTCTGGATTTGATTAGGCGTGGGTTGTTGATCTGGAGGGAGAGATTGTAGTAGCTCTGGAGGGAAGGTCAGGTTGGTAAGAGTTGTGGGACGACGCAAGGGAGTTGAAGAGGAGGAGGAGGCCGAAGTAGCCATGAGAACTAGTGGAATTCTCCTAGATGATGTAATGAGACGGATTGGTTATGGCCTAGAAAGCATGTATGCAATTATATTATGTTGGTCTTTCACATGTTTAGCAGTGAAGTCATATCTAGAAACCATTCTTTGAGTCTCAAGAGTTGAGGATTAGGAGGAATCTTATTGCGGAACTCGAAGACATTTGGAAAAGATGAATTGTCAATTTCCACAATAAAATTTATTGTCCTGAGGTGGAAATCAAACTTTTGGATTCCATTTTTTACTACGAAAATCTCTTTGTAAATAGTGTGATAATATTATTGGGCAGGTTTGAACTGACCGTTGGTGTGACACAATATCTCTTTTTATCATATTTTTCTTCAATAAGGACGGCACCCTAAAATGTGTCACTAGCATCATTCTGAAGGATTAGCTGGCCGGAAGATGGAATGGTAAGAGCCGGCGGAGACTGTGATATTTTCTTCAGTTGAATTAATGCATCAGTGTGTAGAGCACTTCAGGGAGGAGGGTTCTTCTTTAGATGAACAGAAAGAACTGAAGTATAATGGCCGACTCGTGGGATGAAATCTCTGATGAAATTAACAATTCCAAGGAACTGTGAACTTGTTTGTGTGTTAGGTTTTAGTCAAGGAAATCAAGAAGTTGTAAAGCCAGGTGAGGTCTAGGACAATATTGACCATTTGAGATGTGCATACCGAGGAATTTAATCTCTTTGTGGCCAATCAAACTTTTCTTTTCGAGAGCATAATACCGTATTGATTTAGTAAATCATGGAAATGATGAAGGAGTTGGTTGTGTGAATTCTCATCTATATAGAATAAGAGAATATCATCAATGTAAAGTAAGGCTGAATAGAGGGCAATTGTTGATAAGAAGCAAATTTTGCATCATACACGCATCTTCCCACTTCAATCGAACAAAATCTCTATTACTTCACCATCCAAATACAAGTTCACTGAAAAAAAAAAAAAAAAAAAAAAAAAACTGATGAGTTTTTATTGAAGGGACTCGAGGCACAAGGATTGCACTATCCTTGTTCCTTAATATTTTGCACCTTAAGGACAATGTCTTGTAGCAAACATGGTCCATATGAATGATG
Organism: Acer campestre; assembly: GCA_954870605.1. Classification (NCBI taxonomy): domain Eukaryota; kingdom Viridiplantae; phylum Streptophyta; class Magnoliopsida; order Sapindales; family Sapindaceae; genus Acer; species Acer campestre. The sequence goes on along the minus strand of OX940806.1, from coordinate 24,189,059 downwards.
TAATGATCAAAAATTTTAGTTGAGTAGTTACGTAGCTGCATAGCTTTTCCATCTATCTAGCTTGGTGAGTAGAGTTCGGAGTTTCATTTTACTCGTACAAAGACAAAATGTGTGAAAACCTCTCTAATGACATATGAGTAGTTTTTAGACTATACTTGATGTGTTTGATTTAAGTAGGTCATAATAAAACCTAGACCCCAACTTCTTGTCACCCTTAAAGCCTACTTGAATCCACCGTAAGTGTTTTCACATTCATACCCACCCACAAACTCATTTAGCAATATCCATTCCTACACATCTCAGATGGGTATCCACGGATATCCACATTGGCCGTTGAAATTGACATCCTTATTTTGGACAACAATCATTCACTAAGCTATGCTAGAGATGCAAACTAAGGTGGGCAAGCACGAACATAACACGACTCAACACAACACGATGTAATATAACAATATACATGGGTTGAGTTGGATAAAAATGTTGACATGATAGGCATGACACAACATGACACTATTTAATTTTTTTTAATAATATTTTAAAATATGTTTTAAATTTATATGAGATAAGTTTTTTCCCCTTGCTTTAAAATTTAAATTTTTAAGAGTAAAATAGTATTTTTATTTTATATTTTGTAAAAGTATAAAAATTAGTTAATTTTTTTTTTTCCAACCCACAAAGATCCAATTTGAGTAGGGTAATGTCATGCGGAGAGTCGTGTTGAACACATTTTCCCATTTCACTGGCAAAATCAGTTAACTTTACAAGTTAACAACTATAATAAAAGCGAATCATCTGTTTAACCTCAAACAACGTAACATTGATCCTTTACAACTTTAGAGAGCAAACAATAATACAAAAAAGAAAAGAAAAAAGAGAGATTGTTTCAGGATTGAAATTGATCCATCAAGGAACTACACAAGATTGATCCATCAAGGAATTACCACTTATTTTTTTCTTAGGCTTCATCTTTCCCTTTCATTGTCATGGTTTGTAGAAACATTAGTAGCTGATGAAGCCTCGGATTTCCCTAATCTGAATCGCTACATACCGCATCACTTTTGCTGCCTGATGGCATTGCAGTCTCTGATTCCTTCCCTTCAAGATTTGAAGGTTGAATAAGGTGATTCAAGAGAGGCTCCATAGTTGGCCTTCTTGACTGCAACCTCTGGAGAAGTTCTTCAATAGTTGAAACATTGTTCTCCAGTTCCAGCTCACTGTCATTTTTTCCGTAGAAATTATGTATTAATAATTAAGTCATCAATTATATAAAATCTAATTCAAATTCCAATCACTTTCTGCTAAGAGATACCGCACAGGTGATTTTATAAAATAAGTTGATTTAAGATGCTACTGTCAAAAAAATTAGGGAGGGACAAAATGCATGAGAATGAGGTCAAACCAAAGCCTTGTTTCGTTAAACTGACCTCACATCCAAGACAGCTAAAAGCTGCTTCAATTCTTCAAGCATACTGACTGCTTTGTCCAATTGCCTCTCATCTTCACTGTCAAATGGGTTCTTTAGAATAAATCCATTCATTACGGCAGTTAAAAGATGAATGATTTTCTCCACATCCACCTGTTAAATACACAAAAGAATAATCAAGAACCCAGGCAACACTCGATCGGTTCGTAAAATGAAACAACGTGGCATACCTTGATACTTGGAGCATTTAACACTATGCTCTTCTGATCTTTTTCTTTGTCTACCAAATTTAAGGCTTCAAATATTTTCCAGAATTATCTAGTAAGGTTCATCTCCAGCTTATTCTCGTTTATGATATGAGTATTCATGTCCTGATCTGCAAGGGAAGCAGAGTCAGATTCTGCAGCTTCAGCGTGACCTTGAAATTCTTCATTTTTTGGATACAAGATTCCCAATATGTCCTCCTTGCTTCGACTAGTCTTCATGTCCACCAAAATAGCATCTGGACTTGTAAAATTGGGGCAACCTTTCACTAGATTCACAATCACTAGAGGATTGCCAATCTTTTTAAATGCTTCAGCAAACACATTTACATTCTGGAAATTGTGTTCCCGTCCTCTGCAAATAGCAACATAAAATTCCCATGGCAGTTGGTTGGTAATATAGTTCCTATCCAGCAAGTTAAAAAGTAAACTTGCACAGTTGCCAAAGTTCAAATGTAGCAGACAAACTATGACAAACAATCTCAAAACGACCAGTGAGTAGACATTCACATCATTTGTATGACATTTCCTAATCCATTGCAATGTATCTCCCTTATTATGAAGGAGCTGCTGAGCAATATGCCTGACAAACTCACGCACATGTCCCATGGACTGTCGCCCATCAGTCCGTACTAAGGAAATTGAGTCAATTCTGTCATCCAGGTGGACTAGCCAATCAACAAAAGAAGACTTTGTACTAAAGACGTTACCCTGGAAGCAAGACAACATAATCACGAGGCGCTCAATAAGATATAGGAAACAATCAGGTGATATACAATTATGTTCTTCCCTCCAATTGGCGTTATCAGTATCTAGTAATGCTCCATGAAATTTCTGAACAAGAGACAACTCACTTGGTAGAATATCTCTATTGCGTGGTGCAGAACTCTGTTGAGATTCTAAAACCATTTTTGCACAGAGACTCTCTAAGAATGCCTTCCATGGTGAATTTCCATCACACTTTTTCACAACTTGTTGATATAATTCATTCTGCATCTTACCAGACCCAAAAATCATAACTGCCACGCATCCAATCTGCCCATAGGATAGCTTCTTCTTCAAGCCAATGCATTGAAAAACAATGTCTTCAAGTATACTCTTATAAACTTCTGTTCCTCTCAGAAAAATCATATTCTCTTTCAGTGATTCTCTCCAGTCTATAGGAAATATGTAGCCAAAAAAGTTCTGGGTTGACAGTTCAAGAAACTTCTGTAGTTTCTTAGCATTGCTGACCTGGCGGTACAGAAACCTGGAATCCAAAAGAAATTTTACAACCTCATAGACATAAGTAAGAGACATAATTTTGCGGAACACAGACAGTGAATTCATCATTGACAGCTTGTAGAGGGCTTCAAGACTGTCCAACACCTTCATACCAACAGAGAGTAATTCTGTGCTCCAGTAACTCCGAGCAGCAGAGACAAGGTGGTGAACATCGATAGAGACCAAATTCCCATTCCTTTTAACATATCCTTTGTCCAACTATCCCACCCAGTTAGCATCACATTTCAGCAAATGATAAAAGGAATCCAGGTTGTACTGCGATTTATACTGTTTCAACACCCCCAAGTAATTCAAACAGAAGTCTCCGTCACAGTCATAATCATACTGGTGGGTTTCAAGATGTCCAAGAAACTTAAAAATGTTAACAATCTGGTCCTTCCAGTAGTTCCAAAAGTAGACCAGTGTACCAATAGATACCTTTCTTTTACAGATTTTTTCCTCCGAAAACTTCATGGGATTCAAAATCAATCCATCTTCCCACTCAAATTTAGAGGTATCTGAGTGAAAATGAACATCCAGAATCATTCGAGCAGATAATATTTCTCCTCTGATACTCTGATGTCTCTTAGAAGCATTTAACAGCTGATTCATTGTAAGCAAGTTAGCCTGATTGTTTGATAAGATTTCAGCCTCATTGCAAACAAATTCATAGAATTGGTTTGAATCATTTTTCGCTGATGACTTGGCTTTCTCTAACAGTTCTTCTTTCTGGATAAACTGTTTTAAGGGCCAGCCTTTGCTCCCATGTGACCACAGAGAGTTTGCAAACACATAGTTGAGGATAAGTGTCGATGCTTATTTGAAATTTCTGGCCTTCTGTAGCAAGCCGGCTGACTGAAGAACAGCTCCTCTGAGTTTTGCAATAGTTGCAGCTTCTAGAAAATTTCCTGATTCTTCTTCCAACAACAGAAGCTCATTCAAACAGTTTAAAGACTTCAAAAATCTGCGCCTCAAATCTATGGAATGAAAAGCATTAACAAATTTCATCATGGATTTACCATCTTTAAGCTTATGATAATCAGAGCCGGCCCTGAGGCAGGGCACCAGGGGCGCCCGCCCAGGGCCCAGAAAAAAAAGGCCCAAAAATGGCACATTTTGTTTATTTTTTTAGTTTTTAGTGTTCAATGGAATGGCTTTGGTTTAGATAAAAGGGCCCCAAATATTTATTATTTTTCAAACAATAATAATATATATATAAAATAACAAATTGACCAATTGTCTAAAGCCCAATTCGTTTTATTAGGCTCTTGGATCATTGGATTTGGTGGAATACATCTAAGCACCATCATTAGATTGAGCCACACACGGCCACGTGTGACTTTTTATTTTCATTTAGAACGATGCTATTGGCATCCACACAATGATCTAATAATGCCCTACTTTCAAAAATCATAAAATTTAATTGATTATTTTCCAAATTACCCTTATTTATTTGCACCACTTCCTCACGCACGCCTTCTATACTCCATGGCTTCTTCATTTTTATTTGCAGGAATGCATAAAAGGAAGCAAGCTTTATGGATTCAAAAGTGGTCCAGCTGGGATCATGAAGTTTAAATATGTTGAATTATCTATTGAATTTATCTACCCAGTTATTATATATGGAATCTGGCACTGCATCTATACATGTTCATGCTTCATTCATGCACATACCACACACGAAAAATAAAATAAAATAATTATCTCTCATTCTCACCATTCTCTCCTCTGTTTCTTCACTCTCTCATCTCTCTCTAATGGGTGGTGTTGGGTGTTGGTTTTCGACTACTCTTATAGAAACCTATATTCTACTCAATCTTCAAAAACAATTATAAATCCTACCACCAGAGCCCGATTATAGAACCGCACAAACTCTCTATCTCCATCTTTCTTCATCTTCTTTGTTCATTTTTGCTTTGGGTTTCGAAGATAAGTTCCAGCACCCGATTTTCGGCTTTTCAATACGTCAGAAAACCGCCTAGCATATTTTCGGTAATTAATCAGCCTATTATTCCGATTACTTGAACACTCACATAGGGCCTATTTTTTACATTTTCTCCCCGGGCCTCAAATAAGTCAGGACTGGCTCTGATGATAATGAAGAGCACATTTCTTTAGAAAGCCTTGTTCAATTTTGTTTATATCATCTATTCTTTTAACATCACCAGCGACTGTATTGGCCTGTTGTTTCCAGTAGTGGATGCATTGTAAACCGAGGTCAAAAAGCTTTCCTTCGGAGCAAACATTCAAGCATTTTGTGAAAAAATTTCCCTTGGCATATGCTTCTGCTGAAAGCTCATAGCACCCGGCCAGATAAAAACATTCTGCTGCTCTTTCCAACTCAGATTCCCCACATTTTTCCATATAAATCCTACCTGCGGGAATAAAAGATGAAAGTCTGAATGTCAAATCTAATATCATCAAGTGATTCAAATACTTCTTTTTGCTTTCAACAACTGTAAATTAATGCCAGAACATTTTGAACGAAAAAAAATAGAACCTTTTCATTGTAAAATGACAAAACAAAATCCATGGCGACAGTAGGATAAACATCTAGACTCTAGTAGAATGCAACAACAAAACAATGTAGACATATTTAAACTCTGCATCAAGGCCAGCATATAGCTTAATGGGTTAAGATTTGAGAGTAATCAATCAAAGTTTGTGAGACTATTTTAATGTTTCACAGAAAATATCATAAATATGTAGTTACTAACAATAAACTGCAGCAGTATCAGCCTAAATCAGATTGCAGATTATTAAAAGTCTAATTCCCACCTGCTCTTTCATAATCCCCTAAATCAGAAAAACATCTGGCAGCAGTATCAGCCTTGCCTATTGCTTCGAAAATTTCAGCAGCCTCCCTAAGGATAATGTTAGCCTTTTCAGGATTTGAATTGTGCACACGGTCAGCAGCAGCTTTTAGGCTGGCAGCTTTCGACATTCTTTCCCAATAAGTATCTCCAGCTCTTTCAAAGCACATTGTTGCCATCTCATAGTTATGCTCATGAAATAGCTGAAAAGAAGAAATAATCAACAAAAAGAGAAAGAAAAAAAAAATACTGTACTGCCAAGTGACGAAAATAAAAAAAAAATGTATCCAAATATCATTAAGTATACTATCACCAATAAAATGCAACAACAAAACATATTATTGACAGTAAACATATTTTTTCTCGTAGCAGTGACCCGTGATTATTTTGATGGACGAATTTTGCTCTAAGCAGTGAATATGATGCGGCAAAGATATGTACTTAATAAAACAACTGATACGAGTAGCATGGCAATGAATTGGAACATTCAAAATGGGTGATACCAGTGTCTTAACAAGTCAAGGTGACAAGACTAGAAGCAAAATAATAACAGAAGGAATTTATTGTTATAGTAATGAAGTTTAATGTCATTATAAGGAAAAACCAACAAACCTTGATGCCCTGCGACCTCCACTCCTCTGGGCTGCTTGCAACTTGCATGGCCAGTGCAAGTGAATCATCCAGCTGTCTAACTTGAACAAGAGACTTTTTCTTCCAAAGGTCGAACATAGGTTTGGAGAGCTCCTCCATGTTCTCCCAAATCCATAGCCTTTGCCTTGTACGAGTTATCCCAACATACAGTTGCTTCAGTTCAGAACACAGGATGCTATGTTTAGCCTCATCAAAGCTCGGGAAAGACCTTGGTGAGTTAGAGTCGAGCAAATCTTGTTCCTTCATATATTCATATATAACCCTCCACTTATTTTTCAGAGTTGAAGAGCTAAAAAAGTTATATAACAGTACATCCTGTAAGAGGAGATAATATAAGTCACTAATACAAAAAATATAGATATATAAAGATGTATTAATAGAAAAAATTATGACAAAAGTAGGTGCAAATTTAGCTTTTAGGTTGCACTTAGTATAAAAAAAATTCAGAGGAATTGATTTTAAACAGTGAACTAGATCACCGACTATGACTATCCTTCAACAAATGAGAACAAGGACACAAAATGGAGAATAATCTACCAAAGGTAAATCAAGCTTAATAAAGAAGAGAAAAAATAAGTGTACAACATATATAAATCACCTGAAATTCAAGTCCCTTGCACTCTAAGATTGTAAGAACAAGAGCTTGCTTGCCAACATGGTTCAAAATTTCCTTCCGAGCACAATCATCTCGAACTAATATCACCTGCTGTGCTCCGAAACCAACTCTATTCCTGCCAAAATTTCCTCTATTTGCAAAAAGTTTGATGATGGCATCTTCGTTGTTCTCAGATTGAAGCAAAACCGGAGGTTCCCCGTAAATAAGACTTATCTCGGGTTTTAAAACATCAATAGAATGGGGGAAGAAACGGAATAGAAGTTCAATTATGCTTTGAGCTAACTTCAATACACCTGCATGGGTACGGAAGTTCTGGCTCAAACTGAGAACATCTGAAATTTTTCCTTTCTGTTTCCTTCCAACAAATCCATTGCCACTTGACTCCAAAACAAATTTCTTGTAGAAAAGAGCTCGTATATCTTGGAACCGGAAATCAATTCCTCTAGCAATTGTTTGTGCTGTATCGCCAGAAAATACAAAACCTTCATCAACATTTCTGCAGATATATTTGAATAGAGCAATTTGACTCATGGTAAGATCCTGCACCTCATCGATGTAAACAAAATCCATTAAATCAACATGAAAATTTCCATCCCTAAGTCGACAATGAAGATCGATTGTTAGATCCGCCAAATCAAATTCACCATTTTTCACCTTCTTCTTCTCATAGTTTAGAAAGACATCATAGATTTTCTCTCTCTTGCGTGTACTCAAAGTAGAAACCCTGCCCCCTGATAATTGAACATAATCCTCTCGACTAAGTTTACAATCACTGGCATCCATTGCACGTAGACCACCTTTTATATGAGATATAATCTCTGTGAAGACTAAAGATGAATCAAGCTTCTTTGTTAATTCTGCATTAAAATGGGGCCAGTATCGTGAACTAAACCTGTCAAAATTAACTTCTTTTGTCCTTATAAAGGTCTGTAAGGCCACTGATCTTGAACTTTGTATAGAACCATAAGAGGGTTTCTTTATGATAGGGAATCTCTCAAAATACGAAGTACCCAATGTCCCGTCAAGCATCATCAAGAATTTATGATATGTTATGACAAGGGGGAAAGACTTAAGTGGAATTTCAATAAAAGAATTTGGGATATCATTGAATTCTGCTGCATCATCAAAATCATCGACACCAAGTAAGCTGCTTTCTTCTGGAAACTTCTCACCCAAGGCAGAGCTGCACACATAGCAAACCCTATAAATTAGGAGTAAAACATATACACGAAGAAAATGTTACAGGTGAGATAAGTGATTAATTCTCATTACCCGTCTTTCATTGACAAAGAAAACTAGAAAAGCAGATTAACAACAACCTTTTGAAGTGAGATATATGTTGCTTTACAGCAAAACACAGTTTAGGACTGACTGTGACAAAAATTTGGCGCAAGATTGCTCTCTTAGTCCCTCCAATATCCTGCTCAACCTCATTTTCCTGGCTAATATATCGATCTGTTTTAGTCTCAGCTCCATTGAATCCTTCCGTTGCCATATGGTTCAATTGTTCTTTCTGATATAATTTCATGATCAATATAGTAGTTTTTCCCGTACCCGACCGGCCATGTATGAAGGTACTTCTAGGAAAAAGTATCATATCCCGCTGTTCATCTGTGACCTCAAATGGGAGATCCAATTCTCTACCATCACGGTCTGAAAGCAAATGGCTAACAACACCCGATGATAAGGAGTAGAATTTCATCAACAACAAACTTTCGCTCACTTTTGTATTCTCAACATATCTTTTACCATCAAAATCATCGCCATTTAGGTCATTCCCATTTTCATTAGAAAGTTCCTTGAACCGGACAATTTCATAAGAGGCCGCCCAAGTCATTGGAACTTCTAAATTCCTACATGAAAACAGATAAGCCACAGTAAGAAAACAAATTTGTAATACAATATTATAAGAGACAATCAAATCCAAGTGCATCAGTGTTCAAAGTTGAAGTATTGTCAACTTGATTCATCACCAGGATGGAAAAGAAAAAAAGAATAATAAAAAATAATTGACGTACCCCTCAAGACATTTCTCTAAGCAATGATTTACATAATCATCACTGTACTCGACAAATATAGCATCAAGACGTTTCACCAATTTGGAGACATCATCCAAAGGCAATATATCCCAGACCTTCAAAACTTGTTTGTACTGCAGTTCCTCCTTTTCGATGTCTATTGTGCAAACAACATTTAAACCTTCAACCTTGAATTGCTTCACAATGTGCGAAGATCTTTCACAAACTAAGTCTATCTTCCTCTTTTTAGGTCGCCAGCCACTAGCAAGTTTCAGTAGGAGGTTGATAACTAACTTTTTCTTCTGGGCTGACTTCAGCTTTTTAAAAGATTGCTTAAAGTCACCACTAAAAACAACCTGTAATTTTTTTTTTTTTTTTTAAAAACATTTATATCAACAATAGCCACAATACTATAGACTGAAAGGAAAAATATCTATAATTTTTATAACTGTATATACCTTCCACCTTTGATTTCTGAAAAGTATACTTTCTGGATTAAGCAATTCTTCCATTTCATCCAACTCTTTCTTGACTTGTAAGATAACTTTGGCCAAATCGTTATCTTCATCGGCATTAAAGAAACACCCCCGATCCTTAGCATCATGGATTATAGCTTCCCAAACAGATTGATCACTTCTAGTCAAGGTTCTTTCACTCCCCAAAATCCAAAGACAACGTCTATAAGGCATCAAAGGAACAATAGTTATTCAACATAGATGTCAAAAATGATATAACTATACTGTACAGCAAGATTTGATAAATTAATACCTAGCCCGCGTAAGAGCAACATTAACTCTCTGTGGGTTTGATAGAAATCCAATTGATCCACCAGCATTTGACCTTACAGTTGATATAATAATTATGTCCTCTTCGCCTCCTTGAAATCCATCAACAGACTTTACTTTCACAGAAAACCCATCACTGCTTTCATATTCATCTCCAAGTCTATTTTTAATTCCCAATACTTGAGCAGCATAAGGTGACACTACACCAATGCTGAGATTCTCGTTTGAGCCAATCCAAGCTGCATATCAGCACTTTAGTTTACTAATTTACAAAATTGTACTAGAATAAAACACAATGTAATGTTTACTAACTTAAATAAAACACATTAATGTATACAGTAATGTTGATGGGTCACAAATTAAAAAACAGAAATCTCATAGGTAAAATAATAATCAGTCTCCAACAACACATACCTCTGTACAATTTCCGCAGTATTTTCAGCACTACAGCTACCTCAACCATATTTCTGCGGCTGTGGCCAACATCCTCAAGCTCTTCTCTTGCACCTAATATATTGATAAAAGAATAGGTACCAAACATAGGACCTGGCAAATAGTGTTTTTCATAGCTTTTACTTTCGACATTTGGGCCATCTAAAATCTTATTTTGATAAAACCACAGATTCGGGAAGAAGCTGATTGAAGGATGCATTCTGTACTGTATCCTAAGTACGTGTTTTGGTTGACCCAAAGTACTCAACCTCTCAAATAAACTTCTGCCAAATCCAGCTTCATTAGAAACCTGAAAACAAAACCAAAGAAAAGAAAACTGGAATGAATATACAGATAATTAACATACAGAAGTTGGAATTCAAGTTCAAAAAACAATAATAAAAATTGTTCAAGGAAACAAAGGAACATGATGGGTAACATAAGAATCCAAATAACATCACCATACATTGCTAGCAACCATCGCCGGTAATTGACACTCATCACCAATGAGAATGGCATGTTTTATACCCGGGAGCTGTAGAGGAATAGTCGACTCACTTTCTCTTAACTGTGCTGCTTCATCGATAACAAGAATGTTCAGAGATTCCATTGCCACTGAACGCAGCTTATATGCACTAGATGCAGTGCAAAATATTAAAGAAGCCTTTCCCATTAATGATTTTGGGTTCAGGACACCTGGAAGTTTACACGAGTTAAGCGAATCCAACAACGATTTTAAAGCAAAATAACATTCACTTCTCCTCTGCTGCAACAGGTACTTTCTGTCGGTTATCAACTCAGAAAAATCTTCAACTGGATGTGAAAAAAGTTCTTTAAGTTCTTCAGAATCCATATTTTCATGAAGCAATAAAGATTCAAAAGAATCAAGAAGGCTAATAAAAGATGGAATTTTTTGAAGATTACGTTCCAAAATGAAACTTTTTGGTATGTGAGTATAGAACACTAACAGACAATTTCTAAGCGGAGTTGCAGCACATTTCAATTCTTCCCTCACAAATTCAAGAAATGACATGCTCTTCTCATTGCCTTTTTCCAAGAAAATATGATACTGAGAAACACAATCTTTGAGAACATCTATCATGGAATTAAAGCATTGTTTCCAGTGCGTTGCCAATTTAAAGTACTTTTTAAATCTTTTAAGGCGATAGTCCATATATATCTCTTCAACTTCATCTCCAACTTTTAGTCGATCCTTATTTCCAAATAAGAGAATATCTCCCAGTGGACAAAACATAGTGTCTCTTCCAGAATCATCCTGATATGATTCTTTCACAAGCTTCAGAACACGAGTGGCCACTTCCTTAATTGCAACATTTGTCGGGGCACATACAAGAGTTCTGTGTTTCATTTTAAAGAGGGTAAACAGAAGCATACTAACGGTTTTAGTTTTCCCAGTCCCCGGTGGGCCCCATATAAGATCAACATTGGACTTGTGATTACAATTTATTCTGGCAAGACAAGTCATAACAGCCTCAACTTGTGAATTATTCAGGGAGGATGATAAGTTAGGACAAAAATTTTCATTCCAGATGCCCCCTTTTTGCACACATTGACAGTTTTCCTCAACCTGTCATCATTCAACATGAAAATTCATTAAGAAAACTCAACAGTTAATGTCAACAAGCAACAAAAAAATTTGATGAACCTGAAATTTACTATATATTATTTCAACTTTTGTACTACATTACATTCAAATATTCAATGCTTATATATATTCCCTGGTACCAATAGATGAAATGATAATGCCATGGTATAAAATCTACAAAAATACACCTTAAATGCTTACCACAGAATTGGTGCATAAAACCCCATTGATAATCTTCAAATTACCACGTTTGTGCAGTGAATTCCATATTCTTTTGCTAGGAATTATATTTATCAAGAAAATCATAAACAATGATTTCTTCATGTGATGATTGCCTCTTGAGGCCTCAACTTGAAAGTCAAAATGTCTATAACCAATCTCATCCCCATCCTCATCCTTATCCTCATCCTCATCTTCATCTTCACGCGGGGTTTTTGTGACTAATAGAAAAGTCCACATCCTTCCCATCCTTTGCAAATCAGAAGCAGATTCCGGCTTAGCATCAGCTAGAATCAAAACATCCCCAGGCAATGTTTTGTATGGCTCCTTCCAACTACTAAATCTGTTCTTCCACTCATCAACCTTAACATTATATAACTGTGTCCCATATCCATATGGCATGGACTCCTCCTCTAAACCAATAATTTGTGCATAAGGTGCTTCTTCGATTGTATCGAAGCTTGAACAGAATTGTGCTCGCGTCTCTTCTAATAGAGGGTAAACAAATGAGTCAAAATACTGCCCAGCAGATTGAAATGTTTCAGGGATTTGTTGCACCTAAAGGAAATTGAAGCAATGATCGATTAAATGCAGTAATGAATATAAACAGAAATATATAATGAAAGAGAAGTTTTGGTTAATAATATGCAGCAGAAAGGGCAGTATCAATTATCAACAACAAATAAGCGTCTTGCAAAATGTTAATCACCCACATAAATGCATCACATTCACACAAGGGATTTAATGTATTTAAACATATCTTGTCTTACCTCTATTACAAGGAATTAGCTACTGCACAGGTGTATATATAGTTGCTGAGTTGATACAATGGCTGTTTGGTTGCCTATTTATTTTTCTCTTTTCAAATGCAAAACTCACTAATAGCTTTGAGCAAGCAATTTGCTGCATTGTTTTTAATTGCAAAACGCAATTGCTGCGTTTTCTTTCCATCAGAAAATTGCAGCAATTTGCTGCCCTTTTAACAAACTTGATTTTTTTTTTCCGATAAAAAAACAGTAGTAAACATTAAAACATTTATACATTTATGAATTAATAATCCTTTGAATCAATTCATTTTTTTATCCATTCTTTTGATTATATATCAAAATTAAATTTCCATGTTGTTTTGATTCTAAATATAATATTAAGTTTTATGATAGATTATAGAGGAAATAGGGGTATATAGCACTTTTTCAAAATGGATTTGTGTAACTACAACCACTTTAATAACTCATGTTTTAATAGCACCAAAAATGGAATTTGGACAAAAATACCCCTCAGCTTATTTTCTTTTCTCTTCTCTATCCTTCATCTTCTTTCTTCTTCTTTTTCCCCAAACCTCCATTGATGGAGCTTCAATGGAGGTGTCACCGTTGACCGGCGAGTTGATGGACAAAACCACCGGCAAAACGTTCGTCGTGCGCCACTGATTGTAACGGAAGTATCCATTTTCAGTTTCGAGCTGTATGGAGAGAGAAATGAAGCCAAACCCGAATAGTTTTCGAACCTTCATCTTCAGATCTGCGACAATCTGTCGCGAATCTGACGAAACCGATGGCACCAATGAACTCGACGTCGTCCAATCTTCCAGATCCGACTATCTCCGGAGTCAACCGGCGCCGTCGTCGGCACTGTCACCATTGATGGAGGTCGAACAGAATAAGTTTCGAACAAACTGAGATTAAGTCTCGAAACGCATCAATAAGTCTCGAAAATGTCACAATAAGTCTCGAATTTTCGAGAAAAAAAAGAAGCAACAAACTGGGATTAAGTCTCGAAACGCATCAATAAGTCTCGAAAATGTCACAATAAGTCTCGAATTTTCGAGAAAAAAAAAAGCAAAGGAAAATAGTAAGTGGGGGTATTTTGGTCTCATCACCTATTTTGGTGCTATTAAAACAAGACTTATTAATGTGGTGCTATTTGCACAAGCCCTCCCCCAAAAAGTGCTATTTAATTTTTGAACCCTATATATATATATATATATTGATCAAACAATCCAAAATTCATTATAAATTAAGTGTTTCAAAGTAAAAAGAAAATGGAAAATGAAAGAGATTTAGACATATAATCAACACTAGTGAGCCAACAACGCCCATTGATTTTTGTTGGTGAAATGTGTCCATATAGTTTTAATCTTTGTTTTCCCAACAAAATAAGTGATTTGGAGTGAAGTTTGTGTTTGATTTGATATAAGAGGAAAGAAATTAAGAAGGATAATGAATTGAGGGATATTTCGGTAATTTTCTGGTTATGAACTGAAATAAAATTTTATAATGAGAATATTAACAATTAAATTTCGTTTGCGGTTAAAAACGAATTTTTACAATTTTCACTTTTTTGGGGGGTTTTGTTTATCCAAATTGGCCTACTACTCAATTTTAGCCAAAGGAGGAGTTGTCCTTAAGCTGTGTCTTCTAAATCAAGAGAAGATAGGATGGGATAGGATAGGATGGGATAGGATATGAATTTATGATTGGATTAATTTTAATGTTATCACGTGTTTGGTGCAGCATAGGATAGGATTAAAAATAGAGTAATTTTGTGTTTGATGCAATATTGGATATGATTAAAAATAGAAAGGCAATTACCGATTAGGTCCCGGACTTTTCTTAAAATTCCCGGTCATTTGCGACTTTACATAATGACAAAATTGGTCCTCAATTTTCTATTCACCAAATACAACAACCCAAAAGGTTATCATCAAATGTTTAGAATAAACAAACCTATGGCAGCTTCATTTGTGTTTCTATTTTTTATTTTCTTTTAATATACACATATAATTAAATCCATGATAATGAAAATCTGGAAAACTCATATCACAATTTGGGTTCAAATCTAGAAAAACTAGATCATCACCCATGTCTGACAAGATGAAAAAGAACAAAAACAGAGGAAAGCAATAGGAACAAACCCCAAAACAAGGACCTAGAAAACAAACGATCTAGCAAACAAAAGAGCAGCAACACAGAGCTCACAAAAGAGCGAACAAGCAAAGGAGAAAGCAAAAACAGATGCTAGCCACAACTCAGAAGCAAAAACGAACAGAGGCACCAGCTTCTAATCAGACACCAGAGCACCACCACATCTTGAAATTTATACTGTGATTCTAGAAATTTCACTGCTCGAATTTGGAGAGAAAAAAAAGAGATGGAGGAGGAAATTGACAAGAAAACAAAGAGGGAAATAAAGAAGATAGTGAAAAAGATACTAAAAGGTTGTAGCTTGAACACCATGACTGAGAAATCAGTTCGAGAAAAGGCCTCAGCTGAGCTCTATTGGGATTTATGCCCTAAAGCTTGTAATATGTAAATGTTATAAATTCAATAATAAAAGAAGTAGTTATTTCATTCAAATATATTAATTCATACGCTTATATTATATATGCAAACATCCAAGATTGCTAGATATAATCTTAACTGAGCATATGAATGTCATATACAGAGGAATTCAGTTTGAGACATGTAATCTAAATAATCCATAGAAAGTAAATAAAGCTTGGTACTTCATTTGTGGTTAATCTACGGCTGCGGTCCATTCTGTAATCTACTCATATGGTGTTATGAGAATGGAGGCATCTTATATGATATGATCATATAGGACTAGGCCACGATCTATATGAATCTGTCACTAAGATCCGTTAGTTGAAAAGATTCATATATATCGACTAATGATGGTTATATATGGGTGATCTAAATCCTAAGTGTCTTACTGACTTCTTCAGGTTAGATTGTGGTTTTTGATTTACAATGGGTGAGATCGGAATATCATTCTTGGTCAATATCTCTGTATCTTGGAATCACGGGTTATCTTGTGATTGGGAAGGTATGTGCACAATAATGGAATCCACTCATTCTTGTGAGAAGTAGATAAGTAGTTTCCTTAAGGGTTGATTCAGGGCTTAAACGATTAAAAGCGCTCCCCTTATTCCGTAAAGGAATGGAGGATATAATCATTCAAGAGAATCAATAGTACTTAAAAGAAAGAATATAATTAGAAAGGTATAACAGACTTTATGACCTAGCTCTAATTATGAACTACTTGTGGAGGATCGTACCATATATAATAGTTATATCAATAGACACTGATAAAATTGGTTGTGTAGAACATCTACAGTTTCGAGAGTACAACCTTGGGTTTTTAGTGGAATAACTCCAAGGTTAATAATTGTGAAATATTAATTAAAGAGTTTAATTAATTTTTTCTAAGAATTATTGGAGCTCAAAACTGTGGGTCCACTAGGTCCCCTTGCTAACCCTATACGATTGATAGTAACAAAGACTCACGGAGAATTAGATGGTCCAATTAATTGTGTTATCAAAATAACTTAAATATATTTTGGGAATTAATTAAATGATGTGATTATTTAATTAATATATTATTTAATTGTTGAATTAAATATTATTAAATAATATGATTATTTAATTGACATATTAATAATTAAGAATTATTAAATTGTCATATGGAGGTTTCAGTTTCTAACCTTGACAAGAGCAAATAAAATAATAAGTGATTATTTTTATCTACTCTAAATAGGTCAAAGGTTTAAACCCTAGTAAAAGATTTAGAATCCTATTTTAACTTGGATTACTAAACCTTAGGTTCATAGTATATAAGATATACTTATCAGAAAAAAGAAGCTATTCAGAACCCTACAGAGAACAGAGGTGGGAGACAACTATAGAGGGAAAAGAAAAGAAAAAAAAGAAAAAAAAATTCTCTCATATAAGGGTTGGCCGAATTCATCAAGAGGAGCAAGGTGTTGTCTTCTGGTTCTCTCAAGCCTTCATTCAACCGCTCTCGGAATCCGTGACGTGCCCACACACACAGTTGCTAGATCACGGGACATAGTTAGGAAGGCTTAGTGATATTGGATTGTAAAGAATAATCAAAAATAAAATGAAGGAGCGTTCTTCAAAGGTATGAAAACAAATCTCTTCCTCATATTTGTGCATATACAAAAGGTCCTAAGAAGACGATTGAAATTTTTTGAAATCTATCATTCTTAATTTTTTTTTATTAATTTAAAATCCAACTCTTTTCCGCTTCGCGACTTACAAGCTCAATCTCGAGAAATCAGAGCCAACATTTTTATTTTTATTTTTAAAAGAAGAAGAAGGAGAATCGAAGAAGACAAGGAGTGTTTCTATAATTAAGAAGATGGGAAACAAATTAATACCATCCATTTGGTCCACACTAATTTATCTCATTGCAATGGGATAAAAACAGTAGATAGGATAATTTTATCCCATCCTATCAACAAGCCAAACGTGGGAAATGGCTCAACAATAAAGTGAATCCTATCCTATCCCATCAAACAAATGGGTCCTTAAAGTTTAATTTGAAGTTTTTGAATCTTCCTAAGAAACTAAGGGTGTGTTTGGTGCGTTTGGTGCATGGAATATGATTGGACTATTTTTAGGATATGGGATTGAATTGGATTGGATTTGATTAATTATAATATTTCCCGTGTTTTTTGTGCAACATAGAATTTTGTGCAACATAGAATTAGACAAAAAATAGTCCAATCATGTGGTTTGGGTAAGTAATGGGATTAGAAGAAAAAAAAAAAAGATAAGATCACACATTCCACGACATCTCTTCCATTTCTATCCCCTTCCATCTCTTTCTCTTCTTTATCTAATAACTGGAAAAATAAAAAATAAAATTGAGTCTTCCACTTCTCTCTCCTCTCGTCTCTATCTCTTTCTCTCCTTTCTCAATTACACAAAACAAATTGATTCTTCCCCTTCTCTCCCCTCCTATCTCTCTCTTTTCTTTGTTACAATATTGGTGGATATTTTATTTTTTTCAGATCTACTATGGTAAGAGAATATCAAAGCAGTATATATCAGATGTGGTGGTCATGATCGGAGCAACGATAACGAAAGTGAGAGGCGCACGTCGGCCGATGGAAGTTGGAGGCATACGCAAGATGGTGAGAGGCTTGCATCGTTGGTGAAGGAGTTGCATCTGGGATAAAATAATCCCATTGAGTTGGAGGGGATTATTTTATCCTCCTCTTATGGGATAAAAATGACTTTGGACTAAAAATAGTATTGATTATATAGACTCAACAAACATAGGATTGGACTGTCTTGTCTAACAAACGCACCCTAAGAGTCTCTCCTCTTGGAGAGGTTTTTGTCCATAAATACAAGTGGCCTCGGGATTCAGAAGCCATTATTATTTTTAGTTTTATTTTTTATATACTTTTATTTAATTATATAATTTTTTTTTTTTTCACATATATATATAATATAGAGTGGTTCTCTGTTAAGGATCCCTTATTATAACATAAAGTAAGGATCTCTATGAAATCCACTGATTTGAATGAATTTTAACATGATTTTTTTTTTTTTTTTTTTTTTTGTGAATAATAAGTAAATCTACTTGTAAATAAAATTTGAAAAATTTTCAAGTACTACAACTATTTTTTTTCCCGATTTTGTTAAATATGAAGCATCGGAAAAAATGGCGAAAAATAGAAAAAACCAAAAAAACCAAAAAAAAAAAAAAAAAAAAAAAAAATCAATTGTAATGCTTGAAAAAATTTCAATTTTTTGTAAGCAAGTAAATTTTTTATCTTCAAAAAAAAAAATTCATATCAAAATTCATTCAAATCGATATATTTCACAAAGGTCCTTACTTTATATTAAAATAAGTGATCCCTTATGAGAGAACCACTCAAATATATACCCCTTAGAAAACGTTAAAATGCCTTAAAACCATAGAATAAATATGATCCCACAGTTTTAAGGTGGTGTTTGGTTGGTGGAATCAAGCATAGAATGGGAAAATGAATCCACATCCCATTGTTTGTTTTGCACAAGATGACATGAAATGAGGATTCCACCAAAATGGTGGATTATGATTCATTCCTCTTGAGGTTGGAATCTGGATTCCACCATTACTCAAATGTTCAATTTACTGCTTTGTCCTCAAAATAAAATAAAAAAAATCAAAAATCAAAAATCAAAATTAAAAACATCAATCAACTAACATGGGCATAGCTTAGCTGGTAGATAGATGATCTTGGGGCTTGAGCAAATAACTCTTAGGTTAGTGGCTCGAATCCTACCAATAGCGAAAGTTTTTTAAAAAATACATGGTCTCGGATTAATAGATATTGTTAAAATAATTAAATAAATAAATATTAGAAAACAGAGGAGGCCACCGCCGGTGGCCTTTTTCGAAACCGACAATGGCGAGGCCACCGGCAGAGCTTCATCGTCGCTATCTGAGGCCTCTTCTGATAGCCTCATCACCATCGGCTATTATTTTTAAATAAATTTATTTTTTTTAAAAAATATCATCAACTCATGGACACGACCGATGCCGCGTGATTTCCAGTTGTTGCGGTCAGTGTGTATCTTAAGAGTGAAGACTGAGTCACAGTTGAGTTGGGACCCGAAGAAATCAAGCAGATCCTTGGCTACGACGGTTTGGGGTATGTTTGAAACCCACATAGTGGTTCTCTCGCTCTCACCAAACACACCCATTGTTGGTTTGTGTATCATCACTCGTCGGTTTGTGGAGGAGAGTGAGACAGTGAGAGAGATTTTATATGTAGAAAAGTCAGGGTCTTTCGCGAGTCAAAATTCTTTCAAGTGAATGTGGAATGGATCCCACCGTTTATGGACCCAGAGGTGCGGCGATAGGAGAATGAGACGAGGTTGTTGTTGTTGTTTTGGTGGTGGTGGTGATGGTGGTCATTGGCAGCATCTAGGGTTACAACGAATGAGGCCGGAAGGAGAAATAGAGGGGTTGGAGGTAGAGTTTCTGAGGTGCGTGGGACATACGACATCGTTTTGGATCATCTTGTTGCCTTGTTGGTTGAGTGAGTGGACTGGGATTTTTTTTAAATATTTTTTATTTTTCTAATAAATTAATTTATATTTTAAAAATATTTTTTATATCTTTTAAATTATATTTTTTTTATGAAAAAATTACAAATTATTATTCATAATTATTTGGAAAATAGTTTAAAATTTTAATCATTTATTATTTGAATACTATAATAATATTTAATTTAAAAAATATTTTTAATTTATCAAATATATAAGGGGTATTTTAGTCAAAACATCAAGGATTCTCTAATAGATTCCATATTGAAAGCAGACAAAGGAATACATCTAGGAAATTGATTCCTTTCCTATGAAGATTCCATTTCTACATAGATCCTTTCCCATTCCACGAACCAAACATGACATAAGTGTTTAATTTATCCTATACATCTTTCCTAGCACCAACCTGACCCAATATATCTTGGTGGTGAAAAGCGGTAGAGCACTCAATGTCTCGGGTTTAGTTGTCATATCCGTATGCAGTAAAAGATAATAATTGTTCCCATTACCCAAAGCTCATGACTTATAATATTACCTCAAATAACATGATGATTAGACAAATAAATACAGGTAATCCTATCTTGCTCTCAAAAATTGGAATTATATGATTGAAAGGGATACACACATATTTGATTATAATGTCAAACAAACCGCTAATGTAGATCTAGTGCCAACCATAAATACTAAATCAATTTTATTATAAATCATTGTGTACAAAGTCACTCAACCTAAAACCTTAAAATTATAGATGATATTAATCAAAGGCTAGTTTTAAGTTCTTACACTTCTATGTGCAAGACCTAATTTTACCTACATGTTTGTCAAATTCAAAAACAAAACTCAAAAGCTTAAATAATAATATTAAATTCTATATAAAAAGAAAAAGAAAGGAAAAAGTAAAAACTTGCTAATGTAAGCATGGGAAAGAAGTGTTACAAGTATATAGCAAATCATGAGGAGATAAATTACAATTTTAGTCCCAAGAATCTATAGATAAATTATAAAATAAATTATTTGTTTTTGTAACAAAAAGAATGAAATTAATGGACAAGAGACCAAACCTTGTGTTTGAACAGATTTTCATTAAAAATGTCCTCAAGAGACCAAGAAAACACAACATCAGAGAAATCACAGTTGAGGTACTCATGATTGGCAACCATAATTTCCTTGCTAGAACCTTCACTTTCCATCATTTCCACTCTCTCTCTCTCTCTCTTTCTCTCTCTCTCTCTCTCTATATGATCTGTATCATCAACAAAAAAATCACAATGTCAAAAACCCATTTCAGCAAAGACACCCTTTTAAAAACCAAAACCGAAAAAGAAAAAAACGAAAAAGTTGCTTTACAAAAAAGCAGGAGGATGCAGTGCAGTGAATAAAAGATTTAACTTTTATGCCAAAACACATGACCTTGTATGGCCATCTAAAACAATAATGGCCCTACACAATGCAGCATTTTGCAAGAGTTAACTTTTTCTTGATTCTTTTTCCCATAAAATGTGATTCGGGACAAACCCAAGAGGAGAAGAAAACTCTTGAGCTATATACATAAGAGAGCAAAGTTCATGAAATTGGTGCTTTGCCTTCCCTACACATTAATTGATGCCTTCTTGATGAAGGAATCCTTGTACTAAATTCGACTTTTTTTTTTTGTTGGTTTTCACACTTGAACAAGGAATGAGGTTCTGGGCATCTGCCAACATTTTATCTCACGTTGAGATTTTGATTTTTGAGGATGATAGATACCTCACCCAGGAGCGATGCCAGGATTTTGGATGCTAGGATTTTGGCTTTGGAGTGACCAATACAAAAACAAATATTCGAGTTGACGGAAAACAAATATATTAATATTTTAAAAAATCAAATGAAATAATGTATAGTCTCATATGTAAATTGTAATAATACAACAAATAAATTAATATACTAAGTTGCCATGTGATTTCCCTTTCAATATACATGATCAAAGAGTTTATAAGAAATTCATCTTCCATCTTGTTACGAAACCTAATCTTGATAATACGCATAGCTGGAAACGACATCTAAAAAGTCGCAGTTGAAAACGTTTTAAATAACAAACTATATAATAAATGTAGCAAAACCATATTAATAACCTAAAATATTTACTATTTTGTAATCTAGTACCTGGAATTATTCGGATAGAAAATAAAAGAATTTAGTTACAACAATAGGAATAAAATTGCTTAAGTGAAAAAAAATAAAAAATTTATTAATTTACAATTTCCAACCTAAAATCTTGAATAGTGATAAAGATAATGTGAAAGATCAAATTGAATAATTACTAATAAACAAACTATTTAGAGTAAAGAATTGTATCGACATAAGATAAGTATTTTAATAAAAAAAAATTCTTTCTTTTTTTACATTGGAAATTAAAATTAAGGAAAATAGATTGATTTTATCTCCTAATTTCATGGAAAATAAAATAGAAAAGATATTTATTAATTAATTTATACTGATAATATCATAATTTATTGCCTACATACTATAATATCATAATTTATATATAATAAATACGTGTAACAATTTCATTGGTTTGGGGGGACATGACCCATATCCATCCTCCCCCCCCTCCCCCACCAAATTTCGCTTTCGCCCCTGACCCCTATTCACATTACAAAACAAGCAACTATTAGACCATCTCCAACGCATATGTCAATGTCAATGTCAAATTTGGCACAAAAAAGAGTAAAATGTTATATTTGACACATCAATTTAGCATTTTGTTTCAATACACAATTCTATTTAAAATGTTATTTTTATTATTTTCATTATTTCTTTTAATACTCCGATGCAAAGTTTCATTAATGTATTTATTATTTCAATTAATATATATATAATGGTATTTTTATAATTAAAAAATGAGTATTTATTGTTGTGTCAAATTTAACATATGTTATATTATGTACCAAATTTGGCACACAATATATCATATGTCAAATTTGATACATCAATTGACACTGTATTGAAGAATGGTTTTTACACCATGTGCTAAATTTTAGCATTGACACAATAATTTGACATAGCATTGAAGATGCTCTTATCTTCAACTTTCAAGTATCTTTGTTTTACTTGAGTGTTAAGTAGCATGGATACGAACACAGATACATGGATATGACATGGTAAAATATGGGAATACGGAAATCTCCAAAAACTAGGATACAGATATGGCATGATACGTAAATTAAAATAATATATTTATATTTTAAAAAAATAACATATGAAAACATAATCCAATAATCCATTCAAAAACATATATCACAAAATCAACTTATTCAAACATTATAGGTCGTTTGAATAATTTGATTTTGAACCCTATATTTTAAAAAATAATTGCAAAACTGCCTCGCCAAAAATAATTGCAAAGCAGGAAAGTGCAGTACAGTGAATAAAAGAGTTAACTTTTATGTAAAAAGAAAAACCTTAAGATAAGTTAAATTGACAATACGTAGTGCACTACTATATAGCAAAAGAGATGTCCAATCAAAGGTCTTATCTTCTTCGTCATTTAATATATATGGGCAAATTACACTAACTTACTCCGATTATATGCATAATTACACTAAAACCCATAAAAATATCATAATAACACAAATATACCCTCTGATCCGTTGACTAACGTTGACCACCGTTAGTTAGTCACAAATGAGAAGAATTGTCACATTTGCCCTTATAGAAATAATACATAATTATATAAAATCAATTAATTAATTAAAAATAAAATTATTAGAAAATTTAATATATAAAAAAGGTATTGTTGTAGATGTTTGGGAGGATGATGATGATAATTATTATTATTTTTTTTTTTTTTTATGAAGATGATAATTTTTTTAATTAATATATATTTTCCTTTTGATTAGTTGTTTAGTTTTAAATTTTAATTAATATAAAATTCTTGAAGCAGACATGGCGAGATATGATTGAGCAAAAGTGTCTTTTATTTAGTGTTAATAATAAATAAAAAATGAAACATAGTTTGTCCAATCATATCTTGACACATCTGCTTCAAGAATTTTATATTAATTAAAATTTAAAACTAAACAACTAATTAAAAGGAAAATAAATATTAATTTAAAAAATTATCATCATCATCATTAAAAATAAATAAATAATAATAATAATGAACATCATCATCCTCCCAAACATCCACAGCAATACCCTTTTTTTATATTATACTTTCTAATATTTTTATTTTTAATTATTAACTGATTTTATATAATTATGTATTATTTCTATAAGGGCAAAAGCAACAATTGTTCTCATTTGTGACTAACTAACGGTGGTCAAAGTTAGTCAATGAATCAGAGGATATTTTTGTGTTATTATGATATTTTCATAGGTTTTAGTGCAATTATGCATATAATCGGGGTAAGTTAGTGTAATTTGCTTTATATATACAGATTTTCTATTATCAGTTCGTCCTGACAATAAATATATCAGAACGAATAATGTGGACCACTAGATTTACATACTTTGACTCAAAATGTATACACTTGTCAAAACTTCTCCATAATCTGTAGTCCACATTCTTTGTCTTGATATATTTATTGTCAGGACGAACTGACAATAGAAAAACTATATATATATATATATATATATTTATATATATAAGGTTATTTTCTAGTAAAGACGTCCTAAAATTATAAGTTAAAGACGTCCAACCACAGCCACGCATTCATATTAGGCGTGGGTATTTGTTAATGTGGGGTTGTGGACCCACTGTGAATGTGTAACTGTGGTTGGACGTCCTTAAATTATAAAGTCAGGACAGTCTTGAGTAGAGAAATATTATATATATATATATATATATTATGGAATTGCTTGCTTTGGAAATCTAAATAATTTTTATTTTTATTCTTGCATCAAAATCTAAGGGCGCGTTTTGTAGCCGTTTTTCATTTGCTATTTTTCGAAAAGAAAAACGAAAATGAAAACAATATTTTTGGTTTTATTTTCGAAATCCAAAAACGGTTTAATAGCATATACAGAAATAAGTATTCTGAAATATAAACACACTAAAAATTCATCTAGTAGGTTAACCGAAAAATATCAAAATTGATAATAATTCATCCCAAATAATTATCAAGTAAGAATTTTTTTTATTAAATAAAAATTTAAAGAATTTAAAATATTAAACATTGATTTTTATTAAATATAATGAAAATAATTCAAATCTTTGAAAAAGAATAAATAAATAAATAAGGAAAGGCATCCTCGTTTAAATTGGACCACCAAATTAAGTAATCGGTTCCTCTTTAATTCTACTCAAGCATATATGCTTTCAAAGGAAAAACAAGGAAAAATAAGAGGAAATCGATAGTGATTATGATTCCTTCATACTTTCCTCCCAAATTTAGATTGAAACTAGTTCAATTCTTGAATTTGGGATCTGGGTTTTTCATCTTGAAGATAAAAAAAAAAAAAAACAAAATGGCAATTGATGTGTTGGAGCATATCAGCAGATCCAACGCCAGAGGAGGATCTTACCTCCTCCGCCATCGACTGCTCCTCCATTTCTTGTCATGGAGAAGAAGATGATGATGAAGAAGAAAAAGAACAGTGATGATGAATAGGGAGAAGAAAAAGAGTGACGAAGAAGAAGGACAGTGACAATGAGGAAAGAAAAAAAAAGGAAAAAAAAAAGAGTTTTATTATAAAAAAAATGAAAACCACGGAAAAAAAAAATTAATGTATTTTTCATGATTTTAAATTTTAACACTAATGCTGTTTTCCGTTTTATTTTTGTTTTTTGAAAACTAAATCAAAAACGATTAACAAACGTAAATTCGAAATTGTTTTCGAAAAACGAAAAAAAAAAAATGTTAAACATCTCATCTAAAATTCCACATTTTTCATCCCAACACATGTGGCATATGATGTGTCAAATTATGAGTGGATACACATTAATGATGTTTTATCCCACCTATCACATGTATCCACCAACCATTTGACATTTCAAGTGCCACATGTATTGAAATGAAAAATGTAGGATTTTAGGTGGGAATGTTGGATATATAGCATTACTGAGGAAAAAAAGTGTGCCGGCCCTAAATGATAAATAATGTTTCTTTACTTGTTCTCACGAGGAAAGTATTCCAAAGATCACCTCTTATGCTATATGATAAATTAATTATAGGCTAATTGGCATAGATGCCCCCTGAACTCTTCAAAAAGTTGCACTGTACCCCCTAAACTTTTTTTTTCGGCACTAAACCCCCCGAACTCTCGTAAATTGGCAATCGCTGAAGGAATCTACCCCCTGGTGAGGGGGCAAATTCCTTCAACGATTGCCAATTTACAAGAGTTCAGGGGGTTTAATGGTGAAAAAAAAAGTTCAGGGGGTTAAGTGCAAATTCGGGTATAGTTTAGGGGATATCCGTGCCAATTAGCCATAATTATAATGTGCCCTTATCAGAAAAATAAATGTAATATTAAAGATTTATGTATAAAATATGAAAGCAACAGTCATGTTGATAAAGTTTATGTTGGCATTCTTTTGCAAAGAAAATGATCATATAAAAAAAGTGAGACAAATGTTGTTTATATACTAATAAGTACTCTAGTTTATCCAAGGTCCTTTATTATTATTATTTTTATAATTAAATATTTATTTATTACTCTTCATCTTCGGCATCTGTTGTTTTAATCATTTGTAAAATTGCAAAAATAATTCTCTTCAAAAAAAAAAAAAAATTACAAAAATAATTTCTTATCAGTAAAACAAAAATAAATATAAAACATAGTTGAGTTTATTGATGGTTACAACTTACAATTTACAATCCATATTTGATTACCTTTAATTTCCATGTTTTAGAGAGAATATTAATTTGAAGGGATGTATTATAGTTTATACATATTACATATTAAATTATAAAATAATAACATAATAACATAAATGACAACATAAAAATATATTACTTTTCCCCACACCAATTTCCTCCCAGTTCTCTTTAATTCTAATTTCTCTCTCAATTCTCCAACTCTCCAAGTATCCAATTTATTTTATTTGCAATTGTTTTATTTCCAGTTTATTTTATTTACAATTACTACCTACTAAGTTTCCAATCCTCTTCCAAATTTATTTCTAACCATTTATTTCCTTCAATTTTTTAACATTTTTTGTTTAAGGAATTTTACAATTCAATTTTTTTAAATGGCAAGTGGAAGTGGAAAGGGGGGTGACAACCATGACGGTCCTAGGCATTCCATTTCAATAAAAGGTAAGGGTTGTATGGCTGATAATTTTGGTTATAACGACATCACCTATCACGAGTATTTGTAACCCCAGGTCTATGCTGAAGACCGAGGCCCAAACTCTCCTACTCCCCCTTTAATAATTTATGAACCCGATCCTAATGACACCCCTATTTTTACAAGCCAATCAGAAAATATGTCTGATCCAGCTGATTTCCCTCTAGATTTTGAATTTGATCCACCGAAAGAGCCGAAAGATATGTTACAGTAGCATAGCAAATCTGATCTCTTCAGACTCCATATGAAGAGAGTTACGTAAGCAGATGGAAGCATTGTAGTGATTTATAATTATTGCAAAAAAGTATATAAGTGGCACAAATCTGAAGGATATGACACTTACCGGAAGCATATAACAAGCAAACATCCAGAAGCAGAGACCAGATCGAGTTCACAAACCCAAATTCCAAGGTATACTACCCATAACCAACAATTATTTTATTATAGTGATGAACAAAATAGAGAAGAATTGGGTAGAATGGTAGCAGTAGAACACTTACTATTTAGTTTTGGTGAAAATGTTGGTTTTATTAATTATTATCGACAAGTATTAAATCCAGCTACATGTCATGTTCCTAGAGCCACACTTACAAAAATACTTGAAAAGATTTATGACAAAGAAAAAAGAA
Organism: Acer campestre; assembly: GCA_954870605.1. Classification (NCBI taxonomy): domain Eukaryota; kingdom Viridiplantae; phylum Streptophyta; class Magnoliopsida; order Sapindales; family Sapindaceae; genus Acer; species Acer campestre. The sequence continues at coordinate 24,161,225 of OX940806.1, read as the reverse complement.
AGTTGAAAAAATATTTTGAAAAATATAACGGTCGTGTTTTCGTATGTGCCGACATATGGAGTGGCCATTAGCAAATGCATTCACACTTAGGTGTCACTTGTCATTATATAAATAATGCATGGACTATCCAAAAAAGAATTCTTACATTTAGGTTGTGTTTGTTGCGCGGGATAGGATTGGACTATTTATAAGACTTGTGATTGGATTGGATTGGATTGGATTAGATTAATTATAATATTTTCAGTGTTTGATGCAACATAGGATTGGACTAAAAATAGTACTGTCCTGTGTTTGGTATGTGATGGGATTGGATAAAAAAAAGTCCAATCTTTTATTAACTCTCCTCTCTCCTCCCAAGTCCCATCAGACTCTCTTTCCCTTTTCTTTCTATTTCTCTAACTCTATTAACTCCTCTCATCCATCACTTTCTCTTATCTCTTTCTCTCCTCTGTGATCATCACGACGGTGGCCAAAAACTAAATCTTCTCTTCTCTCTTCTCTCTCCGCCACCTCTTCCGTTCTCTTTTCTCCCTTTTATGGTGGAAAAACAAGGGATTGCAGTCCAATCTCAGTCCAGATCTCCTCTAGTGAGAGGAGATCGCACCAGAGGTGGTGGTTGCGTCGACGGTCGGTGTACCGACAGTGAGAGATGCACGGTGGAAGTTGGAGGCGTGCAAATATCTGGTGGTTGCGATGACAGACGGCACAACAGCACGGCAGGACTTGGTGGCCGGAGATCTTGTGGCTGGGGAAGGAGTTGAATCAATGATGAATGATGATGGGATAAAAATAATCCCATTAATTTCGAGAGGATTATTTTATCCCCTTCCAACGGGATAAATTGAACTTTTTTTTTTTTTTTTTTTTTTGATGGAAGATAAAATTGAACTTGGGATAAAATTAGTCATGTTATTTGGATTCACCAAACATGGGATTGAACTAAAAATAATCATATCCCAGTCTAATCTCATCAAACAAACACAGCCTTGGAGTTTTTGATGATGCACACACTACTTAAAATATTTTTAGACAGCTTAGAATTATTTTTTGGGTAAAAATGTTTTTAGTCCCCCTTGTTTGCCCTCCCCCTAGTTTTAAGATTGTCAATACAGATCCCCATAGTTTAAGTTTATGGTTGGTTAGGTCTCTACCGTCCAATTTCGTTAGGGTTTATAAAAATTCCATCAATGGTGTGAGGTAAAATGGTGAAGTTGTCTTGCATGTTTCTAGAAGGTTTTTTAATGAAGGGCAAACTAGTAACTTTTATATTTTAATAATTGAAATTTTCAACAAAAAAAAAAAACAAATAAATATTATTTTAATATTATTAATTAAATAATAATATTGAAAACAAATAAATATTTTCATATATTTTTTAGTATTAAATGTATTTAAATTAATAAATATATTTAAATTAAATAATTTAACAATTAAAATAAATAAATAAATAAATAATCAACCACCACACACATCAAATATCCCACCATCGTCATTTCACTCAATCTCTAATCCTTTTCTTCAATAACTAATCCAAATCTGGGTTCATCACTTGAGTACCAACAATTCCCAATATCATCAAAACCCTTCTTCTGCTGCAAACAACAACCAGGTTTTTACTCCTCAAATGATAAACCAACCTCAAAACATTCACAATTCAGACACGACATATTGTTCATCAAACAACAGCCCACCTTTCATGGCTAGCGATTCAACACAGATGTACAATAACAATAACAACAACAACATGTATTTTTCTAGTGAGCATCATCGTCAGACCATTCAATCTGATGAGAAGTTTCCAGAAGCTACAGATATGAAAGCTGGGCAGATTAATGAGCAAGGGACAGATGGATTTAGGAGAGTTTGAATGTGAACTTGCCTGTATTTGATAAATATATATGGGTAGAAGCAACAATGTCTATTGATTATCCTTTAATGGGAGAACAGGGCATGTATGGAAGCAACTTTGTTGATGGGACTGGTTGGGACATGTTGCAGACCCCCTGGTGCATGTGAACAATTTCGATTGGGTTTGATTCCAGATCAATTGGATAGGTTCGATTCCGGATCAATTTTTACAAACAAATCTGGGTTCGATTCCAGATCTGGGTTGGGTCGAACCCAACTGTTTTTGTGTGTGTGTGTGTGTGTGTGAGAGAGAGAGAGAGAGAGAGAGAGAGTTGGTGTTGATTTTTGGTTTTGTGTTTGTGTTTGATTTTTGGGATTGTGTTTGAGTTTCTGAAAAACTGATGATGGTGGTGTGGTTGAGTTTGTGTTTGAGTTTCTAGAAATCTGATGATGGTGGTGTGTTGTTGTGATTTCTGGAATTTTTTTTTCCTTAGATATAGATTCATCATCCAAAGAACAAATACATCTAGTTTTGTTTTTTTTTTTTTTTTAAAAAAAAAAAAAATTAATGGGAGATTTTAAATTTTAAATTTTATTTGTTTTTTAGATTTGGTTTAAAATTTTAATTTTTTTTAAAAAATATTTGGTGGAGATCCAAATATTTGGAGGGCAAAACTGTCTTTGTATGTCCCTTAGGCATTTTAAGGGGCAACGAGGTAATTTTGCCCTCTAATCATGTCAGCAAGCCTGATTTTATCAGAAATTATAACAGAAGAGCTAAACGGACCAATACTGAAAATAGGAGGACCAGAATGTATAATAGGGAAAACTAGAGAGACTAAAAACATTTTTACCCTTTATTTTATTTTATTTTCGAGTGAGCCAAATACCTGTAATTAGTAATTTGTCATTTTTTTTTAGTTTTATTTTAATTTAATTTTGTAATTTATCATTTATTTATTTTATTTTATTTTTAGGTGACCTAATGAATTTTATTTTAGTTCATTTGGTAATTTGTTATTTTATTTTATTTACAATTTTACATGTCTAATTTTTTTATTAAATAAGGAAAAAAAATTCAAAACCGTCAAACCAGAACCGGAACCAGCATCAGGTCTACTCTTGAGGGGTCTCCAAAGAAGACTCTTAGAGATGCTATGAGGATAGACTTAAAAAGTGGTTTCTTAAATAAATAAATCTTATTTGAAGATAAGTAAGAAATATAATTGGTGATCAATAGTAATTTTGTACATTAAAAAAAAAGTGACAAAGAAAGAAAAATTAAATAAATAAATAAAAACTAAATTCTATAATTTATGCCCACCATGTTCCTTCTAATTTCGGTTCCTTCTTCATAGGATTTGAAAATCACCATTTACAATATATTAATTTGACAAATTATTTCATAATTGCAAGTTGCCTCACATTGATTTAAGAATAATGTTCGGTTACTAACCAGTGGTACCCAAAATATTGATCCTACTAATGGAATTGTAGCACGTGGTCTTTTTTCTTTTACTTTTTATATTTATCTCACAAATTGAACCACATACTACACACTCATTGGTAGGATCAGTATTTTGGGTACCGATCGATCAACATCCAAACATTATTCTTGATTTAATAGCCAAAAAAAAAAAAAAAAAAAGTAGATGTGATAAACCACCAACTCCGAATTTATTACTGATTTTATAAAATTGGTACTGAAAGTCAATAGAGTGAGCTAATTCTTTTCATTACCAAGTCTCTTATTGTTTTCACCATCACACAGCTATCTGATCCAGATTGGTTTCGATTGGATTAAAGGTCAACATAAACTGTCCTTGTTGAATTGAAGTGACTTCTGATATAAATAAACAAGTTAGAAAAAAAGGACCTGAAACCAAACCATACGACTAATGAAACTCTTCCAATCGACCTTGTCTTATTGAATCTGACTAAGTCTACCTCTTCCCTTGCCAAATTGTAAAAAACAAACTCAAAGCAACATAATGAATACACTAAATTACCAGAGAGATTCAATAAAAAATTCCTACTTTCTTCAAAATAGTGCTCCAGGTTCTTTGGTTCTCTAACCTCTGCTTCCTATTAAGAAGGTTATTCAGAGTATAAACCTCTACCGGATGTCGGTATGTTTTTCACAATGATTTTATTTTCCTTTTTAATTCTGTTGCCTCTGAGTCTAATATTCTCATCTTTTACACTGTTAACATGTAGAATTCTGTAAATTATTTTTCTGATAATTTCCAGACAACCAGAAGTAATAAAGTTCTGATATATATATGGGTTTGAAATATTTCATATGAAAGCCATACTAATCTTCTCTCTTTTCTTTAGCTCAACGGAGATACGACTCAAGTTACTACTCTTGCTGACACCTTGTTGGAATCTATTTCGGAGATTACAGCATCCATAGTATGCATAGAATTAGAATATGAAAAGTTAATAGAAATCGGATGCTACCTTTATCGAGCTTCTCCGGTCATAATGGAGTTGAAGACAACTGAGCATGCCCCAGTGAATGTGATGGAGATTCTAAGATCTCTGTCTAAAAATACTGATTTGGCCCAGGATCTGGTTGAAAATTTTAAGAAAAGCACCCATCAAATTTCAGACACTAAACTGAGAAGCACAATTATGCAGCTAGAGGGGGTGATAAGATCGATGGGAGAGTGCATGAGCTTGATACCACCATCAACATTTAGGGGCCAAGAATATGCAGAAGTTGCAGTACGATCTCTTTCAAAAGAGATGCTGAATGCTCATTTTGCATTCGATCAAAATCAAGTTTTACAGGCCGAGGAGATGGAACCACAGGCAGATATCTATAAGGAACTACCAAAGGAAGAAGAAGTACCTGAAGAATCAGACCTCTACTCGATCGTTATGGAGGTTTCCGGGCCATATGTTATTGAATTCCCTAAGAGCACAAGTGTTAGCAGCCAAAGCAAATATCAGAACATAAGCAGATCGGCAAGTACAACATTACCGAAGGTGTCTGATTACATGGAGCCTCTGTATGAGACTTTCTTCTGTCCATTGACAAAGGAAGTTATGGATGATCCAGTCACCATAGAAAGTGGAGTGACATATGAAAAGAAGGCAATTATGGAGTGGTTTGAAACGTTCGAAAATCCTGAGGAAATGTTTTGTCCACGCTCAGGGAAGAAGCTCATGAGCAAGGCAATGAGCACCAATATGGCATTAAAAACCATAATACAGGAATGGAAGGAAAGGAATGAGTCTGCAAGGATCAAGGCTGCCCGGGCAGCTTTGTCTTCAGCTAGTTCAGAAAGAATGGTACTCGAAGCAATCAAAGATTTGCAAAGTATCTGCCATATTAAACAGTATAATAAGGTACAAGTTCGGAACTTCGGTATTTTGCCATTGCTCCTTGAATTTCTAGAGTACAAAGACAGAAATGTCAGATGTGCAGCGCTGGAATTATTACGCCAACTGATGGAGGATGATGATGATGGAAAGGTTTGATTCCTACATTTCCTTATTTTCCTATGGATTTGAACTGGAAATTTCTGATCAAAAGAACTTTATGCATTATCGTTTTCAGGAATTTGAAAGCAAAAACACTACCAAACAAGGCATTCAATAATCATAAACTAATGAATTTCCATTAGGCTTTCTTTCAGCACACTATGTTTTCTACCTAATTTTGAAAATATAAATGAATCATTTAGATACAATTATCACCACAATGACCAAACCTTAGCAGCAAAATTTCGATGTATGGGATAGAGGATAAGAAAACACAAATCATACAAGCTCTAAATAATTTATATAACATATCTCCATGTGAGGTAGAGAAAGCAAGCCATAGATAACTATAGAAACTAATGCCAGGTTTCTATTTTAAAATGGCGGTTTCTTGTTCAGGAAATGATTGCCAACACAATGGATATATCAGTGGTAGTCAAGATGCTGTCAAGTAGTCACCGGCATGTAAGACATGCATCTTTACTCTTATTGCTTGAGCTTTCGAGATCCCAATCTTTGTGTGAGAAAATTGGGTCAGTTACAGGAGGAATACTGATGCTGATTACCATTAAGTACAATCGAGCTGTTGATGCCTTTGGTTCAGAAACAGCGGAACAAATATTAAAGAATCTCGAGGGATCTCCTGGTAACATCAAGTGCATGGCGGAAAATGGACACTTGGAACCTCTGATAAATCATCTAAATGAAGGTATTTTGAAACTTCCTGCTCCTATCATTCCATAAGGACCTAATACCTCCAAAAGCTTAAATATTGAAAAGAGCAATTGAGATAACAGCAGAGGTTAACCAAAAAAATATTTTCTTAAGGAAACTGAGATTTATCAAATTTTGATTGAACAACCAGATAAATCAGATTCTGATGATGTCATATGGCATCAGTATGCTGTGTAAAAGCTCATATGTGCAATCTAACCATGACTATGCCTTTTCAAAATCATATATATAAAACAGGCTGTGAGGAGATGCAGATGGAAATGGCAGGCTACCTTGGGGAAATAGTTCTTGGACCTGATAGGAAAACCTATGTGGCAGAGAGGGTTGCTCTCACTCTCATCACAATGGTGCAGAGTAGAAACACTCTGCTAAGAAGGAAAGCATTCAAAGCTCTAGTGCAAATCTCATCTTACCACCCAAACAGCAAATTACTTGTAGAAGCAGGTATAGTACAAATCATGGCCAAAGAGATGTTCAATCGGAGAAGCTACAGTGAACCAATTAACTCAAAAGAAGAAGCTGCAGCAATTGTTGCAAATATACTTGAATCTGGGATTGAGCATGAGAGTCTCCAGGTAAACACTCATGGCCACAAGATGACATCAGACTATGTTGTGTACAACTTAGTCTACATGCTCAAGAACACCACCCCAGATGAACTCAACATTAATCTTATCAGAATCCTGTTCAGTCTGACAAAGTCCCCCAAATCAATGGCCACCGTTGTCGCGATTGTGAAAGAAACTGAGGCAAGCTACACCCTGATTGAACTCATCAACAATCCACATGAAGAACTTGGGGTTGCAGCCATAAAACTACTCATTACACTCTCACCTTACATGGGCCACACACTTGTGGAGAGACTCTGCAAAACCAGAGGTCAACCGGAGAGCCTAATCCAGAGCCAAAGTGAAACAACCCGAATCTCAGAGAAACAAGCAGTTTCAGCAAAATTTCTTGCGAAACTCCCCCACCAGAACCTAACACTCAATCTTGCTCTTCTCAGCAACAATATTGTCCCAACGATTCTACTAACAATTGATATAATCCAGAGAAGAGGCACAAGAACAGGCAGGTATGCAAGTGATTACTTAGAAGGCCTAGTTGGTATTCTTGTCAGATTCACAACAACACTATATGAACCCAATATTCTGTTTCTAGTAAAAACCCACAACTTCACATCTGTATTCACAGAACTGCTAATGAAAACATCATGTGATGAAGTTCAGAAGTTATCAGCCATTGGGTTGGAGAATCTCTCTTCAGAGTCAGTAAATCTATCAAAACCACCAGAGATAAAGAAAACGAAGTCCATGAAACTGCCCTTCTTACCTAAGTTCCTAAAGTTTGGCTCATCAAATAAGATGAAGGTACCAGTATGCCCAGTTCACAGAGGAGTTTGTTCTTCACAGAACACATTTTGTTTGATTGATGCAAAGGCAGTCGAAAGGCTGTTGGCATGTTTGGAGCATGAGAATGTTGAGGTGGTTGAAGCTGCATTATCAGCTCTATCTACTTTGTTGGATGACAAAGTTGATGTAGACAAAAGTGTGAGCATGTTCAGTGAAGTGAATGCCATACAACATGTATTGAATGTGGTAAGAGAACATGAGGAAGAGGGTTTGTGGCAGAAGTCATTTTGGATGATTGAGAGATTCTTAATGAAAGGTGGGAAGAAGTTTGCTTCAGATATATCTCAGGATAGGTCGCTGCCTGTTACATTGGTCAGTGCATTTCATCATGGGGATGTTAATACAAGGCAGATGGCTGAAAAAATCTTGATGCATTTAAACAAGATGCCCAATATCTCCGCTCCCACCTATACTCTGTAAGATCAGAGAATGATTTGAAATCCTCTCTAATTCCAGAACAGGTCCAGAAATGTCAAAAAATGCAATGCGCAAACATTTGTTCTACTTGAAAAGTATTTCCCATTATTAATGCTCGACTTGAATTATTTCTCATGTTTTGATGGTCTATATTTACAATTGAGGAACTCATCTGTTAAGCAGATTCACTGATCTGAGATAAACTCCATCCCCTCTAAACTTATTTATGTATGCATTCTACAAATTTTCCAGAGTATCCTTTCTTTTCTTCTTCTTCTTGTTGGAGAATCTAGTAAATTCCCTCCAAAGAGGGAAAGTTGACCAAATCAAATCTCACATTTATGTGAGATATTCTGTACATAATTGTAGTATCTTCCTAATTTCCTATTTGTAATAGTTGACCCATAACTTATGACCTAGGATTGATAGTTTTCCAATTGTTAGGTGAGATAGTTTTTTTTCTACTGCTATATATTTGTAATATATTAGAAACAAAAGTAAGAGGAAATATTATTGTTTTTCTTCACTTTTTTTTTTTTTCTCTTAGCTATGATTTTTCTTTTCGGACTGGGAAATGGGTACATGAACAAATGAATCAAAGTATTGTACCTTGACTCCATAAAAATAGGTGTTTGGTAGGTTCTATTAGAAACCTTTAGCAGGCAGCAATATTGCCTGTATTTGACAAAAGGCATTTTTCTAGAAGACTAATAGTTTATATTCCAGAGGAATTTCAGTTCATATTTGAGATGCGCCAAAGGGAAAACAAACAAAACAAATGTGTGGAGAATGGCATTTCTAACTACCAGAAACATTTTTTAATGTTAACTGAGAAAGCAATGTGAAATAAACTAGAGAAACAATGCAGAAAGCCACACAGGTTAAGTTATCCAATAAACAATGGCAAGTTGGCTGCAGCACTTGTCATTGTTGGAGACATTTCTTATTAAAAAATCGGCCAAGTTTGGCCGGCAATAGACAATGTCAAAACACCAAAACTACCTATGTATTACAAGGATTGCCAAATGTTCCAGAGATTCAACTATAGCTCTAACATTTTTCTCCAAGTGATGTTCTTATAATAATTAATTAGGGTATGTAGGTATGTCAAATCAACACCATCTACCATCTAAATATCTAATGTTTGTACTGTAGTGAAATCAACAACTTCATCAAAATGCAGCATCCAAACAAGCGTAATTGAATGCAATGATTCTTATTACAAAGCATAAACCCAATGGATTAGTTGAACATATCCATTCCGGAATAGCATATTATTATTTTTAAGGATTATGTATTCAAATAAGCTATGTCTATCTTGTGTCTATGAAAGAATAAAAAAAAAAGTTTTTTAATCACTTTTCAATCCTTACACTATGTTTGGTGGGAGGGATGGAGAGGATAACATCTATCCTTCATGTTGTTTGGTAAGTTAGGAAGGATGGAAGATAAGTCTACATTTCTTTGTTTGGTATTGAAAGGGGAGTTGAATGGATGGATTGATATATAATTGTAAATTTACTATATTGGTGGGCCCGGAGGGAGCTGATGTCTCTCCTCCATCTCATCCGTCCCATGAGGGAAGGATGCATTTTGGTGGGTCCTTGGGGAGCTGAGATCCCTCCTCTTCTCTGTTCCCCTCTCTTGTCTCTCCAACCAAACAATGGATTGGCCCTCTCCCTCCCTCCATCTCTCATTTGTACCAAACAGAGCATTAATGTGTGCCCTAACACAATCCCTTCAAATAAAAGAAGATTGATTCCATATGACCAATTATTGAAATCGGCAACAATCTAATAGGCATATTAATTATGATTATTTTAATGCTGCCTCTCTCTCTCTCTCTCTATATATATATATATATTGAGTAGTTGGACCAAATACCTACAATCTTATCAGCACATCAGGACTAATTCCAGTAAGAAGGTAGGCTTGGACCATCTCTGCTTGAGAAGAAAATGGCTTCTTTTTCAATGGAGGATTTTGTTGGAGATGGAGCTCTCAAGGGACTGCTCCCAAAGCTTCTAGAAGAAGGTTGGGATGATGTTCCAACCTTGAAGATTATGAACTCTGAAGATATGAATGCAATAAATATGTCACCACAACAAAAGGTTGGTTTTTTCACAGAATCAGGCTTTTATCATAATTTGCTAAGACTTGTTTCATATCTTCAACTATTATTATTATTTATTTTTTCTAGGGGTTAATAAAAAAGCTATTTCTTCTATACATGATTATCAAGTATGAATCTAAAGTTGATATGTTTCATCAATGAAATTTCAAAAGTTTCAGTATAATCTATCCATTTCTGATGACTTACTTTCTATGAGTCTAGGATGCACTGGAAATTAGATCATACCTGCACGATCGTGCTCTGATGCAATATGGAGACATTTTGGAGGCCTCTGGGAAAGGTCTGCCTGAGCTTCTTAACCTAAGCACAGGGGATATGTCTTCCCAGTTTGGTATGAAAAGGGGTCATATTGCTCGGTTCATGGACAGAACCAGTGCATGTACCAGTCCGCTGCACATCCCTCCGAGGAGAACCACCAGCAGCATAACATCTAGAAACAATAGCATTTACAAGGCATATGGGTCTGTAAACTCTTCAAAGATGCAAAATAGAACAGGATCCCTACGGAGATATAATACAAATTCTGATAAATCACTTGAACAATCACTTGCCGATTTTAAGATCAAAGATGGATACATCTTTAAGGGAATAGTTGCTGCAGGACCACCTGTATCTCGAGCATGTGGTTGTGTACAACCTCCTCCGGTCAGTGAAAACGTTGCTCCTTACTCTGTCATTGAAAACATCTCGGTCCAAAAATTAACTCCTGAGTACAAGATTGGGATCGAGCGTTTGGTAAAATCCAAGACACCTCCAATGAAGGCTTTAGAATTGTGGCGAGAAAAGCCAGCTGTGATCCTCTGCATCCGTCGTCCTGGGTAAACACTTCCTACTTCACATCACCACACAGTAATTCCACTATTGTTATTAATTTGCTAAATACATTCAAGCTTACTAAGATACATTCAACCAAATGTTTAAAAAGAAAAAGCTAATGAAATTGAGCATAATTTGAATAAAGAATACAAAGAAATAATCAATTTAAAAATATGTGTACAAGTGTTTTCTTTTTTTCTCTTTCATGTGTAAAATTTTGTGCTCCACTTTCCAATATGGTAGTAATCCTTCAAGTGCCGAAATTGACATGGTCGTTCTTTCCATTTCTTGAACTTTAAACAGGTGCATCATGTGCAGAGCTGAAGCTCACCAGCTCTATGCCAAAAAACCCATATTTGATGCCTTGGGGATTCAACTTTTCGCGGTTCTTCATGAATACATAGAGCCGGAGGTATTGGCAAATTCTCTCTGACTTAAAGTTTTTCAATCAATTGTTCTTTGTTTGACACTCAATTTCTACATTGCAGGTAAAAGACTTCTGGCCACGATATTGGGGTGGTGTTGTAGTCTACGACCAGGGTATGGAGTTCTTTAGAGCTCTTGGGGGTGGGAAACTGCTCAAAGACAAGTTCTTATCAGGATTTCTTTTGAACCCCCGAGCTATTGCAAACTACAAGCGTGCAAAAGCCACAGGAGCAGAGCTAAACTTAAATGGTGATGGAGATATTAAGGGTGGTCTCTTTATAGTTGGCGGAGGAAAGAGTGGCATTGCTTACCAGTTTATCGAGAGGAATTTTGGTGATTGGGCACCTGTAGCTGAAGTAATTGAGATTTGTACTAAATTGCAGGTAATTCTTGTTGGCTCTCTAATCCTGTATTGCAATTGCTGTCCAGTTTAAGCATAAATTTAACTATCTTTTCTTCAACCTGACACAGAACCATCAGCAAGGTCAATCGGATTCAATAAAAGAAATGCCTGAATAAGAATGAAGTTTGTTGTGTTTCCTCGTCTTCCTCAGATTTACACGATATTGCTCATAGTTCCATAGAGAACACTACTATTTTTGAAATTCTTTTGTTACAGAACATGGCGTGTTTTATCTTGTATGGGTTGTATTGACTAGAATATTTAAATTCAATTAATGCACTTCTTTGTTAATAAAATTCTGGTTCTTTGTTTTAAAAGCATCTACTCTTGATCATCAAATGAAACAATCACAGGAACTCTTGGAGAAAGCAAGAACTACCTTGAGTAACAATTGCCAACATTACGACACTGTCATGACAGACCTAGTTGAAACAATCAAGCCAAAATCATATAATTCATCAAAATTTTGCTACAGACAATGATATCTTGAATCTAATTCAAAGAACTTTGACATATTATTTATTAATAGACATAGTTGAACAAAGTTCATGTTCAATACAGCTTTGATTAACAAACTACAACTGAAAACCTACATGCCATGAACAAGTAATTGAGACATGGATGACAAAACATGTCATGTTCGACTCTCAATGAAAAAAAAAAAAAAAAAAAAAAAATCAATGAAGGAATCTGAATGTGTTAGCGAGAAAATATATAAACTTGTAAGTTCCCGTATATCAAAGTCTTATGTTGGTATTATATATAAGTATGGGTGGGTTATAAATCAACTTAAGTTTTGACTTAAATCTAACCATTCATTTACACTAATCCTTGGAGAAATATCTCATGCTTTCATATATTTTAGTTGAGTTTTAAAGGTGGTGTGGCATTGTCCTAACCCTAGTGAATAAATGGTTGGATGTTTAAGTCTAGATTTAAGTTGATATAATCTCAATCTTTAAAAATATATTCAAGTTTTGATAACTTATTTATCAATGAAATCTTTAGAAAACAATTTCTTACATTTCTTATTCGGAAAAAGAAAACGCAATCTGACAATCATATTAATCTAAAACAAAAGGTGCTATAAAATACAGATATTACGAGAGACAAATCATAAATAATTTATCACCCAATAGTACCCTTGTGAGACCCAAAAATGAGATTAGTCTAAATACACAAAGCATTATTCATGGAATAGGTTAGGGAGCACTACGGTGCTTGCAAGTTCGATATTAGCCTGGCCAGCTAGGTGAGTTTAATTCCCTGATTTCAGAATTTGGGCCTCACTTATCATGGTGGGTAGCAACAATCAATACAAGTCACTGACTTCTGTTCTTCGAAATATAAAAAGTCTAATATATAATATTCACAATTTCTTCAATAGATCATCATACATAAAGGTGAAAGACTAAAAAGTAGTTTGAAAGGGAAGAGGGGAAGGATGAAGGATTCAATGAAAGATATGAGGAGAGCCCAAGAAGTAAAAAACCAAAGTATCTTAGGTATGAAAGAAGAAATCCCCTTGTTTTTTTTTTTTTCAAGAAGGTGCAGCCTTATGATGTATTTGCATATCTCTAGATTATTTGATTGTATAATGTTATACCCTTACCCTGAAAATAAACAAGGAAGAAAAACACTGCAAGAAAAGGCCCACTGTGTGCATCTTATGTCCAACCTAAGTTTTTCACATATAAGAACCTTGTCTGCAGTATTGATACAAACATTATCATGTTAACATGTATCCTAGCAGGTTTCAGGCTCCCTTTCAGGTATGTCAGTGTCACTAATCAGAGAAAAATATATAACTTTTCTTGTCTTACCTGTAAACCTGCAGTCTATCAAAGTGTAATCCAGTGGGTTGCTGAATGACTCTGTGCAAAGCATGCGGCACTCTCTCTCCTGATTATAAAATGAACAGAGCTACTCCACTTTTATGTAATCAATACCTTGCCACTTCACCATTTGGCACAATTATTTTTGTTACGTAACAATCATTCTCACAAGAAAACATCATCACCCATTAAATTTCAGGTTTCTATAGTTTGCAATATGAAAACATCATCACCAGAAATCTCCGCATGAACATGTTCCATCTTTAAACAAATGGAACCTGACAGCATCTCTTACCAGGATCTCTCGTTTAGTGATCTTAGAAATATATTTAGTGGCATTGTGACAATCCCCACAAACCCTAAGATTTTTAACAACCCGTATAGGAAGGCCAGGAGGAATAAATAACAACCCAAAAGCAATTGCAAGCCTCTCACTGTGGTAATTAAGCATCTTTACTTTCTCTGAATCCTCAACATCATGAAGAACAGAACTCACATCTGGCACATATCCCTCCTCAATCATCTTGCGGTTTAGCTTCTCTAACTCAGCATATATCTTATCTGTATATGGACTTGACTGATCGTCAGCTGAAAAGATATGAACTTTGTTATTATATTTGATCCAACTACATCCTGGTTCTTTCCTCACTCCCTTTTCTCTCATTCTTTTCCTCAATTGGGACACAAGGTCCCATTTCCCTTTCGATGCATAGATGCTTGAGAGCAAGATATAGCTTGCAGGATTCTGGGGCTCCAATTCCAGAAGATATTCTGCAGCCCATTTCCCAATTTCCAGATTCCCATGATTTCTACATGAGCTAAGCAAGGTGGCCCAACCAATTGCATCAGGACAAAAAGGCATCTTATTAATAAAAGTTTTTGCTTCTTCTAACCTTCCTGCTCGGCTTAGAAGGTCAATCATGCATGTGTAGTGATCATGAATTGGTGTAATACCATGTTCTCGTACCATTGATTCAAAATACCGACAACCTTTCTCTACCAGTCCCGTTCTACTGCAAGCTGAAAGAACCCCAATGAAAGTAACTCCATCCGGTTTCATTCCATGAGCCAACATTCTTTCAAACAAATCAATTGTCTCATTGGCTTTTCCAAACTTAGCATAGGCTGAAACCAATGCTGTCCAAGAGACTTCATCCCTCTTATTCATCTCATTGAACAGCTGATGAGAATCTTCAATGCTTCCACACTTACCATACAGAGTGATAAGTGCATTGGAAACTGTTAAAAAGGAAATTATGCCAGAAACCAGGGCATGGCCATGAAACTGAGCACCCTCGTCTAAGCTTGCCAGATTTGCACAGGAGCTAATTAAACTTCCTAGTGTAAAATCATCTGGCTCAATCCCATTTCTCTGCATATCGCAAAATATTCTAACAGCTTCTTCACTGTACCCATTCTGGCCATAACCCACAAGCATTGCAGTCCATGACACAACATTCTTCAGAGTCATTTTCCTGAAAACTGATTCTGCAGATTTTATACTTTTACTCTTGCAATACATGTCAACAAGGGCACTTCCCACAAAGACATTATCCTTATAACCAGTCCTAATTATATAAGCATGAATCTGCTTGCCTTCTTCCAAAGCTAATAGACCTCCACAAGCAGTCAATACACTTCCAAAGGTATATTGATCCATAGCCAAACCTTCCAATCTCATCTCTCTTAACAAATCAACAGCTTCTCTCTCCAAACCATTTTGTGTGAGTCCAGTAATCATTGTTGTCCATGAAATCGAATCTTTCTCCTTCATATCAATGAACAACCTCTTTGACTCCTCGATTAACCCACATCTCAGAAGCCCTGTGATCATCGTATTATACATAACCACATTCCTTTCTGACATCTCATCGAAAACACATTTAGCATCGTAAATCAACCCCATTTTTGCATACATATCCATCAAAGGGCTACCCACAAAAACATAAGAACCAAAACCGAATTTCACTATCTGCCCATGGATCTGTCTGCCCAAATCAACACAACTTTTACTTGAAGAAAGTATAAGCATAGTTGAAAACGTAATCCTATTCAGACTACCAAACCCATCTCTCAACATCAGATTATAGACTTTAACTGTTTCCTTAACAGAAACATGATTTGCATACCCTGAAATAAGTGAATTCCAAGAAGCCCCATCATAATACGGCATGCGATTAAAGATAAATTGCATTTGCGAGAGATGCCCAGATTTTGAATAAGCAGAGAGAATCGTGTTCCATGAGAAGATGTTCGGTTGGGGCATTTTATCAAACAAGCGGCGTGCATACTTGATGTTGCCTAGTTTGCTGTATGAGCTAATAAGATTGTTTAAGAGAAATGTTTCAGGGTTGGTAAAGGTTTTGGTTATAAGACAATGGATTTGTTTGGCTTGACGTTGCTTTTTAGTTTCGCAGCAGAGTTTTAGCAGGGAAGCGTAGTAGTTGGAGGAGGCTGATGACATTTTGTCTCAACAATGCAATGCTATTGGCGGGAAGGGCTGTTTGGGATTTAATGTTCAAAATTCGACAATAAAACTTCTTTATTTCTTTATTTATTTATTTTGACAAATGAACAATAAAAACTTGTTTAACCAGAAAAAAAAAAAAAAAAAAAAAAAAAAAAAAAAAGAAAAAAAAAAGTCAAATTACTTTAGAGAGAACTTCTTTTGATGATCCAATATTTTCTTTTTATACCTTTTTTTTTTTTTTTTTTTTTTTAAAGACACTCCATTTTCAATATTTAAATTTAAAAAAAATTATAAAGTCACTTCTTTTTGTTCAAAGATTATCTATTCTAAAGATATTTCATTTTAAAAAATAAATTTCTAAAACAATTCAGATTATTTTAATAAAAGTTAGGACGAATCATTGTAGCCTTTAGATTCATCCGATTAGTAATCTTTTTTAAATTAAATTATTAAAAAAAGAAATTATATCTCCTAAATCATTAGATTAAATATTACATATTAAACAATCTCTCCTATATTTTTAACTATCATATTAAACTCTCTCTCCTCCAATACATATCTCTAATTTTTTATCTACATTCTTTCTAAAGCAAGACTAACAATTAAGAGAGAGAGAGAGAGACAAAAAAAAAAAAAAAAAAAAAAAAAAAAAAAAAAAAAAAAAAAAAAAAAACCTTAAGAATAAGGGTATGTTTGGTATGATTTTTCAAATTGAACTTCTAGAGTAAATCTTTTTAGAGTTGAGTTTCTAACAAAAAGCCATATGTTGTTTGGTATTCGGTTACATAAGTGTTTTTCAATAACCGAATTGTTTGGCAGTATATTTCCAAAAGTGTTTTTGGTTATGATAAATTACAAATAAGGGCACAAACAATGGATTTGTAAATTATGACTATAAGGAAATAAAAAATATTACCAAATCAACTGGTACAAGCCAAAAAAATAATCAAAGGTATTATATAAATAGGCAATTACATATACACAATTACTTGAGTTAAAAAAAATAATAATAACAAATAAATAACAAACATATCAATGTCTATCAATAATCACAATACACAAATACTTGAATTGAAAAAATAATCACAGATACATGAGTTAAAAAAAAAAAAAATCATTAGTAAATAACAAACACATCAATATTCTTCAAATACATAACAAAATCACAACTATATATATATATATATATATCACAGCTACATGAGTTTATAAAAAATAATCATATATACATGAGTTTTTTTTTTTTTTTTAAAAAAAAAAATCATAAATAGATGAGTTTTGTTTTTTTATAAAAAAAATTATAGGTTCATGAATTAAAAATCATAGATATATGAGTTTTTTTTTTTTTTTTTTTTTTTTTTTAAAGAAACAAAATCACATGTAAGTAAGTTTTAAAAAAGAAAATATTGTAAATATAGGAGTTTTACAACAAAAAAAAAAAATCATAGATACTTGAGTTTAAGAAAAAAAATCTATTATAGACACAGGAGTTTTAAAAAAAATTCACATATACATTAGGTTTTTTTTTCAATAAAAACATCACATGTACATGAGTTAAAAAAATCACAAATACATGAGTTTTAAAAAATAAAAATCACAAATACACGAGTTTTAAAAAAAAAAATTACAGACATATTAGTTTTTTTTTTTTAAATAAAGCAAATCACAGGTAAATGAGTTTTAAGAAAATCACAATAAAAATATACATCACAGATACAAAAGTACAGGTATATGATTTTTATTTTATTTTTTAAATCACAGGTAGATAATTTTTTTTAAAAAAAAAATAACCAAACATATATATATATATATATATAAACTTCATAATAATAAACAGTAAACATACATATATATTATCATTTATGATTATCAAAAAAAAAAAAAAAAAAAAGTATTGATTTGAACTTACAGGTGATAGATGAAAACTTGTCTTTTGAATGTCCATGAATATGAGGAGATATACATGATGTTAGATAAGTATTCAAATATAATATAGTTGTGTAATAGAAGGGTATCTGATGGAATATTTAAAATTTAAAGAGGGTAGTACTGACAATGCAACTGTATTAAAAAAGCTCAAAAAGAGCTTCTTGGGAGAAGCCAAAATTTTGGGCTTCTCCCAATAGACATAAAATGACTTTTTTTTTAGATTAAAAAAGCTTTTTTTGAAATTTGCCACTAAAAACAAAAAAAAAAACCTTAAAACAGCTTCTAACATTAAAAAAGTGCTTTTGATCTCTACAAAAGCCATATCAAACATACATTAAGTATAGGGGCAGGATCCATGGCCCCATTTTTTTACACAATTTTTGACACAATTTCTTGGCTATTGGATCTTACTTCTTTTAATGGATAGGATTTATTCTTCTTTTCTTTCCTTATTTATTACATACATTATCTCTCACCTAATTAATACTTTATCTCTCCAACATATTATTATTTTATTAAATTCTCTCACCTTAATTAATTTTATGTCTTTAATTTTTTTTCTTTTCTTATCTTTTTTCCTATACACGTTTTTTTTTTCTTTTTTTACTTCTGAAACCAGAACATATCACTCTCACTTTTCAGTTTTTAAAATCCCTTTATTTATTTTTTTTACTATTCTTATTTCTCAATTTAATTAATCTAAAATAAAAAATTTTATACATGTAATTACTCTCCTCTTATAAATTACTTTGGTATGACTACTGTATATAAATTTAACTATCATAAAATCTATTTACAAAAATAGATATCATCACATCTATTCGAAAAAAAGAAAAATAAACTAAATCAATTTTTTTTCAAAGCAAAAAATTAAAATAAATCTTACATTTCAAATCTCACAATGCAAATTTTAACAAGATTGTAATATCTTTATATAAACAATTCATAAAGAACCAAAATATTTGTTTTTTAAAACCTTTTTTTTTTATTATTATTATTAACTAGAAAACAAGAAGATATAAGATAGCAAAAATAATTAAATAAATATAAAAATTCGAAGAATATAAAAAATACCTTAGATAAACCATAAGCATTTGTTGATAAGTCTTCTAATTCCAAATTTTTTGACATTTTTGAATATAATAAAAATCAGTTAAAGCTAATCCAATGAAAGAGAAAAAAATTAAGATAGGAAAATGAAAGATTTTAAAGATTGAAGGGTGAAAGTCTTGTGATATTCTGATTTCAGGTAAAGAAAAAAAAATGTGTAAAAGAAAAAAAGAAAAAAAAAATTAAAGGCAAAAAATTAAATAAGGTGAGAGAATTAAATAAAATAATAATATTTTGGAGAGATAATGCATTAATTAGGTGAGAGAGACAATATCTATAATAAATAAGGAAAGAAAAAAAGAATAAATCCTATCCATTAAAAGAAACAAGATCCAACAGCTAAGAATTTGTGTCAAAAATTGTGTCAAAAAATGGAGCCATGGATCCTACCCCTTAAGTATATATATACAGATTTTCTATATCAATTCGAACTTACAATAAATTTATCAGGACGAGAAATGTGGACCACTAGATTTACATACTTTAACTCAAAGTGTATGTATGCACTTGTCAAAATTTCTCCATAATCTATGATCCACATTCTTCGTTCTAATATATTTATTGTCAATTCGAACTGATAATAGAAAGACTGTGTGTATACACACAGTTTTTATATTATCAGTTCGTCCTGATATAAAATATATCAGGACAAAGAATGTGGATCATAGATTATGAAGAAGTTTTGACAAGTGTATACACTTTGAGTCAAAGTATGTAAATCTAATGATCCACATTCTTTGTCCTGATATATTTTATATCAAGACGAACTAACAATAGAAAAATTGTATATATATATATGTTCAGGTTAGTGCGCACTGATATAAATATATGAGGACATTGAATGTGAGCCACTTGTTAAAACTTCTCCATAATGAGTGGCTCACATTCAATGTCCTTATATATTTACATTAATGCTTATTAATGTGAACGAGATCATATATGTGTATATATATATATATAAACTCAAAAACAATCCAAAAAAAATCGAAATATGAAAATGTTTTTTGTTACTTTTGTAAGTATGTGATTGCCTAGAGAACTTTAATTATTTAATTAGTCTTAGTTTTTCTGAGTTTAATCGAAAATAGTTTCAACGAATCAAGATTTCATATATCTATTTTATTTTATTTTTGAAAAACAAGGTATCTGTATTGTCTTATTAATATATATATATATATATATATATTACTGTTAGTAAAAAACCAAAATATTCATAAGTTTTTTTTTCTTTAACTATTAATCAGAGATTGATTGAGAAAGTATAGAAATATGATTTTTTTTTTTTTTTATTAATTTTTTTAAAAAAAATGGAGAGAGAGTAGGAGGGAGTGTATAATATGGTAATAATAGATTTAGGAGAGAGATCGAGTTTAATAAGTAATATTTAAGCTAATGATTTACGAGAGAATTTATTTTTTTAATAATTTAATTAGTTTCAAGTGTCTTTAGAAATTTTTTTTTTCTTGTTTAGAAATTTTAATTCGTTAAAATTGTCATTAATAAAAAAATTTAAATTGAAGTGTAAATAGATAATTTATAGATTGTAAGAGGAAGCTCTCTACTTTAAAAAGAAATATACTAAAACTAACCTTCTGCATGTCTTTTATTTATTTATTTTTCAAAAATTACAATATTTCGAGATTTAAGAAAGGGAATGAATGGAACTCATGGTGAGAGACTTACCTTTGAGTCAACAATGTATTGTTTAACTCTTTGCAAATTGATACAATTAGTCGGGAAAATCTTGCATGGGACATTCTCACTGCTACTTGGTGAGACCGTCCAATGAGATTACACCATATATATTGGGAACATAAAAATATAATATAAAATTCTAATATAATACAATCTTATTGGACAGTCTCACCAAGAGGCAGTGAGACCGTCCCATGCAAGATTTTCTCCGATTATTCATGCATTAATTTTCATTCTTCCATCAAAATAAGAGTTTCTAGCTATTTCAATCTTCATCATTGTTGAATAATTAACAACCATTAGCTCTTAAAACTATTGACAAATGGAGAATTCGTTCAATGCTGACATTTTCCTTCCTCCTATCTTTTTTGTTGCAATAGTTGCAGTCCCTTATCCAACTAATTCTCCATTTCTACCTATTTTGCATGGATGTGGATCTTTTAAGCAGAGTGATATGGGGGGGGGGGGGGGGGGTGGGGGGGTGGCTCTACTGATCTAATATTTTTTCTGACCTAACCTAATTTTATGACACATAAGCAGTACAATGAATGTGTAGTTAAGATGTGATTGATTTCAACAATCAATTTATCAATAACCAATCACATGCTTTAAAAAGCCAGGAAAAAGATCAAATCAGTAGAGAATCAAAATTTGTAATCAATATCTATCACATGGCTTTAAATACCATTGGTTTTGAAGAGTTGGATCGATTTGGTTTTCAACCGAAATCATTTATGACTCGCTTATACTTTGTTTTCAATTTTTTGAATCGGATTAACTCATCTCAACAGGGTGACTCGCCTTGACTCGAACCTACTTTTTCTGATTTGAATCGGTTTAGTTTAATACGATTTTGGGTCTAATGGGTATTTTGAGCCCGATGAAAATTTTATAATTTTATGGGTCTTTTAAAAATTCCTTATTTGATATATCAAAAAATAGAAGATACTTTATATATAGGAAGTTAAAACCTAATCAAGTAAGAATGCAATTGGTTTAGGATTAGGAATAGGATTTGGCTTCCTTTTTCCTATAAAACCTCCCGCCTTGTGTAATTTTTCTTCACAAACATCATCGGATAGTCAGATTCATCTTGTATTCAACAGCAGAAACATATGATGAAGATGAAAAGCTCTCCAAGCCAAAGCCAAAGCTATTGCGTTGAGCTTCGATTCGATGATAGTCTAAAAAGCAAAATCATAGATGCAATGAACATCTATAAAGAGCTAAACATCGTCTCTGAACCCATCGATCCCAGTTTCGAACCCTACATTACACTGGTTGTGACCGATGATCAACGCATTCAACAACTTGTTACACAATGTATTCCCACATTACAAGATTTTCGAATATCACTCGTCGAGACTGTCCTGCTCCCCCCCATATGAAAAGCATGGGTTCGGGCTCGGTCTGATAACAAACCAATTAGCATTAAACCTTAACGATTTCCAGACACATTTATGGCAAGCCTTGACAAGTAGAGGTATTGAGATTGAAGATGAATATAGTCCAGGTAATTGGCAACCATGCTGCACCCTTTTCCAATCTGCCCCGGCAGATCGATTTGGGGAGGCCGTCAAAGTCATACCTGACCTAATATTACCTCTTACCGCTAAACTACAACAACATATTGGCTTGGTGCAATTCTCACCTCATCGTCATCAACTATCAACCTACAGCTTTCCTATTAACCCAACAGGACCAGGAGGTATTATATACTAATTAAACACTCTTCAAATTTCTAATTAATTAATTTTTTAGTTTTCCTTATATTTTATCCCATTTCAAGGCAAGTCCAACTTCACAAGAATGAAGATACTTTCTTACCAGCACCCAATCAAATCATGTTAAAGTCCTAATTTTTTAGCTTTAGCTTTTGTTTTTTCTTATTCAGTGTAGATAATAAGATATTTTAGTCCTCCTTTGTTTCTTTATTTTCAGCTTTTGTTAATAATTTATAAAGGTGGTGGTCTTTTGTTTTTCAATAATAAAAATAAAAACAAAAAGCTTGTCTATTGACTTGAACTCAGATTCTCAAACACAGGACAGGAGGAGGTAGAATACTAGAATGTGTAGTTGGGTTCTATTGGGTTATTAGATTTTAAAAAAATAATAATAATAAATAAATAAATCAGATTTATTTCTCTAGTTGAATCATTTACACTAATAAGTAAATAACCTATCATGAATTCAGACATCATCAACAATAGGATTATTTCCACCGTCCAATGTGGTTAGGTGGAAAGTAGGCTCATTCGGCACAACAAGAGCCGAGGGGATTGAGAAAGCTTTATGAGAGGAGGATTGTATTATTGTAAGATTGTTCCTATAATGTGGGGTTGATAAGATATCAACTATCAGGATTCAGAAAGCAAAAGCAGGTGTGTACTGTACAACTGTGTAGAGAGATAAGAGTACAGTACATTACATTTTTGGAATGTACAGACTACAGACTGTTAATTTGACCTTGTCCTAAACAGTGTCAGACACTCACTAGTATAGTAGTATTCATATTTTATTGGGACCATTACCATTAACAAATCCTGATCCATTTTCCAGTGTTCAGGAAGATCTGCTAATAATAATATATTGCCAACTGTAAACTTTGCTAGCTAGCTGGTAAAATAGTTTCATTTCACACTTGATTTGATATCAGGAAGAATCAAACTAAGAATCCACTACATTTTGACAATATTTATATATATAATTAAAAAATAGAGGTTCCAACTCTGAACAGAACAAGAACTCCAAAGGCTTGCCATTGCTATCTTACCTACCTAATCTCATGAGATCTTGGAATGTTAATCTATACATTCTTTCATCCAGACATTCTATTGCAATGAACATCTTTTTTTTTTCTTTTTTTTTTGCATATTAATCTAATGCTCAAATAGATAAACAAGAAGGTTACGGCTGAAATCCTATATACCTGAGGATCCTCAAGACGTAAAAGGTCACTGATTCAGTTAGGAACTGATCCGCTGCGGCACTCTGATAATTGAACAGATTAGAGTTGCAAGTAGGAGCCTTGTGATAAGAGTATGTTATATATTTGCAAGAGAATGTCTATGAACTTTGCAAATCCCTCAAGCTAGTAGAGACCTTCATTGTGCTGTTGGCATAAAACCAATAGAGAATGATATCAATGTTCAACTTTCATATGACCAGGCGGTCCAGACCCTGCATATGCAGTACAGAGCTCTCTGGTAAGCTCAAGAAGACTTTTAAGGCACAAGTCCAACACACAAATCAACTACTTATACCATTTACATCTTGCCCGTCAGGAGGACCACTCGTTCCATAGCTCATCTGGATAACATTGTGGAGCTCATCCTCCCAATTGGTCACCTGCAGTCAAATATATTTAAAATTTTAATACAAATTACATAAAGTTGATGCAAAATGTCAAGGCCTGGTCAAGAAACTTGTTCATCTGATAGTGCATATGCTTATTGACAAACTTGTGATCATAGAAATTAACAGATATGTTGTTCGGTGTGGGGGGTGTTTTGACATTCCCAGGCATCACTTATTAAGGTTTATTCCTCTTCCACTGATCTATATAAGGATAAAAAAAAAATACCTGACTCGGTTCCTTGAATCCTCCTGTCAATTGGGAATTAATAGATCTCCGAATTATGTCAGACGGGCTCCCCATGCCGGGAAGAGTAGCTTGGATGAGTCCCGGTTGAGATGGATGAATTGGAGGATAAGCCATTGGCATGTCAGGGGAAAACCCCAGATTTGATGAAGGACAAGCCCGAGACTGAAGAATCTGCATAGAAAGTTAGAATATATTGTAGAATGAGATGTGAAACACATATACACAAGCGGAAATAAGCATCACCAGAATGTTAGATACAAATCACTTACATCTTTTGCCAGGAGCCCCTCTATGTTAAAATCCAGCCGTGGATTTACTGTTGCGAGTTTCATTGATAAGAACTGACAGAATAAGACAAGTGAAAGTATAGTATGTTAACCATGAGAAATGATAATTAATTCTAACATATATGTAATCCAAAAACTTTTGAATAAATGTTCATGAAAAGTTTCAGATAATCAACTCTTCAAAGAATGATCATATAAGCTATGAGCTATCACGAAGTTTCCAAATCAATGTGTGTCTATATACATAAATTGCAAAATGTATACAGCCTAAGAACTTGAATGTTTGATCAAATAGAAATGTCTATGGTGCATGAGACCAAAATGACCAACTACTCTATACAAATTAAGAACTACATATGTGGAAAAAAGAAAAGAAGATTGAAATGTTACTTCCATACCTCAACCTGCCGTTGCAGTGATTGTACGTAATTAATAATTTCATCCAACATCACAGCCTTGCCAGTAACCTGCAAAAACCAATTAAGTTTTCATCACATGAACTGCAATACAATGCCAATCCTGCTGAGAAATCAACTTAATGATATTACCAAGCTATTAAATCCAACAATCATACCTTGCTGCAACCAGGCACAAGGTCTTGAAGGAATTTCATCCTCTCACTGATCTTTTCCCTTCTCACCTACAATCAAAAATTAGAGAAATCAAATTAACACACCAAGTCATAAATGTTGCTTTTATTTTAACAAAAACTTCCATTTATGATCTTACTCTCTCAGCAAGACTATGGCTATTTGTCGCCTGGCCTCTTCGAGCTCTAACATGAATATATTCTTCTTTCCCTGGATCTGAAGTTTGAGAACCCTGTTTTCCCTGCTTTCCAGAAGTCTTATTAATGGTTGAAGTGGGGTTTTGGTCTCCCGTCTGTTGATTTTCAGTGTCATCTTTAGCAGCTTCACCAGGTAATTGAGCTACCTTGGCTTGATCAAGCTCGGTATCCTGCCACAAGAAAGTACGAGTGATAAGTGACAAACTTGAGAACATGTTATAAATTTACAAAAACAAAGGAAGAAAAATTGAAACATGGTTTCTACCTGCACATTCCTTTTTCTCTTCTTTGAAGTGAGGCCCTTGGCAGAAGGTTCCCCACCTGTTGTACCCTCCAACACAGACGGCTCATCGTGACCTCCACCACCACCGCCACTGAACTCCGCTTCATCAGACTCATTACCAGACCCACCAACACCTTGTTTTACTTCATGAGATCTAACAAGGCTCTCACTTTTCCTATCATTCTTTAGTGGGCTCCCATTAGTAACCCCATGATGTTCAACAGACAAGGAAGCATCTTTAGTGGAAACTTCACCCACATTCATGTCATTTTTCAGAGACTGACTGCCAGATACTGATTTCAAACCACCGCTTGCAAAAACCTCTTGTGGCCCTTGCATCATATTCATACCTCCACCTCTAGAATAGAGACTCATAGGATCAGGAATGCTAAATGTGTTCACCATATCACTAAAATTCCCACCACTGAAGGATGAAAATCGGGCTGCTCGCTCAATGAACGCCGAATCAGCTGGGAACTGGGATAAGCTCTGTGGGAATATTCCAGGGGGATTTGGTAAGAAAATGCCAGCTTTGAGCATTGAACTAGGTGGATTCCATCCCATATCAACTGGTCTATCAATACTACTTCTCAAAGCAGCAGGACTGCCTTTTCTAGTTCTTAATGGATTAGAACTAGTTGCATTGTTTTGCACATCAATATCACAAAATCCCAAGTTTTGTGGATGATTGGTAGCATGATCCCAAATGGTTTGGCTAAATGAGTCCACCATCGGAGCAGAGGAACATGAGGAAGAACCAACTGCCATCGCATTTTCAGCCGGAATCAAATTAATTGGTGCACTGCTAAATCGCCAGTCAGGAGGCACACCAGGTGAATGGTAGCTCATCGGATTATCATTCCTCTTTCCTAACTCAAATTTTTCCTTGTCACTCATATCCATATCTCCTCAACAGAATAGCAAAAGTAGCCAACAACAGATACTTTTCTCTCAAAATTTTAAGAATTTGAACCTCTAAAATTGACCAGCTCTCAAGGCCCTAATTAGCCAAAGATTAAGGACCCAGAAAGGGATAATTTTTTGGGGGAAAAAATCTAATTTGGAAACTAAATTATCAAATAGGCAAAGTTACAGTATGAGAAACTCAAGAGCATGTGAATGGGCTAGCTAACCAGTGAAGCTAACTATAGAGCAAAAAAAAAGGATTGAAAAGAAGTAAAACAAGACAGACCCACTTCAATTAATGAGTTATAGGCCTAAAAAATAGAACCAGGAACCTCCGAAGTAGCAGACTTACTATGTACCAAAGATCAGATAAGTAGCGACTACCGTTTCCAAAGCTATTACTGAGCTTGAACTAGCCAAATTACAACAATAGAAGCAGTCAAAGACAAAGAAAGAACACAGAAAGAGAAAGTTCAAAGAACAAGTGTGGAAAAGTTGGAACAGAAAGCAGTCAATTAAACATTGATTTCAGTACAATAAATACTATCCCAATTCAAAACCCTAGTCAGAGTTATCAGAAAAACAGAGAAAAGAGAGAGAAAGCCAACCAAAAGTGGGAAGAGAAATATACCCATTTCAGATTCTGAGCTACTTTTGGCACTCTGCCCTCCATTCAAGCTTTTTAGCTCACAAAAACATTAAAATTAAAAAAAACTTTATTGAATTTGACCTCCTCTGCTTCGTTCAACACCCTCCTGTTTTGTTGCTCAAAAACAACAACTGCTATACACTGTCAAACACACAGCCTCAAAAGAAACTAAGAAAAGAAAGAGAAGGGTAGTATTTATTTGTAGTTGTAGATGTCGAGAGAGAGAGAGTAAAAGAGAAGAGATTAATGGTAAAGGTCCTGCATTTATACCCACGCTTGCATAAAAAAGAGAGCTCTTTGATCATTAACCACCGCCACTGCTACCTTTCTTTTTTACATTTGTAAAATTTTATTATTTTCACTTTAAAAACAACAGCTTTGAAGAAGGTTAAAGTATAATTATTATAGCAAATTGTGGTAGCTATCAAAACTGACATTGCCAACTCTCATTAGGAGGTCTTTTCTTGTAGTTTATTGCATTGCATTGCATTTGTTTATGTAATTGTTGGGAAGAGAGCTTAAAAAGATTGTTTGGTCAAGAACCCAAAATCTAGCTATACATTATTTTAAACATAAACAAAGTCATATTGGGTCATGCCGGTTCTCTATTATTTCTTTTATATAAACTTGACCGTCTTATCTATCTTTTTCTCTGCTGTTTGTTTGTGAAAGCTAGGAGATTGCTATTACTTAAATCTTTTTCTTTTTTTTCCATTTTTTTTTTTCATAGTTAATATATTATTATCACTTTTAATACTATGCATTGATAATGCCCAACTTGCTTTTTCATTAACTTGTTTTAAGTTTGGGGCAAATTTATTGGAATTAAATTTCTTCAAACCTTAAGCCTTCATTCTTTGACTTTCACTCTTTTTTTAATTATTTTTTATTTTCGAAATTTAAGAGGGTCATTTTTGTAATTTAAGGGGTTATGTCTTAGAGTATCTTCAAAAGACTCTTCTATTTTCACTCTTCAAATGTTTATTTGCTTACCTATGTGGCAATTTGAAGAGTGGAAAAAGAGAAGTCCCTCCAAAAGACTATTCAATTAAAAATAGGTTTATATTATTTTAATGAAAGCACTCAAATTCCTCCCCCAACAAATCTAATTACCCTTCATTTTTTTTCAAGTTAGATATAATAATATGTTATTATTAAATATTCAATATTAGTCTCATTTTAAAGATCTAAATGAGATCTTTCTAATGGTATAATTTTAATGATGATAAAATTTATAAATTAAAACTTATTATATATTAATTGAATTTAATTAAAAAGATAAAAAGATATAGATGTCAAATATTAATGATGATATGATATAAAAAATAATATAATAATAATTGAAGAGGGAGAAGTTGCTCTTCAATATTGAAGAGAGATAAGCAAAATCTTATTTGAAGAATCTCATTTGAAGAGTCTGTTGGAGCAAAATATGCTGATATGGCTCTTTTGACTTTAACAAATATCTCATTTGAAGAGTCTTTTGGGGTTGCTCTTACTAGTATAAATGTCTATTTCTATAATTGAGAGATATATACTCCCACTAGGGGGAGGGCCTAAGGGGTCTTACACACTTTGCTGTTTTATAGGTAAATGTATAATGATATATACAATATCAATATTTAAAACTATGTATTAGGTAGATCTTTATTTTAAAGACTCCAACCACTAGGTTAAAGACTTTTAACTATTTTTATTTACTATTATTGATATAAAGGTAGTGTTAACTTATACCCATAAGGTCATGTACTCATCTCCAATGCATATGTTAATGTAAATATCAAATTTGGCACCCAAAAAAAAAAATGCTATATTTGACACATAAATTTAGCGTTGTGCTTCAATGCACAATTCTATTTGAAATGCTATTTTTATTATTTTATTAATTAAAATTATAAAAATAAACTCTTACCATTAATGCATTCATTATTTCTTTTAATGCTCCAATATAAAGTTCCACTTCTATTATTTCATTTAATATATATATATTGGTAATTTTGTAATTAAAAATGAGCATTTTATTATTGTGTCAAATTTGGCATATGATATATTGTGTGCCAAATATTTGGCACATCATTTGACACTGCATTGGATGATGGTTTTTGTATCATGTGCTAAATTTTAACATTGACACAATAATTTGGTACAACATTGGAGATACTATAAGAAACGTGATAACACCTAGAAAATACTATAAAAGAAAACATTTATTTTCTTATTTCTACTTTGAAATGATTGAGGCTCAGTTTGACGTTACTTCCTAATGTACTTTTCGAAGAAGTTACAAAATGTAGCTTCTCATTTTGGCTTTTGGGAGAAGCCAAAAATAACAAAAAATGACTAGGGAGTTTGGTAAAACTCCATGGAAGTGTTTTTGATCATTTTTTTGCTTCTCCCAAAAGCCAAAATGAGAAGTTACATTTTATAGTTTCTCCGAAAAGCACACATTATGAAGCAATGCCAAACTGAGCCTAAGTTGGATAACTTTTTCTTTTCATAGTTTATTTTCTAGGTGATGTCATTTAGGGACATATGTTAACACTACCCTACATTATTTTGTTTCTCTTGTTTATCGAATCCACAACATGGTCATCAATAGTATAGAGATATGCGAGTCATTTTAGTGGGTCAACCTTATCTCGCCGAAATTGACACCCGTGACCTATTAAGTTATAAGATCAAACCAATACACATATATGTATAACATCTTTAGGCTACATTTTTTTTATATGTCAACTATGGTTGCAACGACTCGAACCTTAAACATTATCAAGTTAAATGAGAGTTTTTCACCACCAAACTACATTAGACGACAGTTTTTAGACTACATTTTTTAGGTTAATTGCACTAACTTACTTTCGGTTTATTAAATATAGTAAGATTTCAAAAAGAAGCTCTAAATTAACACAAACACATATTGCCATCAAATCAATCCATTAACTTTAATAGTTGGGTAACATTGACCATTGGAAAGCCAAATATATCATTGTCACATCATCGTCACATCATCCCATACATAAAATATTTTGTAATTAAAAATTAAGAAAACAATATAAGATAATCTACTGACGGTGGAGCTCTACCGCCAAATAAAACAAGAGATCTTTGACAATATTCTCCTATTGGAAAAGATCAACCTAACTCCTACATTTTGCATAGGAGACTCCTCCACAAATTGAGGATGTTTAAGCCGACGAACGATAGATTACTTTTTTAAAATTTGTAGTTAATAAATACTTTATGTTTTGGATGATGTAGTATGGGTATATTTAGCTTGCCATAAGTCAAGATTAGTCAACCGTTAAAGTTAACGGATTGACTTGATAATAATAGATGTTTGTATTAATTTAGGGTATATTTTTAAAATATTGCTAGATTCAAGTAAGAGTAAATTAGTGCAATTAACACATATTTTTTGTAGGGTCAAGAAAGTTTTCCTTTTTCATGTTCCAGCAACTTCGAGTGAGTACCATGACTAGTACTTTGACATATATCATGTTTCATGTTAAATCTGTAACACCAATAATAAGGTCATATATATAATTTAATTATTTTTATGTGTGGAAAATTATACAATTTCCTATTAAGTTAAATATCTATAAAGTTAAACTCAAAAATGGTATAGTATACAATCGGGAAACATAGAGCTAAACACCTAATGACTTTATGTGAAGTAGGAAAAGTAGAAATTCTTGTAAGTAATCAAATCAAGTGGCTCTGATCATCAGTCGCATTGTGAGAGTTGACCCATCCATCAATTTCCTAGGTCGAACTGTAGGTGATCCATGAATAATAATAAAAAATGTAAAAGATAATAATAAAAGAGTATTATTATTCTGTAAACTTTGTTTGGAATTTTTTACTAGCATTATTATTGATGGACTGTCCTTTTCTCTCTTTCTCTCATGTCATTATTAGTTGGCCTTGGGACTTGCAATTTCAAAGACCTAAAAGCTTTACTATATTGGAATCTCTCTCACTTTACTTTATACACAATATAAAAGTAAAACCCTAATCTTTACTTAACCCAATAAGCTTTTTTTTAATACCTCATGTAAGAAGTTAAAATGATTTGTGCTGATTGGGTTGGTTTTACAAGGTGTATTTAGGAAAAAAAAAAAAATCAAAATTTATAAGAGTCCAAAGGATAGAAGACATGAAAATTGGAAAAATTTTAAAAAAAAAACCCTAATAAAGAAAAGAAAAGAAAAGAAAAGGGTACTACAAGATTCCTTAGTACAAATAATATAATGATTAAGCCAAGAACTAGACCAATGGGAAACTTCCACGTGTAGTAATTTGCTCTTTGATGGGAGGGTTATTGATTGGTGTCAATGTGTCATATATATAATTTAATAGAATGGATAGTTGTTTCATGGTTGGCAATGGCATGGCTCTCAATCTCTCTCTCTCTTTTTACTAGGAAATCTAAAAACAAGCAACCAAATCCCATTCAAAGCAACATGGGATGGGAGTTGGGGATTCGAGAGCCATTTAATTTATAAAATAATTATAATTCTTTAACCTGATGAATCAATATTTGAATTAGAATATTATTGATGATTACTTTAATACTTTCTCTTTCTCTCATGCTATCAAGATGTTTATAATATTATGTTAAAAGTACTAGGAGGGCTTTGCTCTTGATGAGCTTTAATCGATTCAAACTTCGCACGTCTAACACTTTATATTATGCCAATGTCTCTACTCAAACACACTCTCTAGTAATTATATTACTTGTACTATATATTTGTTGTACAAGTTTTTGAATACGTATATTTTACTTAAAGCGTGCTAGAGAGATTACAAACAACACGTCGTAGAAAAGCAATAATCTTCTTAATTATTTGAAGTTAATTGAGTTGATGAGATGATGCAAAGAGGTAGAAGAGATTGAGGTGAGGATAATGTCAGATGGCCGGTGTGGAAAGGAAATGATAAATGTGTGCTTTAAGAGGAAGAGCTGGTGAATTTCATGCAAAACATCATTGCTTAGCATATGATGATAGAGATGTAGAGAGTTATCATAATTGTTACAACTTTTTATATCCCTTTTGCTTGCTATCACTTTTTCTCACACCCGATTTGCATAAAGATTCTTCACCTTTTCTCATAATTTGAAGATACTATCTGCCGGGGAAAATCTGAGAAACTTTTCCTGTGCTTTTTCCTCTCAATTTTTACTCAGATTAGCTTAGCAGTCATGTGGCTGATAGTGAAACCTATCAAATTTTCATGTAATGGGGCCCTCTATAGTTTGGTAAACAAGACTTGGTATTACCTACTCTACCTATGTCCTCTCCACCTCGAAACAGATTAGTAATTAATTTTAATCAGATGTTACGAAGCACAAATCTAATTCAAATACTATAATAATTCGGGATCTGGAGAGTGATACAGACTCGAACCCAGATATGATTTAGTATTAAACATTCAAACAGTACGATGATTTGTTATTTAAATTGTAATTAGATTAAAGTCTAAATGCACTTGATAATTGTTATTCCTTTATATATTTCTTAAATAATTGTCTCAGATCCATCTGTATATCTATGAAATTTTAGGAATGAAATAGGGATTGATTAAGTGTTGATTTAATTTAATGATGATGATTATTGTTTAATCAGCTATCAATCATTTGACTGCCGAATGCCGACGGCTACACCTACACACTAGTCTTTTACAGATCTCTCTTTTTTTTCTCTCAAATCTTATGTGATATATATTGTTGGCCTGACATGTCAACTAATGTCAACAGAATTTGATTGGAGTAAGAGGTTAAAAAAACTTGCCCTTAAAAGAAAATGAGCAAAAAATGGTTCGTATCACGTACGTATATATGTTAAATGTTGTATAATTTGAGGTTTTTTTTTTTTTTTTTTCCCTCGTTGAGGATGGACTCTCTGCCTGGCTTTTGACTGATCAGGATGGACAAGTAAAATTACTTGCAAGAGACAGCAGATATTTTTATTTCTTTCTTTGGACGTGCTTGCATACCATTACATTAAGTCATTAACATCATAAATAAATATAATTATGATTTTTTTGGCCAAATATTATTGTTAAGTTTTGGCTAATACTGTATTATTAAGGCAAATAGTAGATGTGTGGATGTTGTAAAATTCATCAAAAACTAATTAGGTGGGGGAATTGCAAGAAAATAATCATCCATGTGTTATAAAAATTGTTTACAGTCAACCTTTTGAAAAATGGTTGTTTATAATTGGAACTAGTAGTTATAATTGGAACTAGTAGTAAAGAAAAAGTCTAAAATACCCCCCAACATCTTCTCTCTCACAATCATTTTCTTCGACACTTTCTTTCTCATTTTTTTTTTTTTAACTTTTCTTACATTTACTCGCTCTCTATA
Source organism: Acer campestre (assembly GCA_954870605.1). Classification (NCBI taxonomy): domain Eukaryota; kingdom Viridiplantae; phylum Streptophyta; class Magnoliopsida; order Sapindales; family Sapindaceae; genus Acer; species Acer campestre. The sequence continues at coordinate 24,127,617 of OX940806.1, read as the reverse complement.
CCAAAATTTTGCTAAACCAAATCACTTTTCTTTATCGTATTATTGTAAAATATAAGATTAATTACCAACCAACTTTCGAAGTGGTGATAAACACAATCTAAGAGCATATCCAATGCAATATCAAATATCTGTGTCAATGCTAAAATTTAGTATAGGGTGTAAAAATCGTCCTCCAATGCAGTGTCAAAAGATGTGTCAAATTTGACATATGCTATATTGTGTGTATGTCAAATTTGGCACACAATATAACATATGCCAAATTTGGTACAGCAATAAATGCTCATTTTTTAATTACAAAAATACCATTATATATATTTTTATAATTAAAAATGAGCATTTATTGCTGTGCCAAATTTGGCACAGCAATAAGTGCTTTTTTTTTAATTACAAAAATACCATTAATTGAACTTTGCATTGGAGAATAAAAAGAAATAATGAATGCATTAATGATAGATATTTACTTTTATAAATTTAATTAATAAAATAATAAAAATAGCATTTTATATAGGATTGTGCATTGGAGCACAATGGTAAATTAATGTGTCAAATATAGTATTTTACTATTTTTTTGTACTAAATTTGGCATTGATATTGGCATATGCATTAGAAATGGTTTAAGCAATATTAATTCATTTGCTCTATTGCTTACCCAACAACATGTTTAATCTCGTTATGTGTTAATCTTTCACTAAAATGCATTTGTTGATACTTTTTATGAGTTTTTGAATAAATAAGAGCTAACTATCTAAGCAATATTTGCACCCATCAACCCGTTTATCCTGCGATTTGAAATTTATGTTTGTTAATCTTTTACTAAAATGTATTTATAGTCTTTGTACGTTTTTATGGGTTTTGATTTTACTTTGTTTTTTTGTGTGATTATTTATGTGAATTGTCTATTTTCTCAGTGAAAGTCTCGATTGTTGTTTTTTTGGTTTTTATTTTTTATTTTTTATAATACAGGTCCAATGTTCTGTTATACAAGTTTAGTTTTCTACGATATTTGTAAGAAATTATGAAATGTATTTTGGTAAGATTGTGTTTTAATTGATTATAAACATTTTTTTTTTAACTATAAACAATTTTTTTAAGATTAAGGGCGTGTTTACTAATTAGGAATCCAAGTTGGGAAAGGGAATTAAGTTTCCTATTTTCAAATTCATGTGTTTACTAATTTTGTGGGGAATTAAGTTCCATGGACCTCACACACATATCAGGAATTAAGTTCCTGAATGAAAGGGAACTTGATTTCCCTCACCCACCCTAGGAATCAAGTTCTCTTTCCCAATTGAAAAAGAGAATTCATATCTTTTTACTAAAATATCCTAACTTAATTTTTTTTATATATAAAAAAAAACTATATACATAATTATAAATATATATATATACATACATACATATATATATACACTTCGCAGTTTGCAATTCACTCTTTTTTTTTTCATACTTTACAAGTTCACTGTATATAAATATAAATATATAGACTTCACTGTTCACTCTTTTTTTCACCTCACTGTTCATGTTTATTATGTGTGTATATATATATAATTGTGAATTATAAAAAAAAAAAAAAAACTATAATGTGGCAAAAACCAAATTGTGAAAAAAAAAAAAAACTTTATTTATTAGTTATACTCATATATCTCTTATATGTATATGTATATATACAACTATTTTGTGTACATAAGGATATTTTTGTAATCAACTTTGTATAAATTTGATTCCATTTATAATTCTAAAAAAGTTAGTAAACACAGTAATTGAATTTACAACTTAATTCCGATTCCCTTTCCAGTGGAATTTAATTCCGATTCCACTCATTCTAAATGTATTTTGGTAAGATTGTGTTTTAATTGATTATAAACATTTTTTTTTTTAACTATAAACAATTTTGTTAAGATTAAGGCTATAATCGAATTTTACAAAACTAGTATAACGTTACGTGCCTAACTGAGTTTGATATTGACTAATTAAGTATGAGCTAGTCTATGAGATTAGTTGTGACTACAGCTCATTGGATATCTTATTATGATAAAACTAGTTTTTTAGGATGATTTCTTCTGGTATCATTTAATTATTTATGGAAATTTCCCCGATTTTCGGTTGGAAACCTATTTTATGTTTGAATTTAACATATGATAATTAGGTGAAGTCAAAGGATATTTTCTTGAAAAAATTCAAACAAAAATGGACTGGTGAAAAGCAGTTTTTCATATATCAAAGTCTATAAAGATAGGTAGAGAGAACAGTAAAAAAGATAAAAGAAAGAAAGGGAGAGACAGATTCTGATTTCTGGAGCCTGTCAAACTGGTTCGCTACATGTCTAAATCATTGATGATCAGCCAAAAAAAAAACACATCCTCCACGACTGGACTTGCCATACAAATTACAAAATCAAAGTTGCCATAATTCACAGTTGAAGTAATCAATTAATATTGTCAGCATTTTTTTTGGGAGAAAATGAATGTACAGTCTACAGTCTACAGATGCTTTTCCAAAAGCTGTCAAACCATCATTGGATCTTTGCTACCTACATATCATCATCACAAATCACAATAAGTTTATCAATCTTTATTTAATTATTAATTTTAATTTGTTAACTCCAAAACAGAATCTTGTCATTTTTATTTTTATTTTTTGTTTTTTTTTGGGTTCAATATGTATTCAACTTATGTCATCATCCAATTGAACTTGGACTTGAGACCTAACCAGTGTACCAAACTCTCCTCCCAATTACACACAAACCCAATTCCCCCCAAAAATTAGAAGTTGGCCAAAGTATAAAGTTTACAAAATTTGCCAAGGGGGCTTTAGCTCAGTGAATAGACGAGGTTAGAGCTAGAGCTAGGACAAATGATTTTCAGATCAACGGTTCGAATTATACCAATAACGAAAGCTTTCAAAAAAATACATAGTCACGGATTAATAAATATTATCAAAAAAAAAAAAAAAGTTTACAAAATTTATAGTAAAATATATAAATTTAATTTGGGATGAAACTAAAATCAATATACATTATATAGTTCTTTAAATTAAAAAATAAAATAAAAAATAAGAGAGAACCTACGATTTTTTTTTTTTTTACGGTATCTATCCATCTATCTAGTCATCTAGATCTTGTATTTTTTTTTTTTTTTTTAATTTGGGATGAAACTAAAATCAATATACATTATATAGTTCTTTAAAATAAAAAATAAGAGAGAACCTAAGAATGGTTTATTTTTATTTTTTTGAAGCCTTTTATTATTGTTAGGATTCGAGCAGTTGACTTAGAAGTCATTTACCCAAACCTCAAGTTCGTCAGTTTACCAGCTGAGCTACGCTCCTGGTAGCACCTGAGAATGGTTTATGAAATATGATGAATACCAAGACATATATAATGATGATAAAATAATTTTGATATAACTATTTGTGTATGAAAGAAGACAAAATTGATCTAACGAGACGTACAATATCCAGCAAGTTAATTGGGAAGAAGTATACACGCAAAAATTAGTTAAACATCTACTCTTTGAGTGTGAAAGTGAAGTGATGGTTCCAAAGATCAAAACAAGTAAATATCTCCACCTTTCTCGGACAGTATGGTGATAATATCTATGTATGTATATATATATATATATATCCTTTCAGAGTCTTTTGTTGTTTTTCCAGTTAAGGTACGTAAGACTGTAAGAGATAAGATAATTGTTTTGAGGGCACGTTTTTCTTACTCATATAAATATATGATGCTTTAATTGTTGAATGGGTGAGAAAATTATCAACAATCCTTCCTATATTTTGTGTTTTTGAGAGTCAATTCCAGAAGTTTCAATGTTTCTGGTCATTCCAAACATGGTTATAGAAAAGGACATCAAATTTGGTTGCTTCTTTCATTAATATTCATTCACCTTAAATTTCTGACATTGATTACAATATATTAGTAGTTTCCTCATGAGTTTATATATATATTTTCTATTATCAATTCGAACTAACAATAAATATATCAGGACGAAGAATATGAACCACTAGATTTATATATTTTGACTCAAAGTGTATGCACTTATCAAAACTTCTCCATAATCTGTGGTCCACGTTATTCGTCATGATATATGAAATACTATATATATATATATATATTTTTTTTTTAATTCAACTTTTTAAAAGATAGATTTGAAAAGTAATTGATGTCATTCTCTTGTGTTCGGTGTTTCTAGTTGTTTAATTTATTGACCTTCCATGACCCTCCATGAATTTGGAATTTAAGATGACTTTTTGGTTTAATTTTGTTAATGGTTAAAGTGATATATAATCAGTGATCTGGAATGGTAAGGCTATTATTTATACTCTTATCTTTGATTCTTTTCTAACCAGTAACTACACAATAAAATGAGAAAAGTTTTATTCAACTCTTTACGTTGCAAGTGTGAGGTATATATAATAACAAGAATAGAATTAGGATTTGACACATATTCATTGATTTAAATTTCTACTTGTGTACGTAGGATACCGTCACTCATGAGGTATTGTTCATTTTAACTCATTGAGTCTCATTGTTTTGTTATTAAAAGGGTTCTCGTAAGGTTAAGACTAGTCTTGTTTATTTATATCACAGACTAGTCTTGACTTTAACCGATGTAGAAGAAACCACTTAACAATACCGCTAAAGCTAATGAATGTTACAATCGTGTGTGATTGTACTTAGTATTTCTCGTAACAACAATATTCGGATATATCAACTTCTATTACAATTTGTTATGTGACAATTTAATTTATATAACAAGTGGCAAATATGATAAATCATTTTTCATGCATATTCATTTACAAAGTAATAGACCACTAAATTGGGATATTTAACATTATTGTATGAAACCCACCAATACGCAATATAGTTTGGCAGTATTAATCTGACAATATCATAGGTTCGAGTCGCTATATCCACAACCGCAAGTGGTATATATATATATATATATAATTTCATTGTATGAAATATGGGATAGTAATATAGTTGATCCTGAAATGGACCACTACAAGGGGTTGGCAATAGCTAAGGGGCCCAATAACATAGAGAGTCCAATAAATACATGGTAAAGGCTAATTGGTTTTTTAAACAAATCCTGAATTGGTTTAGTGATAGGCAATAGGCCAATAGGTGTCTGATGTTAAAATGGTGTTGACATTGTGGTCCAAAAAAAAGGCAAATCATAATCATTACATGATAATTAATTCATGCATCATCCTGCTTGTTTTGTTGTTCCTCAAACTCAATGGAATCCAAAATGCATTACTAATTAGATAGTTGCTGCTTAATGTGAATTTATTGGGTATTATGTTGTGCCATGAGGCCCAACAACACAGCTTGTGAGACGTGACCCAACAAAACACTTATTTAAATTGTAAAGAATTCGTAAACAAATTGCAGGCCTAAGACCAAGTCCAACGTTTGCACCAAGAGTAGCACTATTCGCACCCCTCAAAAACCATATGTACACTTCTTTCGTAAACATGTTCATAAAAAAATCTTTATTTTGTATATAAACCCTACTTAATGCCAAAACTACCCTTTTTTTAATTAATGCCAAAAATAACTAGTGCTTGTACATTTTGTCTCTGTGATATTAGTTTGGGAAGAAATTAAAAGTAAAATAAAATAAAGAGAGTTAGTTGCCGGCAATTAAAAAAAAGGAAGCAGAAAATAATTAGAACAAAAAGATTGAGTAGATTATATATTAAAAAAAAAAAAAATTGAGTGAATTTCACAACCTCAAACATGAAAGTATGAAACAACCATTCCAAATCACCAATATATATACAACTGAGAGAAAATCTTCTTATCAACCGGAAGTAGAATTCTAAGTATTGGGTTTTCTAGAAAACCATGTTTCACTACTTAAGAATATACAACTACTGTGGGTGCATGATTTTGATTCACTTTTTTTTTTTTTTTTTTTTTTTTTTTTTTGTTGGAGTATTTTGGTGGGTTTACTTACTAACTATTTAGTTATTTAGTTATTTAATTATTTTAGTAATTTTATTCAAGGGTATTATTAGATTTTCAAAAAAGATATTAATTTGGGGTGTATATACGGTTTTTAAGGGTGCAAATATCATCACTCTTACACCAATTTAGTTCTAAATGGTGCTCTCTCTTGTAAGAGCATTTCCAATGTATTGCTCCAACTTAACCACGAGGTCGTTGCCTTGATGGTCCAAGGCTTGGGATGAAAATCTTAAGTCCTTGGTTCTACTATTGACAATTACATTATGGCTAGCCATCAGGGCGCTAGCTCAGCTGGTGAAAGGAGGGGCTTGGGGTATGGGTAACACCCAAGTCAACGGTTCGAATCCTACCCAGGTGAAGATGATCGGACTATTTTATACCTATTTGAGGTCCCCCATTTCCGATCGTTTGTCTCGTTTTCGAGCGTATTTTTGTATATAATGTTTTGTTTGAGCCTTGTGTAGGTCCAATTCCCTACAATAAGGTTTTGAGCTTAAAGATTAGTTTGGGAGGCAAAATGAGCCAAAAATGGAAGAAATTGTATATGCTCGTGCAGAGTATACAACTTGTGGGGGTCATATCTTCCTGCTCAAATCGAACCAAGTTGATATCTTTATATATTCGGAAAGCCCCGGAATTCTAGTTTCCAGAACATTTTACGGATTGCGATTCCGAGCTTTCTACAGGAAGTTATGCCTATTTCCGTAACGGTGCGCAATGCTGAAATGCTGAAATGCTGAAATGTTGTCAAGTCTAAATGGCTACTTCAAACGGCGGCCAGGCCACCGAACCAAACCGCCGAATCACTTCAGAAAGTCATTTTTTGGGCGAATTTCAGGGACTGTTTCGTCCTTTCACCCCAACCTTCAGCCCTAACCTCCCAACACTATATATACACTTTATTCTCTTCTCTCCCAACATAATCCACTCCCCACACACTTCCTCTTCTTCTTCTTCGTCATTTTCTTCCATCCAAAAGAGAGAGAGAAGCTTTCAAGAGCATCCATGGAGGTTTTTCCTCCATGGATGCCTTCCGTTTCATCTTCTACCCATCATCCACCCATTTAGGAGTAGATTGCAAGGAGAAAGGAGGGTCTTTTGACTAATTTCGAGCTAGGGCTTCAAGGAGGACTTGGAGAAGGTTTTCTTCAAGGGTTGTCTCCTTTAACTCATCTCTTTGTATTTCTTGTTTTCTTAAATGTGTAATCCTCACTTGAGAATATTTGTAAACCTAATTTGTGCTCAATATATATGTGTTGGTTGTTTTTATATCCAATTTGTGTTTTGATTCATTCTTGGTTGTTATAGAATATATCTCTTATCTTGAAATGCATGTTTATGGATGATTGGAAATTAATATGTATTCATAAATGGGATTAGGAGTAGATTAATGTAAATTAGGAGTAGTTGTAATCAAATATCCCATTTTGTGTTTGTATGTTGATGGAAGGTCAAAATTACATGTCATGAATGGGTTTGAGTGACTTAGAGTTAGGATTGTGCTTTTGGAGGGGCTCTCCAGGCATAGTCTTGGCTAATTAGCTAAGAAGAGTGGGTGAACCTATAAATTGCCATATTAGAAGGGTTTGGTTTATTGTTCTTGTTAACAATTGGACTTTAACTATTTCTCATTCTAGGGGCTTTAGGTGAGTCATGGTTAGAGTTACAATTATTTGATTTTTGGCTATCTCTCACGCTAGGGGCTCTAGGTGAGTTATGGTTGGAGATACAATCACTCTTTCCACATTCATTGTACCTAACGTTGTCATTTTACATTACGAAGCTATCATTGAGCTAAATGTAGTTTTGTTTGTAGAATCGGTTCACATATGTTGGTTGCAGTTTCGTGTTTGAGAGGTTCTCAACACACTCTTCGACCTTTAGCTTTATGAATGGGTATAAATCGGATCGAGGCAAGAACGAACCCTTAACTAAAATTGGATAAACTTAATGCCTAACAACCAACTATTTGTGCACTTATGTATGGTGAACTTGTTGAACATTGTGTGACCATTTTCATGCATCTCTCCAATACACCATTTTATTTATCACTTTAAACACCATTTTCACCCGTCCATATTCTCTTTGTTTATATTATTTTCATTTTCATTCTATACACACACACACGCACACCACATTGTACATACATTTCACACACATCATTCTCACATTTTCGCATTCTATTTACATGTTTACAATAAACTCTAGAACTTGATACGGTTTACGAATCACACCTCCGTGCGGAACGATACCCTCGCTTGCCGTTTTACTAGTCTTTTGCTAGTTTAGAGCACATTGCGTAGGAAACCCCTTTTACAAACGAAATAATCTTTTGATCCTCACGATTCTTTCAATGACGGAAAAAGCGAGTATTAGAAGGCGAGTTCTAATTTACCTGCTTACATCTTTGTGTGCCCGGGGGTGTGAGCCGAGGTCTCCATAACATCCAACAAATAGACCGTCAGAACCAACAAGTTGGCTATGGGTGTGTTACGCAGTTGGGGAGGACAGACAGATGGGTGCCTAGATGAAATCCAAGATCCTTGATACTCGATACAAAAAATAAATAAAAATAAAAATGTATTGCTCCAACTTCAACTCCAGTTTGAAGTTAAATGAGAATCTTCTAGGGATATGTTTACACAAATTTTTTTTTTTACTCCAATATTCAACACCAAATACTATATTAAAAAGCATCTTTAAATAATATTCTTTCGATAAATATTTATACAATACAAATTAATTTACATTAGTTAACTTATACGAATTAAATGATATAAAATATATATCAATATGGGTGTCATTTTAAAGATTTCAACAAGATCTTTTTAACGGTATATTTTTTGAAAATACATATTATTTTAATTAAGTATAAAAGGGTTAAATTAGAATTTTTTTTTAAAAAAATAAATTTTGATGTGACATTTAAGTAATTAAAAAAAAAGTAATTGGATTTTGTGTTGTGAGCAGTACCCACTATATATACTGTAGCTCAGTGCAAAAAAAAAAAAAAAAAAAAAAATTGGGGAAATGAAAATTGGTGGAACATTGGAGGCTTTAATTATGAATAGTATGCTCCGACTTGAAGTTGGTGGGATATTTAAAGCAATTTAAAGCAAGGTTCGAGATCCAACGGTTCCCCTTGGAGACTTCCTTATTTAAGGGTGTATGTTATTATAAGAGATTATTAAGGGAATATGTGCTCCAACAATACTCTCTTAAATGACCTCTTTAATAACTTTTTTTATTATTTATTGTGTTTAAATATTAGATATTGTTTATCAATTATGAATTTTAAATATATGAAGTTTTTTTTTTTTTAAATAAAATAATCTTAAATACGTGGAGCTCATTTTAAGGGGGTTTGAAAATACCCCTTAATTAAGGGAGTGAATTCCACCAGAACAAAATTAAGGGAGCCATTTAGTGAGTTATTGGAGCTGCAAAAATACACATACTCCCTTAATTAAGTTAAGGATGTTTTCAAGGGAGACATTTGGAGATACTCTAAGGGGCCGTTTGGTATACCGGCATCTTAGCATGGGAATGGGAATCTGAGAGGATTCCCACGTTTGTTACAAGTTTTGCAATTTCAGATTCTTGGGAATGTGAATCCCATGGGAATCACATTACCCTCCAAGGGTGTAATCTGATTCCCACCCCAACAGGTGTGTTTCTGATTCCCAGGCATGTGATTCCCACCGTGGGTCCCACCTCATTAATTTTTTTTTTCCTTCTTCATCTTCTTCATCTGATTTCGTTCTTCACTGATGCTTTGACATCAAAAACCCCAATTTCATTTCATTGATTGTAATACCTAGATCAAAATTAACACCAATAATCTTCCAAAAAATCTTTAAAAAAATCTTCCAAACCCCCAATTTTTCAAAATGAACATCAAAAACCCCCATTGCTCATGTCTTTCAGCTTATGGCTTAGGGATCAATTTCTCCAAAAAATCTTCTCCAGCCGTTTGGAAGAAATGGAGGCCAGGACGAAGAAGATCAAGAAATCGGTTGGAGGCGACGACGACGTGGAGGCAAGGACGACGACGGCGGCGATGAAGATGACGATGACGACGTGAAGAAGAAGAAGATGAAGACTGCGACGTGAAGAAGAAGAAGATGAAGACGGCGATCCCGAGAAGATGAAGATGACGATGGCGATTCAGTTTTTTCTTGATCTGGTTTTGTTTTGAAATGAAGATGATGATGATACAGTGATGTGGTTTGGTTTTCTTGATCTAGTGTGAACGTGTGATGTTATTTTTTTATTTATAATTTTTATTTTAAAATTAATTTTAACATGTTTTTAATTTTTATATATAAAGATAAAAACATTCCCATACAAACCAAACACAATTATCTAACATTCCCAGGAATCCAACATAATATTCCCATACACAACCAAACACATGTATATAACTTTCCCAGGAATCACATTCCTGGGTTTCATATTCCCAGGAATCACATTATTTTGATTACCCCATACCAAACGGCCCCTAAGTCCACAATATGTTGTAGCTGAACACCAAATGTTTTATTATTATTTATTTAAGTCACATCAAATCAAACCAATTTTAAAAATTTTCCAATTCAACCCTCTCACACTTAATTACAACAATATTTATTTTAAAAAATATACCACCGGAAAGATCGCGTTGAGATCTTTAAAATGACACTAATATTAATTATGCCAAAGAATCTTATATAAATTAACTAATATAAATGAATTAATATGGTATAAATATTTATTAAAAGTATATTCTTTAAAAATATGCTTTACACGACTTAAAAAAAAATGCTTTAAACTTATTTAAAAGATACTTTTACACCATTTTAATAGAATATGCTAGAATACATTAAGCATATTCTATAAAAATGCTCTTTTACCCGATAAAATTTGGTTAAGTAGAATCCCTCTAAATTAATATTCGTGGGAACCACACCTTTGAGTATTAATTTAGAGGGCTTATTAATTTGAAGGGTTTTACATTGTAAAATGTTATTTTGTATTAGAAAATATATGGAAGTCGATTTTCTTGTTTAGGGAATGTTCATTTTCTGGATCACTTGTTTAGTCGGTTTTTTTCTTTTACACTATGTTTGGTTTGAAGGATTTGGAGAGAAAGGAAAGAAAAGGATTTGGGAGGATTTATAATTTGTTGTTTGGATGGTTAAAATGAGAGGGAAAGGAAAGGAAATTGAGGGAAATGGAGGGAAATGATTGTTTTATATTTTAAACATTTGGTTTCCATCCAAAATTGGGAGGAAATGGAGGGAAAAGAAAGGAAATGAATTCATTTTCTTTCCTTTCCTTTCCATCAAACCAAACATAGTGTTAGGGAAAGTTTTTTTTTTCCTTGATTACTTACACTATGTTTGATTTGAAGGAATTGGACAGAAAGGAAAGGAAAGGAAAGGATTTGGAGGGATTTCTAATTTGTTGTTTGGATGATTAAATGAGAGGGAAAAGAAAGGAAATGAAAGGAAAGGAAATGAGTCTTTATATTATAAACACTTTGGTTTTCATCCAAATTTGAGAGGAAATTGAGGGAAAGGAAAGGAAAGGAAAGGAAAGGAAAGCAATTCCACCATTAATAATTTTTTTTAAATCCCCAAAATAACCCTATATATTGTTTGTATTCATATTGTTAAAATAAAGATATTTTCGTAAATAAAATAAAACCACTATCCTTTCCTTTCCTTTCCTTTCTTTTCCTTTCCTCACTATCATTTCCTTTCTTTTCCTTTCCTTTCCATCAAACCAAACATAGTGTTAGAGATTAAGAATACTCACACTATAAATAGTGAAGCTTCTTCTTTGGTTACATATAACAAGAGAGATCTCAAGATACACTTAAAAATTATATTTCTAACTGCTCAGACAATTCAAAAGATGAAAGATGAAGTCAAAAATATGAAACATTGTGGCTTTGTGCAAACTAACATATTAAAATACTTTTCTACTCCTTAATTATTATGTAATATATTTTGTACTTTTATTGATTTATTAATTTATAAGTTAGATGGGACTGAAATTAAACATTGTGTTTCAAATTTTTTTTTTATTGATTATTACTACGATAGAATGTTTTATTAATTTTTTACATTGGTTCGAGTTGAGATTAGAATTTTTTATTAATTCAGTGAGAATATTAATTTATGGGGTTCTTTAAGTCCGGTCATTTTTCCAAACAAACAGATCAATTTTATGGGTCAATTGTGAACTGTGTATTAGAGCATCCACATTGGTGCAAAAATAAGACCCACTTTGTAAGACCCATTTTGGAACCCAACAAAATTGAGCCACATTGGTTGCAAAAGAGACCCAAAAAATAAGACCCAAAAGTGGGGTCCACAAGAGTAGACCCAAATGGAGTTCCACATTTGGAACCCAATTTGGGTCTTGCCCAATGATTAGGGTTGGGTTCCCAACCCTCTCCAATCATTGGGTTGGGCCTTTTTTTTTTTTTTTTTTTTTTAAATTTATATATATATAATTTAAATTTAAATTAAAATATATAATTATTAATTTCAAAAAATATATATATATAATGAAAATATATATATATTTAATATTTATATTTCAATTATTTAAATTTAAATATATTATTATTAATTTCAATAATTATATACATAATGACAAAATATAAATAAATTTAATTAAATCAACAACGGAACAATTTCGGAATTTTGATATATATATAGACCGGTTCTCGGTTTGGTTCACCGGTTTGAACCCATGAACTGGAAACCGAACCGGAATATCCATTTTTTTTAAAATGAACCGAATTGAACCGGTAAATAGTGAAAAACCGAAGAAAAACCGATTGGACCGGTTCGGTTCGGTTCGGTTCACTGGTTTTTTGCCCACCCCTAAATTTAATAAATATATATTTAAATTATTATAATTTAAATATATTATTATTTATTTCAATAATAATATATATTGAAAAAAATATAAATAATTTTAATATCAATTGGAACCGACGAAACCGAAATCGGAAGCGGAACTGAACCGTCGGAACCGTTGAAAACCGGACCAGAATTGAAACCGAACCGTCGGAACCGCCAAACCTAAACCGTTGGAACACCAGACCCGAACCGACGGAACCGCTAAAACCGGACCATACCAGACCGGACCGGAACCGCGGAACCGAGGAACCGGAACCGGAACCGGAACCGGAACCGGAACCGAAACCGAAACCGAAACCGAAACCGAAACCGAAACCGAAACCGAAACCGAAACCGGAATCGGACCTTTAAAACCGGAATCGGAGCCAATTTTAAAGGTTCAAAACCGAAGCCGGATTCAAACCGAAACTGACGCCATGTCTAATCGTATACAATATTTTGTTTTAAATATTTATTTTTATTATTGATGTAATTCGGTTGTAATAATTTTAAATTAATAATTTTTTTTTAAATGAATTATAATTTGTTAAATAATTGTTGATAGTGTTGATATTTAAAATATATTATATAATTTCTTTATTAATATATATATATATATATAATATTTTAAAGAAGAGTAATGATTGTTTGGAAAAAAGTAAAAAAGTGGATCCATTTTTTTTTTTTTAATTTTGCCCTATTGTGGGGAAAATGGATCCAAATAAAAGAGACCCAAATGGGAAGACCCATTCTTTGAAAAGAAGATCCATTTTTGATGATGTGGCACAAAATGGGTCTTGTTTTTTAGAGCTACCAATGTGGATGCTCTTAGTGTCGCTTTAGTTATGCCGTTATGGACTTGGCTAGTTGGCTCAATATTTTGTCTCTCTGGGCACTTTTTGTACTCGTTTATAATCCTTTAATGCAAATACCGAGACAAAATAGTTGCCAAACTCAATAAATACAACGTAACGGTACTGTCGAGTTTCTAACGTGCGCACACAGTTGAAACAATCACTACTATGTGGCTGTTTGCGTACTTTGCCTTCACGTTGACTGACCGGTACACACCCAGCTCATTGTGTCTACAGATCACGAGAAATCAACGGTATTATGAAATTAGAGGTCGTTAACATCTCTACCTGATCCTCACAAAACCAATATCCAGGTACTCGATTCTTATAATTCTAATTTACAGTCTCATTCCTTTTTTTAAGGTTCTTTTCTGCTATTTATAGAGTTTAAAGAGGATAATTTTTGGAGTTTTTATTGCTGGGCTGTTAATAGATCTTTTAAGATCAATAATTGGTCTCTTACAACTTAGTATTTAATTTACTTAGCTATTTGATGTACTTCTGTTGACAGTACCGGTTAAGGTTTTTAGTGTTTTTAAAACCTTTTTGGAGATCTGTGTCATATATCATTATTCTCAAACACATAAATAAGATTCATTAATGGTGGTTGATAGGTACTTTATCAATGAAGTTGGAATAGATTTCTGAATAAAGCTAGGAGAAACTATTATTTTTTTTTTTCTTTTCCAGTTGATTGGTAGATAATTATGATTAGATTAATTGTGTAATGTAAATTATACATCATTTGTAAAGGTTAAATACTGATTTGAATGCTTATGGAGCATACCTTGGTGGTAAATACCTGCACATATGTTCTCCATTTCATAGATTTTAGTTTTGGTATATGGAACCTAATGCAATTATTCAAAAATCTAATTTAGTTTATTATACAGTAAAAAAAGTTCAAATTTTGAAGTAGTAATTGATGGGTTTGTATTTTGTAACCTTATTGCCTACTTGTTCTGAAACTTGTGGCATCATCTTCTATATTTCATGAACTTATAGCTGGATGTATGTAGCAGATAAAAAAATTCTTTTCATTTTCTCTATATTTTCCTTATTGTAAACAAGTTTATTTTTTTATTTTTCATATGATTTGTCTTTTACTGGTTTCAGTCTTTGTTCTCTCTTGCGGCAGTTGTATGAAATCAATTTGTGAAGATCTCTATGCTTTGTTTTATTATATTTCTTGTCCTTTACTAGGTTGATAAACCAAAGAATTGAGAGATGGGAACGAATGACCAAAGAGTTGTTGATATAAATACTGTGAATCCAACTCCAGCCATAGTTTATTTACAAGAAGAAATTGTATCTAGTGGAAAGGACATGCAGGACATAGAGGATACCATGAGAGTTTTAACTACAGTGGACTTGGACTTGGCACGTTCTGCTGAGAAGTTGGTCAACTTGCATGTAGTTTTGATGCATCTTTTGGCTAGGGATAATGATCTTGAAACAATGGCCGTTGAGAACGGGTACATCTCATCAATCTCCACTGAGAAGGCATTGGTATATGATCTTTTATCTGGCATTTTAGATTCTGAATTAAGAGAGGTGGACATATTTTTGGATAGTCTTCAAGCAGAGATTGTTGATGCCCATCACAAAATATCTTCATGCAGACATTTGAGAGAGCTATTCAGTGTAATGGAAGAGAAGTTGCATGATTCTGAAGAATCACTGAAGCAGTCTCAGGAACATGTTTTGGAGTTGAAGACGCAGTCAGCCAAATTGCCTAGGGCTTTTTCATCTTTTAAACCTGAGAATTGTAAGTTTTATAAAGTTTTACAATTATGAAACCAATTTCCCCTGTACAAACAATGGGAAAAAAGTGTGAAATTTAGAATTGTTTTCCTTTTTGATCACTCACCTTCCTTTTACATGCTTGTTAACAGGTGAACTTGACGAGGCCATAGAGTTAACAGGAAATGTACCAGCATCAAAAATTAGTGGAATATCAAAAAATCAGAATGGTCAACAACAAAGACATAACTTAAGGATGCTGGAGAAATCTCTTGCTAGAGAGTTTGATCTAGAGAAGAAAATATCAGAGTTGAAACAAAATGAAGAGCAACTGAAATTAAAGCTACACCATACAGAACAAGTTGCTTTTCGCATGGAAGAAGCCGCTGAAGTTGTTTGGGGGAGGTTTTTAGAGGCAGATAATGCTTCAGAGGTGCTAATGGGGATTTCAAAGGAAATGCTTGGTCGACTTCAGATTGTTCAATTTAATATGAACAGTTCTCTCCAACGAGAAGCTGAGTTAAAGTCTAAACTTGAAGATTTCATCGAAGAGATGAATACCAAAAACATCGCTTTACAGAAGCTTGAGAGCAGCAATGCTGAGCACATTACCATAGGTTCGGAAGTGCTAATTTTGAAGGAAAAAGTGAAATCACTTGAGGAACGGCTGAAAGAATCTGGGATCCGGCTGATTAATGCTAATGCTTCTTATGAAGCAAGTCAAGAGCAAATTAATGAAATGGAGAACTATATTGAGTCACTAAAAGAGAACGTTTGTGAAGCAGAAAGTAGGGCTGAAACTGCAGAAAGCAAAGTTACACAGTTAACAGATACGAATTTGGAACTTAGTGAAGAGATAAATTTTCTTAAAGGTAATAACGAAAGTGACACTAAGAAGGTGGGCTTACTTGAGAATCAGTTGAGGGAGTTAGAAATCCAGCTAAAGCATGCAACGGTATCTTCTGAAGCAAGTCAAGAACAGCAAAACATGTTATATTCTGCAATTTGGGACATGGAAACATTAATTGAGGATTTGAAATCAAAGGTTTCGAAAGCTGAAAGTAAAACAGAAAGCGTAGAGGAGCAATGCATTCTACTATCTGAAAGGAACTTCGAATTAGATAAAGAACTGAAGTTTACGAGGGATAGAATGCAAATGTTGGAGTATTCGATAGATCAAGCTAACAAGGCAAAAGTTGCCAATGCAAAAGAAATTGATCATAGGGCCAAGTTTATGATGGATATGGTTACGCAACTGGCAACTCAGAGAGATCACATTCAGAAGCAGGTATTGACTTATTCACATTTTCAATTCCTTCATTCTAAATTGACTTTTAGGGATTCATTATATTCTGCTATCTGTTCTTGAATTGAATTCAATAGTTAAGGGGTGTGGTCGTGTGGATATCTCAGAAATTGAATTGAACTCGTGTTTCATTGATAATTTTGTTTGTGCACGTCTGTATTCTGGTGGAGTTGCTAATGAAATTGATAGCTATTAGCTATTATCACCAATGTTGGTTAAAAAATTAGATGACAACATGTCAAGAAATGCCATAGCTTACCTCATTATGTGGCAACTACAATTTCAATTTTAGGGCTCCGTTTTGATTTATAAATTTGTACATGTTTGACAAAATTGAATCACCCAAATTTCATGGGATAGCTATGCCTATCCTCAATGATTCTTGCCAACATTTTTAGTTTTAGACTCATCTTCTAAATGGGCAAATATAATTTTTTTCATTTTTTAATCTAACCTAAGTGGCAAGAAAGGCCAGCTATAAAATAAAAAATTGATGGTTCTGTAATTGATCAATTCTAATATTCTTACAGGACTATAACATTCTTCTAAAGTTTTCAAAGTTAACTGTACTCTATGCAGCTTTATACTTTGACCAAGGAGAATAAATTATTGGTGGGCAAAGTTCTGTATGCTGATAAAAATGCTTCTGCAACCATGCACAATATTGGAGATGGTGATAACAAAGAGCTGGAATTTTCGAAGAATGACTCGATTCATGCTAATCATATGAAAGCATCTGACGATGTAGTGTCCCTAGCTAAAAGTTCTGAGGCAGGTACTCTTTTTGATCTTATTCATTCTTGACAAATTGTGCACTTTGCTTATCCTGAGTAGGTGAGGATAGAGATAGGGCAGTGTGGTCATGATTTAGATCCTGTCTTCATTTTATTTTACTTTTTTTGAGGTATGTATCTCTTGAATAAGTATAGTGCTGTACTGAATAAGTATGTGGTGCGTTCTTTTTTACGAGGGAGCCTATTTTCCAGATTCATTTATCCCTGTTAGTGTTAATAAATGTTTCTGTTCTTTAGTGTTCTGCTTGTGTTTTGAGTAGTTAGCAAGAGTAATTACTAACTGCAACAAACCAGAAGTTCCTATGAAGAACAATCACTCAAATCATACCAAGCTTATCAAACTGTTTCTCTCAATATAGCCTTTCAGAGCTCTCATACCATCAAGATTGTTGTTATGGACTTGCACTGATTAGAATATTAGGTTTACTTCAACTCAATTCATTATTCATAAACTCATGTTCTATTTCTCTTTTATAATCTCTGTTTATCATTTCTCTTCTTCTTCAAGAGACTATATAGCATTGGACAAATTTAGCACTAGTCTTTCATTACATCAAAGTGATTCTGAATTTGTGTAGTCAACCTAGTTTATTATGAAATTACATTTTGCATCAATTCTTACTTGTCCATGGTGTGACTTCAATCGTGATTTCTATGCTCTCATCAACTTGAAACTGCTAAGTGCTAACCAAGTAACCAGTACATAGAGACGATGTTTTACTTTTCAAATTAGGCACAAAGATGGAGGGACTTGTACTATTATTGACAATTTATTTCCCCTGATGTTCCTTCTTCTGAATCAGGTGGATGAATTTTCTAAAGAGTCAACAGCATGCGAGACAGAACCGGGGCCTGCCATTACAGCAAGTAAAAGCAATGGCACAGTCTCAGATCATGGTGAGGTTGTGAAGTTGAGAGAGGCAGGGAACCTTAACCTGAAGTGTGTTTCTATGGCAATTTTGGTGGCACTACTTTCAGTGTCAGCCATATATCTTATTAAACAAGAAAACCTTTTCTCTTTGATCAAATTGTTTTGATGGCTGACTCTTGCTGTTGCTGTGTCTGCTGGATTTGATTGGTTTGCTTCTGAATTGTGTTTCTGGGTTTGTACATAACTGATTAGTGCATTCTTTGTGGATGTCATTCGTATTTGTGAAATGTGAATATTGTAAATTAAACTTTTGCTGTAATTTATTCTCACTTTGTCATAAATTAATTTGTGAAAGTTTTCATGCTTATTAGTTTTTCATATTTAAAAAAATAAAAGAGTATTTTTACGGTTTCCCAATGTTTTTCCTGACCTCTAGTGACATGCGTAATCAATAACTACATTTTTTTCACATTTATTATTTTTAAATACAGAATATTATCGAGAAATGTTTTAGATTAGCAGATGCTCCAAATTCAATTTATAAATGGTTCAAATATAAACCGAAAAAATAGCTTAAAAAAAATATGAACTGAAAAATATCCAATTTCAACGGCGTCGTTTAAGTCATCGAATACGGGCTACGGATTCATAACACGCAGGTGACACGCGGCAGCTTATTATAACGTCAATTTAAATAGTGAAACCCTAATTTCCCAACCCTGAGCAAAATAGCCTATAAAATCGAAGCCAGGAACAAATCCATAGTCGCAGCAGAAGCCGATTCACAGGATCTCAAAATAATTTCAGGTACAGAATTTTGACGACGATACAGTATTCAAACTATGCACCAGATAGCCCCTTGCTTCTTTGAGTTTACTAGTTGCAAGGAAATATCGAGAAAAGGGTTTTCAAAGGTGCTAAATCGATGCTTTGGCTCTTACATTCTTTTTATTTATTTATTTATTTTTGTGTGATGAATTGATTTTACTTTTTTCGCACCAAAAATCTGTTTGGCCAAACATAAATCATTTCAAAGGCAAAGCAAATATGATGAAGGATATGATCGGATCTGAATTATTGATGTGGAATGATTTCATATCATTTACAGGTCTTCAAAGTTCTCTGATTTCTTTGCTCTAAAAATTGATTTCATTTCAAAAAATAAAAAATAAAAAATGAAAAAATAGATATATAATTGTTCAAGGCACCTAAATTCATAGTCTGATATATACTCAGTTTTTCAGGCTATACGAGCATGGTGCAATATTAATATTTCTATTTTCATTCATTTTTGCTTGACTTGTCATTCTGATTTGACTTGATCGGTGAGAATCGGAAAGAAAACATGTTTGCATCATTTGTAAATTCTTTTGCTGCTTTGTGCAAATATAACCTCTTTTTGTTGAAGTTTATCGTGTTTAATTGTTAAAGTCGATTGATTATTTCATTCAGGGGATGATGATGTGATGCTTTTGATTAGTTTTAGGTTATTGTGAGGAGCATTTGCTTGTGTCATGTAATCTGAAAGTTTTTAAGTTTGATGTTGGTTTTGTATATTTTGATTAGGGTTAATTGCACAAACTTACCATGTGTTTTTCCTTTATAGCAAAATATTCAACAAATAGCCTTAATCACACAAACAACCCCTGCCATTATCGGTCAACCGTTAGATTTAACAGTTGACTTTAATACTTAAGGGTAACATAGTCATTTTACATATAAAATAAAATTAAAATTAAAAAAATAATCTCAATACTTTGTATAATTACATATCTACCCACAAAAGAACGATAAATAGAACTCATATTTATCTATAATCATAATTCAACCCCAAAATGAAAAAAAAAAAAAAAATAACTTAATTAAATTTCATTCCCATCTGTGATGGATCTGATGGATCTGCTCCATCAGATGATTGGGTGGGGAAAGTCTAAAATGCCCATACGTTTTATTTGAAAAAGACTTGGGGCTGTTTGTTTTTTTCCCAATAAGACTTATTACCTCTTATATCTTAAATTAAGATAAATCAGTTTGTTTGTTTTTTCAACTTATATCTTATTTTAAGATATATATGTCTTTTAGAAAAAGTAAAATTTTTTGACTTTTATCTTATTCAAAAAGTGATACATTAGAGTTTTTTAATAAATTTCCAAAAATATCTTATAACAATTCATACATTTATGATTTTGTCCGCACATAATAAAATACTAAAAATCAATTTTTCAAAAATTCCCAATTTTGAAGAAACCCTAACACAACCTAATCAATTTTATATTTGTAATAAGTCATCTAAAATGAAAAAAACAAACATATCATAATATCTTAATTTATAAGACTTAAAGACTTATCCATATATCTAATAAATTAAGGTCTTATAAGACTTTAGACAAAAAAACAAACAGTCCCTTATTTACCATTTACTCCAATTTTATACTATTAAATAATACTAATATATTTCTTTTTACCTAACTTATAATAAAATCTTGCATCTTTAAACAAAGTAATTAAAAATATATGCAGATCGAATGCAATTGTAATAAAATCTTTAAAAAATTAAAAGAAATTGAATAAATCAAAATCTTTAAAAAAAAATTCGATAAAAAAAGTCTCTAAAAATATATATATATATATATGATTCCCAGATCTTTTTTTTTGTTTTTTTTTTTGTTTTGTTTTGTGTGTGAAGATTCCACACATTTTTAAGAAGTGAAATCAAGATCTGGCTCTCGTCCAAGCTTTGATTTCAACAGAGAATTTCAACCTTGTTTTCCTGAATCCACGAATTAGCCTCTTCCCAATAATTCAATACTTTGAAATCCTAACAAATTCTATATAGAGACTTGTTTGAATCTTCTCACTCTCATGTTTTTCCTTCTTATTCTTTAAAAGAAAAAAGCAAGAACCTTGAAATCAAGAGGGTATTCCTTAAACAATCCAAAAATAGTCACTAAGCTGGTATCTATTTATTCCAACCCATCAACAATTGACCTTTGACCCAAAAAATAAATAAATCAAATTATGGCTTCAGTAGATTCAACAAATCAATAAACCAATCAAGCAAGACTGTCACATGTCGTTCTCCTTCAAATACGTCGGATCCCGCTCGGCCCGATCCCGGAGTCCACAACCTTGCCATCACGTTGATCTTAGCCGTCATTTTCGTGGGCATCGGTTTCTGGAAACTGATTAGAAGATGGAGGAGATTGAGAGCAGATGGTGGGATTAGAGGCGACAGATGGAGGAGGAAGGGAGATGGTCGGGTGTTACGGCGGAGGAGGGAGGGAGGTGACAGAAGAGGGAGAGAAACGATTAAATGATGCGGCGGCGGCAGAGACGATCCAGTAAATCGGTGGTAGAGGAGGAAGAGGGAGAGGAACAATCTTTTGAAGCGGTGGAGGAGAAAGTGAGAGAGATGACATGGGAGGATTCCTCCATTGTTCAACCAGATTTTATCTTCATTGAAGATATAGTTGGAGATCTGGTTGGATCTTCATTGAACAACCTGCTGTGGTTCTTTTTTTCAAAGGAAAAAAAATCAGGATTTCTTTTTTTTAAATCAAATTTGGATGGCCTTGGTAATAACACATATTCACTAAGGGCATTTTAGTTTTTTTAAAGTCAACCGTTAAATCTAACATTTGACAACTAACAGCAGGGGTTGTTTGTGTGATTAATACCATTTGTTGAATATTTTGCTACAAAGGCAAAACACATGGTAAGTTTGTGCAATTTACCCATTTGATTATATAATTATATATTTATCGTTCTACTACTTAGGTTTCAGATATCATATCGTTCTACTTAGGCTTGGGCAAGGTTTACTGTTACGTGTTATCAAAAAAAAAAAAAAAAAGGTTGACTGTTACAGGCTCATTGCAGATTGCAGACCTGACAGAATTATTCCAACCCATTAATTCGACCTAAACCCATTCACAAAATCCATTGTTTGGATTGTTAAAACCCAACAAAAAATAATTCAAATTTAAATTTCTCTTTAAAATCCATTGTAAACTGTGCTAACCCATTAAGTTTTAATTTCTTAAATCGACTAATATAAAATGTTTATATTAATCGGCTAACTAAGAAGTCGAGAGTTTTTTCTTCATTTCTTCCATTCTGGTGATGAATACGTATTGAGTTTTCAGATTACCTATTTAAACAGTGAATGAGTTTGAGTTTTCATTTTTCAAACCCATTGAGTTTAGGTCGAGTAAAAATTGAGTCGATCCAATTACAATACGTATCCGATTTGGTTCATTGCTAAATCTAAATTTATGGATTTGAAAGAATAAAATTAAGAGTTTATTTTTTTTATTTTTTATTTATTTTTATGGGATATTATTATTTTCCACCCTAAATTATTAGGTATTGGTCATTTTGCACCCTTTAGTTTTGGTATTGGCCATTTTCCACCCTGTTGTTAGTTTTGGATGGAAAAGTGTTCTTTTGACATGAGCATAATGTCAAATGACGTTGTTGCCTTTGCACCCTCTCTTTTTCAGTTTTTAAATTTTTTTTAAAATCATCTTCATCACCATCATCGTCCAAAGGTTCCAAACCCAGAAAAAAAATATCAATATTCAACCTAGAAAAAAAATGGTCAAAAATCAGCATCTCCAAAAATCAAATTAAAAAAACACTAACCTAACACAAACCAAACCGATTTCAAGCCACCTAAACACAAATCAAATTGATTTCAACAACTACAAACACAAACCGATCCCCTAAACATCAAAATCTTCATCACCATCATCAAACTCCACAAACCCAGTCCAAACCCAGAAAAAAAAAAAAATTCATAACATCATCTCCAGATTCAATATCTTCATATTCCAAACCCAGAAAAAAAAAATTCGTCAACGTTCAACACACTACACCTGAAAGCAACACCAATTTCGAAACCTGAAACCCAAGAAAAAGTCAGAAATACAAATCAAACCTAGAAAAATACTATACTAGAAACCTAAAAAATTAAAAATGAAACATAACAGAAATACAAATCAAACCCAGAAAATGAAACCACCTACAAAATCCAACCACCACCCCCAATAGAAATCAACCACAACCACTGCCCTAAATTGAAATCAACCGACCACAACCCACACCTTAATTCAAAATCACCTAACCACAGCCACCACCCCCAATTGAAATAGAACACAGCCACCACCCCCTCACCAATCCCCAAAACCAAACCCCTCACCAATCACCCATACCCACCATCGAACGCATATCCCAACACCCAAACCTAGAGAAAGAGAGTTGGAGAGGAAGAGAATGAAAAGAAACAGGGAGAGAGAGAGAGCGCGTCGGTGAGAGAGAAAGAGAAGAAGAGAGTGTTGGAGAGAAAGGGAAAGATGAGAAACGAGGAGAGAGAGAGCGCGTCGGGGAGAGAGAAAGAGAAAACAGTGGTGGTCGGTGGGAGAGAAAGAGAAAGAAGAGTGTGGAAAATAGGTTTGAATTGATTCGGTTTGGAAAATAAAGAAGAGAAAGAAGAGTGTAGAAAGAAATTAGGTTTGAATTGATTTTTTATTTTATTTTTTATATATTATTTTTAATAATTTTTAACTATATCCCGTTAAGTTACGATTATACCCTTACCTACATAACAGAATATTCCATTTTATTAACGGAACAGTAACGATAGGGTGTATTTTGACTATTAACTAAAATTAGAGGGTGGAAAATAGCCAATACCGAAACTGGAGGGTGCAAAATGACCAATACCACATAATTCAGGGTGGAAAATAATAATATCCCTTTTTAAAATGAACTTTTAAGATTGTGACATGGGTCTTTTGTTTTTGTTTTTCTTATAATTTACGAATAAAAACTCTGGTAGGATTAGGGTTGTGCGGTTTCGGGTTGGTTTGGGTTGAAGCTCAATGTCAAACCAAACCAATATGGGTCGGTTTAGTTATATTTCAACCCAAACCAAACCAATGTGATTTTTTAAACTGATCCAAACCAAACCAAAAGAGGTCGAGTTGGTTTGGATAGGTTTATTACTTTAGATTTAAACTCAATTTTTTTTTTTTTTTTTTGGTATTATATTATAAAAAATATTTAAATAAAAAACCATAACATAAAATATTAATTATATATATACATGTATATATACCTGGATTAAAGACATATTTGATAGCATCTATGCTTTTGAAACCCTAATCCATCATTTCATCAAAAGAATTGTATCAAAACAAATAAATAGACTATAAAAGTTTAAAGTAATCGGTAAATATAAAACCTAAACTGAATAGAAAACGTAGGTGAATTTTATATTTTAGTTTGACTTTCTTAAATATGTGGCTTGGTTTGGGTTGGTGAATTATTTCATTCAACCCAAACTGAACCACCTTTAATCGGTTTGTCCAAAAGATAATCCAAACCACTTATTTTTTAAATTTGTAATTGAATCAATCCAAACTTTATGGGTTGGGTTGATCGATTTGGTTCGGTTTGACGGTTTTTTGCACACCCCTAGGTAGGATATCTCACCCTGAATCTACTATTAAGGAAAACAACACATGACATGCATTAGTATTTTCATTCCTTAGTATGGTGATGAACTTTTAAAACCATGCATTAGTATTTTCATTTGATAGGCTGACGCATGTAATCGGGAACAGTCGGAAACCGTGCATTAGTATTTTCGAATTACAAGTTAAATAACTTTTGATTCGCAATAAATAATAGATAATAAAA
The DNA here is from genome assembly GCA_954870605.1 of Acer campestre. NCBI lineage: Eukaryota > Viridiplantae > Streptophyta > Magnoliopsida > Sapindales > Sapindaceae > Acer > Acer campestre. Next base: position 24,102,474 of record OX940806.1, on the reverse strand, counting down.
AAGGACATTTTATCTGCAACGAGCAAGTAACAAAATATACTTGTATATTTACAAGTAACAAAATTTACATAGAAAGATTGTATCGTACAGCAAAAGAGTAACAATTTTATGTCTTTACAAGCTTGCTATATACAAAAGGTAACAAGCACTTTCAAGTTTAAATAGAAGAAGTTACGTTCCGGACTGTACTAATAGTGGTCGATCATCTTGTTAATCTTTGGCAGTCCCAATGATAAATAAGAAATGTGATGTAGCTTGCTTTAGTAACCTTAAGTTGACTTATGATTTTAAGACGTCCTTATTAGAGAACCATTATATATATATATTATATTGTGCGTGCAATGTTGCACCAGTATAAATATTGTGATTATACTTTTTTTGGTACAACCACATCAACTCACATGCGATCATATTAAACTTAAGTTTTGTTTTTGTGTGATCACATGCAACCCATATGCAATAACATTGTACAGGTACTGATATTGACACCCACAAATTTAATTAAAAAAATTATTACAAAAATTGCCCTAAACAAAATGACTAATAACTAATAAGTACAATATGATTAATTAAAAATACCTTTTCTCTCGAGAAAAGTAGTGTGAGTAGAGTTTCCACTAGGTAGAAGGTCTTCTAGACTAGGAGCAGCTGTTTTTTCTTCAAATATTGTGTTTTGACTTTCAGATTAGCTTTGTTCAAGTTTCGATTGGTAGATTTGGGCTCTATTTACGAGAAATTATGTATTGTTTCGAACTGGATGGTGGATATAGGGTTCAGCGGTTTGGGTCTGGCGTTTTGAATTCTTTCTTTCTTTGGTGAAATGTGTGAAGAGTGCGAATGAGATTGCTAGGTTGAGCGAAAACCTCTCAATTAAGGATGAAGATGGGGATATTCTTCAGATTTCAGAGGAGGTGGGAAGAATTGGGACAGAAGAAGTGGATCACTGTTTAGTAGGAAAGATACTGTCAGGTAAAAGAGTCAATAGGGAAGCCTTCAAATCAGTGATTGAACATCTTTGGAGCCCCTTTGGTAATGTGGAAATTGAAGCAGTAGGTGATAATGTTTTCTTGTTATATTTCAACAATCTAGAAGATCGAAATCGGGTGTGGGGAAGGAGTCCTTGGCATTTTGATAAATGACTACTAGTTCTGGAGAAGCCAATTGGTACAGGGGAGATTTCGAAACTAAGTTTCAACAAGGCGGAATTTTGGGTTCAAATTCATAACATTCCGATAATGTGTATGAATCGAAGAACATCGAAGTGGATGGCGGAACAAATTGGGGATGTTGTTAAAATCCCTACGGAATCGAGGGACTGTTGGGGTAAGTTCCTAAGAGTCAAAGTCCGAATTGACATTTCGAAACCTCTAAAGAGGTGGCTTAGACTTAGCTTGGATAAATCGGGGAACTATGTGGTAGTGGGTTTGAAATATGAGAGATTGTTGGAATTCTGTTATGCGTGCGGAAGGGTGGGTCATGGAATAAATGAATGTTCAGTTATTGAAGCGAAGAAGGAAGCCATGGAAGGAACCACTCCCAGATTCGGGTCATGGATACGGGCCCCGCTGTCGGAGAAATCGAAAGACAAATCCTCTTCACATGTTAGTGGTGGCTCTTCAGTCAAAGACAGGTCCCTGGAGAACTCTCAGAAAATGGAGAAGAATAGGGTTTTGGCCTTAGAGGCAGGTCCTTTTGTTATCCAAGGAAGTGAGCATTCAAACACAGTTTCGGAATCTTAGAAGAAGGCGACGGAGGAACACTAAAAATCCTAGGAGCGGGAAAGTTGGAGAAACAAATAGATCTGGACAAAATGTGCATTGGTATTGGGCCCTCTAAGCCAAACTCAAATAAGGTCCAGGTAAGTGAAGAATTGGTTAGTGAACAATCTGTAAAGGCCCAAATATCAGAGAAAGTTGAATCCAGCCTAGAGATGGTATTAGATAAGCCCAACACCTCTGGTCCCAGTCAAGACCAAGTATTCCCAAACCCGTGTTACAATTCTGTAACCAAACTATCTTCAATAATAAAAAAGAAAAAAAATATATAAACATGCAGTAAGAGAAATGCAGAGCAAGCCAGCTACTGGTATGATGGCTAGCCATCTCCAGCGAAAATTGGCAGTTAGTATCTCAGCCAAGAAAATAGTCAGAAGGAACAGTCTCTCCCTGAGTCATACCAAGTCATCCCTTGAGAATACCTGTGGGAAAGGTAAGTTGAAGTCTGGGAATCACCCTCTGATATCCCCTATTCCCTCATCTAACCGTTCTGTTCTTCCTCCTAAGGATCGGTCCCAAGGTTGTAAGAGAAGGGTTATCTTTGATTCCTTGGAAAAACCCAGTGTTCTAGTAAACATTAGGTGCTAGTTGGGGGGTGGACCAGCGCCTAAGCGGATTTCTAGGCGGGCGATTTTTTTTAATTATTTATTATTTTTTTAATATTTTTTTCTACCTATGAAACAAATAATAAAACTCATATTATGACGAAATTCAAACAAAATTATGAACATAATTCTCTTTTTGTTTTTATGTCTTGTACCTTTTTAATATAGTTTTTACTTCTTGTTGTATATTTTAAATTTTTACATTAAGAGAGGGTAGCTTTTGTTATTTTACAAATATGCTTTTTAACAATTTTTTTTTCTTTCCTTCTTTCACAGATTCACGCATCCTTCTCTTTCTCTCTCTCTCTCTCTCTCTCTCTCTCTCTCTCTCTCTCACTTTCACGCTTCCACCATTTTCTCTCATTTGAAGCTTTCTCACTCCTCCATTGAAGCTTGTTTTTGAGTTATTTTTCACTAAATCTTGGTGGGTTTTGTTTGTCAACAACACTCAAATCTAATTTGTGTGTTGATTTTGCATATACTTTCTCCATTGATTCAATTTGTAAGAACACCATTAAATCTTGGTACTGTTTTGGTGGATCTCTGCTGTTATCGGCGATTGGAAGAGGTTTGATTTGGGTTTTATTTTGGGTTTTGGTCTATGGTTTTGATTTTCATGATCTGGGATGGATTTTAGGTTTTATTTTCACTGTTTTCATGTTTTGGTGAACCTGTTTTTTTTTATAAAAAAAACGGGCTAGGCGGGTCAACGATTTTGACCCCGCCTAGACCGATTAATCTCTTAAAATCAGTCCAACTCGATCGATTTTCCGTTGACCACCATTGACTGTCGTTGACTTTCGTTGACCGATTTTTATGGTTGAAATTCCTAGATTCGGTACGGTAGAAGGCCGCACAGAGTCTAGGCGACCGCCTAGACCGATTTTTCGAACACTGGAAAAACCTAAGGACCCTAAGAAATTCAAGGCCGTTGTTTCTAACATTCCTCCAGTTATATCGGTGGAGCTTGTGGAGTAGACCCGTCGAGAGCCATGATAGGCATAAGCTCGAACGTGCGGGCCTAGGGAATCCCTGTACGTTCGCAGCCCTAAAAAGGTTGCTTAAAATACACTCCCCAGACTTGGTTTTTCCATGTGAAACAAAAATGGGTGGCAGTCGTACTGGTAATGTCAGAAATTTGTTGGGCTTTGACAATGGCATTAGTGTAGACTCTTCAGGAAAGGGTGGAGGTCTGTTGCTTCCATGGAATGGTAATTTAAATGTCTTTATTCTCTCTTATTCGTCGGGCCACATCGACACCCATCTTCAAATGGAAGATGGATTTACATGGTGGTTTTCATGTAGGGAAAAATACCGTAGTACACGCAGCGGAAGCGAGACTAAAATAATAGTGTTTGGGTAGCTTTTAAAATTTTTCCAATTATGAACCTTAAACCCTTTTGATTAATCAAACATATATATATAAGAAAGTAATAAAATATATTAATACCTCTTGTAGCGTGATCCGATTGACTTGCGTCGATGGTAATCCGCAAGATCTTCAATCCTAGCACGAACGTGGATCACCTAGGAGCGTGGTCTCCCTTTCTTTGAATTGCAAACCTGTGATTGGATTCAACAAACTTTTCTTGATCCGTTAGTCCCAAAAACAATCTAAAAGAACCTAAGATTATTCCGGTCACTTTTGAGTTCTCAATCTAATGATCGAAACTCGCGTGAACCTTAATCGATATAGTATTCACAAGCTCATAGATGAATAAGCAACTAGAATACAATCAAAGAATAATCTATGTTCTTTTTGTTCTTAGTAGAATAAAAGATTTCTAGCTATGAGTTTAGAAGAAGAAGAAGAAGAAAAATTCTGCACATTAGCACTAGAGGGTGGCCGAAATCTATATGTGGTCTTATATAGGTGGCCGAATTTTTCTCTTCCTTTTTGCCCTAGGGTGGCCGAAATCTCTACCAAATCAAATTAGGGTTGCCGCAATTTCACTCCTAAAATATTGGAGATTTAGTTGCACCCTAATTCCTATTTTGTTTAAGATTTCCAAACCCTAATCCAACTCAATAATCTTTTATTCCTTATTGGACTAAAATAAAAAGACTTCCTATTTGATTAAATAAATAAAATTAATTATTTATTTTCCTTGTCAAACAAGTCTTTCTATTTAATTATACTACTACCAATAGTATACAAATAGGAATCATATTTCCTATTTAGAAAAGATTTGTTACTTTAATTAAACAATTAATTAATAAATTAATTAATTCTTATTTAATTAAATAATGAAACAAAATAATATTAAATGCCATTATAGCATGTTGCCGCCCCATATGTGTATTGGGCCAAATATTATTTTTCTTATTTCATTAAATCCATAGGACTTTAAATAAAAAGCCCACATGTGAACTAGACCCATTCTTACTAAAAGAAACAAGCCCACGTGTTATCCATTAATATATAAATATAATTGTGCAGCCCATTACATAAATAATGTGCAAATTATATTCTTAATATATTAAATTGCAATTCTAGATGGACCCTAAATTGGTCCGGTAGAATATTTCAAGTGATCCATGCAAGTCCGTGTGGATTGGGGATCTTGGCGGGCTATCTAAATTTAAGCTCCAATAGACATAACCTAATCACAATCAACAAATGATTCACTTAGGTCCGATCCATTAATTTTAGCTCATTCCACTAAAGAGCTAAAATTGAACTCTTAAATAAAGACAGAAAAGGAAGATGCTTCCTCATTCATACCCTAGACAATCATATTGGAGATAGTGTATCCTCGTGATTAATATCAGTAATCGCCAAGAGTTCATAGACCGCCTATAACTCTCCAAGTTACCATATTTACTCATATGACCACATTTTGAACTTGGATATTTTGACTTGTCCAGAAGCCATGTTTTCAATAGACACTATTGAAAACTCAACGTTGAGATTTAATATCCAATTACCTCAAAACATCCATATGATGATATTATACTCTCATTTAATAAATGGAGCCACGATGTCCATATCTATAAATGAAGTCCTCTATCGATTAACAAATGAATATCACCAAACTATCGAGGATAGACTATGCGATATAATCGTACTCATTGATAGCTCAAATGATATCACCTGCAACCATAAGTCCATCATTTATTTCAGGATTGAGATAGACTCTCCGATTGTCCTGATAATGAAATTACTTTTATCTACTGACGGTTATAGATAAAGTATTTCATTGTGATCCTGTTCAATGCACCCAGTGCACTAGATTCTTTTGCTCGAAGACACTCCGATGATTTTAGACTCATCATATCTCATTTGATCCCACTCAAATGCTAGCAAAAGAATTCTACAACTTTAACAAGATAAATGTGCCCAACCTTTAACTTAAGTTGTGAACGATATTCAAGACTAACTAAAGAATTGTGTCTACCACATACATATCCAGATGTATGAACAATTCTTCTTTTCTCATAGTCTTTAAACCTTATGATTATTTACTTTAACAATTATTAAACTATAAATGCTATAAGATTTGTTTAAAACAGAAATCACTTTATTAATATGAAAAAGATTGTTAATTACACTATTACACTCTTGCTATTGAGCATAATCCTAACATTTCAGGGTTAAATGGAGATCCTACTTCTAGTAAAAGAATAAATTCCTGGACTTTGTTGTGGAGACTTAGGAGTGTGGACAATCTCCCGTGGGCTTGTAGTGGCGACTTTAACGAATTGCTCAGTATGAAGGAAAAATTAGGGGGCTCAAAACAAGTCATCTTAGGCATGCTCCAATTCAGACAGGCTGTTGATGAATGTGATCTTATTGATTTAGGTTTTTCAGGGCCTTGTTTCACCTGGAACAATAGGAGAGGGGGGAGGTACAATGTTCAAGAGAGGCTGGATAGGGTTTTGGTTAACCAAAGTTGGATAGACAAATTTTGCCATTCCACAGTAGATCATCTGGAATTTAACTCTTCAGACCATAGACCTTTACTTTTGAAATGCAGTTCAAATAGTTCTGTCTCCAAGAAAAGAGAGCGGAGGTTTTCGTTTCGAGCTCTTCTGGCTTAAAGAAGATGATATAGGCAGGTAGAAGAAGCTTGGTTCAAAGGTAACTCTTCTAATGCTTTGGGGACCTATAGTGTAAACTAAACCAGCATGCTTCTAGAATATCGGCTTGGAGTAAATCCTGGTTTATGAATATCAGAAAACAAATTGAGGTGAAAAACAGAAAGATTGAAAAGCTATACAACAACTGTGGTGACAATGGGGTCATGCAAACAATTAAATCCGTTAAAAAGAGTATAGAAAATCTGCTTGAAAACGAAGAGATCTACTGGAAACAGAGATCCAGAGCAGATTGCTTATGCACAGGGGATTGCAATTCCAAGTATTTCCACGCAAAGGCATCAGCAAGGAAGAAAAATGACTACATTTCTTCTCTCCTGGACATGAATGGTTGTCCCCAGAATTCTGAAGAAGGTATGTCTGAGGTAAATCGTGATTATTTCTCTACAATCTTTAAATCCTCTAACCTCTTACCTCAAATTATTAGAAAGTCTACTGCAGCAATTTCTATGAGATTCAATGATGACATGAACAAGGACCTTGACACTGCTTTTAAGGCTAAGGAGATTAAAGATGCCATTTTTAGAATGGGTCCTACAAAGGCCCCGAGACCGGATGGGTTTTAAACAATTTTTTTCCAAAAGTTTTGGGAGTGATTGGTGCCGATATAACCATGGTCTGCCTCAATGTGCTTAATGGTATGTTTTCTATCATAGACTTCAATAGCACAAACGTTGTCCTATTCCCGAAAGTTAAAAATCTCACCTCACCTAAGGATTTTAGACCGATATTTTTGTGCAATGTGATTTACAAGACAGTGACAAAAGTGTTGGCGAACTGTATTAAACCTTTCCTTCCTACTCTCATCTCCAATCACCAGTCAGCCTTTGTTCCAGGCAAATAAATCTTCGATAATGTCATAGCTGCCTTTGAAACTCTCCATTCTATCTCTTGAAGGAAATTTGGAAAAAGAGGTCTGATGACCATTAAATTAGATATGAGTAAGGCATATGACCAGTTTGAGTGGCCGTTTCTCCAAGCTATCTTGGAAAAAATGTGTTTCCTTCCCAGATGGGTTAATTTGATCATGGATTGTGTCGGCACCTCAAACCTCCATATCTTGCTTAACGGTCAAGTTACCTGTAATGTCATTCCCTCGTGGGATCTCAGGTAGGGATGCCCCCTATCTAGAGGTGGCACCGATTCAGTTTGGTTCTGGTTTCGATTTGTAGGGCACCAAAAACTGAAACCGAAACAGAAAAAACCTGTTTCTTACCGGTTTCAAACCGCCGGTTTGGCGGTTCTGGTTTGGTCCGGTTTCGGTTCCGTTTTTTTTTTTATTATTATTATTTTTTTAATCCCAATCAAATAATCAATATTTTAATTCTTTCCAATCATAATTCCAATTTCCAATTAACAAATTATTAAATAAAAATATATTTACAACCATTTTTTCTTTTTTTTCAAATCCCAATCAATATTAATTCTTCCCAATCATAATTCCAAATTTCCAATGAACAAATTATTAAATAAAAATACATTTACAACCATTTTTTATTTTTTTCAATTTTTTTTTTCCTAAATCCCAATCAATATATTTACAAACATTTTCCATTGAAGTATTTAAGTAGTTCACAATGTTTAGAAAAAAATAAATTGACATTTATTAATAAATACAACTTTACAATTTCACAAAAAATAAAATAAAATTAGAAATTGGCCTTGAAGGCTTGAATTCAAATATACAATATTGCAATGTAATAAAATTAAAATTAAAAATATATATATATATATATATATCGGCCTTGCACTTAATTTTTTACCATAATTAAGCTGCCTACGTATCCTCCATCAATGTAGAGGAATCAAATGCCATGTAGTTCTGTTACCTTTAATTAGTTGCTCGATGTTGGAGGTTGGATATTGGAACAGAATCTATTCACTGCCTTCCGTTCTCGTCGTTTGTTCATCTTTGAAGAAGTCGTTCACTATCTCCGGGTGAAGTTCTTGTTGTCTATATTTGGCCTTTGTTCAATCATCAACACACGCCTACATTTCAAGTGATTGTGGACACATAGATGATCGTCTTAGGTCCAAATTATTTCCACCTGCACTAAATTCTTGTTCCACAGCAACTGTAGAAACCGGCGTTCTAAAAATTTGTTTGGCAATAATTGCCAAAATTGGATAATCTTGTTGATGACTCTTCCACCAAGCCTGGATACTAAATTCTTCATCTTTAAATTTATGAGTGTCTTGTAAATACCGGTCAACCTCGGATTCCGTTGAGGATCGTAATTTTTTGGTTCTTTCGAAAAATAGTCGATCCCTTAAACCCCTTAATGTAAATTTTTCAGAATTACTAGTACCACCAGATGTGGGTTGGGGTTGTGAAACCGGCACATTCAAAGACGGACCATATTTTCTAAGATATTCATTGTATAATTCATAAAGCAATTTCTTAACGGAATCACAATACTGAAGAACATCAACTTCTAAATCTAAACATTTGTAATAATTAGCTAAATAATCCTGCAAACATTCAAATTTAAAGCGTGGATCTAAACATGGTGCAAGCAAGTAAATATTTGGAATCTGCCCATAATACTGTAACCATTTTCTCATCATGGCATCAACACATGGACTCAATTGAAGATCAACATCACAATCATTGAATGCACCAACAATATTAACACATTGAATAAGAAATGAATGAGTAGTTAAAACACCAGATAAAGCGACGGTAGCATCATTAAAAGCACGTAACAATTCAAGAATTTTTATACATACATCCCAATGGTTCAATTGAAGAGAAATTGAAGGAACATTATAAGTAATAAAAGAAACTAATAATTCCTTATATTCAACACTTTCACAAAGCAACTTATAAGTTGAATTCCAACGAGTGCTAATATCTCGAGAAATTTTTTTGGGAAGAATATTATTCATAGAGCAATATTTTAACCATTGTTTCTGGATTTTGTTATGCCTCCAGATATAGTTAATACTATCTCTAATTGGTCTAATAAAAGTAGAAAGCTCTACTAATCCAGCTTGAACATACAAATTTAAAACATGACATGCACAACGTTGATGAAATAATTTACCCCCAAAATAGGGATTGCACAATTTTTGTAACATAGGAATAGATGCAGTATTGCTTGCAGCATTATCAAAGCCAATAGCAAAAATTTTGTTTAGGATATTATACTTTTGAAAAATGATTTTAAGGAGTTGAAAAATATTTTGAGCTGAATGCGAGTCATCAAAAACACGAAATGCAAGAATTCTTTTTTTCATGTCCCAGTTATTGTCCATATAATGACATGTGACACCCAAATATGAATGACTACCAAAATTGTCGCTCCATATGTCGGCACATACGGAAACGCGACCTTGAAATTCAAAAAAATATGTTTTCAAATTGTTTTTTTCTCTTCTGTAAATGCTATTTAGTGTACGTGTGAGAGTGGATCTAGGAACACGTTGCATTGCAGGATTTAATGCATTTTGACAATAATTAATAAAACCTACTTTCTCACCAAAACCAAAAGGTAAGTGTTCAGTTGCAACCATTAATGCTAATTGTTCTCTATTGTTTTCAGTCGTGTAATGAAATAATTGATTAGAAGGGGTTGCGTACATAGAGATTTGGGATTGGTTACTCTCTACCGTGTATTCAGATGGGTGATTTTTTTTTGATATGGGACCATAACGTGCCATATCCGAAGTTTCTTCCAACCTTATATTTTCTGCCGCAGTGATTGCACTGGATTTGTAAACCATTATCTACCTTAGTTTTCTTCATATGCACTTTGAAGAGTTCGAACTTCATCGGCTTTTCTTCTTCACCTTCACCTGCAAAAAAAAGCATTCGAAGAGGCTATGAGGTTAGAATTAGATAGATTTTCAGGGGGGGTATTTTGAGCGGGGTCGAGTTCGTTGAACTCGGGAATTGTTACAGGAGGATTAGGAGCAGAAGGGGGATCGGATCCAAACCGATCTTGAAGGAATTGGTGAAAATTCAAATCATCGTAACTGACAGCTTCACCAATATCTTCCAACAAGTTTCGCATTGGACCCTTTCCTCTGTTCACATTTCTTGAACTATCTACCCCACTTGCCATTGAAAAATATGAGTAAAAAATATAAAGTAAGCAAGTAAAAAATAATAATAAATATTTATTATAATAAATAAATATAAATAATAGAATATAGAGTAAAAAAAAAAAGATGATTGAAAAAAAATATATTTTTGAAAAAATATATATGTATATGAGAGAAAAAATTATATTGTTGGAAAAATATATATATAGAAAAAATTATATTGTTAAAATAAATATTGTAAATCAATTTGATGATTGAAAAAATAGTAGATAGTAAAAAATATAAGAAATAATTTATATATGAATGAGAATTAAATAAAATTGTAGAGAGAATTGAGAATTTGAGAATTGAGATTGAGAGGAGTTGAGATAAGTTGAGAGAATGAGAGTGGTGTGAAGAATAATCAAATATGGGGGGGTATTTATAGTATAGTAGAGAGGGGTGATTATGCAAATAAGAGAAATGAAGGGGTGAAAAAAAAAAAATTTGGGCGTTGCCCAGTCAGAAAAATCAGAACGATCATTTTTTTTTTACGTGGATAATTTTTTTTTTTTTAACCGGTCAGAACAGTCAAAATTAAATCAGACGCTGCCACGTGGCAGCGTCTGATTGGTTGATTTTTTTTAATAAACCGCCGGTTTAAATCGTCAGTTTTGGGCGGTTAAATCGTCGGTTTCAGACGGTTAAACCGTCGGTTTCGGACGGTTTGGAGGACTCCCAAACCGGAACCGAAATCGAAACCGGAACCGAAATCTAAACCGAAACCGAAACTGAAACTGAAACCACCGGTTTCCAAACCGACGGTTTTGGTTTTAGTTTTAGTTCTGGTTTGGCCAATCCGGTTTCGGTTAAACCTCGGACAAAACCGATGGTTTAACCGAACCGTTGTCACCTCTACCCCTATCTCCTTCCCTGTTTCTCTTATGCGCTGAATCCCTTTCTTGCCTCATTTCAAAATCTGAGAGGAATGGCAGGCGGTTGAGCATCATGTGTGGCAGAGGTGGCCCTTTGATCAGCCACCTTTTTTTTTTTTTTTTTTTTTTTTGTGCTAATGACAGTATTTTATTTTGCAAGGCTTCCAAAACCAGGCAATTATATTTGTAATATCCTTAGTATTTATGAAAAAGGATTGGGGCAACAAGTCAATATCCAGAAATCTATGGCCACCTTTAGTCTTAATGTTGAGCAGGATGTTACATTGGATATACTGGATTCTTTGAGAATTGAGGTGTACAATGCTCAAGACAAGTATCTAGGTCTCTTAACTCTAGTGGGAAGGAACCGGTGAACATTATTTAACAATATATAGGAGTTCCTGTGGAAGAAAATCCGGTGTTGGATAGGAGACCAATTCTCTTTTGGTGGGAAGGAAGCTCTTATCAAGGCAGTCGCACAAGCTATACCTTTGTATGCTAGAAGTATCTTTAAACTCCCCTCTAGTCTATGTAAGGAAATGACAACAATGATATTGAAATTCTGGTAGGGATCTCGCGAAGGAAAAAGGAAGATTAGTTGGGTCAAATGGGATAGCATCTGTCATCTGAAGCGTTGTGAGGCACTTGGGTTCAGAGATCTGTCCTTATTTAACCATGCCCTTCTTGCAAATCAAGCCTGGAGAATTCTAAAAAATCCGGAAGCCTTAGCCTCGTAGGTCTTGCGCGCGAAATATTTTAGAGGTTATGATTTTCTTCATGCTCCCATAAAAGTGGGTTGCTCCTATATTTGGAGGAGTATAGGTTGGGGTAGATCCCTCCTTGCTGACGGTTTAAGATGGAAGGTTGGGGATGAGAACAATATTAGGGTTTTTTCTGATCAGTGACTTCCTCGCCCTACCACATTTAGGACCATTACCCCAGATCCAAGTTCTGATATTCGTGTAGCGGATCTTATGCATAGATTTTGGCGCGGATGGGACTCAGAGAAATTGGAACATTTTCTGCAACCGGTTAACAGAGACATAGTCAGATCAATCCCAGTAAGCTGGAATGGTGGCCGGGATGATCTTTGCTGGCACTATAACAAAAGTGGTTGTTACTCGGTGAGAAGTGGTTATCGTATGGCGCTTCAACAGAAATTCAATGAGTCAGCATCCAATTATTCCTCCTTTCAAAAGTGGTGGACTATTTTGTGGAGCCTCAAGATTCCGTCAAATGTTAGAATTTTTACTTAGCGTGTTTGCCTTAATGTTGTCCCTTCTCTTGTCAACCTCTGGAAACGTAGGTTGTGAACGATCCTTTCTACCTCTGCTATGCTGCTACGGCTAAGACTATCTACCATGCCCTCTTTTGGTGTAGCGAGGCAAGAAAAGTTTAGTGCTATTCCTAGCAGGGCCGTCTCCAGACATTTTGGGGCCCCATCCATTTAATGATATCAGTAAAAATCGGGGGCCCATATAAAAATTATTATCATTAACATAAAAAAAAAATAGATAAATAATTATTCATTTACCAAATATAATGTAATCCACATAAATTAAAACAAAAAAGATTTATCGTATATAATAACATAAAAACAAAACATTGTTTAAATTTATATTCTTTTTGCTTTCCGAAGTGTAAATTTACGAAGGTGACCTGTCAACAAAGAGAGAGGGCGGTGATTTTTTACTTAGACGATGTCAAACTTAACTAGGTTAGCAACGATGTCTGGTAATCTGCTATGTTAGAATTCTTGTTTTTTTTTTTTTTCTTGACAAATGTTAATTTAGAATTTAGTTGGGCCTTTATGTTTATTTTTGTTAAATTGACTAGTTAGTTGGGCCTGATGTGAAGAAAAACTAAATAAATACAAGATCTTAAATGTTTAAGATTGAGCCTTTTTTAGACTTAAATATATTGGGTATTTGGGTGCTGAGGCCCCTGATTTCAAATAAAAGAAGAAGTAGGTTGGGCTAACTTGGGGCCCCAGCAAATGGCTGGGTTTGCTTGCCCTATGGGCCGGCTCTGATTCCTAGTTTGACAATGTTCTTGCTAAATTATCCAACATTCCAGTTATGGACCTGTTTCGGTTTCTTTTCCCTAAGGTTGGGATTGATGAATTGTCTAAATCTTGCATGTTTGCTTGGGCCATTTTGGCTTAAAGAAACAATTTCTCCAACACCGACAAATCAAAAGACATTGAGTTGGTGGCTTCCTGGGTAGTTGATTTTCTTGCTGAATTCTAAAACTCTTTGGCTGGCCTCTCCCACCCAGTTAGGCCGTCTGTTGACAGAAATAGCAACCAAGATTGGCTACCCCTCCTCATGATTGTTTGAAGTTAAATACATGGATTAAGACACATCGGAACTCCAAGTCGTTTGCCTTTGGAGCTGCCATTAGGGATGACAAAGGTAAGGTTATTGTGGCTAGGTCTAAGAAGATATGTGGCTCCTTTTGCCCTGACACAAGGAATTTCCTTGCTCTCAGGGAGGGTCTCCTATTAGCCAAATTTTACAATATCCAGGTGAAGATTGCTGAAGTGGACTCCCTCAATGTCGCCTCAATCCTTAATTCTTGATGTAGCGGAAGCTATACGAGAAAAACCTGCAAGAAAACAATTAGAAACAACCTACCAATATTTTGTTGATCCGTGCACAGATGCCAGAATATCAGGCTACTGATAACATTCAACTTCGCACACGAAAGATTGTTAATAGGCTTCAAATACTTCAATATTCGCAAAGAATGTTGTACATGGATAGTTGAGAAACAATTTTCTATATTTTTTATTAATCAAAAACTAAATAACAAATTGGATTCAAACAACTTAAATAGGAAAAGCAATAAGTCGACTTCCACAAGAAATCGACTTCTAAATTAACTTAAACTAAAACTGAAAAGAAATCCTATCTAGGAAAAGAGAACAAATCCTAATAAAACAAAGACTACGAAGAAGAGAACAAATCCTAATCTGACTCTGACTCAATGTCATCTAATTCAAAGTTTCAGCTCAAGTTTTCGCGCTACAAAATAGATAGCCGAATTTGGGACTGTTGTGATCTTTTACAGAGGATGGAGTCTTCATAACATCTGTAGGGCTTATCTTGGGCTTTCGGAAACATATTATAATAGATAATCCGACCCTATATGCCCTCTGTAGAGGTTCATGAAGTTAAGCTCGCCCAACTCGTCCAGCTCTCGTCCAGCTCACGTCTTCGCACAACAAGATAGTTGGCCAAATTTAGGCATGTTATGATTTGTTATGGAGGACGAAGTCTTCATAACATCTGTAGGGTTTGTCTTGGGATTTTTGAAAATATATTATAATAGACGATCCGACCCCATATGCTCTCTGTAGAGGTCCACGAAGTTCAGCCCGGATTTGGTTGGTCCACGTGACCCAAATACGAATTCGCCACCCGCTTCATGTATTCCATTGCCTTAGCTGCTGCTGCATCAATTCTTCTTCTTCTGTATTTTTTGGTGATGCTTCCTTTATTGTAAATGATATTAAAATCTTATTTTCTGAGGTTGGTATTGGTAAGTGTCAAGCCTCTCCCAAACCTGGGAACTCCTTGGCCTTCTCCTCTTCAAAGAAGTTTCTTTGGTTGGACAACCGGCCCTATTGTATGCCTTTTATGTTGCAATTTCTTCCTTCTCTAATAAAATTTTCTCTTGTCAAAAAAAAAAAAAATTAAAAAAAAAAATCAAATACTTTCTATGCTTATCAATCTACTTTTTAGATATATCAACAACAAAAAAAATAAATAAATCTATTATTGCCCTAATTTCAAATTTTACTACAATAGGAATAGACGAATTAATGTTATAAACTTTTCACGGTGATGAATATAGATTAAAATTATTTTATTATATAGTTTTTGTAGTTTTAAAATAGATGGAGAGAAGACCGGCAGAAGTTTAGTTTGCTTTTCTTTAACGATTTTGTAAGAGTTTTATTCTCTGAAGTATTTTTTAAACTTCAATTTTATTTTTATTTTTTAAAAAATAATTTCTAACTTAAATTTGGGTGTATAAATAATCTATTTGGGTGCTTTCGGTTAATAAATAAATTTCATTTACAAAAGCTTATTATTGACATTAGTATAGTGCTTATAGTAAAAGTTTATTTAATTTTTTTTTAATAATGGGTGTATTTACAAAGGATTTGGATCCTCTTCTTATCTCATCTTTTTCCTGACTTTTTTAAAACATGTGATTGGTTATTGATAAGGTGATTGTTAAAACCAATCACATCTTAACCACACATTGCTTATATGTCATGAGATTAGATAAGGTCAAGAAAAAGATGAGGTAAAGATATGATCCAAATCCATTTACAAAATGGGTGTATAAATCATATCCTTAATTTGAGTTGCAATATCTTCACCGAACATTATATACTATACCTTAGCTTTCTCTGACTCTCTTAGGAAACTTCTAGTGATAGTAGTTTGGAGATCTGGGAGGGATCGTTTTTTCACTCAGACGGAGTGCAGTTGGGATATGGTTTTCTTCTAGTTTAAATGGATGCCGATGAGGTCACTAAACTTTGCGAGGCCCTTTCTCTGAAAGATAAGGAATGTCCATTGATGCCTCTTCATATTTGGGTTGAAAGATGATGGAAAAAGGCGCTTAGTGTAACGATTGGCTGGTAAAATCAAGTCAAATAAACTGATAAACAGGGACGCTTTCATAAACTTGATGCCAAAGATTTGGATGACAAAAAAAGGTGTTGATATTGAAGTCATTGATGGGAATACGTTTTCCTTTACTTCTAAGAATGCCGAGGATCGTTTATGGGTGCTATAAGGAGGACCATGGAGTTTTGATAAAGCCTTGTTGGTTCTTGAGAAACCAATAGGGAAAGGAGACATTCGACAAATGCAGTTTAATTGTGTAGCCTTTTGGATTCAAATCCATAATGTTCCGCTTTTGTGTATGACGACTGATATATGACGGTTTTTGGGTGGTATGATTAAAGAAGTGAAAGAAGTTGATGATGGAGGAACGGGAGACTGTGCTAGGAAATACATATGGGTTAAGGTGATAATCAATGTAGACCAACCTCTTCATTGCATATTACTTGTGGATGTGTTAGGGGATGGGAAAGAATCGGCAATGTTGTTAAGATATGAGAGACAGCCGGAACATTGCTTCAAGTGTGGTAGGATTCGCCATGTCGTTCGAGACTGTTTAGAGGAGGTTGAAGATAATGGTCCGGAGAACTATAACCTTTTGTTTGGCCCATGGATGAATGCGTCGAGTCCAATCAAACAGGTACATTCCAGACTAATGAGGGAAGGACGTAAACATGGGTTTGCAAATGGTAGAAAGGGTGACCAGGACTCGGTGGCTCTGGTATCCTGAGATTTAGTTTCAACGTCTCAATTGGGTGGTGGCATGGAAGAGAGAATTTCAACAGCGGAGACCTCTGAGATGGGGAAAGCTGTGATAGAAAAGGAGCCAGAAAAATCGGGCTGAGATTTGGAGGTAGAGTTAGGCAAGTTACGTGACAATGTGGAAGTTTCCAATAATCTGTGCAAAAATCTAGGGACCGTTTTTGATAGAGAATCTGTAGTTAAATCTGAGAAGGAAGCTGGTCCAAATAATCCGGTTATGGGTCAACCTATTGTGATTGATTTAATGAATGGAGTAGGTGATGACTCTAACGAATCTCGAATGTTAGGAGATCCTCAAGCCAACTGTAATGTTTTGATTTGGGGAAACTGGGCCTCTAAATGCAGGGTTTGTGACCGGGCTGGGGCCTATTATGGTTACTAATTATGAGAAGAATACAGAAGGTATGGATCTTAATACTGATGTGGGCCTAGAAAGTAGGAGATGTGGAGTTGTAAGGTACTTTCGCCAACTAAAGATGAGGGACCGAGTGGTGTTAACAAGGTAGACCCAAAAACAGGGAAATGGAAACGGTGGGCTCGGGATGGGGTTCACATGCATAGTGGGATTGGGACTGATTTTCGTTTGGGCAAAAGAGCCTTGGTGTTGGAATGGGATGATGATAGTAAAGAGTCGAAAGTTTCTAAGATTTTGGAAGGTTTTTGTGGTGCTTTTAATGATAAATTGACCGACCGATCTCTACCGGTCCACCGGTCGCCATAAAAATAATAGTATGGAATGCCTGGGGGTTAAGGAGCACTCGGGCATTCCAAGTCCTACTTAGACTTCAGCAGGCTTATAAACCAAAAGTTCTATTCTTGATCGACACAAAAACTGATCACTTTCGCATGGAAACCATTCGTGTTAAGCTAGGTTACTCTAGGAAGCTAGCAGCAGATAATAAAGGAACCAAAGGTGGGTTGTGCCTTTTATGGTCGGATTTGGTGGATATTAATTTACTATCCTTCTCTCAATTACATATCGACGTTACGGTCACATCACATAGACAAGCCATGTGGAGATTTACGGGTTTTTATAGGCACCCAGAAGCAAATCAAAGACAACATGGATGGAATTTGTTAAGGCGACTCTATCAATATTTAGATTTACCGTGGGTTTGTCCGGGAGACTTAAATGTGAAACAAATAACGGTGTGTTCTAATATTAATCTAGAAGGGGGTGAATAGATTTTAACTAAATTTACCCAATTTTCGTGTATGGTCAAGATTACGAAAATATCCCTAATAGACAATATAAATATAACAAGTGTAATAAGGTGCGAAAATTAAATAACACTTGATATTTATGTGAAAACCCTCAAGGGAAAAACCACGGGCTAATAAATGAGCCACACTCGAACCTCAAATCCACTAAATGTGTTAAAGATTATAACTTAATCCCCGTATATAATCACACACCTACCCAATCCAAGTATGAGTGAACCTAGTCCTGATGCTTGTGATTTACGCAACCTAATCCCAGAACCAACACAAAACTTAGTTCTCAATGAAGAGAAAGCAACCTAAGTAAATATGTGAAATACTCAAAATGTAACAAGAGCTAGGTAACCCTATATGCTTATCTAGGATGATGATTTATCAATTAAAAACAATCCTAAATATCAAAAGCTAAATGACATATCATAAAGCTTAGCTAATCAAGATTAAGCAAAACTTAGATAACTATCACAATACAACACTCAATCATGTCATCACAAACAATCTCTATCGTGTTTCTAGCATATGATCTAAAAACATACAAGTGAATAAAGAGATGACTTGATATGAAAAACATTAAAATTAGATGAGATTAGTGAAGAACATAGCAATAAAGATGTGATGATGCAAAACCATGCATGGATGCATCCTATATGGTCATGGATGATCGTAGATGAACTTTTATGAATAAAGGAAATGCTTTGAGTGTTTAAAGGTGAGTTCTTATGAATTTTTTCTCTTGAAAAATATTCTAAGGAAAAATATGATATTTTGAACTCTTAAAAATGACCTAAAATCATAGAATGATATATATAGAGGTCGCAAGTGAAGTGAGGTCGTTTTGAAAAAAATGCACCAGATTGTGCATTGTGCGCTAGTGAGCTACGCTGGTGGACCAGCACATGACCAGCGCACGATCAAAACAATGCACGGGCGTTGGTCAACTAGCACTGATCAATAGCGCATAACCAGCGACAGTCTACTGGATATGTTGTGCTGGTGGACCAGCACACGACCAGCGACAGATACCTGGGCAATCTGCGTTGGTGTGCTGTGCTAGTCTTGCGCATGACGACCAGTGCACTTCACACTTCCTTCCAGCTTCTCACAAACATGCAAGTGAAGAAAGGTGAAGACAATGCGTTAACCACCAAAATTGGCAAATGACCAAAGAAGAATTTTCCACCTCGATACAAGGAAGACATAGGGATCCAGACAGTATCTAGCTACCACGTAAGGGGGCGGGATCCCACCAAATCCAAAAGAAGGAGGACCTCGATTGATCTGAATACATTCCCCATCCAACAGGATCAAGCCCAGTCATTTCCCAACTTCTCAAGGACCCTGCTAGTATCTTGATTCACAAGCATTGCCCCGAGCCGGGCTACTCATAGAATCCCTCCAATGGGGTCCAACTAACCATTCCCTGGTTTCCTTTGGACCCCGCAACACCCCGACATGGAATTCCACCAAGTATCCCGCTACAGTCTCGCTCTATTTCAACCCTCAAGTAGCAGCATGATGCATAATAGTTCACACCTCTTGGTATAACCGGCCCACCAAGCAGGAAGATACTTAATAAAACGCCACCGTCCAAACAAAACAGAGGAGATGTACTCCTTCCCGCCAACTAAGAGTTTTATTTTAAGTAGGTTAACTCAATTAGAATCCTCCTAGGAGGGAATGATTTGCTTACGAGATTAACTCCTCCTAGGAAGTAAAGACTAGATTTTGCACGTAAAAGCTCCGAGATTATCTCCTAAAAAGAAAGAGGTCCTGCAATTGCCAAACCCTAGACTGAAATTATAGAAGTGCATGGCAAGCAACAGGACCTATATATACAACATCTTACTCACCAGAAAGGGGATCGGAAAATGATTGCCAAAAACCCTACGCTTAGTTCTACTTATCAACACGCACGAGTTCATCACCACCACCATCTCTATTACCCATTAAATCCCTATACTTTGTCATTGATTCAGAAAAAAGACAACTCTTGTAATTGTAATACAATGTGATGATCAATAAATAGCTTATTTTATTTATTTTCTCGTGCTCCAAAATCGTGTATGTATTATCAAGGACGCAATCGGTATCGAACTGCTTGATACCCCTCCGACCGGGGTCAATTTTGATCTTGGTTCCCTTAAAGTCGTTATTTGGAATTTCACCCCAGTGACGATTTTTCGGTAACACTTTTGGCGCCGTCTGTGGGAACTTATCCCAACCATTATTCAAAATAGCCTAGTTCTGCTTAGAGATCCTTAGAATGAGACTTTGATCCTCCCAGGATTATCCCGAGCCATCAGGACCCCAGTCCCTCGCTTCCACTGAAAGAGCTCAAAGGCAGGGTAAAGGTGCCAGGAATGAGAATCCTCCACCAGTGCCCCCACCAGCTGCAGACCTTATGCCTCAAGACCCCACTAGGCAAGAAGTCGATCAGGATATCTTAGAACAGCATGCTACAACATATATAGAAGCCATCCGACTCCGGATGATAGCCCAGGGGATCCCCTTCGAAGCAGTCGGGTTCCCAGGAGACGTTGGCCCAAGTACCCGAGTACCACTGTTTGACCGATTGGGTCCACCTCTCCCAGTCCGATAGACGGATCTCAGACCCAGACTAATGAAGTCCGCGATTGAAGTTCCCCCTATGAGGGTCTAATCTCCACCAAAACTAAGGGCAAAGGAGAAAGATCCACATCCCGATTCAGAAGGAAGTGCCAGATCCCGAAAGAGCTCCAAAGAAAGATATCAGAGAGTAAAGCGAAAGGAGGTGGTCATTGATTCGAAAACTTCGGACGAAGAGGGTTCAGTAGCCCGAATTGATTGAATGAAATTGTGGTCTTGGATTCTTTAGATCCAAATTGATTGAATGGCACAGAAAAATTCTATTATGAGAATATATATATATATATATAACTGTTTAGTGACTAAAATGTTAAAGGAAATTAATTATTTTTTTTCTCATTAAATTTACGATTTCTGTTTAATTTAACAATTACTAATTTACTATTCTTAGAAAAGTCGATTTCAAAAATAAATAAATAAATTGAATATTTATTTTGTTTATTCTCCTTATTTGTCTCTATTATTTTTTAGTTTTTGTTTTACCATATAAATATATATATACCAAACATAACTTTTCTGCTGTCTAGCCTTGATTGATATATATGAAAACTGTGACGGCGTAAGATTCCATAATACTTGAATCTAATTAATGTGAGTATAAAAGATGTTGGATATTTTATTTAAAATTTCAAAATATAGTAATTATATTTTATTAATATTAGAAGTCGTAATTGTTTTATATGAGTAATTACGTAACCGTTAGGACGGTTTAATTAAAATAAATATTTAACCATTATTCAAATTAATTGTATTATTAATGATGATATTAATATGCAACCGCTATATTTCGAATTAATGGTGTACATTTTTTAGTTTTTAAATAGTGCCACATCAGTATTTCTATTCAAGTCAGTAATCAATCTCTCAATCCTCGTGGGAACGATCTCTACTCATTCATTATACTACACTCCGACCTCGTACACTTGTGAGAGTCACACTGTGTGTATAGTGGACCGATCAGATGCTCTAATGCAGCTGTGCATATTCAACTTCAAGTTGATTTGGTAAAAAAAATATTAGACATTGTCAACATGACCATTTACTTTCAGATGGTCTGTTACACAACTATTTTTTTGGTTGACTCAGCAAATATTTAAAATTGGCATTAATTTTTCATCTATTTTTGGTAAGGAAATAAAATAAAAAGAAAACAGGAAACAAAATTGGACACATCATTAAAAATAAATATGTTTTAAACAGAAGCATTGGAGACAAAATTTTGAGTTGATAATCTATCAAGTCTTGATATTGTTGTCATGCCAACGATTATTGGAATGCAAGCCACTTTTGCATTGAAGATGCTCTAACATTAATTGTCAAACATATGTGATTCTACTTGTAAGGTATATTTTTTGTTCAACTTTCCATATTTAGCATCCTACAGCCATATCTATTACAATATTAGACCTAACAATGAGTCATGTTATTGTGAATTTGTGCCATATGGTGTTTGTGTCGTATTAAAATCATCTCACCTGAACACGATCCATTAGCTTAATGAGTTTAAGTATACAAACCCAAAACCGTTTGTTAAATTAATGGATGACCCAACTTTTTGTTGTGGTTTAAATTAATGGGCATCTGAAATTTACTGGAAATTGGCTGTAACTAATTTCAAGAAAGTATAATACCATTACTTTTAGGGTTAGGGTTAGAATATAATGATATAATTAATTTATAGTTTATAGTTTTTAATTTAGAAATTGGAAAAAATAAAGAATTTTTTTCTCTTTCAATAAAACATAAATTTAGGAATTTTTTCCTTTTTTGAAAAATAAAATAAAAAATTAGAGGTTTTTTTTTTAATTAATTATTAAAATATATCCTAATCATAATTATAGAGATATTGTTTTATAAATTCCATAACTTGATTTTTAAAATTTACTATTGATTCATTAAATACAAATATTCTTTTTAATAAATTTCATAAATACATTTTAATAAAGAAAGAATTAACGTTTTTTCATTAAATACAGAGATTCTTTTTGATAAATTTCATAAATACATTTAAAAAACAAGATTCTTTTTAAATTTACTATTGAGTCATTAAATACACATATTCTTTTTAATAAATTTCATAAATACATTTTAAAAAAATCTTTATAGTAACGGGTTGTTAATGAATTAACGGTTTTTCAAAGGTAAACCCAAAATCGACCTACTATATTTCTTGTTTTAATGGGTTAACTCATTAGCAACCTGATCCAATAAACTAGACCCATCAATTGTTATTTTCGAATGAGTTTGGGTTGTGCGAAATTTTGGCAGATCTACATATTATTATGAAAATAAAAGCTATATATAGACATAGATAATTAGCGATGTGTAAGGATGCACATTGGGGAAATGGGGATGGATATAGGTCCCCCCATCCCCATCCCCACTTCTCAAACCCTTCCCCATCCCTCCCCATTTCCCTATTTGGGGAAAATGGGGATGGGGGAGTTTTGGGGGGAGGTCCCCCCATCACCATCCCCATTTCCCCATTATCCCCGTTTTTCCCCGTTTTTCCCCGTTTCCCCGTTTCCCTATTTCCCCATTTCCCCATTTAACTGAAAATTACAAATTAAACTAAAAAAAAAAAAAAAACATTCCATTACAAATGTAAGAGAAAATACATTTCAAAATAATGTCATATATATATACACATTACAAAATAATGTCAAAGAAAATACATTACAAAATATATATAAATATATAAATATATATAATTATTTTTATAATATTTTAGGGGAAATGGGGAAATGGGGATGGGGGGAGGTCTCCCCATCCCCATCCCCATTTCGATTTGGGGATGATTTTCATCCCCATCCCTCCCCATTTCCCCATTTTCCCCCAAAAAATCTCCCCCAAATGGGGATGGGGAAGCGGGGAAATAGGGATCCGGGGTAAAATGTGCAACCCTAGCGATGTGTATCTATTTGTCAATTACCATTATATTAAGATACAAAATTGGAATTTCTAGCATTAATTGTCAAACAGATGTGATTCTACTTGTAAGGTTTATTTTTGGTTAACTTTCCATATTTACCATCCTGGTGCCAGATCCATTACCATATATAGACATAGACCGTTAGTTCAACTCAGAGTTGATTCAACTTGTCAAAAAGGAGACTTGAACACAAAACATTTAACAAAATTAAAATCATGTCATTTTTTTTTCAAGAAAAACGAAATTAACATCATATTACACCATCTGCATGCAAAACCCCACAACCAAAAACCCCCCTTTTTTGAACCACCTTCAATACAAAATACGATCAAATGGACACTATTAACTTACCAGTATCATTTTGCTACTCTGTTGCCGGTGATGAGAGATCCTCATCCTCTTTTTGGTCTCTTTGAAGCTTCAAAGACCGTTTGTTCAAAGGTTTTTGGACAGTATTCGTAGAAGGCGCGAAGCTTTGCTATTTCTTGTAAACTAATGATCGAGTGGGGACCGAAGTCAATTGCTTTGTTTTGATATAGGGATTCTAAGGATAGGGATGTATTTTCCCTTTCAGAACAGATGCCTTTTTTTCTTTTTAAATAGTTTATTTTTTATTTTTTTATTTCGTTTATTTGATAGTGTTACACATGGAACATAGCTGTAATGCACCTATGCAATGATGAAAATGCCCCTGTCTCTGTTAAGTTAGACTAATGTTTGACCAATAAAATGACCAAATTGAGTGGTTTTTTGTAAATATAGAGCCCAATCCTACAAAAATGTATAAGAAATGAGTAAAAGATAGATATTTCAAAAAAAAGAAAGGGACTAAATGAATAATAAGTGATGTGTATCTATTTGTCAATTATACAAAAGTGGAATTACTAGCTTTTATTGTCAAACAGATGTGATTCTACTTGTAAGGTCTATTTTTGGTTAACTTTCCATATTTACCATCCTACTGCCAGATGCATCACCATATTATTATGGAAAATAAAAGCTATATATAGACATAGATTATTAGCGATGTGTATTTATTTCTCTATTACAAGGGATGGCAAAAACCTGTGATCCATTACCATAAAACATGTGATCCATTACCATTTGTGATCAATTTTATTTTTTTTCCAATGTAGATTCTGTTGCTGTTGCTTGATACTACATAATTCTCATTATATTAGGATACACAATTGGAATGTCTAGCATTAATTGTCAAATAGATGTGATTCTATTTATAAGGTCTATTTTTAGTTTAACTTTCCATCTTTACCATCCTACTGCCAGATCCATTACCATGTATAGACATAGACCGTCAGTTCAACTCAGAGCTGATTCAACTTGTAGAATTTGCTAGCATTAGAATTAATTGCTCTTAGAGCTGACCAATGAATATATAGTTGGCATCAAATTAAAGTCCTGTAATTATATATAAGCTGGAGTGCTGGACTGTTGGAGTATAGAATCAACTTGCCCTTGCTTTTTTTTAAAAAAAAAAATGGATAAAATTTCTTCTAAGAGAGCATTCTCGGTCATCATTTTGTTGTTCATAGCATCTTGTTAGTCTCTCTCTCCTCATACAAAACTGCTAGTAATTTTGTTGTTCAAAAGATATTTTCTATATATTATATAATTTTCTTATCATATTGTGAGAGTAGATTTTTCCCAATTAGAAGAGTAAATATTCAGACCACACATATAATGATTGATCTATGATACTCGTGACCGACCTTTGACCACGTTTCGTTTTTTTTTTTTTTTTTTTCTTTTTTTTTTTCGGATGCAAGGATTTTAATCTACAAATATATTATATGTGAACATTGTGAAATACAAGTTGGATATATAATATGTGAAATTTTACATGTTGCAGGTTTGTTGGTTGTAGAAGCACAAATATGCAGCTTTAACTTTGCAAATCCAGAACAAGCTGGAGAACCGTGTCCATGTAGACAACAAATTGACTGCCACAATTATTGTCGTCCTGGATGCCCTTACGCTTGTAAACTTGACTTGTGTTATTGCCCAGAGGACCCGACGAACCCGTCGTGTTAATGAAGCCTGAGATATACATGCTTCTTAATTACTCTATTTATAATATGCAATAAAAGTATAAAACATCTCATTTGAGTTGTTGAAATATATTATCGACATCTGATCATATTGAAATTCATAGTTGCATAAGAGGGTTTTTTATTTATTTATTTATTTATTTATTTTTTATTATGGATTTGATAAATTTTGATGCTGATGATGAACTGTGAAAGTGTTTCCGACAACTCAAAAGTTTAAACACAGTTTTTATTATATTACAGCAACTCAAATATGTTTTAATATTACATTAACGAGATGAGGTTAGTCTAGTGATTTACTTCTCACACCCCTCTCGAAAACGATTTTCCAGGCTATTTCATGTCTGTAAATAGTGAAAACATATATTTTTGTTGATCAGTAGCCCATCTCATATATGTCTGTGGCCCAAAGAAGAAGCCCAATGATAAAAGGCAGTAGAAGCCAGTAGAAGCGTAAACAGAATTGCTCCCAGTCTAGATCTGTTACCCACTTATTTATACGACATCGTTTCATGGCTCATCAAGTTGACAATGCTGAGTCAAGATTACATGCTGATTTGGCAACAATTGATTGGCTACACTTGGGTGATGTGGATCTTATCTAATAAGGCATATATAACCTGAAGCAAAGGAGAGAGAAATCAGTTTTTGGATTTCTAGGGTTTCGTTTATTTCTTAGATGTTTTTTCTCTCTGTTTCCTCTTCTTCTGTTCTTAGTGTTCATATTGAATATCAAGCTTCTCTGTTGTGAATATGTGAGAGTGATAGAAGAATAAAAGAGAGATCTGAGTGTGGTGGTTCTATGGATGTAACTTGTGAGAATTTCTGAGTTGTATCTTAGGTTGAGGGTTTGCTATAGGTCGTTCTGGTTGAGTAGTTGTGTTATGGGTTTATCTGGAAAAAAATTATAACAGTTAATCTCAAGAATCTAGTATACTAAAATCTAGACTAAAACGCACGTACCCTAAGATTATTTATCTGAAAAAATCTAGACTTAACCCCACCCTTTTATTACAAAAATACTCATGCACTATAATTCTAATACTCTCAAAAGTCATGCAAGGATGATTCTCTTCTCAAGAAGAAGTTGAACATGGTTAATTCTGCCGATCTTGGTTTAATAAAGTAGGCATTGTGTAGAAATTAAGGGGGGTGTATATGATTGAGATTTTAATAGACAATTTTGGGAAGTAAAAATCTGGTGGCATTGAATTAAGACTTTTTAATAAGTTGGATAAATCTGGTGGTATTCGATTAAAACTTTCAAATTTTTTTAAAAAAATCAATGATATCTTGTAGTATTGGATCCAGTCTTTCAAGATTTTTTTTAAAAAAATCTATAATATCTTGTGGTATTGGATTCAGACTTTCAAGAGGTAGCAAATTGTCTGGTGGTATTGGATTGAGATCAGGATTTATAGGATTTTATGACAAAATAGACTTTCTAGACTTTTTAGTGATAAATATAAATAGCTAGACCTCAAAATTGTATTGCCCTCTCCCATCAAACTTTTTATGCTTGGTCAAGACTTTTTGGAAAATAGCAACAAGACTGTGAAGAAACCCTAACAATATACCAGATTCAGGTAATGATCATATTGTATCTTGCACTGCCTATAGTCTTGTAATTGGGTTACATATAATTGACCTTGGTTGTCATAATTTTAACAATCCAAGAAACTTGCCTAGTTGTGGAGATACATGCACCACTTTTATGATCCCAATTGTTTTCTTCACGCCACCTAACTTTGAAAGAATATATATTTTTTAACAAGTGAACTAATAAACAAAATCATCAATTATAGGCTCCTATATTTCTATCAATGAATCCACATGCTATGATGGTTATATGGTTAATAATTACTAGTTCAAGATAGATTCAACTATATATATTTTCAAGATGATTTACTAGTATTAGCATATTATATACTTATTTCAATCATGTACGTAGGAGGAGCCGATGAAAGCAAGCACACCATGAGTCATGATTCATGACCATTTCATACCGATATATCTTCCTTAAAATTTTTGGACCCCTCTTCCACCACTCTGATAGTGGATAGGATGATCGTTACAACAAAAATTTGTTTTTATTTTTAAGGTTAGGGTTTAGGGTTATTTTTTATAAGATTATTTTTTATTTCTAAGATGATTCAACTATATATGGTTCAGGCAGATATGGTTATTTTTTAATAAGATTATTATTTTTGTTATGTATGAACTTCACCGGAAATTTCCAATATGTTTTTTTAATTCAATTATAGGAGTACTGAAATTGTAAAACTAAAAAAAAATATTCCTTCTATTTTCAAACATAACCATTTTTTTTTTTTTTTTACTTCTCTGTCAAAAAAATAAATTATACAGGTCCTCTGTCACCAACTTTTTGTATCTCTAGTTGCTTGGTTGATTTTGAGCTCATTATCTTCAAACCTTTTTCTTTTTTTTTTGAAACTTTTTTGTTTATTAATTTAGTTTTTATTTATAGAATTTTGTTTTTGGTTTGTGAGTGTATTTGGAATTTATGTGTAGAAATATATGTGATTGTTGATTGTTCGTTGACTTGTGCACAATACTTTCTTTACATTTTTCTCTAATGAATTTCCTATTAAAGAAGAATCTGCATTATCATCATCACTGATTGTTGAAGAAGAACTTGAATAACTAGTTTTACAAACCCAAGAGCAACGGAGAGAGGAAGCTAATGCATGGAGACTTATCATATTTGACTATATGTGGAGAGAGAGATATTAGGCTCTGGGAGGATTACTAGTTTCAGCAAAAAAAAATAAAAAAAAATAAAAAAAAATCAATAATTAGATGGCTTGAGAGATATTAAACAATATTATACATATAAAATGGTTGTTGTGCTTGTTTTTTAGAATTTCAAATGTTTTGATGGTTATTATTCATACTATTGTGGTATTTGTTTATTTACATTTTCATTGTGGGTTGATGCCTAATCTAAATGAGTACATCTTATTTGAGTTTTTTCAACTCAGACCAGTTACCTAATTTGGGTTTCTCAACTTGGGTATGTGTGTTAGCTAGCAAATTTATAGAGCCTATATTAAAATAAATAAATAAATAAATAAATAAAATAAAAAATCTTTAAATAAAGTCTAGATAATCATAATAGTCTATAAATAAAGTCTAGATAATCCTAATAGTCTATAAATAAAATTCAAAGACTCTTTTTAAAAAAATTCCAAAATCTTGAAAGTCTAGTTCATATTATCCTAATAGTCTTTAAAATCCTAAAAATTCATAAAATCCTGTCATCCAAAAATTGTCTATTAAAATCCCAATCCAATACACCCCCACTAAACTAAGCCTAGTTTAAGTAAAATATTGTTTTTATTTTTTTTTTGTTTTTTTATTTTTTTTTATTTTTATATTGTTAATCTGTTTGTAGTTCCTAATCATTTTGAAGGATATAATGAGAAAATCATTTATTTATTTTATTTTTTATTTTTACGTGATGTGGAGAGGAATTAGGTCTAAAGAGTTATGTTTGGAATACAAGTCTAGAAGTCTAACATTATTCACAAATTAAACAAAGATCAGATTAACGATCTCGATAGTCCTTTGTAATAGTTCTTATAATACTTAAAAAATAAATTAATTAATTAAACAAAGAGATTAACTAGACAACCCAACTTGAAGGGGCGTTGCTCGATTTTTTTAAGGCCGAGCTAATCTAAAATTGATATAAGATTATACTAAAAAGGTTAGGTTAAAACAACTTAAATTTAAGACTTAAAATTTTGAATCATGTATCTTAATCATTCATGTGATTTTAATCCAAGAGTTATAAATATATTTAAATCTCAACCTTTGGATTAAAAGCATATGAGTGGTTGAGATGTTGAAGTAAAAATTTTAAGTCACAAATTTAAGTTGATTTAACTTGACATTTACTAAAATTACTAAAATAATATTAACTAAAACTAAAAAAAAAATAATAATAAAAAATAAATAAATAAAAATTGGGCAGTATCTCAATTCTCTATATTTATGTGACGATTGGATTCACATAACACGATGCAAGTGAAATACTTCATTAGTGATGCGTAATTGTGTATCTACTTGACTATTTCCTCCGTAAGGGGTAAATTCATAACAACCAACAAAATTACTATCTTATTATTTTTAGCAACTTGAATAGATTTTATTGTTTTTAGAGATCTTCCTTTGACAATCTAATTATTTCTTTTTACATTTATTTTCTAAAGACACCCCATTCTCAAAATTTAAATTTTAAAAAATTCTAAAGACTCTTTCTTTTATTCTAAGATTATCATTTTTATCTTTTGACACTCCTATTCTAAAGATACTCCATTTTATTTTAATAAAAGTTATGACGAACTATCTTAGTCTTTGAATTCATTCGATGAGTAATATTTTTTTAATTAAATTATTAAAAAAAAGAAATTATCTCTCATAAATCATTAGATTAAATATTACATATTAAACACTCTCTCTTAAATTTTTAATGACCATATTAAATTCTCTCTCCTCCAAAACATATCTCTAATTTTCTATTTTCATTCTTTCTCAAGCAAGACTAGCAATTAAGAAAAAAAAAAAAAAACTTAAGAATAAGATTGATTTTTAGGAACCGTATATATGTAATATTAAAAACAAAAACTCAAAAAAAAAAAAAAGTGCTCTTTTATTCAAAAAAAAAAAAAATATGAAATATGAAAATGTTTTTTGTTACTTTTGTAGGTATGT
This sequence comes from Acer campestre, assembly GCA_954870605.1. NCBI lineage: Eukaryota > Viridiplantae > Streptophyta > Magnoliopsida > Sapindales > Sapindaceae > Acer > Acer campestre. Next base: position 24,072,049 of record OX940806.1, on the reverse strand, counting down.
GATTGCCTAGAGAACTTTAATTCTTTCATTAATCTTAGAAATTCTAAGTTTAATCAAATCTAATTGCAACAAATCAAATTTTCATATATATATATATATATATATATTTTTTGAAAAACAAGGTATTTGTATTGACTTTTTAATGTATATAAATATATATACATATATATATATATATATTAGTGTTAGTAAAAAACTAAAATATTCATAAGTTTTTTTTTTCTTTAACTATTAATTAGAGATTGATGGAGAAAGTATGGAGATATGATTTTTTTTTTTGAAAAATGGAGAGAGAGAGAGTTTAATATGTAATATTTAATCTAATGATTTAGGAGAGAGAATTAATAATTTAATTAGTTTGGGATGTCTTTAGAATTTTTTTTTGTCTTGATTAGTAATTTAATTCATGTTAAAATTGTCATTAATAAAAAAAAAATAAAAAAATTGGAGTGTAAATAGATAATTTTTTTTTTTATTGGAGTGTAAATAGATAATTTTTATTTTTTTTTTTGGTAAGAAAGGGGGCTACAGAGCCCAGACAGAAAAGAAAAAAAGAAAAAGAAACTAAGAACCAGGAACCATCCTGGTGATGGCAACACCCTTACGATCATCCTCAAGAATACCAGACATCTGGGAGGGAGGATCTTCAAAAACCGTGGTACCCAAGATCAGCAAGTGACCTAAATTAGCAAGAAAGTCAGCAACCCTGTTACTTTCCCTATAGATATGATGAATAGAACAACTCCAATCGTGTGCCATAATCTTTGACAAGCATGCACAATATTGTAAAGCGGATGATTATGAGAAATATCACTCTTCAGAAGGAGGACCGCAGCTTGAGAATCAGACTCCACCATCACCTTCCTGAAACCAGTCGACCAAACTAATTTCAAGCCTTCAAAAATACCCCATATCTCAGCCTCCAGAACACTACCCACACCTCTATTCAACGCAAACCCAGCAATCCAGTTCATTCTGTCATCACGAATAATCCCACCAGCAGAAATCACACCACTATCAGGCCTCAAACTACCATCAACATTCAGCTTAATCCACTCGTGAGGAGGAGGGAGCCAAGAAATGTGGCGAGTCACCAGATCAGTCTCAATGACCAGACCAGAATTCGCATCCATCCAATCCTCCATGAGCTTCACGATCATCCTCCCAGGGCAAATCGGAAGTTGAAAAGTATGATCAAAAACCTTCGCACATCTCCATTTCCAAATGAACCAAAGAGACACAGCAAAAATGAAATAATTTGAAAATCTTCCAAGCCACAGCTTGCAGCAGCTTAGATTCTCAAACATCCAAACCTTCCAGTTAGTCTTGTACGCAGAAGTTTGAGTAATCCCTCTGTAAATATCCTCTCAAATACCACAAGAAATTCTGCACCCACGAAACACATGGTCCATATCTTCAGTCACCTCATTGCATCTGTCACAGGTAGAAACCGAGGTCATACCCCTTGCAATTCGCTGCTCATTCATCAGGATTTTGCCATGAAGAAAGGTCCATAAAAAATAAGTCACTCTAGGAGGAAGCTTTAGTTTCCAAATAAATTTCCATTTCCAAACCTCAACCTCGCTATCCTTAAATTGACTCTCGTAAGCACTACGCACCGAAAAATCACCATTCTTAGAAAACCCCCAAATGGGAGAATCCCCAACATCCTGGTTTCTATCAATATGAAGACTGAAAATTCTGTGAACAATACTCCAAGGTAAAACAGAGGACAATTTCTGCAAGTCCCAATCATTCAAACTCACAAAATCGCTCACCTTCTCCTGAAGTTGGATATCGGACAGAGGAACAGAGGCGTGCCACCGCAGCTCATCCAAACCCAGAACCCACCTCTCAGTCCAAAAACCAACATGCTGCCCATCATCAACACGCTAGTGCATCCCATCAGAAAGAAGTTTAGCTTCAAAGGAGAAACCTCTCCAGGTACTAGAACAGCACCTGACCTTCCAATTATCAAAATCATTAACGAGCCCCCTTTTACGATATTTTTTTATTGAGCAAATTCCCCCATAAACCAGAATCATGCTGAGAAAGCCGCCAACCTGCTTTAGTAAGCAACGCTTTGTTCATCAACTTAGTTTTTTTAATACCCAGGCCACCAAGATACTTAGGCAAGCAAACCGTATCTCAATTCAGCAGATGGATCTTCCTCTTATCAGAAGTATTGCCCCACAGAAAATCCCTATTCATTTTATCAAGCTTATTACACACTTCCAACGGTAGTTTTATAGATTGCATTGCATAAATAGGAATAGCCGAGGTAACAGCTTTAATCAGCGTGCATCTTCCAGCAAAAGACAATGAAGCACTCTTCCAACCCGCCAGTCGTAATTGAGTTTTCTCAATAATTTCTTTGTACCTACCCTTCGTGATACGACCATGAATTAAAGGAACACCCAAATAAGTACCCAAATTACTAGTTACGGGCGACCCACAAATAGAAGCCAAAAGCTTTAGCATTACTACAACTCACATTCTTAGAACAATGGACTCTTGATTTGGGAAAACTCACATGTTGCCCCGAAATATCACAGAAAATATAAATATATAATTTTTGGATTGTGAGGAAAAACTCTTTTGTTTTTATTACTTTTACACATTTTGGACAAAATTGCCCCTAAATGACTTGAAATTAAAAATAAAAAATAAAAAAGGATTTGATTTTGTTAGGGTTGTGGGCAAGAGCAAGAGAGAACCCTTGCCCATAGTCGATCGCCACCGCAACCCTAAATTTGATAAGAATAATAAAATATTTTAAAATAGCTAAAAATAGTAAACCCATAAATTTTTTGATTAATTCCTGCTATTTCCTCTATATCTATTTGTCAATTACCTTTATATTAGGAAACAAAATTTGAATTTATAAGAGCATCTCCAGACTCTAATGCAATAGTGACTTGTGAAAATAAAAATGACATGTAAGATAAATAAACGGTCTATTAATAAATGTATCTCTAATGCAACTGTGCATATTCAACCTCAAGTTGATCTGACAAAAAAAAAAAATATATATATATATATATTAGATATTGTCAACATAACCGTCTACTTTCAGACGGTATGTTGCATAGCTATTTTTTTGGTTGACTAAGCAAATATTTAAAATTGACATTAATTTTTCATCTATTTTTGGTGAGCAAATAAAATTAAAAAAAAAATGAAAAGAAAACAGGAAACAAAATTGGACACGTCATTAAAAATAAATATGTTTTAAAAAGAAGGAGTCAATTTTTAGTTTGTTGTCTATTAAGTTTATCTTTATGCCACATAGAAAACAAGTCTCTTGACATTGCTATCATGTCAACAATTATTGTAATGCAAACCACTTTCGCATTGGAGATGCTCTAACGTTAATTGTCAAACATATGTGATTCTACTTGTAAGGTCTATTTTTGGTTTAACTTTCAATATTTAGCATCCTACTACCAAATCCATTACCATAATTTAGACCTGGCAATGAGTTATGTTATTGTGAATTTGTGTCATATCATGTTCGTGTCGTATCAAAATCGTCTCACCTGAACTCCACTCGTTAGTTTAATGGGTTTAAGTATACAAACTCGAATTCTCGAAACCATTTATTAAATTAATAGGTAACCCGACCGACATGTTGTTGTGGTTTAAATTAATGGGCATGTGAAATTTACTGGGAATTGGCTATAACTAATTTCAAAAAAGTAGAAACACTATTTTAGGGTTAGGGGTTAGAATATAGTGATATAATTAATTTATAGTTTATAGTTTTTAATTTAGAAATTGGAAAAAATAAGGATTTTTTTTCTCTTTCAAAAAAAAAAAGAAAAAGAAAAAGAAAAAGAAAAAATTAGACGTTTTTTAAAAATTAATTATTAAAATATATCCTAATCATAATTATAGACATATTGTTTTATAAATTCCATAACTTGATTTTTAAAATTTACTATTGATTCATTAAATACAGATATTCTTTTTAATAAATTTCATAAATACATTTTAAAAAATCTTTATATTAACGGGTTGTTAACAGAATTAACGGTTTTTCATTAAATACAAAGATTCTTTTCAATAAATTTCATAAATACATTTAAAAAAAAGATTCTTTTTAAATTTACTATTGAGTCATTAAATACATAGATTCTTTTTAATAAATTTCATAAATACATTTTTTTTTAAATCTTTATATTAATGGGTTGTTAACGAATTAACGGTTTTTCAAAGGTGAACCCAAAATCAACCTATTATATTTCGTGTTTTAATGGGTTAACTCATTAACAACTTGATCAAATAAACTACACCCATCAACTACTATTTTTGAATGGGTTTGGATCGTGCGAAATTTTTCTAGGTCTACATATTATTATGAAAATAAAAGTTATATATAGACATAGATCATTAGCAATGTGTATCTATTTGTCAATTACCATTATATTAGGATACAAAATTGGAATTTCTAGCATTAATTGTCAAACATATGTGATTCTACTTGTAAGGTTTATTTTTGGTTAACTTTCCATATTTACCATCCTGGTGCTAGATCCATTACCATATTATTATGAAAAATAAAAGCTATATGTGTACATAGATCATTAGTGATGTGTATCTATTTGTCAATTAACATTATATTAGGATACAAAATTGGAATATCTAGCTGTCAAACAGAAGTGATTATACTTGTAAGGTCTATTTTTAGTTTAACTTTCCATATTTACCATCCTATTACCATATTATTATGAACAATAAATGGTATGTATATATAGACATAGACCAACTCAGAGCTGACTCGTAGAATTTGCTAGCACTAGTCATTAGAATTAATTGCTCTTAGAGCTGACCAATGAATATATATTTGGCATCAAATTAAAGTCCTGTAATTATATATAAGCTGGACTGTTGGAGTATAGAATCAACTTTCCCTTGCTTTCAAAAACAGAAAATATGGATAAAATTTCTTCTAAGAGAGCATTCTCTGTCATCATTTTGTTGTTCATTACATCTTGTTAGTCGCTCTCCCCTCATACAATACTGCTAGTAATTATGTTGTTCAAAGACATTTTCTATATACTATATAATTTTCTTATCATACTGTGAAAGTAGATATTTCCCAATTAAAGGATAGTAGATTTTTAGGATCCAAGGTTTTGTATCTAGAATATATTATTATATGTAAACTTTGTGAAATACAAGTTGGATAAATAATATGTGAAATTTTGCATGTTGCAGGTTTGTTGGTTGCAGAAGCACGAAAGTTTGACATTGCATTAAATCCAGAAAAAAGATGCAGCACAGCACCAGAAGGAAAACCGTGTCCGTGTAAACAACAAACTGACTGCACCAATTACTGTATTCCTGGATGCCCTTACGCCTGTAAACTTGACTTTTGTTATTGCCCAAGGGACCCGTCGAGCCCGAGGTGTGGTGTTCATGAAGCCTGAGATATACATGCTTCTTAATTACTCTATTTATATTATGCAATAAAACGTCTCTTTTGCGTTGTTGAAATATATTATCGACATCTGATCATATTGAAATTCATAGTTGCATAAGAGTTTTTTTTTTTTTTTCGTTGATGGATTTGATAAATTTTGATGCTGATGATGAATTGTGAAAGTGTTTCCGACAACTCAAAAGTTTAAACACAGTTTTTAACAATAGAGTTATTGGCAACATGACATTCTTCACCACATAAACTCATGATTTACAAGATGTTGACAAGTCACGTGCCAATATGATTTGGTAAGTTTTTTGAAAAATAATTAGGAAGTCTAGCATTACTCAATTAGAAGATAACAATTAATTAAAAAGCCAAAAAAATATGCTAAATACGACATTTGGAACACCGAATTTACTCTCTGGTGCTTTGGCAATGGAGAAGGCGTCAAAGTTTTTCTCGCATTATAGAGTTACGGTTTGGAACACCAATTTTACTTCAGAATAAAAATAAATAAAATAAATAAAAAAAAGCTCATTCCACAAAATAGTAGAAAACCCATTCCAATGGAAAGTCTTTTTCAATATTTATTAGCAAACCAAACAAAAAGAATGATCATTTTTTCCATTCCATTCCGTCCAACAAAACTTGACCTTAATGTTTTATAGCTTTCAAAAGCATATGAATTCAATGCATGCACTCTAATCTCTACATTGGCCGTAAGCCCGTAATCTGTTTAACTTATATATCTTAACTACGTGCATGTATCAATATATTAAATATGTGTCTTATGACAACCGATAAAATTTAAAGAGTGATATTTATTAGGTGCAGAATGTCATAATATGCAAAAGGATAGGAGCTGTTATTTGTGCATTCATTTGAGGGTTAATTTTAAAAAGAGAGCTTCTTTTGACAATTCAATTTTTTCTTTTTACACTACTTTTCTAAAAACACTCCACTCTCAAAATTTAAATTTAAAAAAATTCTAAAGATACTTCATTTTGTTACAAGATTATCCTTTTATCTTTTTTTTTTGATTTAAATTATTAAAAAAAAATTATCTCTCCTAAATCATTAGATTAATTATTACATATTAAATACTCCCTCGTAAATTTTTTTTTTTTTTTTTTTTTTTGAAAGAACTCCCTCGTAAATTTTTAATTACCATATTAAACTCTCTCTCCTCCAATATATATCTCTAATTTTAGAAAAAAAAAAAAAAAAAAACTTACTAATAAGCTTGATTTATATATATATATTTAAAATAAAAATAAAAAAAACTCAAAAAATAAGCACCTTAAATCGAAATATGAAAATGCTTTTTGTTACTCTTGTAGGTATGTGATTGCCTAGAGAACTTTAATTCTTTCATTAGTGTTAGAAATTCTAAGTTTAATCGAATCTAGTTGCAACAATTCAAGCTTTCATATGTCTTTTTTTTTAAAAAAAAAATTAAGTTTTTTTTTTTTTCTTTAACTATTAATCAGAGATTGATTGAGAAAGTATGAAAATATGATTATTTAAAAAAAATGGAGAGAGATTAATTATGAGAGAGTGTTTAATATGGTAATAACAGATTTAGGAGAGAGAGTTTAATACATAATATTTAATCTAATGATTTAGGAGAGAGAATTTCTTTTTTTAATAATTTAATTAGTTTGGAGTGTCTTTAATTTTTTTTTTTTTTTTGGTCTTATTTAGTAATTTTAATTTAGGTTAAAATTGTCATTAATAAAAATTTTTAAATTGGAGTGTGAATAGACAATTTGTGGATTGTAAGGAGAAGCTCTCTTTTAAAAATCTCATATTACCTTTGAACTATTATTGGATGTATAGTTACAAATGCTTTTATTTTAGAAACCTCTTCTATGAACTAACACCGTTAGCATTTCGTTTGTGTTGACTGGGTTTAACTATTAAAAAGTCTAAAAACACAAAATTATAAATGAACCAAAAGCATTCAAAATGAGTATTTGCTTGGATTTATAAAAAATAAATAAATAAATAAATAAATAAGACAAATAAATACATAAATAATTACATATTCTGGTTTATTTTCAATGTTTTTGATTTATTAATAATTTTGTTATTTTAAGGGATAAAATTGTCTACAAAATAATTTTTCCTTTGTAAGTTAACATTCTCGCTTTTTGTTTTATGTTATTAATTTATTTGGTAAAAGTATGAGGGTATGATGGTCAATTCATACAATTGATGCTTAAATGAAGACATTTTAGACTTATTAACGGTCAAACTCAATCAATATAAACGGAATGCTAACGGTATTAGTCCATAGAGAAGATTTCTAAAATAAAAGTATTTGTAACTATACATCTAATAATAATTCAAAGATGATGAGAGGTTTTTAATATTAAACCTTCATTTTATTATTAAGAACTAAAATCTAATGTATTAACGTACGTCTATGACATTATTAACTACACATTGAATCATATATTATATTTAGACATCTGAATCTGATCAGTTTTCTTTTGCTTATCACACAAGACAAGAAGAAAAAAAATATGGAAAAGGCTTCTTCAACCACAGCTTTCTTAGCATTCCTTTTGGTTACTGCATCTTTTCTCTCTCTCTCTCTCACTCTATCTGTACACATTCAAAATTATTAGCTTATTTTCATAAGATATGATTTGATCATTAACATGAAATTAAAACTTTTAATTTGCAGGTTTGTCATTTGTCATTCACAATAGGTGTTGGAGAATACATTGTTGCCGAGTGCCATTATCGATGTTACAATAGCCGCCTTCTCTTGGACATTTCAGCAAACAGTCAAAGTCGACATTGACTGTTTGCTGAATTGTCCAAGAGACAACTATCGCAACATTGATAATGGCACTTGTTTTTACCAAAAATGTCATCGTGACATTGATTGCACATTTCAGTGTCGATTCGGTGGCTTGTGTAACAATAACCACACCTGCTTTTGCTGGTCACCACCAGCTTCCATTCCATCACCCTCCTAGCTAAGGTTAATAAGGCAGTTGTCATTTTGAATGTAATTCCTTGAAATGTTTTTCTTTTTTATAAAAAGTTTATCAATGTCTCGACAATGAAATTTCAACTCAGACATTGTATATACTTCATAGTTTAGGGATGGATGTCCAATCCAATCAACCCACCCAAACCAAAGCAATTATAACGGGTTTGTTTGGTTTGTTTTTTAAAAATAAAAGCAACCTGATTCGAACCTAACTCAAACCGTCACCGATTTTCAAAAGAATAAAAATAAAGAATTATTAATTAATCGACTAAGAAAAAACATTAAGCTAAACTTCACATAATTTTGTATTATATTTTGTTTTTCACATTGCCACCTTCCGAATTTCAACCTTTCATCTCATTTTCTCTTTGAGAGGGTTACTCGGCCTCTAAATTTGAAGTCGAATTCTCTTTCACTCTCGTCAGAAACTCTCTAACTGCATAGATAACAGGGAGAGGATTTTCCACATGAACAGCATGGCCAGAATTTGGGATTTCAACTATTTCATGGATCTTCGACCCTCCGGTAATTTTGCTCTTTTTACCACAGTTAATCTCACTGCACATTTTCTGAGCAATTGACTTGAACTTCTCATCTTTCTCTCCAACAATCAGCAAGAGAGGTGTGTTACATTCCTTCAAGTCTTCCCACAATGACCTATAGAGGAAAGAAACAGAAAATAGTATTATGTTAATAAGTTAAAGAATGACTTCACAAATAGAGATTAGAGAATCAACTTTTGAGGATCATACATCAAAGAACATCGAAGAATTTATGTTTGTTTGAGAGATCAAAATTGCAATGAAAGAGTAGTTGCGCTAAGGGTTGAAGCAATTCATGGTCTTCAAATGGGCATACACATACTTCAATATAAAGTTCAGGCTTATTATTGATGATGTATCTTCAAAAGTGTTAATAGTTTATTTATTGATATCTTAGGAAACAGCCATTTGTATCAAAAGAATAATGAAAAAGAAAAACTAAAACAAATTCCTAGGGAAAATTGTGTAGCACCGTTATATTTCTGCATACTATATGACAATCAAAAGTAAATTATCATATAATCGACATGGGTACCAGTGTAATGCCATCCAGTGATTACCTTTCATAAGATAAGAATCATATAGATTTTTCTTTTGGATAGGATTTGCCATGTAAAAATAAACAGAAAGTTAAATAAAATGAAGGAAATAAAAATAAAAAAACTTACGGCTGCCTCCCAATGCTTAAGTCCGATAGAACTTTTGAAAGACTCTGCAAATCATCATGCAGCAAGCGGCTGGCAACTATTCGATTAAAATGGGGATGACTTCTCAAGCTGTATAATGCATAAAATTGTTCTGCTCATTACAGCATTCTGAAGTGTACCTTTTATAGGCAGGCTCAGAAAGTTAATAAGTAACATTAAAAACCAAGCAATTACCTTTGCCAGAGCTCCCCAGCGTACCAATTATCTAGAAAGAGTTGCAAGCCATTAGTAACAAGTGAATATGCTCTGGAATCCTCTTCAGCCCTACGAATTTTTCTTGCAAATGCATCTTTTAATCCAGGGCTTCCAGATATGATTACGGCTCCTTCAATCTGTTTAGTAAGTTGTTAGTTGTTACATTGATAGACTAGATAAAATCACAATGAAAAACAATTTGAACTTCATGAATGTACCTTATAACTAAACCTCAGGGCCATGTACAAGGCAATTCTTGCTCCCATTGAATAGCCAACAAGGGTAACTTTTCTGGGAGTAATCTGTTTAATCAACTCACATAATACATCTGCAACCACGTCAATTGACAGATTTGGTTTTTGTGTGGCTACTTTACTGCCACAATTTTGTATCTTTGATCCTCCATGGCCAGGAAGGTCAATTGAAATGCATCTCGCCAATCCTGAGAGGGCCTTCATAATAGGAAGCCAATCTTCACCAGTTCCAAGAAAACCATGGAGAAATAGAAGTACATTATCCTGCATTAACTCAAACAACGAAATAGTGAGTATCAAAACACTGAGCATAACTAAATCTTATAAATTAGTCTAGACAGTCAATTGCTGATGCAAATTGAAGTTATCTTGAGCAAGAAAAAATGACATCATGAAGATTCTTTGACTACAGTTCCCCTCACAAAACAAAACAGCAATATGTGCCTTCAAGTCTTAAAAATTGAAGATGCCACCAGCCAATTAGGCCTTCCCATCATATTTACAATAAAATCTTTGAAAAGTTGATATATGTTTGCAAATAACAGTGAGCCTCCCATGCTATCAAATACAATTTCCTGGCAATTAGTTACACTATGTATTAAGAAAGCAATCAATTGAGCAATACCTTATCTAGCTATTATTGACCGGCAGGAAGCATATTAGCATCCATATTTAGTATCTCTATCGATCAATGAATGAAAGAAAATAATAACTATTCCAATAAAACACAAAGTGAGCATCATGAAATTCCTATACTTACATCAGTACTTTCTCCAATCTCTTGTACTTTGATGAAACTGGAGAGGTCCTTTGAATTAATAGTCAACTGATATCTTAAAACTTGCTTCTCTGTAGCAGTTCTACGTATGATACTGTGGTTAATTTGAAATTTCCGCAAGAGCTGGGAGGCATTGGCAACTGATGCTTCTACAAAGCCACTATGTGGATTGTGACAAATCCCAAGACGATCGGTTGTTACATCTTCTTTCAGCCATTGATAAGTACCAAGACCATGGGAAACAGGTGAGGCAAGTTGACGATTCATCACTTTGCATACATCTGCATTCTGCAACTCCAGATAGCTGGAAAACAGAACATATGCTGACAAACCTAGGCTACTTTCAAATGCAGCACTGATAACAGCCATCTTCCCCTGCTGCTGGGCCCATCTTGCAATTAATGCTGCCCTTTCAAATCCACCAATGACACTTGGTTTAATCACCTAAGAAACCCGTAAAAGTCTCTAGATTAGGACAACATCATCAAACCACTTCTAAGAACAATATGTATATTTTAAAATGTTTATATGTTGAAGGATAATAGTAAAAATATGCAACAAAAAATTGAATAGTACATAGTGACTGTTAATTGATGCAAACGAATCAACTATTAAGTATTAACTGATACTTGCATTATCGTAAGAATGTAAATATTGAGATGATTGTATGCTCTACAGCCTGCGCTCAACCATCATTTGAGAATAAAAATGCATTACCAGAAAAGGCTTTTTTTATTAAATGACTTCAGTCAAATCATATTAATTTCTCAATTGACAATTTGGTCCTATTGGGTTGAATTGTTATGTAGCAAACCTTCTACATGGGGTTTAACATACTGAGTTCATCTTACTAGGATAAACATATATATTTGTTGATTTAAACTCCCTTATTGATCGTGTTTTCTCGATAGACTACGATGATAAACTTATAGAATGATGATATGCGAATATGCGGAATAAAATATGAACAATAAAGAAAACATGCCACACACACAACACAAGAATTTACCGAGGTTCGGCTAACTTTGCCTACGTCCTCGTGTGATCTCTCTTGAGAAATCACTAGCACTATGAAGAAAAACGCTTGGTTACAAGATACTTATTGAAACCCTTTAGCTAATTCTCCAAAACCTTGCTAGAACCTCTCTATCACTCTTGCTCTCTACCCCTTGTATGCTTGCTGTTTTTCTGTGTTAAAATAAGCTCCCAACAGCCCTATTTATAGATATAGGACTTGGGTTACATTCCTTGTTAGAATAAGACTCCTAAATCCTTGTAGAATAAGAAAAGCTAATTTATTTCCTAATCCTAGTTGATTTGGGATTCTTGAGAAAATATAATTTCCTAATCCCAAAAGGAAATTATGTGCACACTTTATTTTCTCCTAATCCAAATAGGATTCCTCTTTAAGCCTTAATTTTTAGGTTTTGATGAGCCAAAAACACAACAATATTTGCCAGTGATCTACTAATGATATGGCAAACAAGGACTCAAAGTAAATATTGTCCGCTTTGGGCTTCACACAAGCGTCCTTCACCCTCATGGATTTACTTTGGATTATGGGCTTCATGCAAGCGTCCTTAAACCATGGCCCAAAACGCATCTACTTAGTTAGGAGAGACCAAGACTTATATACAAGTCATGGACCTTACTCGCTAGGGATGTGGGATGTGACAAACATAATTATTTGCCAGTGATGAGATCTACTAAAGATATGTCAACCAAGGACTCAAAGATGTATGCCCAACCAATTAAGGATTAAATATTTCAAAATTTAATGCCACTTACAATAGCAACTATTCCTGGGTGAGCATATTTCACAAGCATTTTAAGAGCATTTTCTTGAAAATTGTCAACTGTTTCATCCAGTGCCACGGGCAGTCCACTTTCTTCACAGTACTTAATAATATCATCTTCATCCTGAACAGGCTCCTGAAAATATAGGGACTGTTAAAAACTTGACAAAATATTAGTGCATGACAATAAAAATAAGTATGAATAAACTCAAACCAAAGCAAGGTTGAAAGGAAGATTAAGCACAGAGTTGAATAGTCAGTCTTACAGTATACGAGACTATTTACAACTTTTACGAATTTAATCTACTAGAGTTTACCTATAATCATTAATCGTGTAGGAATAAAAATAGTTAGAACACTCTGCTTCAAGCAGATTATACCTCAATATATTGTATGTCACAATTTTTAACCAAAGAGCCAAATTGAAGAGCTTCATCATAGTTCCATTTCCGATTGGCATCCACACGAAGTTCAATCTGGCGACCAATCCTCTCTCTTACTTCTTGTATGACCACAGCATCTTGAATAGGATCTGCACGACGTGCAACCTGTTGCATAATAATAATAATAATAATAATAATAATATCAATAACACTACAAACAACGAGAACAAGCCAACTAATATCTCATTAAATCCTAGGCTATACATAAAAGACAGAAACACAAGCTAGTTGTAAGAAACTGCTAGAGAACCCATATGCGAAACTAAATATGGGAACGAATCCCACCTTAAAAAGAAAAAAAGAAAGAAAATGATATAGAACAATGGATGCCATAACCCAATAGGCTAATCTATTGGATAGTAAGATTATCCACTAAATATACACCAATCTCAAAAAATTTAAAAATACAATAAATATGAAAATCTAACATTATATCAGAACCATTCAAACTAGCGTTATAGCTATAAAACAAATTATGAATTATTCAAAAAAATAAAAACTAAAGAGGATTGGAAGTTCATTTACATTGAAAAGATAAAAAGAAAGAGAATAATATACATAACAATGGATGCCACAATCCAATAGGCTAGTCTTTTAGGTTGTAAGGCTATCCAATGATATATCAACATAATTCCCAAAATATAAAAATCCAACAAAAATTAAGATTTACAAGAAACATTAAAGAAAAAAGAATTATACTTTAGCAGTCTAATTCAGCTAAGATTCTCTTACTTTAAGCTTTATGGCAGCAAATCCTTCTTGGACAAGAGTGGAAGCAATATTAGCAACCTCTGCAGGAGTCCCGGTAGAGTCAATGAGGGCACAGATCTTAACATTTGATGACCTTTTAGATATTTCTTCATCTGTTTCTCTCTGCGGATATAGTATGTTTAAGAAACTCGAACTATGTCTTACGGCTATGGCACTAAGGATAGCCATTTCCAAACCACATCTGACACTTGGAAAAATAGAAGACGCCTGTCCAATAAGAATTTCAATACCCAAAAACAATAAGAGGAATCCAGATAACAAGACATCAACAACAGTTTCGTTTTTCCTTATAGTACTTATGAAATGACAATAAAAAGACCTACAGGTATTCCTAACACATTTCGTATCCAGGAAGAAAATGAGCCTTTTAACAGAGGTAGGAAAAGGCTGATCTTAGCTCCTTCCATGACATGACGAAAAAACTGAAGTTGCTCTTCTACATCCAGCAGGTTTTCTTTGTGGATTTCAAGAGGTGCAACCTTCACAATGGAAGTAGAGAGGACAAACAATCTTCAGAACATGGGGGCAGGATAAGAGAAAACAAAATGGGAAAAAATAATGATGTATCTACATGAAAGCTGAAAATATATCAAGAAAATTATAAACAACAAGATAATAAAATAAAATAGAAGCTATTAAAAACATTGTCCTAGTGGCTCACCATTTATATGATCTTTTTTTTCACAACGAAGTTTTACATCCTCACTTATTTCCTTTCAAATAAAGAACTACCCCCATCCCTTCCCCTCCCCCCGCCCCCCCCCCCCCCCCCCCCCCCCAATATTTTCTAGTGCCAGAAATGAAAAAAATTAAATAAATAAATAATTAATTAAAAGACATAGCCACACTCCATCTCAACTATCTGATGATGTAATAGATTACAGATTCTATGCCGCTATTCAATGTTTCTAAAAGTCTATCTCTTCAATTCAATCATGAAGTTTCAACACGCCCTTTCACTAACCATTCCAAGTATATTATTATAAATAATGTTAATAATGATAACAATAAAATAAAAATAATAATTAAAAACTTATATGTCAAATAAGAAATGCCACGTGTATCAAATTCAACTTATCATAGAATAAAAGGTGAAGATTTCAAATATTGCACTAAATATATTTAGGCTCAACTGGATCAGATAATATGGTAATTAATTGGAGGAAAACCAAAGCAAAATAGTTATGTTCAACTTTCAGAATTTATTATTTGCATTTAAAATAATTCACTGTATTACCAGTTAAAGAGAGCAATTTATATCTAACTACTGGAGCCTAAAGCAAGTGAAAGAGCCGAAGAGGTGAAAAGAAAAATGAGTATCAAATCAAACCATAACTGACCTCACCATACCCGACACTTCCATCCTCAAGATACAATGATAAAATAAAACCTTCTCTGTGGAATTTACTTTGTCCATCACTATCAAAACTTGAAGTAGGTGGAGCACAAAGTTGAATTCTGTAGTAACAAAATTTTGAAGATGTATCTCATTACTGCAAAGATTAATTATTTTGAGATCTCAAAATTTGTTCTTGTAATCAAAGCCTTACCTATACAGTGAATACTCCATTCTATGGATCTTGCAAACAGAGAGCCCATGTGAAATAGAATCCGTGATAAAATGCCTTGAAAGGATGTCCATGGCATTATCTGCTGCTTGGCATGCAAATTTTCTCAAAGTACTGCAAAAAAAATCATCACATGTCAGCATAGAGTGTGATAATAGTCTCTTAACCTCAAAAAAGCAGTAAAACCAAACAACCTATGGAATGCGGCATTGGCATCAATGCAACTCTCAACTTCAATGACACAATCTGTCCCTTTATGCTGAAGCTTGAATAAAGCATCTTGAAGCTCTATTTTCGTCTTCACTCGCAAATGCTTTACACTGCACGTACAGTGATTTTTTAGTCATATTTTCCTGGTTATTCATTTTTTCTTTCTTTCTTTTTTTCTTTTTTTTGGAATCTAAATAAACAGAAAATGTAATATGTTCTTTATGATGTGGATATTCTGAATAAAAATTAACTACAGATAACAGCACAGTTCCCACCTAATTAGCTACTGGGAATGGCAAACTACAATACCAATTGAAGTTTTTCAAAAAAAAAAACATCAATTTAATCAATAATCAGTCATCCTGGCAGAACACATGTATCAATGAATAGCTGAAAAATGTAGCCCATACATTTAGGAAAACAAGGTTGATATAAGATTTATTCAATTTCCTCATTCTGTCATTCTATACCAAATTTTTGTTAGAGCTGCAATCAATTTATATTTTGATTAAAGTAATTTCCCAAAAATGTTAACAGCTGTTGGATTTTACTGATACTTAAATCTTGAGAACCACAACAATTTACTGGTCCAACTTACAGCATCCGTTACTAACCATATCAGAAAAATGCATGAAGTCGTTTAGGTTAGATGATTTACTCACCATGTTCAAGTGTAGATACAGAAGTATAACAACAATCCATTGAGTCCAAAAACACTAAATTACATAATCTCAAATATAAATATATAATGCTTTCAACAGAATGCAAACATAATCCATGGAATATAATATAAAATGCCATTAACTAGGATCTACTTTTTTCCAAGAGCAATTTTGGTTTCTACTTCACGAAAATCATATGAAACAGTAAATTCAGTTCATGTTGAATATAACCATTTCGCTGCATGTAGAACCTAAAGCACCCATATATCAAGCAAAAGGCACCTCGTTGATCAAAATATGAGAAATAAGAGACAAGCATGCTATACTAGATTACTAGATGATTATTCTATTAGGCAGGCAAAAATACTTCATATAAACCATCTATATGTAGAGGTTTTTACCCATGTGCCATACACAGATTCTGGATTGAAATGTTATGGGAGGTGTAGAAATACTGATTCAATACTCTTGGTTCAGTTCTATCTGCAATTGGAAGAAGGCTGAAGATTGCACCACCATGATTGTTTATCACAAGTATCAGGATGGGTTTCCGCAACACCCTTCAAACAAAGCAAATCTTTAAAATGTTAGCATGAAGTCTGTGTGATGCATGAGTAGACCAGAGACTGTTAATAGTCAGGAAGATATAAAGCTCCTAAGAGAACTAAAACTATGCAGCCTATACCTACATTATGCTACATTATGCAGAGATATTGTAATGAACAGTAAAAATGATAAACCAAATGCCTGAACACAATCTCACATACTGCAAAAAAAATAAGCCTTACCTCTGGTTTAAAATTGCCAAACCATTTGTATCATGAAGGAAAGAAACATCTCCAATAACGCAGAGTACCTAATCATGATTGCAATATCATGAACCATTAAGTTTGATCCAGGCTAGAAATTTTAGAAAAAATAATGGAAGCATCAACCGATTAAAAATTTCAAGTAGCCATATCAGATGAAAGAATTCGCCATTGACTTTTATCACCAGATGTGCCAGGTAAGGGAGGGGTAATGATTACCCCAACTAGTGTCTTGCTTGCATCAAAAACTTGAATGTTTTGCTCAAGGGGGAAGAAGTCGGCTTGAACAAGTTTGTTCAATGGGGAGCGAACCTCATCAATGAGAACAAAAAAACAATGGATATCTGATCTTACCCCAAAATAAACAAATAAATAAAAACCCTACCTTGAGCTTCTTCTGGTATTTAGATTTCAGATCTTTATTAAAAGCACACGCAAAAAAAATTCAGAAGTTCAAAAGCTTAATGATTACTTAATGGATTCATAAATTTAAAGAAACTTTTTTTTTAATTTGTCTTATATACATAGGACCTATTAGACCTGATAATAGCAGCCCTCTAACTCAAAGATTGGCTGTATGGCAAGCATGGCTGATCATCTAGTGGTTTAAGACATCCCTCTTCAAAGAGGCAGCATAGAATCTCCATTTGACATAGATGTAAATATAATTAAACTGAAATGGGTACTTGATATAATACTCTGCTAGAGCAAACCGCAAACCAAATCTAATACCCTGCATACCAAAAAAAAAAAAATGGAACCAGTACAAGTTTTTTCCATTGTGGACATTGGAAAATGATTATATCACTCATTTTAAAGGACCACAAATAAAAAAACTACAATTGTAAAAAATTGCACAATTAATTAGGGGATTTTAAAAATGCCCACAAATTAGTAAAGTTTCTTTTTATTCAAACTAGACCTGTGAGAACAAAAAATGTCCTTGTTTTTGTCCATTTCACATCTCAATACTTTTTAACTCATTGAAAAATTTCCTTCATGTTGATGAAAGAATCAACCAAAATAAAATAAAATAAAATAAAATCCCTTCACTAAGCTTGCCTTCATTTTGGTCGTGGACATGGGCTACAACGTGCATACGTTATGTAACAACTGTAATCAAAAGTTGTAACCAGAGTACTGGACTGAGAAAGTTGTACAGCTCTGGGGCAGTTACATTAAATTTATATTAAAACAGCTCTGTACCAGGTACACTGCAAGGAAATACAGACTCCAAGAGAGTAGCAAGCATATTTTTTTTAATTTCCTTGATTGGAAAACTAAATTATTTTTTATTGAAAATAAAAGGAGGGAATACAAAGAAAGATGCTGTCAACAAAGAAAATTAACAAACTATCTATAAAAACAGTACCTGAAAACGGAAAACTATATAGATACAACTTAAAACCCTCAAAACTAAAGCCTAAAGGCTAAAACCAAACAAAACCGAAATCAAAGTTGAAGACACTAAGAGCTTGTTTGGTTGGGCTTTTGAAAAACCTCTATTGGTAAAAGATCTACTTGCAGTAGATTTACTAGAAATAAAGTTTTTGAAGAAAAAAAATATAGTTGTTTGGTTGGTGGACTTTTTAAAAAAAATGTCTATTTGGAAAAGCACCTCCCCATGAGCTTTTGCCTAGTAGAGGTTTAAACTCTACTTGCATCTACTCAATTTAAAATAGAAAATCTCAAAAGCCCAACCAAACAACTCTAAAAAACTCAAATAGACGTTGGTAGACCTTTTGAGACAG
This sequence comes from Acer campestre, assembly GCA_954870605.1. NCBI lineage: Eukaryota > Viridiplantae > Streptophyta > Magnoliopsida > Sapindales > Sapindaceae > Acer > Acer campestre. Next base: position 24,053,128 of record OX940806.1, on the reverse strand, counting down.
TAGAAAGCTCAACCAAACAAGCACTAAGCTTCCTCTTTGCTTCACTACAGCTGCCACTTTTATCCACAGAGGAGCCCAGAGATTAATCCTCCCCCAAATGGACTAATTTTTATGATTTCTTAGTAAGCACCTAAACAAATTCTCTCCCAAGAAAAAATCAATTTCATTGGCTAAATGTAATTTAAAAATTAACTATCCCAAGTTGCTAATCTGTTATAGACCTATCATTTGGAAATGAACTACACGTATTTCCAAACAAATCCTCCAACTCCAAGAATAACAGTTGCAATGAGCATTAACAAATTCATAACACAGTTACTTGGAGAGATTTAGACACATTGCAAATACATACTTGTCTATTGCATCCAACAGAAAAACCAAGAGCTGTGCTAAGCAAACCATCGATACCACTAGCCCCCCTATTTCCAGCCACCTGTATCCAGTGATATGGCAGTTCTGAACTCAAAAATGTATCTGCAGCATTATGAGTAGAAGTTGTCCAATTACATCCATACATATCAGCATCTCGTATTGCCATGCTGTTCCCAACAAAAAGAGCGTAATTCGATCTTAGTGCTTCGGAGACTGCTTGGGCAACATGAGGTTCGGTCAAGGAATACTCAGCAAAAATTTGAAATGATATCTCCCATTCTACCTACAAATTAGGCAAGGAACTTAGACAGTTAGACAGTTACACATTGGAATGGAAATTCAAAATATCTCAAAGCCAGCAGTACATTCCAATCCTAGTACAAGAAAGCAACTTCGGTCCCTTCCAGTCATAAGAAATTAAAAGCATTCTATCTCACGTAAAAACAAAAGGCTTTTATCCAGTCCACTGTTCGATGGAAATCATACAAGACCTGTGCAGAACAACCCTTCAAAGTTATACTTACCACAAACCGCAATGAGGAGGCATTTCAGAGATTTACTTTATTATGAAAAGCATCAAATTGATGCTTGATGATCGACGAATAGTTTATTTCAAAACCTCTGAACAAATCACAATCAATATACAGATAAATTATACTCTACATAAAGGACACAACTGCATTAAAAGACGGCTAATTGTAAGAGAATGTAGAAAAAGTTTTCAACTAATTAAGATTTGATTTATAATAGTTTGCTGATCCGTATCCTAATTGCATTTTAAATCTTTAAACAACTTGAACTGGCTTTAGTCTTACTGACCTTTCGGCTATCCTGAGGTTAAACATGCCTATAAATATATCTACAAGGCACCATTGAAACTAATGGAATTGAGTGACAGACCTTGAAATCATCTACAAATATCTAAATTAACACGAGCTTTAAGGTTTGAGATCACATACCATCATCTCAAATGATTGTAGATAACTGTGCCATTCACTGCTCCTATGCGGAACTCGAACTTGAAGCAAACAATCAGCAAATTGAACAACGGTGCTCTGAATCCTATGTGTTACAGAATGTGATGGATCATGACGACATGGATGATTGTCAACCATGATATAAGAGCATGGAAAACGGTCTTCTACCATTTGAGAAATCCGCTTGCTTGTAATTCGACTTCCAATCTGTTCATGATTAATTATAAGGCAATCAACAAGAAGACTGACTATGCAATCCATTTTCCATTGCAATAGACATGTCTCATAATATGTTCTCTTTGCATAATTCACAATCTACCAAATTCTTGAACATTTTCTTGCTTTTTAGAAATGATGTTTAAGGAAAAACGTATTAAACTGATTTGATTGTTTGTTTAAAGTCATCTCAAAGACAGAAATTTCTGCCTTTTTGTATTGCCCCTTCATATTAACCATTGATGGCCTCTAAAACGCATAGAATATTAACTTGACCAAAGCAAAACTCATCCTCAGACCTCAGTTCCTTGATCATGAAATAATCTCAAAATTTTCAATCAGAAAAGTAGTATATTTAGAACAGCCATTTCTGAGTTGAGCGTTTTAGTGTTATATAGGCTTTGAATTTATTAGATTGCTTAATTAATATTGTTGGGCCCTTTTCTAACAATTTAAACTTTTGGATCTAGTGGTTACCAACATAATATCAAAAGCAAGTTTTACTAGAAGTGTCTAGGTTTGAGTCCCCCCACCTGATTCTATTTGAAATTTTTATCTGTTTGGACTTGTACCACAACTGAAATTTTTGGTTAGGTTCTAAGAATTTCAACCGGTTGGAATTAGTGCTAAGAAGATTTACACTAATTCCAACCGGTTGGAATTCTAAGGACCTGACGAAAATTTTTCACGACCGACCTATCTAGAGAAGGACCCGATATATATATATATATAAGTGTGCCGATATCTAATAACCTTCAGATTAATACATTACAACCTGAAAACAAATGCATCTTCCTAAAATTTTGACAGTTTTTTCCAAATATTAAACAGCTTTCATCTATTGGAAATTTGCCATTACATTTCTCGAATTTTTCATGAAAAAAGTTATGCTTCCCAAGAACTCTTAGATATAAACATGTATCTTGCATAACACTCAATTTCTCTCCCAGAAATTTGCTTCTTCTTTTTTACAAGACCTGTATAGAAGTATCAGGTCATGTTTCCTTCTTTTCTGGCCAAAATATTTAATTTGCTTAGTTTAATTCACATTAATTTCACTTATATGTATTTCTGATTTTCTAACAAGACAATGTTTCCTGCTTCATTAATCTTGTCATTTCTCACGTTTATTTCTTTTCTAGGAACCAAAAATGCTTAGATCACAATCCAAGACAGGAACATGAAAATACATTGACCTGCTTAGGCATAACTTCAGCAGATACAGAACCTAGTCTGGCCAAAAAAAATAGTGACAATAAAACCCGATGAAGCAAAGCGTTATAAATTATTTTGGTGCAGTTAAGATATTTACCCTTTTCAAAGTTGCTGATTTACTACTAATATTGATATGCAACATAGGCCTCAAAATTACCTGTCATCTTTGTATGCAATCTCATTATAGGAGTCTAGGATGTCTATAAAAGATGTTTTGAACTTACAAAATAAATTAGTGATGGAAAAGAATTCAGAGTGAAATCATACCTGAATAATTACGTCAAACTGTATCCAACCCTTGACAGATTCTGAGAGCAGAGCATGATCGAGATGATCAATAAATAAAAGATTTTTTTCAGTTTCAGGAAAGGAAGCCAAAAGCTTTCTCAACCGTAGTCCTGATAAGATGTCAGCTACAACTGGCCACATAAGGTGTTTAGCCAAGAGCATAACTGCCCAAATCTCATCCTCAGTGTGGATTGCACCAACAAGAAGAAGCCCTTTGTTAACACCTTGAATTAGTTCTAACACTTCTGCCATTTGCCTATTTGTATTGCTCTTACAAGCATGAGAATCTTGCACTTTAATATATTTGGTAAATGGTTCAATGCTAGACATCCAAATATCTAATCCCTTCAAACAGCTTGACATCCATTTGTTTGGCCTGTTATCCAATGGCTCCCTGAAAGGGCAGTTAATATGAACAGGGCCGGAAGGTGACGAGGTTGCCCTATGAACAGCGGAGTCAAGTGTGGTAAGCACCATCCGTGCAGGAATCTCATCAGTGGGTGCAGGAAGGCTGAAGAAGAACCTTACAAAAGATCCAAAATGGTTTACCTAACTCAAAAAAAAAAAAAAAAAAAGGATTCATAAGTACGGAAACCATAAATGTAAACAGCATTCATAGTGTTATTTAGATGATGAAGACTGTAATCTGTTGAGATAGCAGAAAAATTTACAGCATATGTATGTATTTATATATATGAAATTAATTAATTTCTACCTGATTGATTGCTTGGTTTGCTCCAGCATCCTGAAGCTCTGGTGGACGATCGGCAGTAAGTAATAAAATTGGCACAAAATCCTGACTGGCTTCTACAACCTAAACAGAGTCACTAATGAAAATTTAGTTGTATATATAATAGACTAGATGAGATGAAGATTTCAAGAATCTGGATAAAATAGAATGTATACAATTCGCCACTATGACTGAAAATTAAACCAGTTTTAGTTCCATCTATACAACCATGAATTTGCACAAAGGAGCCTACCCAAAATATTGGAATCAAGCCTTACATAAATTATAACCTTTAAAAAATAAACTAGATAAAATATATAGCTTGATATTCGGTCCTATGCTGAGGTCCCACTAATCATTGAAGGTACACTAGCCTGGTAGTGCACCATCCTACCAGATGTGATCAGTATGTCTTCGATAATGTGACAAAGAGCCAGAGAATAACGGGTATTGGAAATTATATGAAAAATGATATGTGGGAACTGCTGCTATTGATTGGTTTCTAGGCTGAAAAGCACTTAAGCTTTCAGCATTTGTTCCGACCGTATGAGAAGCAGCCACAGGGGTAAAGATGGTGACTTATCTAATATAAGGAACTCCATGAAAGGGGCTCAGACCTCTGCTCTAGCTCAATTTTGGTAAGCTGCTACTTTCCATGCTTTTGCGAGCACCAAGGAGCAGAAGACCAGGTCTTGAACTTGATGGTCTTGGCATGGTGACTGGTGAAAGTTGGCTTCGGTCATCATTTTGCATTTCACACATTCAAAGGAGACTAGACAAAATGTAGCAATGAATAAGTAGTAAAAACATGCTCTAGGTGCATAAACTGGGAGGCAGATGGGAGAGAGTCTTTTATTTTTTATTTTTTACTTTTTTTTGCGAACAAAAACAACAAAATCTCATTAAATCAATGAATTGTATTCAAGTGGACAAGCCAATCCTAGCTCACAAAAACTGTTAGGATCAGCAACAAAAAGAATACACAAAAGGCAAAATCCATACACTGGCCTATATACAATGAGCCCTCATAAAACAAAAAGAAAGTCATAGATCGTTGAATATTCACAGCATATATATAAAAATACATTCAAGAACTCACAGCAGGAAGAAGATTTGAAACTGCAGTGCCTGAGGATGTAATGACAACTGCAGGTTTGTGAGATCCTCTTGCATAACCAACAGCATGAAAAGCAAGTGACCGTTCATCAAAGCAAGAAATACATGTTGTTAGCGGATGAGTGGAAGCAGCAACTGCAAGGGGGGAGGATCTTGAACCTGGAGCTATGCAAAAGTACTGGAATAAAGAATTAATCAGAAACATCTACAAAATAGAGATAAAAAAAAAATAAAAATAAATAAAAAAGATGGTCTATAATTAAGCTTACCGTCAAACCAAGACGGGTACATTCTTCTATTAAAATTGACGCCCATAAAGCATTGATATTTGCTTGATCTCTTAAGGAGAAATTCATTTCACTGGCATGATCCAACTGATAGTCAAAAGAGATACAGCTTGAACAATTATAATCCAGGTTTGTTCCTTATGAAAGTTTAAGAAGGTTCTAATATTGGCATCAGTTGGGTATGAATTGGCAAGAAAATGCACACATATGAATTGACTGGTTCAGGTAAATTAACTTCGGCATATCAAATATTGGGGAACAAGGCTTTCAAACTTTATTTTGTACTAAAAAACACAAAAGGTTCTAGGTTCTCAACCTGTTCAATGCTTCTGATGATATAAAGTGTCTAATAGTTACTCAAAACTTCTATTCTATTAACAAACATTATATACACAGAAATTTGTAGTCTATATATGTTAGCTTCATGATACAAGCCTACTCTTTTAATAGCATTTCCAATATTTCCGATGTCAATTCCATACCATGTTCCTGGCAAGACCAAGGGTTGGTGAAAGTCTGAAAGAAAACTGGCTGGAAAATGGAGCCTTTCTCTGCAAGAGAAGTTAGCACATGAAAAAAACATATATTACGATTAAATTTGAAATTAATTAATGACACTAGAAAATAACAAGCATGAACAATTACCAGGCAAAAGAGGATACCACTATACCAGTTCCATGAGATCAAAACAAAAATACCCTCCGCTCAAAGACACAGCATTCATGAATACCTGCAAAATTATGTCACTCAATGAGGGAATGTAAACAAAGTCGATCCCTTTTTTACACAAAATTTGGAATATTCTCATTTTTCAAAAGAAGTTAGCAAATGGTCCTACAATGAAAGTAATTACACACATTATATCCCAGCTCTTTATTTGTATCTTCAATTTGAATATCAAACACGTTGTAACTAGACAAGATATAATAAATTGTTCCCAAAAATTTGAAAGTCCAGTATCCATGCAACAACACAAACAACATAGACTCATGTAGATAGCAGAACAATAGCATAACACAACTGGGTCAAACTTACAAAATTGTTAACAACAAAAAAAGGCTAACTAGAAAAAATAATATTTAAGTGTAAGAAAAATTACCACAGCCAGAATGTGGAAGGTTAAAAAATATTGAAGAATAAAAGAATACCAGAACCAGATTGTGGCAGGGCCACATCAGGTACATTGACCAAAGTGTTAAGGTCCAAAATGCAGTGTTCTAGTTTTTATCTTGTAAGAGGTATCTTCACATAAAATGTGGGAGTAAGAAATTCTGTCTAGATAACCATCCCCAAAATCTACTTCAGTGTGACCCGATACCAAACAGTGCTTTCTGAAAATTCCAGTAGTTGACAAAATCAATGTCTTCCAATAAAAAAAAAAGGACACTTTCTTCATAATGACTCAAAACTTGAACTGATACAACCAAAATAAACTTTTCAAGAGACATAAATTATTGATAACTGTTAAGAGTTCTTTGATACTATTGTTTGGACAATACCTATAAGGTTAAGCTTTTGGGTAAACTATAACATGATATAGTACCAAAGTCATAATGTTTAGGTTCGAGTCCCTACACATGACTGTATTTGTGATTGTTCTAAATCTGAATTTGTGTTTGGACTTGAATCACGTGACAAGAGAGTTGGTGTTGCATGTTAGGGGAGGTGTTAAAAGTGCTTAAATACTATTGTTTGGACCCTTGCCTACAGGCTTTAACTTTTAAATCATGCAATAAAAGGGTGGGTGTAAGCAGATACAACAAAACTTAGAATGGCAACAATATGGCTGGGCAGGTTATGAATTAATCTGAGGTTTAACTCAACCCAATGTGTTAATCCTTCCTTCGCAAGTTCACCAATTGTATGAAATAAGTAGAGAATATGAATTCAAATAATAAAATCACTAAATTATACCTTTTGTGTAGTTTTATCCTCCTCAACACTGAGCTTTCTGAGAGCAAACCTTATGCATCTCGGGTTGTATCTCTCTTTAGTTTCCCAAAAATAACTACTGGCCTGAAATGGAAGATAAATTAAATATCAATAAGAATTATAACTGTAGAAGCAGCAGAAACTAAAAGAAGAAAACCTTTTTTTAAAAGATCAAATTTCAATAAACTTGAGTCACTTGGAAATAGAAATATGCTACACAAGTTCAGCAACAAAACAGCGAGGGCTATAAATGTAAGATTATAGATGTACATTCATACATACACACATACATACATCATATACACATATATACAGAGTCCTCTTGTGTGTTGTTTGCGCTCTTTAATCCATCCAGGAATCAAAATTCAAGTGTTGGATGCATCTGAAGGCTAGGTAAGTGATAATATTTACTGTTAACATTAAGTGTTCTAATAGGAACAAAAACATTTAGTCTTTATCACAACTTCTAAGTGTTAAGAATTCAATTCTGGACTTTAACTTTCATCCGGACATCAACAACTAAGAAATTCCTTACATAAAATCAAATATTGTGAAATTGTAGAAGGTCAATTCAAAATTTGTTAAATTATGATGTTTGAACACTTAGCAGGATTCTATAGAGGTTAGAACAACACTTTAGATAGAACAGCTGGATTTCCAACAGATAAGGGCCTAGTGGCATCTCCTCTCCCTATAAGAGTGGGTGGGTGGAGGGCAGATTATAGGTTCTATCCCACTAAATTTGGGAGAATTCCCTATCCCTGCCAACAAGAAAATGGGGGTGTGGGATGAGGATTGAGTAGAGAGAAAGATGATATAAGGACTAAATAATTATGAGGATTCAATGAAGCCAAATAATTTTAAAAATAGATCTTGCAGAGGATCATGTAAATCAAATTCGAACAAGTGAAAATGAAACCTCATCAGCGAAGATTTATACTATACAAAAGAATATAATATCACCTAGCCAAGTATTGAAGCTAACCTTAAGTGGTCATAAACTGACCAAAAGTCAATGAGCAATTATATAATGTCTTTATTTACAGTTTTCACTTCTAATTCAAGAATTCAGTTCAAAATAATTGTCACACGGAGAATTAGAACTTGTTCGGTAATGTTTTATGTTTTAACTGAAAACACATCCAGTAACAATAATTGAAAACGGTATTCTAAAATATATATAAATAATTCTAAACAGTAATAATATTATAATATGCATTCAATGTAATTGTTTTGATAATATTATAAGAGTAAAGTGTATAGTTAAATTAATTTAAATTGATTTTACTAATTAAAAATTTAAGAACATATATATATAATTCTAAACAGTAAAATATTATAATATGCATTCGGTATAATTGTTTTGATAATATTATAAGAGTAAAGTGTATAGTTAAATTAATTTAAATTGATTTTATTAATTAAAAATATAAGAATATATATATTCTTATATTTTTAATTGATAAAATCAATTTAAATTAAGTTAAAATTAATTGATGTCTTTTCAAGTTTTTTTTTTAAAAAATTATGATAAAAAAATATTCAATTAATCTTACAAAAATATATTTATTATTAACAAAAAAATAACAAAAACAATTTATTTAATAGGTTTCATATGCCACTTACCCAACCAAGACAAAAAAAATAGAAAACAAAAGTGGAAAACAATGAAAACATCAAAATATTGTTTCCAGTTTTTGTTCAATAAAAGTGAAAAATGTGTTTTCGGTTTTTCTCGATTTCTTTCAAAAACATTATTGGTGAATGCGTTTTCACTATTTTTCATTTTCAAAAAACAGAAAACGCATTTGTAAAACGTTAACAAACCGGCATGATGAAAGATGGCAACCTCAAAGTACCTGGTGGTGGGATGATTCATAAGATTGAATGGCCTGCTCAAAGGTGCAATGCACAGCATCACTCCATGCCATTGTTGCTGCCAAGATAGAGAAATGCTCATGCTCATTTAGCTCAATCTGTTGAAAGATAATTTGTTTTACAAACACATACAACATTAGCCCTTGTTACAGCCAAAGGTCAAAGAGAAATAAAGATACCAAAATATCACATACAATTCACAAAGTGCAAAGGATGATCATAATCACAGGATCAATATGAAGAGAAACATTACATAGTTATATAAACAGATAGGCAGAGGAATGGAAGTCTACCAGTCTACCTGAGGAATGAAAAAATAAAAGGAACCAGCATCATGCTTTATGGAAGATGATTCTGAGTCGAAATTGAAATCGATAAAGCCATAAGTTGACACAGTGACTGAATTATTTGAGAGATATCTGCAGACAAACTACACAAACATGATTTAGGTTCTCACATAAGTTAAAAACTATGTTGAATTAAACAAAGTCCTTAAACTAACCAAATGTATGTACTTTCAAGCATGAATACTGGGAAAGAAAAGAAAAAAATAAGTGAAAAGCTATTAGGGCCCGAACAATGATATTAAACTCTCTAACACACCCTCTCACATGCAAGATCAATAAACTTGCCACGTCAACCGAGTCCAAATATAAGCACATGAATTCAGTTAACCAAAAACAAATTCAAACTCAATCGCATGTGGGGACTCGAACCTAGGCACTCCTTGTAAAATTGGCTCTGATACTATCTTAAGTAACACTAGACACTCAGTTAAGGCCCAAACAATAATATTAAGCTCTCTAACAAAAACAAAAAGACACAAACAAACCAAAAGTTTGTCTTAGTTCCAAACAATAGGAAAACCACAATTCAGTATCTCTTAATTTGGGATACTGGTTTTTCAGAGCTAATAATTAATGAAAGTATTAGTAGCCAGACCCACCATCTTGTCACCATTTAGAAATAATAAGTGTTGTGCAAAGTTACTCGGTATATCAGACAGATAATTTGGGCTATATTGTCTGCAATCTTTTTCTAGCATTTTTGCAATTTCAAGGAAGTGAGGATCACAACTCTATGACAAAGGGCGCTCTAGTTGTATAACTAGTAGTCATTTACAATTTTCATTTTTTTTTTTTGTAAGTTCAGATAGTTAATTAATTTATAATTCTTTTGGACTAATAGAGCAACAGCATGACACAGCACAGCAACACCCACAGCAATACTCTTTGCCCTCCTTATTGAAGGGTTTGTTATATAGCATGTAGGGGCATTTTCTAAAGTCTAACTCATGACCTTTATCTGAACTATTGATCATGATTTCAAACCTTACACTTGGATTTAGCAAATGCACGTAAAAGTATTATAAACTATAGGACAAGACAAATTTTGAAAGCCTCAAATAAAATTCACCTTGTCACTCACACAAATTGTTTCAATAACAAATAATGGGAATCAGTAGTTAAATACAGGCAGTGGCCAAGCACTACTAGAAGTTCTACGAGATCTTCTACAAATAATGGGCAAGCACTACTACAAATAATGGGAATCTAGTCTAGAACTGCACAGCAGCAAGCCAGCAATTGATAACAAGCAGGTTCAGTGACTATGAGATCTCAATATTCTTCCTACAAATATAACTACATTTTTGCATATAATATGAAACCATTTCAATAGGTTCATAGAAACTTTGTTCTGTGCACCAAGGCTAAGTGCATTAGCAATTGCAAAAAAGCAAGAAAATTATCTTTTTCAATCAGTTGATATAAGTAAACACTATAAAAGTCTCATTAGAGTTCTTAAATACTATTGTTGGACTTTTTCCTAATAGCATAAACTTATGGATCTAGCGGTAACTAATATGGTCTCAGAACATATCTGATTTGGTGGTCTCAAGTTCAAATTTAGGAAACCCTCATTCTATTAATTAAATATATAAATATAATTACAGCACAGTCCAAAATGGACTTGTGATCTGTGAATCAATCCATGTGACAAGTCCAGAAGGCCAGCCTTGTTGTGTTAGAGTATTTAAATACTATTATCGGACCATTTTCCAAATAGCCTAAGTTTTTTTAAGTCTAGTAGTAACTAATAAGTCTTATGCACAACTACTGTAGCTTGAACAAGTCAATGTAAGGACCATAGAAATCAATGAATTATTGACAATAAATAAATAAATAAAACAAAGATGTATTTAAAGAAGTATCTTAAGAAACTATTAAAAGTAATTCGTAAGTCTGAGTATTAATGGTTGAATTTTAATATAACTTTGCATCCTTTATGAGCTTCCTCTTTCTTTACATAAATTTCCAACTTAGACCAAAATTGAATACTTGAAATGCATACCAGCATCAGTCAACCCGATTGCAAAAAAACAATTAAACAACTTTGTGAAAGGAGCAGTATAATTACTACAAAGAACACAAAAGGTGCAAAAGGATGAAATTATGATTAACCTTTTCATTGAACCTGTATCTCTTGGACCACAAGAAGAAGAACGGGCAAAGTAAATTGCAGTTCCAATTCCAAACACTCCACGGGTTTGATTCAAATACAGTGATTGACATGTGGGGTTCTCCATCTCCTTGGACAGAAAAAATACAGGAAACACTCCTGATGACTCCGGTTGGCAGCAAAACCAATTTAAAGCTTTTGCACCAGGAGGCACAGCAACCTGCAAATTGGCAAATCACATCAGGCACATGAATAACACAGGCCTTCTGAAAAACACATGAATGATTAATAGACCTATGCAGCCAAATTTCCAGTTGACAATTTAATGAATATAACTTGGTTTCATTTCCTCTAACATGCATTTTTTGCATTCAAGAACTCACCCCACAAAGAATTTCGGTATATTGAATCAAAATGGACACAAAAATGAACATGACGCTACAACTTAAGCCCATATGTCAATATACTGAGCAATGTTCAAAGAACATCAGATGATATACAATTTATCAAAGGCCTCAAGAGTTGTACCTGAAATCTCAAAATTCCACTACTGGACCTAGGAGGATCAGCCTTTAACTTGTCCACAGCCTCCTTAATACTCTCAAGGCCGTGTTGAAGCGTCAATGCTGGAGGTAGAGTACGAGTGATGCAATTCTCCACCACCAAATCACCATCTTCACTCTCCATTGTTTCATTAATATCTATAATGGGTCCATCAAACCTCACACCTTCAACAACCTAAACAAACACAGTAAAAAATAACATAAATAAACGCAAATAAACAGAAAAAGAAAGAAAGAATTGAAATACCTTGCATTTGGAGTTTCTGGGAAGGCGAAGTGGGTCAAAGTAATGGAAACTTGTTCTATTGAGAAATGTAATAGGAGATGATGGTTTTGGGCCGTAAAGCGACCGTTTCAGTTGACATTTTTGGTTCGAAAATGGTGAGGAATAGAGATTGTTCGTGAGAAGCATGTGAGCTCTCATTGCGATTGAGATGAGGGAAGAGTCAAGAAAGTTTCAAGCATGCAATTGCCCTTTAACAAGCACAGCACGAATTATAAGGCTAATGGATAAGAAGACGGCATATGTTTGTACCGTTTGTCTGTACTAACAAATTTGGGTGCCATGACTAGGGATGGTAACGGTCGGATTGGATCAGACCAGAGGTGCCCATACCCGAAACCCGATTTGCATGAGTTGTCTCTAGGGACGGCAAAAATCCCCGACCTGCCCCAAACCCGTGGGGCCCCGGTTCGTTTGGGTCGGGTTTGGGGCAGTAAAAACGGGTAACGGGACGGGTTTGGGGCACATTTCTTGACCCACCCGGGTTACCGGGTCGGATATGGGGCGGTCCCTTTTGACCCGACTCGCCCCGTTTGACCCGGAATATATATATTTAAAAATATATATTTTTTAAATATAAAAAGAAAAGAAAGAAGGAAACCCTATGTTAGCCGAAAAGAAAACAATTTGAAAGAAATAAAGTGATATATATATATATTTCGAGTTTAAACTCAAGAAGACAATATATATATATATATATATAGATATAAACTCGAGATATATATATATTTTTTTAAATATATGCTTGTTTTCAAGAAGACAAAGTGATGATGAAGATATTTGATGGATTTTGTTATTGAAATTTTTTAAGTTTAAACTATTTTGGTGAAGATGTTGAATGGATTTTATTGATACCAAAAATGTTGTATGTATTTTGTATTTTTGTTCAAGTCATTTTGGGATTTGTATTTTGTACTTTACGGATGAATTTAATATTCATTAAACTTAGTTATCGTGCTATATTAAATTTAAATTTACGTAAATGAATCGGGTCATTCGGGTTGGGTTTGGGGCACCCTTGACCCAAACGGATCGGGTTTGGGGGGGTTTGAAAACCCGTTCGAGTCACGGGTCGGGTTTAGGGCAACCGTTGAAAACCGGGTTTCGGGTTTGGGGCGGCCTTGACCCGCCCCATTGCCATCCCTAGTTGTCTCAAAGTAGACTTGTGCTTCGACCGGTTTTCGTTTTCCATCTTAAATCCGACCCGAAAAAGACAAAGGATGTCCCATACCCGACCCAAAATGATCCGCTTCGTTTTGATCTTAAAAAAAATTATCAAACAACTAAATATACAAATTATTGTACCATACAATCGAATTATAGGACATTGATTTAAATTTTAACATTCAATTAAATTTTAAAAAACATTTAAATTATAAAAAAAATTATATATACACTTTTTTTTTTATTTTTTGACTAATTAATTATACACTTAGATACAAACATACACTATAGAAAAACATTTTAACATACACTTAAATTCATACATAAACTTAAATTTAATAGAACAAAACATCTAAGTTTAATAAACTTTAAATTCAAAAATAAAATGCAATTAGTTAAAAAGACAAAGAGATTAAAGATTTATTTTTCCCTTATATTTTTATATTTTAAAAAATAATTATATAAATATCGGGTCAAACAAGACGGATCGGGGCATAAAGGGTTGACCCATACCCGACCCAAGCCCCGTTTTAAGTGGCCAAACCCACCCTAATGGATCGAAGCTCCACCAGTTTGGAGCGGGTCAAGGATTTTTGTCATCCCTAGCTATGACAAATGGGTTTGGGTTGGACTTTATTGGATTTCGGTGACCCTAAGATCAACATGTTAAACCTGTTAAATAATCAGGTTGGGTTTAGGTTGAACATCCTTCTAATCCCTTAAGGCCATAATCTTCTGAAGTATTATACAATTATATAAATTTGGGGTTTTTTTGGAAGGGGGGAGAACTCAAACTCGCAACCTTATGGTGTAAGTATGAGGTGTTTTACCACTAGAACTACCTCATCTCGTCGAGAGATTATATAATAGTTGATTATTTTAATTTTTTTATTGGGTTTAGTAATAAGTTAAATTGTGTAATGCACATCACCTCTTAGTAGAGGTGGTTATGCAACTCCCTTCCACATTAGTGGTGAGAGGTTCAAATCCCACCATATACATTTTACAAGCATGTATGAGAAGTTTTCTTCTAGTTATTGGAGTAGTTATCTCCTATTATGGGAGTAAATATCCGGACAGTATATTTATTGTTTAATCTCAGCAAGTCCCAATAGTCTTATTGTAATAGTGTTCTTGTAATATTTAAAAAAAAAATAAAAAATAAATAAAAAAATAAAAAAAGGTTAAATTGCGTTTTTGAACTTCTTCTTCACCATTGGATTATTAGTGAATGGATTGATAAATATTGAAGTCATTAATTCTAGTTAATTTTTTAATTTGATTTAGACTAACCTTGAGTTAATAGAGTTTTACTTTTTAGACGTGATGAGATTGATCTAGTGGTAAACTCATCCATTCATACCACGAGATTGCGGGTTCAAATCCTCCCTCTCACGAATTTATGTAATAGTATAATACTTAAAAAAAAAAAAAAAAAAAAAAAAATTAGTGTTTTACTTTTTTTTTTTTTTTTTTTTTTTTTTTTTTTTTTTTTTTTTAACAAATTAAATAGGTAAATTGATAAATCTAAAAATGAACGGCTAAATTGAGTTGTAAATTTCATTGGATCGTATTTGGATTTTAATTTGCAACAAGAGAAACTTAATGGGAGATGGTTAAGGTTAAACAGAAATAAACAGGTAGTATTTAGGTTTAAGGTCTAGGGATGTTTGGATTATACAAACACAATATGATAATCTAAATTGCAACCCTTGTTTGACTGTTCTCCACTCCATGTCTCTTGATTTATAACTTGTTGTGAAAGTACAATCGTGTTAGACCAGAAAACTGACACCAATCTACTCCGATGGCCAATGGCCAATGGAGGAGAAAGTCTTGGGTGCAAGATGATACATGGTGCATCATCCACCTTGATGCTGCCACATCAGCATGTTGACGTGTTAGCATCAGGGTGGGCGATACACCGCACAACGAATGCCCCAAAGTTTTAGCTGTGGAGGAGATAGAAAGTTTGAGATTGAGTCGATTGACTAGCACGAAATTTGACGATGTACATCTTTTTTTTTATTTCCAATTCTTAAAGCTAAGTAGCATAATTAATTTCAACAAAAATACAAATTAAGCTTAAAAGAAATTGTTTGGCAATGTAAAAATTATATATAGCGGAATTCGTGTAAGACAAATCGTATATATTTATCAAATTATACACACTGTTTCTTGTTGTAGGTCCTCTGAGGCTTTGATGCTAACAAAATCATCGATGGAAGCTATGTTCTGGTACTATAAGGTGAAAAATTGTCTCTAAGAATACTTGTAGGTCATTCGATAATTGAAAGCTTTGCTCAAGGTGGAAGAACATGTATCGAACATGTATCACATCAAGAGTATATCCAACAAAATATATTCATTTTTTATGATATTTTACCACCTTCAAATCCTCAGTTCAAAGAGAAATTAAGTAAAGAGATGGTTCCGGTTGTTATTGTTATTGTTGATAAAAATGGCTTAGTCACCACTGGTGTTCAAGAAATCGGCCGCCTAGATTGATTAATCGGCTTAATACAGCTGGTTGGCAACAAACTGAGGTAAAATAGCCAAAATCGACCTTATTAGTCGGTGACCGATTAATTGGCCTAGGCGGTCAATTAATCGGCCAAATCGCTGATTAGTCGGCTAAAAATGGAATAAAATAAATAAATAAATAAATAAAAAGGTGATTGGATTTTTAGGAAAATAAAAATAATAAATCTAAATTCGCCGGCCGATTAATCATCGATTAATCACCAACTAATCGGCCTAAGCTCTAGGCGCTGGGTCTCCGCCCGACTAACGCCTAGCGCTTACTAGAACACCGGTCACCACTCACCTGTAACCGTTGCAAACCCTCTGTGCTCGATTTGCTTGGACGAAGTGTCTGATGCCTGTGGCTAGACTGCATCACCATCCGATGCTCTCATCGTGATCATTTGGGCAGTGTATTGAATTGAATTAGTACCGCAACACCTTCTCATTGGCCATTAATTCCATTCTCCCAACTCTCATTCACTTCTAGTAAACTGCTGATCCAATTGTTTATTTCAATTTCAAGATATATGCAAGTTATTGGAGGAAAGAAAAAGCTCCATAATCAAGATGAGTAGAGAGAATGATATTTACAATCTAGGATTAGGTCTAGGTGTATCCATTTGGGATATATTTGTTTTCCATATGCAGGTTGGATGACTATATTTATGCAAGTTTTTTATCACTTTTTTCTGTAAATTTCATCTTTGGGTCAGAATAACATGTATGCATTCTATATATAATTATTCTGCATACCATGTATAATTGGTATAATTGATATCAGATCTCCACCTCCTGTTTCAAAATAAATAAATAAATTCTTTTTTCATTATTTTTTAAAATTTTTTCTTCTTTTTATAAAATTATTTTAAGTTTTTTATTTGATTTTTTTTTTAATAAACTTTCTAATTAGTTTTTCATTTTTTTTAATCTTTTGTTTTTACAATTTTTTTTAATTAATATTTTTTATTTGATCTCCACCGTCCATCTTTGAGATGGAAGGTGGAGATCCATCTATCTAAATTTTTTTTCATTATTCTTTTTAATTTTTTTTTATCAATTATGGAAAACCTATTTAATTAGAGTGGAAACTTGTCTTTCCACTCATTTAGCATCTAATAGGGGTAAAAATGACTTTTAACTGTTTTTGTAATGGTTGACTGTTAGTTTGACTAATGGTAGGACAAAAGTGAGCTATTTTGAATTATGTATGGACCAATTTGATGACAAATCAATTAACAGGTATAAAAGTGATGTTTCTCAATTAGATAGAGAATTAGAGACCAAATTTTATGAACCCCTAATGAGAAATTTATATATACTAGAACCATCTCCATTCAAATCAGAATTCGTCTCCCATAAATATTTTCTTTTTATATCATTTCATTTATTTAATATTCCTTATTTATTTATTTAATTTTTTCTATGATTTTTCAGTTTTTTTAATTTTTACATACAAAATTACCATTCTACCCTTAAGTTGTTAAGGCAGTTGTTAAGAATAGATTTCATTGAAAAAACAAAAAGAGTACAAGGAGGGAATTATTGTAGTGAGAAATATCATGAAGGTGAATAGAGTGAGAGAGATTAAATATAAGAATATCTTCAATGTTATTATGCATTCGGAGAAAATTGAGTGTCACATGGGATAGGTAGATGATGAGGTAGAAAAAACATCTCCAATGCAATTATCTACCTTGATTATAGAGGTGATGTGCCAAAAAATAAATAAAATTAGAGAATAGGATTTCTAACTTGGCTAATTGGCATTAATATCCTCTGAACTATACCTAAATTTGCACCTTACCCCCTATACTTTTTTTTTCGGCATTAAACCCCCTAAATTATCATAAATTTGCAATGGCTAACGGAAATCTAACGGAACCATAATTTCGTCTAGGAAAATTACATTAAATTCCCCTGATTATATATATAATTGCATTAAACCAGAAAAAATATAATAATATTACCCGAATACCCCTTTGACCAAATTTTAAAAATAAAAATTTAAAATTTAAAATTGAAATAATGGTTAAATAATAATAAAATTCTGAATTTTATTACAAAGACAATAAAATAAATATAGAAATGAAAAAATTAAATTGATTTAACAATTATTAAATTATCTTTTTTATTTAAATATCCCTAAATATAAAACCCATATAAATATTTAAATTATTTAAGAAAAATAAAAATAATGGTTAAATAATAATACAATCCTCTTTCAATAATAATAATAATAATACAATTCTTATTTTTTTTTATAAAGAAAATAAAATCTTTAAAAAATTAAAACATCTTTAAAACCTCTACCATCCATCTATGAGATGGATGGTGGAGAAATATTTATTAAAACAAATTCAAATAAAAAAAAAACATTTTTTTAAATAGATTGATTGATCTCAATTATAAAAAAATAAAATAATAAGTTTCTCTATTAATGAAGATATGAAGATCCATTAATGTTTTTTTTTTTTTTTTTTTTTTTTTTTTAATAATTGGATTTCATTTATTGGTTTGTGAAATGTGTTTTTTTAATTAATTTTTTAACTTAATGAACATAGAGAAGAGAAATCCTTAAAATAAAAAATTTCAAATAAATATTTTTAAATGAACATTGATCCATCTAATTAAATGAACATTTGTTTCTCCATCCAATCCTTAAAAAATTTCCTTCTCTAAAGAAAATAAAAAATTAAAATTTCAACACCCAAAAACCAAAAAATAAAAAATTTAATTTTTAATTCTTCTATATGTGCTTTTAATTGGATCGATGTTCAATTTTTAAAATTTTGTATTTGTATTATTATTATTATTTTGTAATTGAGATAAATCAATCTATTTCAAAAAATATTTTTTTTATTTGAATTTGTTTTAATAAATATTTCTCCACCGTCCATCTATGGGATGGATGATAGAGATTTTAAAGATGTTTTAATTTTTTAAAATTTTATTTTATTTATTAAAAAATCATAATTTTATTATTATTTTTTTGAAAGGGAATTGTATTATTATTTAACCATTATTTTTTTTTCTTAAATAATTTAAATATTTATCTAGGTTTTTATATTTAGGGATATTTAAATAAAAAGAAAATTTAAATAATTGTTAAATCAATTTATTTTTTTCATTTCTCTATTTATTTAATTGTCTTTGTAATAAAATTTAGAATTTTATTATTATTTAACCATTATTTCAATTTTAAAATTATTATTATTATTATTATTATTATTATTATTGAAAGGGGATTTTATTATTATTTAACCATTATTTTTATTTTTCTTAAATAATTTAAATATTTATATGAGTTTTATATTTAGGGATATTTAAATAAACAAGATAATTTAATAATTGTTAAATCAATTTAATTTTTTCATTTCTATATTTATTTTATTGTCTTTATAATAAAATTCAGAATTTTATTATTATTTAACCATTATTTCAATTTTAAATTTTAAAATTTTATTTTAAAATTTGGTCAGAGGGGTATTCGGGTAATATTATTATATTTTTCCGGTTTAATGCAATTGTATATATAATCAGGGGAACTTAATGTAATTTTCCTAGATGGAATTACGGTTCCGTTAGGTTTCCATTAGCCATTGCAAATTTATGATAGTTCAGGGGGTTTAATGTCGGAAAAAAAATGTGCAAATTCAGGTATAGTTCAGGAGGTATCAGTGCCAATTAACCTTCTAACTTTTTCCCACCAATAATATTACACTTTCATTTAATTGTTAAATAAAAGAGAAAAGAGAATGAGATAAATTATTGGTCAAAAATGATTACATATTTGATTTAAAATTAAAGAGGAGAGGGGAATATCTTAAGATGATTGGTTACATATTTGATTTTGGATAATTGCATTGCTAGAATATGCATTTCTTAAAAAAATTTGACAAAGTGAATCCATATTCAATATATATCAATATATGCTGATGTGTCACTAGTTAGAACTCAAAAATACATATTTACATTAGAGATTCTCTAAAGGGTGTATTTAATTAGGATTTTAAAAGACTATTAATGACTTTTATGGAATTAAAAAGTTTAGGTGTATTCAATGTAGACTTTTAACAACTCTATAAAAGTCATGAGGTATTCAATATAGACTTTTATACACTTTTAAAAAGTCTTTAAAAGTCACGAGGTATTCAATCAAGACTTTTTAACAGTCTATGAAAGTTATGAGGTATTCAAAATCTCAATGACTTTTAACGACTTTAAAATATCAATGACTTTTAATGACTTTTAATGATTTTTAGTTATAATAAATCTCACAATTTGTCTTCTATACCAATCATAAACTTTGAATGACTTTTATTTTATTTTATTTTATTTTTTTATTTTTTTTATTTTTAAGAAAAAGTAGAAAGAATTTCACTTTAAAAGAAAAATATAAAACTCTTTAGAAAACATCAACCACCAAATATATGTTCTATTTTCAAATAAAAGCACACCTATTCTTAACAAATTTCATAACAACAAATAACTTTAAAATGAATAAACATTATAAAAAAAATAAAAAATAAAAAACAAAATAAAAAAAATAATATAAAACAACTCTTCATCGGCTATGCAATTAAGGACGAGAGATTTCATATTTTTTATCTATATTTTTAAAGCAACTAAACAATACCGAAACAAATCAAATGAACTTCATTTATATAAAATAAAAATAATAAAAGACAAAAACCACTACTTAACCATGCCAATAAGCCATAACCAAAGTCGCGTATGAGTGTAACTCCATGTAATTATGATCAATATCAAACTACTCACTTTAGGCATGGATCTTATTCAACAACTAGGTACAGTTTTTATGTTTTATTTTTTAGTAACCTATGAACTTTTGGTTGATTTTTTATACTCATTGTCATACTTTCGTAGATACATGTAAACGTTAATATTATTGTCGGTTTACTACATTTATTTTAAAGAAAATTTATAATATTTTAACTAATTATAAAAAACAAATAAAATTTTGACTAATTATTAAATAAAAAAAAAAAGGGAGCATAATGTCTTTATAATGCAAAATATAATTAAAATAAAATAAAAATTTAAAATCACATATATATACATGAATGCTTTTATCAAGTTTAATTAACGATGATTTTTTTTTATTCATTTGAAAAATTATTTTTATTGACATGATAAATATATATAATTTTGCTAAAACATATTATAACATTATATTTAGAAGTCAATGAAAGTCTATAAATGTCTATAAAAGTTTTTTAAAATGAAAGTCTACGAAAGTCTTTTAAAATGAAAGTCTATGAAAGTCTTTTAAATAAAAGTCTATGAAAGTTTTTCATAATCTTGTAAAGTCTATAAAAGTCCATAAAATCTGCAAATGCCATCCACTTAAAAAAAGTCATTAAAAGTCTTTCGAAATCCTAATTGAATACACCCCCTAAGAGAGTAAAAAGAAAAGACTTGCTATGTATAGTTAACTGAAAACTAAATTATCAAAATTACATTATTTACTAAAAAAAAATTAAAATAGATCATTTAAAAAAAAAAAGTTTTCTATTTTAAATAAACAAAAAGGTCACTTTCCATAATTGATCCGTTTTAAATGAGTTTCCCATAAAATAAGATCACTTACAAAAAAATAATAATAAATAAATAAATAAATAAATTATTTTACATGATTGCTTCATAAAAAAAATAAAAAAAATAAAAAAAAAAGAGATCATTTTTTCACAAAAGGATCAGTATTTTGTGAGAAGAGATCATTTTTTCATAAAGTAATCTTTATTGAGTGATGTCTTTCACTTATGATTTTGTAGTATTAGGTCATTATAGAGGGGTGCAAATAGCACCACCTTTTAAAAGTTGAAATTACTATTCTACCCTGCTCATTTTAGAAGATTTAATGAAACAGAGTCTGTATAAAAAAAAATTAAACAGTGTCCAATAAGAAAGCAGCAAACTAAGAACCTCAATGCCACATGTCGTCAAACCATTGCTTGAATTTGTAAATCTAATACAATATCGTAACCATATATTGGTTCAAAAATAAAAACAGTAAATGGAACAAATGCCGGCCAAGGCTTGATGCAAAATATAGGAGAGAGTGAAAGAAGAAAAAGGAGACAGAGAGAGTTGTTGGTGCTGTTGCTGAAAGAAATGGCCCAGTCACCGGTAGCTGCTACAAACCCTCTCTGCTGCATTTGCTAGGACCGAGTGTCCCACAACTATTGCAGCAATCTCATCTTCCTCATTCACAATCTTCTATATGTTGTTTGGCACAGTTGCTTGAGAATTGTGATCAAGTGCCAAATTCGACGTTGATGGAGGTCCATTCCTAGCACAACACCGCAACACTCCCATCTTATATTGGTCACTCCGTTCTCACAACTCTCATTCACTTCTGGTAAATTGCTGATCCAATTATTTATTTCAATTGCACGATTTATGCAAGTTATTGGAGGAAAGATAAAGCTCCATAATCAAGATGGATCGAGACGACATTGATATTTGCAATCTAGGATTAGGTCAAGGTGTATTCATTTGGGATATATGTGTTTTTATTATACTGGTTGGATGACCGTATTTATACAAGTTTTTCTCACCAACTTTCGGTAAATTTTATCTTTGGATCAGGATGTCACATCTACATTTTATATAGTATTATTCTACATACCATGTATAAATGATATAATCGGTTTACGTATACATACCTTGTTATATTATAGTAGTGCATCATTGATAATGTCATCCCTTATTATATCATGACAGCATGTCACTGTAGTTCTAAATTTAATGGTGGGATTATATTAGAGTGAAAAATTGAAATGACTATTGATCTCTCTCAAGATTTTCTAAATGATTAAAAATATATATATACGAGTACAGAAATGAAACTTTGAAGAAATAATCTATCTGGTAAAATCTTAAAAATGTATACATCAGCTGTTCCTATCAAGAACACATAAACAACAATGAGAGGAAATGTGAGTTTTTCCAAATGAACCAAACAAAGTACACGCAAAGCACTTATACAATGCTTAAAACTGGTACATGAATGCAGAAATCGTTACAAACTGCGCGGGACTGGAACTGGAACGAAAACTCAAATCATTAATCGGGTATCTTCCAACTTGTTTTCACTCTGCAATGCCAAATCATTATTGCAAATCCTTTCATTTGCAAAAGAAGTTTCTGATTACCATTGTTATGGACCGTGCTTTCTTAATCATGAAGTTCCAGATGATATTAATGCTAATACATGAAGAAATTAATGATGGGAACAAGAGATTTTTTTATATTAACAAAGAAATCAAGATGTAAAAAAGATAGCAAAAAAGAAAAAAGAAAGCTGATTAAAGTGACTGAACCTGAGAAATGTCATTTAAACAAAACCTGCTCACCCATGGACACTCCACTGATGAAGTAGAAAGGTTCCTTGGTTGGTTACAAATGGAATTGAATGCACTAAAAACGCCTCAAAACTGGCAGGCTCCAAGTGTTCTTAAACCATAGTTGCTTGGTTAGTTCACAATGACTTTAATTTTCGTCACTAAATAATTGGTGGGTCAATTCAAATCTAAGATGGTGAACTGGATCGACCAGACCAGAATGTCACATTAGTAATCGTATCCCTGTCCAGTTGCTACCATTTTCACACTTGATTATGAAAATTCATATACAATCCCTCCCTTCAACTTCAAAGCAATCCGTTAGGTCACAAAACAACATATCTGATGTGTTCCACAGTTGCTTTGCATCTGCAGGAGACATGACAGAATTGGATCATTTCACTTTATTCAATCAAGAAGAAATTATGTGGTGCAAATACACATTGCGGAATTATTATTATTTTTTTGACCCGTTTATCTCAAACCCTTACTATGTTTGCTATTCTACTCTAATATTTTGCTCCATTTTACAATCATTACAATTCATAGCATATTAGCATCTACCCATCATAATTTTGAAAACAGATGTTTAATAATGCGTAATTCCAGTTCAAGCATCTTATCCAGTAATTTAACATAAAACATAGTAGAGCTTTTTGGGGTGAGAAAACTGCCTCTATACAGTTTTGGGCTACCTTTGTGGGAGTCGATCAGTGGCAGTAATGATTGTTTCCAGATCAATCTTCATGTTCATCTTCACCTTCAGAGTCTGCATTAAATTATAAGAGGGGTAAAATAGCAATTAAATACTAGAAAACCGAAGGAAGAGGCTTAGTAAATGGAGATACCAAGTCACCCTCAAAATATCACTCATGATGATGCCCCCCAATAAAAGAATTTTAAAGCAAATTTGTTTCCCTCTAAATTAATATGTCCGACAATCCCCTATGCTTCGTTAATAATCAATGCAGCTTATGCTAGTTGAAAGTGTCAATCAAATTTGTTTCTGACACCATATTTTGTTGCTAGAATTATGCATTTACAGAACAACATACAGAAATATTTAAGGAATACATATTTCATCACCTGATCGAACATCTTCACTAACTACACCTCTTGCTTGGATTTGTTTAACAAGCATTCGAAACATCAAGACCCACCAATAGATGTGAAGAACGAGCAAGCAGAATAGAAGAGTATTGAACATATAATAGTAGATTGGCCCTTCCACTGGGTGTTTGTCCTTCTCTAAGGTCAGTAGAACTTCATAGCTGCCATGTTGGGAAACATTGAAAAGAATAATAACGAAATGAAGCTATATAATATCATTAATCCTCAGAGATCTTAGAACTATCAGCATAAATGAATAAATTTCCCAGAACAAATAGGCTTTTCCAACATAAATCTCTCTAATATGAACAACAATGACAGAAAAAAGGCTTCCTTTACTACACTAGCACAGAAAAAAGGGGAAACTTTCAAGGGTGACAAATTGTACATCATTATTCAACTAATTCAATAAAACTCGTAATGCATGATTGGTTTATAATTTTGATAGAGTCTAGACCTTTGATATCAATTTAAGGTTGAAATTAACCAAATTAATGTTAAACCTACAAGATGAACATGTAGGACCTAAGCAAATCCAACAACTATAGAACGAAGGAACACATTATTCAGGAGTCAATGTGTGCTAACCTCGTACTCCAAAGGACCCAGAAAGGGTAGTATAAGAGGCGAAGTATAATCCAAGACAGAACAAAAAGAAGAAATGAAAAGCTGGCAACTCTGTCAGCTCCACTGTATTTGGACATCTTCCCCACCTCCAAAAACACATCACTAGCATCATGAAGTGCTAGAACGACCGAACCAACTCGAGCAAATCTGCAGGAAGTAGATGTAATAGATGATAGAATATTGTTAAATATATTAAACCATGAGTACAATGACCAAAATATTTGTATCATAAATGTAAATGGGACCCATATAGTTTTCTGTATTTAATATTATAATTATAAGAATAACACAATTACTCCTTTAAGAAGGCCCTACTACACTTCATGTCAACCAACCACCTAATCAAGAGAAAAAGCCCAAGCTGAAAAAACATAGCTCAACTACAGCATACCTAGCTACGTATGACAGCACAATAAGAATAAGAGTTGCAACATGATGACCCATGGACACTCCAAAGTCGGAACGCCTTGTTTCCCAGAACATCAGAGCAAATATGGAGTATGTATAAAATCCGGAAGTATACATATATAACCCCTTCAACTTCAACCTGTGATGCAATAATAGCTCAATTGAGTTAAAAAGAAGAGATCTTCACTTTGTTTAAAGTAAGAGTTCATCTACAACGGTAGAGTAAAGCAATGTGAACAAATGCACTATAATTAAGAACATCTTACTTGATTTTTTGATCAGGCCACGACTGATTTCCTGGCCCCACCCAAAAAAATCTAGTGTTCATAAAATAAGGCTCATCATAAGTTACAGACAGAGCCAGAATCTCTGCAGAAAGGTAATACACACATTTCCAGGCTGATTCTTTGAATTTTCTTATCTTTTTTTTCCTCTCATTTGACTCAACTCCAAGCGTCTGATGCTCCTTTCCAAAAATCAATCTTCTTGCCACTTTCTGCATCAAGGACATAAATTAAGGCACACATAATAAATTTATGAAAGAAAGGGAAAAATACAAAAGTGTTTAGAAACGAGATTCAGCAAGGAAAATGGGACCGAGTTCACAAAAGAAATAAGTTGCACACTTATTTTTTTTTTAAAAAAAAATACATTCATCAATATACTGGTTGCTGTAAATAGAAAATAAAAAAGAAAGTGCAAATGAATGCAATTAAAAAAACAAAAGTCTTCAAGTATCAACAGTAGATATGAATCGTCTTTCATCTCAGAGATATAGCAAGAAAATAGAAGACGAGTTATATTCATGTACACAGGCTAAAATACATAATATTACCTAATACATTTTACAATCTAAAACTTACAAAGACAATTAAAAACTGTGAGAATTCAAAATTGGCATGATATGTCCAATGAAACAACTTAAATTTACCGAATATGTATAAACCTTCAGCAACATCATAGATGTGCAAACCAAATATGGACAATTCTGATGAGGCAAAACATAAGACACGAGATTTTGGAGGAGGGGGAGGAGAGAGCCAAGGACAGGGGCAAAGAAAGATTTGTTCTTTAATTGATGTCAGAAAATTGCTGTAATTAGCTAAACAATTTGCAAGAAGCATATGATGTCATCTCTTCTATTCTAATATGGGTATTCGTAATTATGCTAACAAAATGATCTTCATTGTAGGAATTATAGCAGAATAGTATCCTTTTGATACAAGTATTTCAAAATGCATATAATTTGGAGAAGTCTTTTTTATCATTTTAAACTTATGAATTTGTATAGGTTTACAACAAACAAACACAAAAATCCTTCTATAGTGTGTAACTCACACCATTGTCTAAGTAATTTTCAAGTATCCAATCACTGAACAATCTTGTTTATACCATAGTGAAAATTAGGAAATTCTAAGGTTGGAAAGTTTAAACTGCAGCCACGAGCCTGGATTATCATTCATCAAACTGCCAAGTACTATAGATTAAAGTTCAAGCTCATCAGCTCAATATCCAAAAGCAATAAGCTTGCTCAGTGAAACTGGCCCTGGAACGACACCGAAAAGTTAAATCCACAGCCAGAGCATCCAAAACTGAGGCAAATGTATCACTGATTCAGAACCACTTATGTAAAGACTAGAGATAAGCTCCAATATATGCACATCAAGTAATCAAATTCAATTAAAGTATGAGTGAAACAGTGATGCAAAAAAGTGTTCAAAAAACAAAAATAGCAAAAAGGATATACAAAGTGGGCTACCTTTGCTATTCTAAACTGATAAGAACAAAAAACAAACATGTTATTAAATACTAGATCTTCAATTTTTCTAGAATTGATTAGCAAAAGAGATAAAAAATTTAAGTGAACCCAACATCTGATCTGCATCAAGTTATGCTTCATCAAACCAAAACCAAAAACAAAAGGCTGTAATACCATTCCCTGATGAAGTTATGCTTCATCAAACCAAAACCAAAAACAAAAAGCTGTAATACCATTCCCTCCAATTGATTGACAATAATCTATTCATTGTAAAAACAACAAAAAGAAAAACAACCCATCAAATAAAACTCAAAATCCTATATGGGTCTATGGAAATTACCTCGAACACGAATCTTTCAAGCAAAAAACGAACAATGGGAAAAAATAGAGCAAAAAGGGGAAGAATCGTGAATTCCTCATAAGCTGGATACGATTCTTGCTCCCAATCAAGAAACTTGAAGCGGTTAATGAAATCCATTCCAGAGTGAGAAATCTGGGGTGGATCCCAAACACAAACACAACCCACACTCACTCTACTTGAGGCGGATTTACTATTTTTAGTTTTCACGTTAGATTTCAGACTGTCCTTGTTGCTTGTTGGATTCGAAATTTGGCACTGCTAAATAAATTTGATTTGACGCATTTGCCCTTCTGCGACTTGTTCGAAGTGAAGTGAAGTGAATAAAGTGATTGTGTTGTGTTGTGTTTGTGACTTTTGTGTACAACCCCAACTCAAAATACCGTCCACTATTCAGATTCCAGATTGTGTGGACTCAACTTACTTGTCCAATCGCCACGTGGCCGACATTTATATAACTAATTAAGTGGTTTGTATTGTTACTCAACGCCTCTACAACTTATTTTTTTCTACAATTCCATCAACTCAACATTTACAAACTAAAATTTCTTTCTCACAATTGTTACAGCTCTATCCAGGTAAATTTTTTTTTTATTGTTTTTCATTAAATAATTTATTATATTGGATTAAATTTTTATATTTATCTTATATCAAATAAAGAAGTTCAGTTTAAAAATTTAATACAATACAATAAAAGTATTTAATAAAACAACTATTAAAAAAAATTATCTGAGTATAGTTGTAACAATGGTGAGAAGACAACTTGTGTTTGAAAATGGTAAGAATTGAAGTTGACCACACATACAAGTTATGAAAAACAAATTAAGAAAAAAAAAATCAATATAAAATTTAACCCAATGCAATAAAATTATTTTATGTGAAAATCAATTAAAAAATTACCCATGTAAACAATGGTAAGAAGAAAAATTATGTTTGAAAATGGTGAGAACTACACAAATAAGTTTTGAAAAAGAAATTCAAATAAAAGAAGTTTACTATAAAAATTTAATCCATACAATTAAATTATTTTATACAAAAAATAAAATAAAAAATTACCTGAGCTGTAACAATATTGGTGAGAAGACAACTTGTGTTGTAAAATGGTGAGAATTGGTGTTTACTGCACATACAAGTTATGAAAAAGAAATTAAGTAAAAAAAATTAAATATAAAAATTTAACCCAATACAATAAAAATATTTAATATTAAAATCAATTAAAAAAAATTACTTAGAAACAGTTGTAACAATGGTGAGAAGACAACTTATGTTTGAAAATGGCGAGAACTGCACAAACAAGTATTGAAAAAGAAATTCAAATAAATGAAGTTAAAAAATTGATATTAAATGAAGAAGGACAATGTAGGAAATTAGTTGTTGGTTTGTATTGTAAATAAAATGAAAAAGTAGACTATTTATAAATGTTATATTTTTAATGTAAAACATTTATTACTGTCCACACGTCAACACAAGAACCGAGAGTTGTTAAGAGAGTAGATTGAGAGAGTGAATTTAGTACTCCTCAATTATATATATATACACATTAAATACTAATGATTACTAGTTAAAAAATAGATTTATATGTTAATGATGAACACAAATTGCAATAATATCATAATGTGGAACATTATTGCGATAACTAATTGCTAAGAGCATCTCAAATGCAAATAGGGATAATTACCTCAGTGGCCACTCAGTTGTTCACACACTCTCAAAATGCCATTAGAGAGGGATTTCGTTTCAAAATTGTCATTTTTGGCGAAAAGTGTGACACTAATGGACATTCCATCTAAATCCTTTAAATGAGTGGCATTTTGATAAATAAAGAGATGACATTAATTTATTTTAGATTTTTTTAGGAAATCAATTTTTACTTTTGCTTTTTGAAAGAAATAATTATATTTAGTATGTGTATATACGTATAGCATATCTCAAACAAAATATTATATATTAATATTCTTCAGTTTTTAAACCAATTATATATGTTGAATGATAATAATGTTAGATATTAACTTTTTTTTATTCTTTGGGTACATATATTAAAAATTCATTATGATAAACAACGTCAAAAATATTTTTGAATAATATTTAGTTATTTAAGCAAAATAATTTATAATAGAAAAAGAAAACAGTCAAGATGAAAGGTAAAATAAAAATAAAAATAAAAAAGACTTTATCACCTAAAAGTTAATGTCTAATATTATTATCTATCAACATATATAATTGGTTTAAAAATTGAAGTATATTAATATGTAATATTTTGTCTGAGATATACTATACGTTTTTACGCATACTAAATATAATTATTTGTTTCAAAAAACAAAAGCGAAAATTGATTTCCAAAAAAAAAATCTAAACTAAATTAATGTCATTCCCTTATTTATCAAAATGCCAATCATTTAACGGAATTGGATGAAATTGGATAGAATGGCTATTGTGTCACACTTTTCGCCAAAAATGACCATTTTGAAATGAAATCTCCATCTAATGACCATTTTGATAGTGTGGGAACAACTGAGTAGCCACCAGGGTAATTATCTCATGCAAATATGCATTTGAAGAAAATTGAGTGCCATATAGGATAAATAGTTAAAAAGTTAAAAAAACTCTCTCCAATGCAATTATCTAACTTCAATATGGAGATGATATGACAATATATATATATATATATAAATAGAGAATATGGAGTTGAGTTTCTAATTCTAGAAACTCTCAAGCTCATTTAATTGTAAAATAAAAGAGGAGAGAGATTGAAATAATTGTTTTATTATGATTGGTCATTTTAATGGATGCATATTTGACCTTAGATATTGCATTTGAGATGTGAATATGCATTTCTCTATTTTTTTTTTCTTTTCAAAATGGGCCCATGATGAATTGAAATACTAATGTGACATTATTTAGAAACTTAAAAATGGATATTTGCATTGTAGATGCTCTAAAATATTAAGTTTTACAACCAAAAGCCAAAAGTTGTTTAGTTGCACTTGCACATGCTAAAAGAGGTACAAATTAGTGTGCCATGCCACATGCAGATTCGGAGTTAGACAGAACTTTATTATTTAAGATTGCATTTGATTTTTCGTGTGAAGATCGAATAGTCTTAAATTGTATTGAATACTGAATAGTGAAACCGAAAAACATGTTTGTTTTTCTTTCTCACTGAAAACTGAAAATAAGTGATAATTTTTTTTTTTTAAGTTACAAATATATTAAAATAAATACTTTTACATCTACGCCCTTTCAAATATTATTTATTACATATTTATATTTTAATACATTAAAGACAACTAAGACAATAATTTAATAATATAATAACAAAATTATAATAAATAAAAATACCATATAAAATATGATCCTTAGAGTATAAAAACTAAACAAGTTAGTTGAAGTTTAGTTTAAGAAATAACAATATATTAGAGTCAACCACTAATAATTTGTACAATATTTATACTATATATGTGGAATAATAATAATATAATATAATAACAACTTTGTAATGAAATCTATATTTGTATCAAAATAAAATAAATAAATAAATAATTGAAAGTGGCAGCTAAAGTTTTTTAAATAGTAAGAAGAAAAAAAATATTAATATTGTTAAGGACTATGAAAGAAGAGAATTTCGGAAATAAATAAAATTTGTAAGGATAAATTTGAAAGTAATAAATTGATATATTTTTCAATTATTTTTCATTAAGTGAAAAGTAAAAAAAAATCATTTTTTATAAAAAGTGGTTTTATGAGCTGGTTCAGTGGTTTTTATAACTTTAAAAATCTAACAAAACAACTTAATGAGTGTTATTAAGGGGTCCTTTGTTTTTTTGTCTGAAGAGTAAACAGTCCTGAATTTGGACCGAAGTCTGAACTTGAATGATATGTTTTTTTTTTTCCTCACATATGAATATATTGTCAACACGTTTGTTTTTTTAAAGGGTGAAATCCATTTTAGTCCCTTTAGTTTGACCTACTACACAAACTGGTCCCCCGGTTTTTAGTATTATCCCGTTAAGTCCTTTCGTTAAAAATTCCATTGAAAAAGTGGTTTCTGATAGGGTCAGAGGGTCAAATGACCCTGCTGCCCCTGATTAAAAAAAAAACAATAAAAATGTAAAAAAATCTCAAAAATTAAAAATTAAATAATAAATTTTTTATTTACCTCCAAATCTTTTCTGTTCATCACCTCCATCGATTAACAAAAAAAAATTTAAAAAATTTATTGATCTGGTGAACCAAATCAAACCTAGACCGAAAGGTTTGATCCGGTTCAATGTCTTCCCAAACCATCATCACCAAACCTAGGAATACTCTCACTTGTGTTGAAGACCAGACATTGTTTGGCTAAGTTCACCAGGAACACTCTCACTCTTGATGATTTTCATCACAACTTGTTCTCTACAGATCTCAATCTACCTATCAAGGATCAAGTATGGTGGGTTTGTTTTTCTTTTTGTTTTTTCTGTTTGGTTGCTGAGAACATGGAAGAAAATGATGGAAATTTGAACTGGTTCACATATATTCTACAAGCAAATAACCAGGTCCACATATATGATGTACTCACCTCACCGCCAAATTTATTCACACCAAGATTCCTTGGTTTCGAGTCCCAGAAACACAGAAACCCCAGAAAACACACCAAACCCTAAATAAAAACCCTAGAAATTAATCCACAATCGACCTTCAACCGAACCAAACCCCAAATCAAAAATCTCAAATCGGCACCAGTAGATTTGAAAATGTGGATTCGAGGGAGAGAGAGATAGATCGCAAACCCCAAATCAAAACCCCAGAAATCAATCCACAATCAAACCTTCAACCGAACCAAACCTTAATAACACACCACCACCATCCCCAAATCAAAAACCCCAAACCCCAAATCAAAAACCTCAAATCTGCACCAAAGTGTGTAGATTTGAAACAAAGTGTAGATTCGAAACAAAATGTGGATTCGAAACCAAACCACCCACACCCACACCTACACTCAAACCTAATCAACGACGAAGAAGAAGAAGATCAGTGAGAAGAAGATCTGTGAGAAGAATGGTGAGAGATCGAGAGAGAGATCGTGTGTGAAAGAGAGAGAGAGAGAGAGAGAGAGAGAGAGAGAGAGAGAGAGAGAGAGAGAGAGAGAGGAGAGAGAATGTGATAAGATTTTTTTTAATTTTTAATGTTTATTTTTAATTAAATTAATTATTAATTACTTTTTAATTAGATTTTATATTTATTATTAATTACTTTTTAATCAGATTGATGTTAATTCAAAATTTTAATTGCTTTTAATTGAAATTATTAATTTTAACCCTACTTTTACCATTATACCCTTAATAATCTGACGGAACCCTAACGGAATTGGATGGCAGAGACTAAAATATGGATTTTTGGAAACTAACGGGACCTGTCAAGATAAAGCTGAAAACCGGGGGACCAGTTTGTGTAATAGGTCAAACTAGAGGGATTAAAATGGATTTCACCCTTTTTTAAAAGTAAAATTGTTTGAAAATAAGTAATTTTACATTTATTCCCATATTAAACAATTATACATATAATATGGAATAAAAACCAATCCAAAAATAATAATTATATAGAACACATATGATCATGATCTTCTTCTTTGATTACAAACAAACTTCATTTTTATTAAGAAAAGAAAATGTTTTTTTTTTAAAAAAATAAATAAAAAATAAAAGAGGCAGCAGGAAAACTCACACAAAACATTCTAATATATATATAATTATATATATATATATATATATAAATACATCACCCTAATATCAATTAATATCATAATAAAGTATTGATATTAAACACCAATATGAGAAGTGACTAGGGTTCTTTTTTGTTTTTAAAGCTATTTAAAATAATTAATATATTAAAATAAAGATTTCTATACCATATATACTTATGATGAAATTGAAAATTTGTTTTATATGGAGGATAATATCGGAAGAAAAGATTTGGGATTGTATTTAATGTAATTCAGTGATTTGCAATTAAATGAAAAGTTATGATTTTTTACTTTTTATTTTAAATTGTTTTTTGGTATTTTTAAGTTGTTTGACAACTTAAAAAAAAAAACAAAAAACAAAAAAACTTAATAATTATGATTTAGACCTATTAAGTTTTAAGTTGAAAAAACAAATGACCCCTAAGTGTTAAGTGGAAAAATCAAAGAGGCCTAGGTTTGAGTGACCGAAGGATGTGGAAGGGGTTAATGGGAAATTTACATAAATTTCCCTTCAACTTTGTTAAAAGACTGTTTTTAACCACATCCAATAGTTTAATTGTTGCTAATCATTCCGAGGGTAAAAGTACCAAAATTCCCTTATTTTAATTTATCCTGAGATAACGATTCAAACCAGATAATCTCGCATAGAGAGAGAAGACGCCAGACTTCTCAACGAATTGATGCCGGCAGTAAGAGACGTCGCTAAAAAAAATAAAAAGAATAGCAGAGCTGCATTTTCGAAAAGAGAGAGGTGAGAGAAAAGAGGAAAAAAAAATGTTGGAGGACGACGAGTGGACACTAGTAAAGAGAGTGAAGTCACTAGTCACTGGCGGGAGAAAATCTCCAATGGGACGGTCTTATTACCACTTGGTGAGACCGTTCAATGGGATGGCACCAAATTATAGTTTAATAATATATATTTATGTTCTCGAGACATATGATACAATCTCATTGGGACGATCTCACTAAGTGACAATGAGACTGTTCCATAAGTACAAGTGGAGCACATGCCCTACCTAAACTTTTTGAAAAAACACTTTTTGGAGGTCATTTTGCATAATTAGCCCTTCTAGCTAAAAAGTTATAAAAATGTACCAAATACCCTAACTTAAATCACACCAACCATATATATTACCGTTTATTCAAACTTACCAACCAAGGATACGAAATAAAAAGGAAAAAAGAGTACAACACATTTTTTGAACACATAAATGATAGAAATAAATTTGTTAAAAAAAAATAATGATGGCCATTTTTGGTGAAATAAAAATAAAATTATGCTTCAGGTCACCCTTGACCCAAAGCATAATTTTAGTGTTTCGTGTAGCCCCTAACCCAAATCTCTAAAAATTTGTTTCGAGTTAGGGGCTATCCAAAAGCTCTGAGGGGTTGCTTACCTGTTACCGGCCACCACCAATCTGGTATTTTCTACCTGTAATGTTGCTTGAAAGTTTTCTTTGTTTGCATGCAAAACTTTGTATTAGTAAATCAAATTTAATGTTAAAATTATATATATATAATTAAATCATCAAAAATATATATCGTGTGACTTCTTTAACTTTGTAACTGTGTGACATGTCTCAGCTTAATAGTTTCAACTACATAATCAAATTGGAAATTAGTGGATGAATGATAGCTCATTCATATATGTTAATAAAATTAAGAGGCTATTTTTACAAGATTATAATAATAAAATATTTTCAAGTAGATGTGGATTTGTTTTGTTCCGATAAAATTCAATGAAAAATAAATCATACTAACAGTAATGGTAGTTATCATAATATTTCTTTTAAGTACCCCATCTGATATAAACTTCAATTGTATAATGAACTACTCCCCTCGATAATCAGGATGTCATCCACATAAACCAAAATATACACAAATAACACAACCTGAGAACATTGTCTTTTGATGAATAGAGTGATGTCACTCTGGTCAGATTTTTCGAACTTGGATCGTACTCGGCTGACATAATATTTTATTGAGGTCCAGCCCCATTTTGGATGTCTAATAATAGGCCTAGACCAAAAATGGGGACTTTATAGTTTCAGGCCAGCAGGGCCGGGCTGTTTCCAGATTGGACTTGGATTTGTCTGACCCTTTTGACACTAGAAAACTTCAATTAAAGAAGATCAACAATATCCATTTTGGGCAAGAGATGTTCGAAAGCGAGATGGATTAGGATTGCTACAATAAAAAAATGGGAAATAATCATTTTCCTCCCTATAGTTTGACATATTAGATATTTCCCCCTCTAGTTTTAGTAATGACCATTTCCCCCCCTGAAAACCAAAATATTAGACATTTTACCCTTTCTAGTTTCAGTAATGGTTATTTTCCCACTTGAAAACCAAAATATTAGACATTTTACCCCCTAACCATTTGTTAGTCCATTAGTCAACACCTTTGATCGTCAAAAAATCATTTAAATGCCCTTATTACCTTTAAACACATTAGTTATACCCTCTAATGACATCACTAATTGTTTTTAAAGAAAAAAAAAATTAGAAATAAAAAAATTAAACTAATAAAAGTATTTAAAAAAAAAACATAATTGAAAATAAAAAAATTATAAATTTAATTAAACTTTAATAAAAAAATTCAGTATTTCAAAAAAAAAATATATTAATGTTTTTTACATTATTTTTACATTAATTAAATTTTTTTAATTATTTTTACATTTCATTCTTTATATTAATGTTTTGTAAATTAAATTTTTATTTTTACATTTCATTCTTTATATTAATGTCTTTTAAATAAATTATTCAATATTTCAAAAAAAAAATATATATATATATATTAATGTTTTTTATATTATTTTTACATTTAATTCTTTATATTAATGTTTTTTAAATGAAATTTTTATTTTTACATTTCATTCTTTATATTAATGTTTTTTAAATAAATTTTTATTTGCACATTTAATTCTTTATATTTATTTTTGTTTAAATAATTTTTTTATTAAAGTTTAATTAAATTTTATAATTTTTATTTTCAATTGTTTTAAAAAAAATACTTTATTAGTTTCATTTTTTTTTATTTCTGATTTTTTTTTCTTTAAAAACAATTAGTGGGGGCATAACTAATGTATTTAAGGGTAATAATGTCATTTAATTGATTTTTTGACGGTCAAAGATGTTGACTAACAAACTTTCTAATGGTCAGGGGGTAAAATGTCTAATATTTTGATTGTTAGGGGGGGAAATGGCCATTATTGAAACTACAGGGGGGCAAAATGTCTAATATATTAGTTTTCAGGGGAAAAATGACCATGACTGAAACTAGAGGGGGTAAAATGTCTAATATTACAAATTACAGGGGTGAAAATGATTATATCCCAATAAAATAGTATATGAAAATGAAAACAGCATCTGCATGATGACAGAATAATAATGATTATCTAAAGTTTTCAATGAGATGGGAGATTATTATAAAATGATGTAACTAGAAAAGGACACAACGTTTAAGTAATGGTCTAATCTAATATTTCTACCAAATTTTGTCATTTTATCAAAAATACCAAACACATCATGTGATTATGTTTACAATCCCCAAACTTTTCTCTGCCAGCAATAAGAGTCCCTAGTCCCTACTTGCACTAATTTTGATTTGTTGTGCCAAAAATTTTAGGCAACTCTTTATAATCTATTCATGGGATCCTACAACAATCACTAAATGCCTTATTTTATTTTATTTTATTTATTTATTTATTTTTTTTTTTTTTAAGAGTCCGGAGCACTTTTAAAACACAAACACCAACAAACAAAAAAATAGAGTGTTTGGTCAATGAGAAAAACTTCATGGCATGATTTAAGTGGCTTGGACATATACCTCAGACATATTGAAGCATTCCCCATGATCAACAAGCAAAGTACAGCTTTAATGGCAATGGCATTTGAAGACTATTTAATTGCTATTCAAAGCGACCCCATAACCCCATAACGGGCACTCTTTCAGGGTAGATGATGCCATTATAATAAATCAAATTCATTTCTCTTTATTTGACTTTATGTTACAAATTAATATACAATCTAATTAGAAAACAACGTGTAAAAATGATATTCATATATTATAATGTTGTCTTATATGAATCGTAGGAAACACGAGTTAGACCAAACAGAAGACAAACAAATGGATGAAAAATCTCCACATTTTTATGGCATGCTATTCAAGTATAAGAGGGATCCATCAAATAAATATATGCACATGGGATCCTCTAAACCAAGAGCAAGGGAGGCCAGATACAACCCCAAAAGGAAGTCCTCACAAATAAAAAAGAAACAAGTATCTTCCTCACATGTTTAGCTCAAAAGGTAAAGTTAACAAGTCAGAACACAAGATTGAGATTGGGGAGACATAAGGAGCCTACCTGATGATGGTTGATGGACAAGGATGCTTAACTTCTTCCAACTTCCTTTCATTCCTCATGAGTCAGGATGCACACAGATAACAAAATCCATTAAAGATTGATTAGGAGAAATTTAACAATGTCACATAATTAGGTGAAATAAGAGACATCTTAATTCTTAAGCAATAGGAGCAGATGAAATGTTTGCATAATGAGTCTCTAAAAGTTATTAGCAACAGCTGTTCTTAGGACATGTATACAATACTCACATCACACTATGTGACTAATTTCAAGTGTCACTCATTAATAGAGGAAGGCACTGTTTAATAACCGATCTTCCTTCCAATATCACAAAAGACATAATAAGCCTGCATCATGAAGAGATTGAGAACAGAAGTAAAAGGACCTCTCAACAACCTCCACATTCCATCCAACCTTATACAAAATGCCAAACCCCAGTTGGGTTCTCTGCATTTTTACAGAAAAGGGCTTCTCTTTCTTGATGACTAGACACAGAATTAATGGTGTGAAAATATAAATGAACAGTAAAGAGGCATTTAAGATATTAGGTCTTATATTCTCTCTTGTTTGTTCAGTGTGGCTCATCTGATTTTCCACCTTGAAAAGCTGGTCTTCATTTATGAGAGAGACAAACA
The DNA here is from genome assembly GCA_954870605.1 of Acer campestre. NCBI lineage: Eukaryota > Viridiplantae > Streptophyta > Magnoliopsida > Sapindales > Sapindaceae > Acer > Acer campestre. Next base: position 24,014,766 of record OX940806.1, on the reverse strand, counting down.
AGTAAAGGTGGTTCAGTATTCAGGTAAAAAGTTCAAAATGGTCAAGAAAACAGCCTCAGTTCTTTAATATTTAAGAACATAGATCTTTATCCATATTTATTACTTACTAGATGCATTTCATCTTTCTATCTCCAAAAACTTGTCTTCTAGTGTTTAAATTCAAAGAAACAATGAAGATAGGATTGCCAGGTGGTAAAATTACTCTGCCAATTCAATAATGAGGTGGGTTGTGACTTGTGTGAGTGAAACTGTGAGATATATGTATTTCCTTTGTCCTATGAGTTGATGAAGGGCAAAAGCTAGATAGACAAAGATTCAAGTATAACTCCCAGGTAAGGAAAATTGAATATTGCAGTTTGTATAAAATATCTATCAAGTTTCCAACCAAATACTTGGTTGTTTGTGTTGATTTATGTTATGTGCTCTTCTATTCTATCCTGTTAATCTAGGTACCTCGATGGAGCACTCCAAAATCCTAGGAAGTAAAGAAGAGTATGGCAGCAGTGTATCAGGGTGGACAATGTATATTGGCTCTCCAGTCCAAGAAAAATATAACTATGGTGATGATGATGATGATCATAGTAATGATGAACAAGGAGATGAGTGCAACAAATATTATTATGGCCACGACCATGATGATGATGATGCCAATGGTAAGAGTGATGATTCCATGGCATCAGATGCCTCTTCTGGGCCAAGTCATCGTGGACTTACATGGGAAAGCAGTGCTCAAAGTATTGATAGGCATGGAGCTAGTACGTATTCCTCAAAAGAAAAACTTCACAAACAGAGGACGAAAAGAGACGAAAGGGGAATCAAAGTAGAAACAGACAAACCCGAGCTTAAAGCAAAAGGTGCTGCTAATCCAACTGAAACTGGAAGCAAGGTGAGGAAATCCATCTATGCAGGCAAAGGAAAATAGATTTGTTGTCTCTTTTCCTGTTCTTCTCCTAAAATGTTGCACAAAGCTGTATGTTATTGCACAAAGTTATCTCTTTTTATGTTTGACATGCGTAGCTCACTAGATTTTTATCAAGAAGTAGTCATGTATTGAATGTTTCTTCTCTTTAATATATGCACATGAAAATGGTTTCATTTTAAGAATTCTGCAAAACATATTGCTGATGCATGTGCATCTTAGAAATTATATTTTACAGAAGGATGACCGGAAAAATGCACGAAGAGTCCTAGGTGTCCATGCAATAATTCCTTGTTTAAGGTTGTATGACAGAATAGGAAACTTGACAAGATTCAAATCTTGTTCAGTTCCAGTGAAACTGGAGATTTATATTAGATTTTTCAGGATTCAAGAAGGTAGCCAACTGCTTAAAATTATGCACACTTGGAGTGGGGAAGATTGGTTTGTGGGGGAGGCCGTGTGCTAGGAAACAAGGTCGATGTGAATTTTTGAAGCATAAATATTCTATATATGGCTTCATTAATATGACCAGAAACTTTATTTTTCTTATTTTTAAAAAAGAAAAGTTTATGAAACTATAACTTGAGAGCACAAAAGAACTTCTAAAAACATGACATACCAATTACTACTAGTACATTCTAAAAGATCTACAGTGTTTCTAGATAATCACAACAGCTTGCAGAGCACACAATATGCAGTGTAGACATAACTACAACCATATAGCTACATTCACACAGAAGTGGACTTGAATAGAGAGAACCTCGGATAATTAAACGTCTCAAATATCTAGATTGATGACAGAATTTCTTAAACTAAATCTTGCTGGATGACCATATGAAACCTTAAATATATAAATCTCACAGATATTCTCAAGTCACAAGAAAAAATCTCAAATTGTTTTTAGTGCATCCAAAGGAAATCAATCTCAACCAAATGGTTAATAGAGTACATTTAAAATCTCAGATGGCCAGACTTCATCCTAAATGATGATTCTCCTTTTTACTCACTAGTCACTTCAATTAGCTTCCTATCCATAAATCAACTTTAGAAGTAACATCAAAGACGAGAAAGGGAAGGATTGGCAAGCAAATAAAATTGAAGATAAAATGGTAGAGATAAATTGTCTCATTAACAGAGTACAACTTACGTGGTGAGACCATCACCACATAAGTTTTTCCCATTAATACAGACTAGTTTTGAAAGTGAGTGCTGAATAGGCCTAAAAATTTCATTCCACCCACAATCTTTTTTTTTTTTTTTTTTTTTTTGAATTATTAGGAGTTTGCGAGAGGGGAAACGATTTGAATCCACAACCTCGATGGACAATGGTGTAGGTGTGAGGAGCATACCACTTGGCCAACCTCATTCCATCTACCATCCATAGACACCGAAACATACATGCAGTACTTGTTATGTAAATTGCAATTCATACACATGATCTTAAGAACTAAGAAAAACGAAGGAAACATATAAAAAGAATAGTTACAAATACAAGACAACAAAGTTTTTTCTAAATGCTTGAAGCAGAGGCCCAAAACTTTCAATATTACAATTTACAATCAAGCACCTAATTTACCATAAGATAGATTCCATTCCCGGTTTAATTAAAACTTAAAAGGGTATATAAGATTTCCTGTAGTAATATTATAAAAGATTTGACTCACTTTCATACACTTGCGTGTTATCAACTTAATTAGTTATTTAACTATCAACTTAATAGCCCACTTGTATTAAGCAAAGAAGAAGTAACCTTTAATCACTACATCATCAAAACAAGAAATCTCTTTTAATCAAACTGAAAGATGAATCAATGCAATGTTAAATTAATTAGGTGCTTCTCATTATTATTGCCCTTGCCCCACAATTTCTTCGAAAAGGACCGACTATTTTTATATAAAATGAACATTTCAAATACTGGCTTTATCCAACAACTTATTTTAAGGGTAAAGCGATACCAACAAGATTTCCTTGGCCTTTCTGCTCCAAACTAATAATATCATAAGCATGCATTATTGCTACACATTTTCATAGACTAGCCTATTCCCTGTAATGCTACTAAATTCAGTAACTAATGTAAACAAAACCTGCCAGATCATTGATTCTCTTAGTGAAGGACAGATGAACTCATTGAACAATGCAACAGTCCAGTTCGCCCAATTTCATTGACTTTATAGGTGTACTAATAACAGAGATATTTAGAACCTAAAAGTGTGAGATATCTTAAAAATCAGTCATGCAAATAAAATTACTTGAAAGGAATGAATACAGTAAATTTAGAATACCAAAGAAATGTAAATTTACTAGGTTCAATATCTCTGCCACATAACACAAATTTTCAGTCTCAGAAGCAGCATTATTGGGTTTAAAAACATTGTTCATGCACATTAGTACATTACCACCAACATAGAGTTCAGATCACATCTTAGACTGGTTAGCAATCTTGAACCATTCAGTATGGAAGGAGCCTGGTACGTCAATCCGCTCATAGGTATGAGCTCCAAAGTAATCTCTTTGAGCTTGGACTAAATTAGCAGGCAGCCTCTCCCTTCTGTACGAGTCAAAGTAAGCAAGACTAGAAGACATACCAGGAGTGCTAATGCCCGAGTTGATGGAAAGGCAGACAACTCTTCTCCAAGCAGACTGTCGCTCCACAATCTCCTTAGCAAACTCTGGATCCACAAGAAGATTAGCCAGATCTGGGTTTCTGTCATAGGCCTTCTTGATACGGTCCAAGAATATAGCACGAATAATGCAACCCCCCTTCCAAATCCTAGCCAGCTCCCCAAGTTTTAAGTCCCACCCCTTTTCCATGCTCTTTGCACGAATCAAGTTCATTCCCTGTGCATAGCTGCATATTTTGGATGCATACAATGTTTTCCTTACATCATCAATTAACTCTTTCTTATCCACAGCTGGCTCAGCTAAAATGTCGCCAAAGCCACCCGATTTGAAGACTTTGGAAGCTTCAACTCTTTCCTCCTTCAAACCACTGAGGAATCTTGCATCCAAGGATGATGCTATAGTTGGTGCAGCAATTGACAACTCAGCAGCTTGCTGGACCGTCCATTTGCCAGTCCCCTTCATACCAGTTTTATCCAGAACCTTGTCCACTAAATACCCTTCTCCTTTGTCATCCTTAATTCCAAATATATCAGCAGTGATTTCAACCAAGAAGCTCAGAAGCTCCCCCTTGTTCCACTCTGCGAAAACCTGGTGTAGTTCCTCATTTGAGAGCTTTCCAACTGATTTCAGTACATCATAAGCCTCTGCAATCAACTGCATATCACCATATTCGATTCCGTTGTGAACCATCTTAACAAAATTTCCAGATCCTCCTTTGCCAATGTAAGTGACACAAGGACCACTGTCAGGAACTTGAGCAGACACTTTAAGAAGGATATCTTCTACATACTTGTAGGCCTCGAAGGAACCTCCAGGCATCATAGAAGGCCCATGTCGAGCACCCTCTTCACCACCTGAAACTCCCATTCCAAGATAAAGCAGACCCAACTCAGCCATGGCTTTCTCTCTCCTTTCAGTGTTCTCATACCACTCATTACCACCATCAATGATACAGTCACCTTTCTCCATGTAAACCGACAATGTTTTAATGGTTTGATCAACTGGAGCGCCAGCCTTAACAAGCATTATTATTACACGAGGTTTCTGGATCGAGTGAACAAACGATTCCGGATCATGGAAGCCATACAAGGGAACGTTCCCTTCTTGTTTGGCTCGTTCAACTGTCTCATCAACTTTTGAGGTTGTTCGATTGTAAACAGAAATTGGGAATCCTTTCTCAGCAATATTGAGGGCAAGATTTTGGCCCATGACAGCAAGGCCAGCCAGGCCGATTCTTGTTAATGATACCATTATTTATTTCCTGCACAAGGGAATTAAAGTCTTATCGTGATGAATGGAAATTGCATGTCATGATTCTCCTAATGGCATATATATATTTATTTCTTTTACAAAGATGAAAAAAAAAAAGGACAAGGTTAAAAATATTGCATATAACTTATGGGATTTTTTAAGGAAACACCAGTGGAATAAAGCAGCTATATGTATTCTTAGATATAAAATTGTGATAACAGACAACTTGGCCATCGCCTACAGTTCAGATGAAGCCAACTATTTACAGAATGACTTTCAAATAATTAAGTTATTCATGAATGACAATCAAGTGTAAACTGCATCCACCTCTATCAAGGACAGGAGATGATATCTCTAGAACAAAAATAAATAAAATATATGGAAATAAAACGAAAAGGAAAGGAAAAAAGAATACACCATGCTACAATGCTTAAGGAGGACAAACTAAAACTCCTAACAATGAGTAATAACTAATAAGAAGATAATAAATGAAATCTGTTTCACTTACCCAAAAAAGAAATCTGGTTCTATCGAAGACTACTTTTAACTCTAATGTAATAAATCTATAGGAAGAAAAAGTCAAGTAACAAACCCAAAAGCAAGTTGAGCATTTTATGAAATGGCAAACAGCTATCTACAATCAAGTTAACAGGGAAGAAAATGCTAATTTCTCAATGCACTTCTGTCACACCACCGGTGTTCTGATATTGTAAGCCTCAAAACTCTTTATCTATAATCAAGTTTATAGTTTAATAAAAACTATAATTCTTACTATAGTCAACACATGTGCTGAAAAAATTCAACTTGCATGTCCTAATAAGAGATCCACCCAGCAACAACAGTACTGTAGGAAGACAATGTAAATTAACAACCCAAATGCATGAGCCGCACAAAGAGAGTTCCCATACAAGATAAGAAATCAAGTAGAACTATAATCAAATCATCAGAAGAACTAGTGATCTACTGACTCTGACAAAAAATTGAACAAAATTTTGCAATCCAAAATTAGCAGAATAGATATATACCCCTCAGAGCCTCACAAACAAATAAAACGATGTATCAAATACACAGCACATCAGCTACTGGCCTACTGATAAGAAAGCTAACCCAGATAAGCAATTCACATAAAGACTAGAATTAAATAAGGAATAAATAAATAAGATACATCGCTCACAACATAGAAAAAAAAAAATTACCTGAAAAAATAGCAAACACTTGTAAGAAAGGTTGAAAATGAATCGAACCCAGGAAAACAGAGGATCTGGGTCTTGCAAAAACACAAAGAATTGTAGGTTTCGATCTGGTTTTGGCGTTTATATAATCAGGGTCCGAGCGCAGCAGCAGTATCACGAGTTGATCGAATTCACATTTTTATTATCGGGCTTAGCATTCTCGCTTTTCAAGGGTCTCACTGATACAAAATGACAAACCACTTACCAACCTCAATTTGCAACGTGGTTCAACTGTTGTCACTAATTCTATTTGACCTCCTCGGTTTTGTTGATTTTGTTTTTCCTTCATTACTTTTTAATTTCTATCTTTAATACCCCTGTTGTCCTCCAAGAACAACCATGTAATTAACATACAGACTCAAATCAACTGTCTAAAAATAGTGTCTAAATTTGTATCTAACCAACCAAATTGGGATATGTGTCTACATTTAATTTTTTTTTTTAACTTCTTCCATAAATATAGACACATATTCCAATTTGATTGATTAGATACAAATTGACACTATTTTTGAACATCTGATTTGAGTCCTTAACATAATTCTCTTCCATTATCGGGAATCAGGAATCAGGATATTCCTTATAAAAAACTTAAGGAGTTTATTGATGTAGGGGATTAATATAATATTTAATTATGAGAGGGAGTTGGTGGGAAACGATGGACATAAAAATCGCCAAGACACTTGCTATGGTTGTTGAATCATAAATCATAATTGGTTGTTAGGTGAAGAAAAATATACTTTAATTTCACCGACACTTCAAACCTCCTCCACCTAATTTTTTTTATTATTCTTCCAATTTTTCAATTAACTTTAATTAATTAATGTACTTTACTTCAGGGAAAAAAAATTGAACTTTTTCTCAATAAGGGAAATTTTGTTTGGGGCGGAATAGAGTAAATAGATGGTCATCGAAGATTGCGACTTGTGAGAGGTATTTCATGTAATAAAAACATTTTCAACAACGTCTAATTACACTTTAATCACATTAGGATGTGGTGCATGGAAATATCTCTTATTCGTTATCATTCTCTAATACAAAAAAAAAAAAAATTATTTCATCTACTAATAATAAAGTTGTGTCCAACTTTTATTTCATTTAGTCATAACCTTAATTTGCTAAGAGAAGATCGATCGGTGGTGTTCAGGAAACAGGCCAGGCCTAGTTGTTTCAGTTATTTCCAAGGACTTTGGCTGGTGGGGTTGGTGTTGGTGATGCACCTCCAGGCACGACTGTTGTGCAGTAGTTCTTGAGCAATGTTGGGAAGAAGGGGTCCAAAGGAAACATCTTAGGCCAACACTTGTCGTCAACTTCATTCAAGGCCTTGCAACAAGCAGGGCCGATTAATTTAACTTGGTGGCTCAAGAATGACGTTATGATCTCTTGGACACAACCTTGGACGCTCTGGAGAGTCGATAGGCATTTCACAACATCAGGGTCCTGCCAGAACAATGGTGGAAATTCTGGTTCGGCTGCTAAACCTGGAGCAATCACTATGAAAACACATGCTAGGATCAATGCAATCGAAAACTTAACACTAGCCTGAGACATTTTGGTTTTAATGAGTATAATGTTTGAGATGATGATACTGGTTTGTCGAATTTTACTTTACGGTGATGAAACTTGATGTAGAAGGTAGATGGTTTTATAGGGCATAAATTTATAATGTCTTTAATTCTTTGCATTCATTTTGTAAGTTATTTCCCTATCTAATTACTGCTTGTTAAAGAGTCAATTTGATCAAATTAAGTTATAAATACAGAGAAACTGAAATATCACGTACAAAACGTATTTGTCAATTCTTCACTCATAAGCTTTGTCTTCAGCTCCTGAGTCTTGAGTTTGGAAATATTGTATTTGTTTCTCTTTGAGCATATGTACCCCGATGCAAGTGAAATTTGAGGATTATTATTATTATTTTAAAGTACAAATATGGTTTGTAATTTCAGGGTTATTGATCATACAAACACTGTTTAAAGAACAAATACAGAACAATACTATATGGGATTGGATTAAAGAGTTTTTTTTTTTTTTTTTTTTCATACAGTATCCTGGATTATTAGACCTGATAATCAGTATAAAAGGGATTATAAAGGCTTGGTGGAAAGTGTGTTCATTCAACCCGTCAATATTTCAAATTCGAGTTGCTACTACCGTAAGTGGTATATCACAATCACTACTACAAAAATGTAAAAAGACATCGGTTGTTTACATCGGTTTTTTGATAACCGATTTAAAAAAACTTTTAGAAATCGGTTTTTATAAAAACCGATTTCTTAAATATTGTGGTTTAAAAAGACAACGGTTTTTGGGAAAACCGATATGGATTTATTTTCCAATAAGAAATCGGTTTTCCTTAAAACCGATGTCTTAAATATTACCATTTGAAAAGACAACGGTTTTTGGAAAAACCGATATGGTTTTCTTTTCCAATAAGAAGTCGGTTTCCATTAAAACTGATGTCTTAAATATTACGGTTTGAAAAGACAACGGTTTTTGGGAAAACCGATATGGATTCAAAAGCAAAATTCTGCTGAAATTCAAATCTGACCTATGTCCACATTCAAGTGCACATCTCTAAAAATACTTAACTTTATTTTCTCAAATTTTGATACAAGAAAGTAGACATACAAAAAAACACTTTTTGTTTAGAAAATATTCCAAAAATCGATTTGGAAAAGTGTGAAAATGAGCGATGAAAACATCTCACTCGCGGATTCGCGTCACTTCTGACCTTTGACTGAATAATTGATCATAACTTTTAAAATACCACCCGGAATTTTACGTTCTTTATACCGTTGGATTCGTATCGAAAAATTGAAGAACATAGAATGGACGAAAAAAATTATTTCTTTACCAAAAGATACAGTTTTAAGGAAAACATTTGCACAAAAATTGATCATCTCCAATCGCTTCTAACCTTTGACTGAATAATTGATCATAACTTTCAAAATACTAAACAAAATTTTACATTTTTTATACCGTTGGATTCGTATCGAAAAATTGAAGAACCCAAAATAGACAAAAAAATTTATTTCTTTGCCAAAAGATACAGTTTTAAGGAAAACATTTGCACAAAAATTGATCATCTCCAATCGCTTCTGACCTTTGACTGAATAATTGATCATAACTTTCAAAATACAGGCCAAAATTTTACGTTCTTTATACCATTGGATTTGTATCGAAAAATTGAAGAACCCAACATGGACCAAAAAATTTATTTCCTTGCCAAAAGGTACAGTTTTAAGGAAATATTTTGCACAAAAATATCTCCAATCACTTCTGACCTTTGACTAAATAATTGTTCATAACTTTCAAAATACCACTCAAAATTTTATGTTCTTTATACCGTTGGATTCGTATCGAAAAATAGAAGAACCCAGCATGGACAAAAAAATTTATTTCATTGCCAAAAGATACAGTTTTAAGAAAAAAATTTACGCAAAAATATCTCCAGCAAAACACATGCAAAACCACACAAAAAATGAAATGAAAAATAAACCCACTAATAATTTTTTTTTAATAGATGTTTGTAGTAGAAATTAGAATTTTGATTAGTTGAGTAAATTTAAATTTATCAAACAAGTTTTTTATTTTTATTTTATTTCTAACAACTCATATAGGTTATATATAAATATTGTGCAATTGTTAACACATTCAATCTTGTAGTCAGGTGGTAAAGGCTTACCATTTCGACTTTGAGGTTGCAGTTCGATTCCTCATATTGATGATTAATTGTGATTATTATTAGAGGTGGGGCTGGCCGGCGGTGGTGGCCGGACGGTGGAGCGGTCGGACGGCGAGATTAATTTTTATAATTCATCAATTTTATGTCGCGGTTTTTAAATCGGTTTTATATAAAACCGATGTGTTTTCGCATGCTTTTACATCGGTTAAAAACCGATGTCTTTAGCTAGCTTTTTTCTAAATCACTCAAATAGACATCGGTTTTAAAAATTTTAAAAACCGATTTCTTCCATGTAAAATAACCGATTTCTTTTGCGTTTTTTGTAGTAGTGAATATTAATAATAATAATAATGGATCATTGATAGTTTACGTTTTTCATTTGTAGGTTCAATAATAAAGAGAAATGCTTGGGGTGTGAAAACTCCGAAGGAGGGAAACACACCGTCATCCAATGTGACTTTGTTGTAAATGTTGGGAAATGATGAATAAGTGTATGAGACATTAAAACTCAAAGTGCACTTGTTGAATTGGAAAAATAATAAGTCCCACATTGATGGGAAACATATATATATATTGTGGTAGCCAAAAAAGGCTCACAGGCCCAAAAGTACAAAGCCCAGGCTAGTCTTGCTTTGGCCCAAGTGTGAAGAGCCCAACGAGCCCAACGAGAGCATTAACAACATGACTTGGTCGTCTGAAAGACCAAGTCAGCCAGGTGTGCTGAATAGCGAGATTCTAGGGAGAAAATCTCTCCAAGAATCTCGCCCACGATCAAACCCATGATCTTACCTACTTATTTCAAACGGTAGTCAGAAAGTTTGCTATAAATAGCAAAGCATTTTCTTCAGAGAGATCTCTCTGATATTCAAAGCTTATAACAGCGTACTGAAACTCTGATTCTAAGGATCACGGCCACCGAAATCCAAATTCAAGCTTTCACGATCATCGTTGCTCAGCCCAAGCATATCTAAGGCTAACGATCTGAACCACCTCTTTGATTTATTTCTTTCATTGTTTATCTGTTCTTCAATATTTGCAGGTTGTTAGGTCGGTCGACCAAGTTTCTTTGCAGTCGACCGAGTTCTTTTGCAGGCCAATTCAGCAGACGACAACAGCATTTAAACGATCCAACCAAAGTTGCATTGGGCCTATCAACATACGATCCGATCCATATCGATTGTAGGTCGACACCCTACAGTTTGGCGCCCACCGTGGGGCCCGTCGCAACTTCAAAAAACAATCAACGTTCATACTTTCAGACGAATTACAATGTCAGGCGAAGGAACCACCCCGACCATTGAAGAGCAGATCGCCGCGTTAATCGCTCAAACGGCGGCAAATGCAGAAAAGTTACGAGCATTAGAAGCTGAAAACGCCGCGATTCGAGCGACTAATGAGGAATTGCGAGCCATGGTCGATGGCGTTGTACCCGACAGCGAAGATGTGGGGCATCCAGTTCCAGTCCCCAACGCTGAACAAGAGGTCGACCGACGAGGTCGAGATGCTCCGACAGGCCCATCAGTACCTGATGCGAATCCAAATGTCGGGCAAACCCAGCAAACACCCCAGACGACCAGAGTCGACATCGACCTCAACAATTTGCCCGCTCGAAACGACAACGAGCAAGATCCTATTATGGGCAGGCAACCTGAGAATATCTTGGGGACACCAGCATCACTTCAGTCGACTCCAGGTTTAGTAAAATCTGGACCTGACCCATCTACCATTGTTAACATGGAATTTTCTCGCAGGTTTGCTGAAATGGAAGCTCTTATACAACGAATTCCTGGCGTCCCAGCTCCAATAAAAAGGAGCAACATGAACAGCTTTGCCGACTCACCCTTTGTCGACGCAATAGCGCTCGTTGAGATGCCGAAGAAGTTCAGCTTCCCGAACATGAAGCAATATGAGGGAACGACTGATCCAGACGACCACATTGCACAGTATAAACAGAGAATGTTCACTGCAGCAATTCCACGCGACCTCCGGGAGGCGTGCATGTGCAAAGCTTTTGGATCTAGTCTCAATGGTCCAGCTCTACAATGGTACACTAACCTTCCTAATAATTCAATTAATTCATTTGCGCAGCTTACAAATACCTTCGTGGAACAATTCGCGAGTAGCCGCAAACTGGAAAAACAGTCGGACGACCTATACACTATAACCCAGAAGCACGGCGAAAACTTAAGGACATATGTAGGTCGTTTCAACAGAGAGAAGGTCCAAATCCCTCATTGCAATCAGACGACTGCGATATACGCCTTCAGAAAGGGCTTCAGGTTTGATTCTGACCTTTATAAAGAATTGACCAAGTATCCATGCAGGACAATGGAGGATGTGTTGGCCAAAGCATGGGCCCAAATAAAATGGGAAGAAGATGAAGCTAACTACGTAAGTAGAGCCAACAACTACTCAAACCGCAGAAACGACCGAGTGGATAGGAGGTCGAACGACAGAAGGTCAGAACCTTATCCGACTGGAGATAGGGCAACTCGACAGAATGACGAAGGCTCAAGCGACGGTCGACCATACAGGAGGGCCTACCCAAGAACAAGTCGACCACGAGCAGAAGTACCCGAGTACAATCTGAGCATCGAACCAGTCGACCTTGTAGCGGTTATGAGGGAAATGGGCAAGACTGTGAAATGGCCCAGAAAGATGAACGCTCTACCAGAACATCGAGACGCAAAGCTGAGATGCGAGTTCCACGGAGATCATGGACATCGAACTGAAGATTGCATCGCCCTTAAATTCGAAGTTACGGAACTACTAAAACAAGGACATCTACAAGAGTTCTTAACAGAGAAGGGAAAACAAACCCTGGCAAGACGAAACGACAGAATGGCGAACGCAAACGACAATCCACCAGAACCACCTCGACACGATAGGGTAATAAATTTCATTGCAGGAGGTTCTGAAGTAAGTGGCATCAGCTATTCAGCGGCAAAAAGGCATACACGACAGGTGTTAAACACAGAAATTCAGCCAAGTAGGGAGCATCCGTCGACTGTTGACGAGACTGTCACCTTCAAGGCGACAGACAAATCAGATTTGTTTTCTCCTCACCATGATGCACTCGTTATTTCACTTCATATTGCTAATTGTTTAACAAAGAGAATTCTAATTGATAATGGCAGTTCATGCAATATCTTATTTAACAGTGCATTGAGAGAAATGCAGGTCGACGAGTCAAAATTAAGCCGTCGGACGACAGTTCTGACAGGTTTCAGTGGAGAACAGAAAAGCACGTTGGGGGAAATCGTGCTACCTATCTACGCTGAAGGCGTAAACCTCTACGTCAACTTCCTGGTGCTCGACTGTCAGTCGCCCTACAACGCAATCCTGGGAAGACCATGGATTCATGAAATGAAGGCAATCCTTTCGACCTATCACCAGATGATCAAATTTCCAACCAGGTGGGGAGTTCGTGAAATTAAAGGAGAGCAGAGAGCAGCTAGAGAATGCTACCAAAACGCCATGAAGAAGAAAAAAGAGTCTTTGTAGCAATTACAGGACTCCAAAGTCGAGTCGACACCAAACGCACCAAAGATGGAGGATCTCGACGAAGTGCCGATCGATTCAAGTCGACCAGATAGGAAGGTATTCATAGGATCCAGACTGTCGAAGGAAGTTAGGGAACAACTGATCGACTTCCTAAAGGAACGACAAGGCAGCTTTGCGTGGTCGCACGCAGACATGGTCGGCATAGATCCGGAGGTAATAGTTCACCAACTACAGGTCGACCCCGACCATCGACCAGTTAAACAAAAGCGAAGAAAATTCGCTCCGGAGAGAAACAAAGTCATCAACGAAGAAATTCAGAAGCTAATCGACATTGGCTCAGTAAAAGAAGTCCAGTATCCTGATTGGCTAGCAAATGTCGTGGTCGTCAAAAAGAAGAATGGCAGGTGGCGGGTATGCATCGACTTCACAGACCTCAACAAAGCATGCCCAAAAGACTCCTTCCCTTTGCCTCATATCGACATGCTTGTCGACGCAACTGCTGGACACGAGTTACTCAGCTTCATGGACGCTTACTCAGGCTACAACCAGATCCTGATGCATCCAGACGACCAGGAAAAGACAGCCTTCGTAACCGAACGAGGTACCTTCTGTTATAAAGTAATGCCGTTTGGTTTGAAAAATGCAGGTGCTACCTACCAACGACTTGTGAATATGATGTTCGCCAAAATGCTTGGCTCGACAATGGAAGTCTACATCGACGACATGCTGGTCAAATCACTTGTGGCTCAACAACACATAGACCACCTCAGGCAGTCGTTCGACGTCCTCGACAAATACGGTATGAAATTAAATCCCACTAAATGTTCTTTTGGTGTCTCATCAGGAAAATTTTTAGGATACTTAGTCACACAAAGAGGAGTCGAAGCCAACCCGGACCAAATCCGATCGATACAAGAAATCGAGTCGCCTAAATGCATCAAAGACGTACAGAAATTGACTGGTCGAGTAGCAGCATTGAACAGGTTCATCTCCAAGTCGTCTGAACGATGCCATCCATTTTTCAACACCTTGAGGAAAAACAAGGCATTCGAATGGAACGACGATTGCGAGAAGGCATTGCAGGACCTTAAAGAATATTTGACCTCGCTACCACTACTGTCAAAACCTAAAGACAACGAGACACTACTCATATACTTAGCCGTGTCGACCACGGCCGTCAGCGCTGTCTTGGTAAGGGAAGAAGGCGATCGACAACATCCGGTCTATTACGTAAGCAAGGCATTGCTCGACGCAGAGACACGGTACAGTCGGCTGGAAAAACTGGCACTCGCGTTGGTCGTAGCAGCCAGAAAATTGAGACCTTACTTCCAATGCCATTCAATTAAGGTATTAACGACTTACCCTCTAAAAAATATATTGCATAAACCAGAAGTTTCAGGTTGACTGACGAAATGGGCTGTTGAGCTAAGCGAGTACGACATCAACTACCATCCGAGGACAGCGTTAAAATCGCAGGTATTAGCTGATTTTCTTGCAGACTTTACACCTAACGAAAACTTGCAGGCTGAAAAAGAGCTAATAGCTCTAACAGAGACAACGTCGGACGAAAAATGGACTTTGTCGGTCGACGGATCAAGCAACGTGAAAGGCAGTGGATTGGGATTGGTACTCACATCCCCTCACGGGGACATAATAGAGCAATCCATCCATTGCGAATTCCGAGCGACAAATAACGAAGCGGAGTACGAAGCGCTGATTGCTGGACTCGACCTAGCCAAGAGCCTGGACGTCAAAAGTCTCCAAGTATTCAGCGACTCACAACTAGTCGTTCGACAGATAAACGGGTCATACGAAGCAACAGATCAAAGGATGACCGCATACTTGGCCAAAGCCAAACAGATTCAGTCGACTTTCGACAAGTTCACCATCGAACAAATACCCAGGTCAGAGAACTCACGTGCAGATGCACTAGCTTATCTTGGCTCGACAACGACAGGCGGATCAAAGTCAATTCCAGTCATTCACCTTACAACACCAACTATTCAAGCAACAGAAATAGTCGCCCCAGTCGACCACACAAGAAATTGGATGGATCCACTACTAGACTACTTGCGAGCCGACATTTTACCTGGAGACAGAACTGAGGCAAGGAAAATCAAAGCAAAAGCTGCGAAGTTCTGCATTTTATACGGTAAGCTATACAAAAAGTCTTTTACAGGACCCTACTTGAGGTGTGTAACTCCATGAGAAGCATACGACGTTCTCAAGAGTCTACACTATGAAGAATGTGGAAACCACTCGGGGGCTCGAAGCCTGTCGAACAGAGCGATCACAGCAGGATACTACTGGCAGACCATGCGTTCCGACTCCCAAAATCACGTGAAGTCGTGCGACAAATGTCAAAGATTCGCACCAGTCTGCCATCTTCCCCCAGGTATGTTAAATTCAATCTCAGCCCCTTGGCCTTTTATGAAATGGGGAATGGATATTGTAGGCAAACTCCCAGCTGCACCTGGAGGCGTCGTCTACATGTTGGTGATGACAGACTACTTCACAAAGTGGGTGGAAATAGAAGCTTTACCTCAGGTACGCGACGTCGAGGTACGCAATTTTGTGTGGAAAAACATAATCTGCAGGTTCGGAGTTCCACGAGAAATAGTGACCGACAACGGGTCCCAGTTCATTTCATTCGACTTCAAAAACTTCTGCGACAAATATGGGATAAAGTTGAGTTTCTCAACTCCACGATATCCACAAGCAAATGGACAAGCGGAGTCGACGAATAAAACCATCATCAACACACTGAAAAAACGACTAGAAGCTGAAAAGAGTCAATGGGTAGAAAAGCTCCCAGAGATCCTATGGTCGTACCGAACTACCCCTCGACGGTCGACTGGAGAAACTCCGTTCTCCCTTGTCTATGGGTCTGAAGCAGTGATCCCCATCGAGACACAACTCTCAACCGCACGGAGTGAAAATCCAAATGAAGCTCAAAACGACCATGAGCTCGCCTTCGAGTTGGATCACTTGGATGAGAGACGTGATCGAGCGGCTCTAAGAGTACAGTCGTATCAACAACAAGTCGCACGACATTACAACAAGAAAGTACATATCAGAACCTTCAAGCTACATGACTGGGTACTATGCCGCGTTTTCCAAAACACCAGAGAAGAGGGAGCCGGAAAATTGGGGCCGACATGGGAAGAGCCTTATCAAATAACAGATATCGTCGGTCGAGGAGCTTACAAATTGCGAGGACTCGATGGTCGAGAGCTGAACAACAGTTGGAATGCTCTACACCTAAAACAGTATCACTTCTAAACTACTCTGTTCTCTACATTATTATGACGACGCATAAAGAGCAATGATGAAAAACTTAGTACTAAGTTAAAACCTGAGCTCACAAAAAAACATTTCTCATTATTCAAGTTGACTTCGACCTTATTTTTGCTATGAAATTATTCATTACAGCATTCGACAGTATTGGTCGACAACAAAACCTACTCCCAACAATCTTCCCTGACAACGACCGCTGGGAGTTGGGGGGACAGTACTAGATGGAAATTCAAATGTCGATTGACGCATGTACGCGATGAAAAGTGTCGACTGACGCATGTAGGCGATTCTGATATAAATTGTCGACTGCCGCTCGTACGCGAAATAGAATTTTGATATTTATACAACACTTGATGAAAATAACATCTGTCGACCAACGCATGTACGCGATGACTATTGTCGACTGACGCATGTACGCGATTCTGTTATAAATTGTCGACTAACGCATGTATGCGATGAAGTATGTCGACTAAACGCATGTACACGAATATTCAATAAATATCAGCCATGTTTGTTATCAATTCTCTGTCTATAATATTATTCGACTACGCATGACTATAAGTTTACAGGCTTATTTTCATTTAGATATTTAATCTTGTGTAAACCCCATTACAAGATGGTCGTGTCGTTTCCACATGCAAACAAATTTCATACTTCTCAAATCGTGTCGTTTCCACATACAAACAAATTTCATACTTCTCAAAAAATTAAACATGCAAAACAGATCAAAAGCGTCGATCGAATAGATTGATATAATTAAAAAGGTCGGAACGACCAAATCATCCATGAACAAAAAGTTGTTTTTTGGTAAATAAATCAAAATATATATCAAGTTGCAGGTGAGTCGACAGTAGCGGCAGTCGATGGATTTGCAGGAACAGCAGTAGCAGTCGATTCGACAAGAGGCGGATCAATCAAAGGCAGGTCGACAGCATTGGCACCTTCAGGAAGAACAGCATTGGCATCTTCAGGGATCGCGTTCTCAACCGGAGCATGCTCATCTTGCCCAGGCGACAACTCCTCCATCCTCTTCATCTCTTCGTATAGGTCGACCATCTCCTTCATCATGTCGACATCCCATTTGTCATGATTCCCGGAGAGGTATTGTTGGAAGAGCTCCGCCTTCGCCTTGCAGATAGCAGTCGCTGCAATTGTTGTCAATCGGTCCTCCAAAGCGACTACAAGGCTCTTTTGTTTGTCGACCTCCGCGCGAGCCTCGGTCGACTCCTGGGCATGCCGATCCCTCGCTGTCCTCACTTCAAGAAGCTCTTTTTCAAGAGCCAGGTTCTTTTGCTGAAGTTCCTCGACAGTCTTGTCGACCATAGCCTTTTCTATTTTCAAGACATCGATCGACTTCTTCTGCTTTTCACATCTGTCGTTGATATTCTTGAACCTCTCTTGCAACTGCAACGACCCCTGCCAAACCCTATAAATCAGGAAAAACTCGTGTCAAACATATATTGTAAATACCGACAGAAATTAAAACACAAACTTACCTGAAAAACCGTAAGGACGGTCGAGTCAAGCACTTCTTCCGTCTTCTTGGTTTTTAGAAACTTCTCATCCGCTGCAAGGATAAAGTCGGTCGACTTCTTCAAAAATGCAGCTGGTGCTGAGAAGAATGACAAAGCTGCCGATTCAGAAATAGAGGCAGAAGTCGGACGCCTTGGGGTCGATTCAACTCTCTTCCCCTTATCGGCCGCCGAACTTCTCTTATGTTTCTTTTTTGCAGGTGAATCTTCAGGAGAGGAAACATAAGTGTGCTCAATGGTCGTTGAAGCACCCTCCTTCGACATGTCGTCGACTTTGTTCTTTGCCGACGCCGCCCTCTTTCTAGCCATCTCATCTCTGAATTTCTTCAGAGCATCAGCATCGTTGGGAAGGTTCAGTCTTGCGCTCGACATCGACGTCACTGCGAAACGACGTTCATTGTCAGATATAGGCGACAAGAATTTCATTTGATATTGGAGAATTTCGAAACTCCTCCTAATCCAGACATATGACAAGAAGTCCTTCACACTAGGATAGGGCTTTCGCGACCTATTATGTGTCGACCATCTCCATAGACTGCTAGGCCTAAGTTTACCTTCGGTTAGCAGCACCTTACAACTTCTATCCTTTACAGGGATACCAAGCATTTCTTTGGTGCGTTCAGGAGCAACGTCGCACGACGGTTTACTCCCTTTGCCTTTTATGTCTACAAAATAAGCTGAAAATCAGCAAAGATAATCTAAGGTTAATAAAAGTACGTAACGACAACTGTGGAACGACACTCACCAAACCTATTCCATGTTCGTCTGTATTGATACGACCCATTATTCGTCAACCAAGGACCATCAACTGGAGGACCTTTTGCGAAAAAGTAAGTGTTCTTCCAATATCGATCATTTGTCGTCGTATCAATAATTATCTGCTGTCCTTTACTCCTAGGTATTAACATATAACGACCCTGGTCGTGTATGTGCTCCTTCAAGTAATAATTGTGGAGGAGACATCCCAACCCAAAAGGTAGACTGTACCTTTCGCTGAGGACGCCTAAGCTCAGCAATATCCTCCATGTGTTTGGCATCAGTTGACCAGGAGCAAGGTCGTAGTATAGCAGCAGCCGTCGCGCCAATGGGGGGACAGGGAATCTAAACCCTAAACAGAGTGTATATTCATAGAAACACGTCCACCCTGGTATATCCCAATCCGCCCGTTTACTCCATGGGTGCACGTAGCTCGACCTCCTTGGGAATGCCATAAATCTCCCTCAACACACATAAGTTCTCCGACGAAATCAGACTTGCTGGATTCTTTTGAAGGACACCTAACGGTCGATCGGACGTCGTAGCTTCATCTACGTCGACATACTCGGGATGGTCGACTATCTTTGCAATGGCACGTACGCCACCTTTCTCAAGGATGCCCTTCGTGTTGATGGAAACGATATTCGACGGATCCTCTACCGTGACTTGTCGATCTACATCTACATTTCTTCTACTATCCCCAATATTATCATCTTCTCCCTCACTTGAAGTCCATATATATTCAGGGTCAGAAACAGTCTTGTCGCTCGACAGGTTCACATCGTCGTTCGACATGATGACACCTAAAAGCTGACAAGGCAAAAATGCACTAGTCAGAAACTAACGCGCTACAATCACAACCTAAGGTTTCTAAGAGTTTTGAGGCGACAGCAAATCAAGTATTAATTTGATATCTAGCATCCTAAAGGTCGAACGAAATATTAAATATGAGCCTACAGTCTATCATCCTAGAGGTCGAACGAAGAGTTCTCCTACAAACAAGTACACTAACAATCCGATATAGCAAAGAAGATCAAACAGAGGAAACAAACCAAAATACAACAAGAACAACGAAGAACAGCAAAAACAAAACCAGAACTTCACGAAAACCTCAGGCAAGTGAATCTTTACATTATTTGCATATTATACTTCTTTCAAATAATCAAGTAACGCAGGAAAAGCAAAAGAAAACAAATACCTTGAGAGAAAAAGAAGCCTCTAAGAATCTGGTGAGAAAATCTGGCGAGAAGTCCACGAAGAATTAAGTTGCTGAAGGCTCTGAAAGACTGAGAGTTCTAGCGGTTTGTGCAAAAGTGGCTTATGGGAGTAGGGAGGTTATATTTATAACCAAACCCTTTACAAACCCCTTTGCCATGTGTCTACACCAGAAGTGGTGGCAACCTTACAGTTACCAATAACCCACGCACGCACGCAACTGCTCATGATGAGTTTTTTGAATTTCAAAACCCCTCCTCGAGCAAACCAAGCACGCCAAAATTTAATGTTCTGATGTCATCCTAGGGTCTCTGAAGCGGCAGATGTCTTTTCAATTTGACTTTTGGTTTGCCCTCATTACAGAATATTCGTCGAACGACGTTGGTAGTACGACATCTTTTGTTTCGTTAAACAGTTCAATTCTTATCAAACTAAGTTGGCGTTTTCAACAGAGTTCATACAAATTAATTCCAATTGTAGTGCTCAAACGACTTCAAGAAACCATGTCAAGCAAGCAGTGACAGATCATGTCGACTTAAGTTTGGTCGCTCGACGATAGTCGATACGATGTAAATCACTCTCTACTTCGTTGCACTCTTTAGAGAGTGGGGGACAAATTGTGGTAGCCAAAAAAGGCTCACAGGCCCAAAAGTACAAAGCTCAGGCTAGTCTTGCTTTGGCCCAAGTGTGAAGAGCCCAACGAGCCCAACGAGAGCATTAACAACATGACTTGGTCGTCTGAAAGACCAAGTCAGCCAGGTGTGCTGAATAGCGAGATTCTAGGGAGAAAATCTCTCCAAGAATCTCGCCCACGATCAAGCCCATGATCTTACCTACTTATTTCAAACGGTAGTCAGAAAGTTTGCTATAAATAGCAAAGCATTTTCTTCAGAGAGATCTCTCTGATATTCAAAGCTTATAACAGCGTACTGAAACTCTAATTCTAAGGATCACGGCCACCGGAATCCAAATTCAAGCTTTCACGATCATCGTTGCTCAGCCCAAGCATATCTAAGGCTAACGATCTGAACCACCTCTTTGATTTATTTCTTTCATTGTTTATCTGTTCTTCAATATTTGCAGGTTGTTAGGTCAGTCGACCAAGGGTCGACCAAGTTTCTTTGCAGTCGACCGAGTTCTTTTGCAGGCCAATTCAGCAGACGACAACATCATTTAAACGATCCAACCCAAGTTGCATTAGGCCTATCAACATACGATCCGATCCATATCGATTGTAGGTCGACACCCTACATATATATATATAGTTAAGGATATATTAGATTACTTGTAGAATAGGAATGCAATAAAATTATAAATTGCAGGTTCAACGACTTGTGTGTGAGCTTCGAACCACAGATGTGCACCCGTGACCAAGGCAATTTTGCTATTTGTTTATTTTTACAATTCAATTTTATGAATGAGAATTAATTCTGGGATTTTAGAATAATTCACATTTAATTCTTTTGAATTTCAAAATTGTAACTACCATTTATATGGTAAGTGATTTGTGATTAATTCATTTTGAATTAATACAAATTTTAAATTTTGATTTTCAAAACCGATTTAATTAAGTCATTAAAATTGCCATAGACTCTCATCCTCCACAAAATATTTTTATTTATTTATTTATATAGAGTCCTTTAAATTTCTAGCACTCTTTGCTATTTCTCTCTATTTCCTCATTTATATATATATTGGTTTTCTTCTTCGGTATCCAAAACACACAAATCTGAGGCCAGCCTAAATTAAGAAATGAATCTCTCTTCCTCTCTTGGCTAAGCACTTGTCATGTGTTCTTAGTTTTCCAGTTAGATTTTCAAGTGTGGTAAGTTTAGACTCTATATTCAATTCGCCGGTGTATAAGAGTTGTAAACACTTTCTACAAGAGAATCATTATATCTTGTGGGACAAACGCTGAACACATATAATGACAGGCAAATTTGTCTATTTCGTTTCATACAATTTATATTGTATTTGTATTTTTATTTTAATTTGTAATCCAAAAAAAAAAACAATTTTAATAATGATAAATACCAAAAAGCGTCCATTCAGCATGCCAATACCTTAGTTTCGAGTTACTATACTCAAATGCGGTATTTCAACCAACAAAAAAAAAAACACAAGCACATTTAATTATTAATTAATAATTAAATATCACGGAACATGAAAGATGAAACAAGCGGATGCATATGAGCGCATGGCAAAGCATATGAAATTATGATTACTGAGCCAAGCGGTTTCACCATCTCCCGCCAACACACAAACATTTAACCGCAAGCAAGCTTATCTTGATAACGTTCTATAGCCACCACAAATCTAAAAAAATTTCATTCTTGCTATATCATCAATCATCATCCTCAATTTCAATTCTTTTCCTTTCATTTCTGCACAAAACCCAAAAGCGGAATTACACGCAATGATCCTACGTGGCATCGTCTCCTCTCCTTTACCTTCACTCCATCTCAACACCACCCGAACCGTCACCGTTTCAGCTCAAACTCCAACCACCACCACCACAACCACCAATTACTCCATCTCCGACAAGGAACTCGAATCCCGTGGCTTCATTCTACGCCGCACAATCTCCGACCTAAACCTCGATCACCTCAACAAAGTGTTCGTGGCCGTGGGGTTTCCCAGGAGAGATCCGGCCAAAATAAAAATAGCTTTGGAGAACACAAGCTGTGTGTTGTGGATGGAGTACAAGAAGACTCAGAAACCAGTAGCGTTCGCTAGAGCGACAGGGGACGACGTGTTCAACGCGATAGTGTGGGACGTAGTGGTGGATCCGTCGTTTCAAGGGATTGGTTTAGGGAAAGCTGTGATGGAGAGGTTGATTGATGATTTGCTGGAGAAGGGAATTTGTAATATAGCTCTTTACTCGGAGCCCAGAGTTTTAGGATTTTATAGGCCATTAGGCTTCGTTGCCGATCCTGATGGGATTCGTGGAATGGTTTATTCAACCAAGTCCAACAACAACAACAAAACAAGATCATAATTCATAATCTAATCTCTCTCTCATTACTAACTTGTTCGTTTTTGTTTTGTTTTCAAGTGATTTATAAGTATTATCTGTCAATTGTTACTGTGAATGACAAATTTGATTTCATAGAATGCTTTCATTATTATTGATTTATTACAGGAAGAGTTTCTACATTTTTACGTTTGATAATTGATACACACCACCGTAGCTTTACAGTGACCCACCAACGAAACTACATAATACAAAAGCCGCAAAGAAACCGCTCTATCTCGCTGAGAAGAAACATAATGCACTTGCAATCTTCTCTGCCTAAAACAAATAATAAGATGCAGAGATTAAAAACCCAGAAGGTGATTAACAATTAAGACCAGATTTTTAATTCTCAATCACCAGATTTGTTTCTATGCTTTTTATATATATATATATATATATACTCTACAATTAAGACCCAGAAGGTGATTAACAATTAAGACCAGATTTTTAATTCTCAATCACCAGATTTGTTTCTATGCTGTACATATATATATATTCTAAAATTAAGACCCAGAAGGTGATTAACAAAGATTATTGAATTGAAATGGTGATTCAACAATCAATATAGCGAAATTGAAGAGAAGAAAGCAATACCTAGGGGTAGGGCAGTGGCATCAAGAAACTTCCTTGGCGTTGTACAAGAAAGCGGCAGAGCAGAGAATGGAAGCAATGAAAGCGAAAATTCCAAAACCGATCACCAGTGAAATCCCAGCCACCACCAAATCCATAATGCACTGTACACTCAATCCCATCAATATCACCATCTTTGTTTCTCTCGGATGATTCAGCGATAAATAACAAAATCTTGAACTGGGTATTTCAAAGCTCGATCCTGGAGGAAGAGGAAGGACTGAGAGAGGAGGCTTTGACAAGGGATTGAGTTGGAGAAAATCTCCGGTGCATCGGGTGCATGAGCTGAGTGTTGCACCCGGCCACTTAGATGATGACACCTTTGCATGTGTCAGTTTTTTTGTTTGGTTTTTATATTTTTCCGAGTCTATTTTTGCTCATCCCGCTTTCGAGGGGGGTAAGCCCTTCTATACACATAACATGTGTCTATGGAGGGGTAAGATTGTCTAAAAATTTACTCATCTATGACACATGTTATCCATTTAAGAGGGAGGTAATGGTTACCTCCCTTGAAAGGGGGTGAGTAAAAGTATTCTCTATTTTTCCATCATTATTTTATTAATTCCTCTTTCATCTAATCAAATTTATTATTATTATTTTAGCTGACACATACCGAGATGTCAATATCTGAGTGGCCGGGTGCAACACTCAGCTCATGCACCCGGTGCACTGAAGATTTTCTCATTGAGTTGAGGGAATGAAGAGGTCAAAAGCAGAGCAAACAACGACAGTGATGGCCGTTACTGTTACATTGTAACCCTCTCTCAATTTACTTTTAGGCTATGTTTGGTAGGAGGGATAGAGAGTATGAGAGATAGATGAATTAAAAAGGAGAGAGAATATGAGGGATAGAGCGGATAACATTAATCCTCCATGTTGTTTGGTATTGAAAGGAGGGTTGGATGGATGAATTGGTATTTAATTTGTAAAATTACAATATTGCCCTTTAAAAAACTGGAGGGTAGAATAAAAAGGGAGGGCATTTTTGTCTTTGCCCCCCATTACTCTCCCTCCTTTCTCTCATCCGCCCAAATTGGGGGGATTGATTTTTGTGGGCCCAGAGGGAGAAGCTTTCCCTCCTCTCCCCCCAACCAAACAAGGGATTTGCTTTCCGTTCCTTCTCCTCTCCCTCCATCTTTCCCTCATACCAAACACATAGTTAAGGACTCTTTTTTTATTTTATTTTATTTTATTATTTATTTATTTATTTATTTTTACTAAATTGCCTTTGATTGAAATCAAAAGTAAGGACAGTAAATTTTAAGACTTTTGTCAACTATTTTAGATGCAACTCTGGACATCGGGTATGACTGCTCGAATATGGGACATTATCGGTCTAAATGAGCAGATTTTATTGCCAAATAACATTAGGTATTATTCTTTATTTATAAGAAAAGTCGTGAAATATTTTAAGGTTGCTGTCCCATAGAAGATTAAATTTAATTTTGTAGGTAAAAGCATATTTGTAATATATGTTTTTTTTTTTTTGGTATCTTTGGGTGTCCGGACCAGCTTGCGTGCACCTCGAATAATCCAACGAGGTTCTGAAGTTAACAGTCGAGTAAACCTCCAATGATCTCAAGAGAAACGTGGCTACCAAGGATTGAACCTAAAACGTCCGAGTTTACAGCTCGTTCCATTGACCAGTGACACTTACCCTTGGGGTTATTTGTAATATACGTTTAGAATCCATGTTGACACAATCCGAAAAAGTGGAAAGGTGGAAGGCTCACTTAACGTGTCTCTGCCTCAAATTCTTATCTACTTAAGTGTCAGATTCATGTAACTTGTCAATTCAATAGTGCTTCAATCAACTTCATCCTTTTTTTTTTTTTTTGTGTAAATCAACTTCTTCTTCATGTTGTGTATATCTCATTCTTCCTCCCTAATATTTATTTTATAGTCTTTGCTTCAACTTAATTTGCTCTTCCTACTAATTTCTCCTAATATGTACCACCACTCTAATGATGCTCATTATACCCATTTTAGATTACTACAACATATAATAATATGACACTTTGTTGATCCTTTTGGAGCCATTTTTACCATAAACTTCAAGTAAAACATTTTTCTTATTGTTATGGTTAATCTTGCATGAGCTCCAGCTTTGGATCATCCCTGTAAGTCTGTAACAGACCCCTTATAAACAAAAATATGCTATTTTCTTTGTTGCCTGCCATGAAGATTAAAGTTGTGCAGTGAGAAAACATTAAAAGTTATACGTATAATAAATTAATTATACATTATAAGTTATCTGTACATGGAAAAAAAAAACATTACACTTTCAGAAAGATAAGACAGCACAACCTCTAAAAAATTCTCAGGAAAATTGCTTGTTTCTTTAATGGTATTCATCCCAATTGTTGCAAAGAAACTGAATCCTAAACAGCAAGCCTGGCATTGATCATCCGCACGATTTTACGAAGAAAATGTGCACATCCTTTGATTGTTCAATGATTCCTCCAGCTTCTGAATGTAAGGATGAGAAAGTGATATAGTATCCCAGACTTGGTACAGCCAGCCGCAAAAGCTCCATCGAAACTTATCTCAACGTTGATAACAACTTCGCGGGAGAATCAAGAGTTGACTGTGGATTCCTCCTCCTTTGTCTAGATGAGGAGGGTAGCATATTTTTGGGAAAGAGAGAGTCAGTTGAGGTTGGTAATGGCATGGGTGGTTTTCTCCTTGGAGTGGGATCTTCTTCCTTAATATCAATTACAACGGCATCAGATGTCAGAAATGTCTTCGCCACAGACGTTGCATGCTCCAAACAACATCTAACTACCTGCTCCAACATCAAATGAGAAACGGAATTATCAATGCAATTTCATCAACTTAAATCCTTTTACTGCAGTTATACTTTTGCTGATTCTGACAGAATCTAGATACCGATACTCGTAAACATACCTTAGATGGATCCATAATTCCTACTGCCATCAAATCTTCATAACAGTTTGTTGCGGCATTGTAACCATAATTTGGATCATCACAAGATAGGACCTGTAAGATGTAAACAGTTTCAACCATAGCATTTTGTTGAATTCAAATTCCCGTAATGTGAATAAAAAATAGAACCAAAAAATATTTGCATATCAAGTTTACTAGATTTAAAGAATATCATGCATTGATTTGCCAAGACCTTCTCTACTACAACACTGCCACTGACTCCAGCATTTTTGGCTATTAATTTTGTGGGATAGCTTAATGCTCTCTTGAATATCTCAGCTCCAATCTGCAAACAACATATATAGTTACTAACACAAGAAACTGTAGGATGACATCAATAAATCGATAAAAAATTTTAGTTTAAGAGTGGTACCTTTTGTTCTTCATTTTCCAGAAGTTCTTTAATTTTATCCACTTTTGCAGATAGCCTCAAGAGGCTGCAGCCACCACCGACCACAACACCTTCCTCAATCGCTGCCTTCATTAATTCCAGTTAGAAGCTTTCTACTAATAAATTGGCAAATCAAATATGTGACGGATCATACTATATATATATATATATATAACTAGCTATACCTTAGTTGCGTTCAGAGCATCTTCAATCCTGAGTTGTTTATCCTTCAACTCAACCACTGTCTGTGCTCCTACCTATGTTTCAATTGATAAACTTTAACACATCAGCTTAAAAGGTAATCAGTGACTCAAAACTCCAGAGTATTTAGATGCTAACTATTTGTTTAAATTGGTTCACCTGAAGAATAGCAATGCCGCCAGATAACCTTGCAATTCTTTCGTTCAGTATCTTCTTTTGGAATTTTTCTTCAGTATTCTACAAAACAAGAAATTTTTAGACATATATAAAATATATTGTTTACTTGTTAGGTAAGAGATTTCTACTTATAACTAAAGTATGTAATTCCTTTGCTCTCCCACTTCAGAGTCCTCAACGGATAAGTTTGTCTCAGAGTTAAATTTCAAGAGTCCCTTTAACGAAAATTTTCTTGTTCCGGATGTAGGAGCTCTCTCGCTAAAATGTTAATGAGACAAATGTAAATATAGGTAGGTCCTACGTTATAATTATTCGGAAGATTTCAGCTAGGATACTATGCATGAGAACTTTACTAGCTTCTTTGAATTTGGTTCTGTTCAAGCAGCAAACTGCTTGCCAATCTGTGTTGGTTCATGGATGAGACTGCATTTGTGAGCAAACCGCAGCTTAGATTAAGGACATTAGATGCACCTCAACAAGCCTTCGTAATTGAGAAACTCTATTCTCCACAGCTGCTCGAGTGCTCCCATCAGTAACCATCAATGTGGAATCTTTAGTTATCACCAGCTTAACAGCAGTGCCCAGTACCTCCTTGCCAGCCTTATCTAGCGTCAGCCCCATCTCATCTCTGATCACGGTGGCTGCAAGAAGTATGAAGAGCGAAACATACGTAAGCATGTAGAGTTGCAATATATTACTTATGCATGTTTGCTTGCGGCTGTGACTTATGATTTAAAGAGATGAACAAAGAAATCTAAAATTTGGGTATTGGATACACTACCTCCAGTCAAAATAGCAATGTCATCTAAGTAGTGGCTCTTGCGCTCACCAAAGGCAGGAGCCTTGATAGCTGCTGCTTTGAACACACCTTTGCGTTTGTTCCTAATTAATAGAGCTAGAGCTTGCGGTACAATGTCCTCTGCAACTACCACCACTGGATACTTCTCTTTAACTGCACTGTCCAATATCTTAAACATGTCCTTTGGATTTGTGATTTTTTTGTCAACCAAGAGTAACTGCAACAAAATAATTTCAGACCCTCCATTACTTTATAGAACAACATGCTAGGCCGTACAAAACTTACACTTCATACCTTACAATTGTGAAACTCCACCGTCATCTTTTGTCTATCAGTCACAAAGTGAGGGGACAAATATCCACGGTTAAATTGCATCCCTTCTACGATTTGTAAACTGTTCTCGGTACACTTCCCCTTTTCAATTGTAACTACACCTTCCCTTCCCACTTGTCGAAGAGCATCAGAAATCATGTTTCCAATTGTGTAATCATTTCCGGCACTAACTGCAGCAACATCTGCAAGCTCACGATCCTCAACCTGCAATATGTGATTGATTACGCATAATTTCATAAAGAATAAAATTCTTCCTAGCTCACTCCTTATAGTTGGATATAATCTTTTTCTCTAAATTGCACATGCTTTCTAAATATTATCAATTCTTTTGTACCTTAAATTTTCTGAGCAAGTTGAAAATAAAAAATCAATCCATTTACCTCTCTTGACACCAATTTGAGTTCGGAAACAAGGGCTTTCGAAGTTTTATCAATCCCGCGAACAATTTGAACAGGATTCATGCCAGCTGCAACCACCTAAAATGAAAGCGAAATTTGTAATATGAAATTTTGGAAAGCTTGAGGTGAAGATGCAAATTGACAAGGATCTTGGTTTCAACTGAAATACTAATATCATCATGTAAGATAATGATTTGAAAAGTTGAAGCAGGTTAATAAGCAAAATGACAAGAATCTGCCACTGCCAGCTTCAGTATCATGGAGATTTAGCTTATAATGGAAACCATTATAGTACGCATCATACCTTAATGCCCTCAGTAATCAGACCGTGAGCAAGAATTATAGATGTGGAGCAACCATCACCAGCAAGGTCATTTGTCTTTGCACCGGCTTGTCTCACCAATTTAACTCCAACATTCTCCACAGGGTCCTCCAATTCAATCTAAATTAAACAGACGATGTGGTTAGAAATTAATCAGAAAGTTCAACTTATAAGGGAAACAATGTCCCCTTGTTAATGCCGATTATTCCCACCACTGTTTCATGGCAGGTATATATTGCACTCCTGAATTCATAAATCAAATGGAGGATCATTGTTTGAATGATTTCATTAGTAAAAGTACTAATGAAAATCATGCTAGGGCATATTATAAATTCAACAAAATTTACTTCAATGGATAGCTCCAATTCAAATGTCATAACCCAAATCAAAACCATAACTAAGCAGACCTAAATGGCAGACAACAAAGTGCAATAAAGTGAAACAGAAAGGTTTGACTACAAAACCTAACCTGTTTGAGAACAGTTTCTCCATCATTAACAATCTTGGGTGGTCCATATTTGTTCTGCAACACCACATTCCTTCCCTTAGGGCCCAAAGTCACACCTACCAGCTCTGCCACCAAGTTCACTCCTGCCTACCTTGTCAAGGTGAGACCAATAAATCATGAAAAAGAAAAAGAAAAAAAAAGAAAAAGAAAATGAAGTGTATGTAACCTGAAGTTTTTTGGTAGCAGAACCGTCATGGTTGAAGCAAATCTCTTTGGCCATGGCTCTGGGAGATGCCCTTTTGGGCAGGGTTTGGTGGGTGAAAGAAATTGCAGAGATTGATGTTGGTGAAGATGCCATTGTCGCACCAACAAAACATCTGCTCTGTTTGGGGATAGATTTCATTGATACCATATATGGTTTGGACTTTGGATAAATAAAAGATAATATATCTTAGGCCTTGTTTTGGCGCTATTCCAATACCAGAACTAACTATATTTTCCAGTCTTACACAAACTATTGGGAGTCTATAAATGCTGTAAATATTTTACATGCTTATTGTACATTAAAAAAAAAAAAAAAGGAGAGAAAGAGAAAAGCAAAGAAAACAAACTCTGTGATATTTGTTGGATTAGAAAATAAAAATAATTTTTTAGCTCAGTCTTAGGATGGAGCGGATATAAGAACACACAAAAATTGATAAACAAATGAGATAACTATTTCGTATCCGTTGATTCTTGAAATGCCGTAAACAATTTGTTGATTCTTGAGATTACTGAAAGTGAAACAAGAACTAGATGTCATTGATTCATCAAAAATACCAGCAAAATTTAGCTAATCAATTGATAAAATTCAAATCATAACAACCCATCTACAATTCAAAATTCCAAGGGTATTTTGGTCTTTTTAACAATTAAACTTGATCGGCTGTTAAATTTCAAACTTTTTTTTTATATATATAAGGTTGTTGGGGATCGGGATCAACCCCACCCCAACATTTTATTAAAGAAAAAAGAAAAACAACAATAGAGAAAAGAAAACATATCAACAGAACCTAAAAGAAGGTCTGCTACAAAAATCATTGAAAATAAAGTTGATTAACGGTAGGAGAGGTCATTTTCAGTTACCTAAAATTGTTTTCGGTTGTCAAAAGGTGAACTTCGAGATAGTTTAGTATTGCTTTTGAAAAGTTAAAATCAGTTTATTTTATAATTTTGACAAGAAATGATGTTTGGTAAAACTTCTGAAAGTGATTAATTAATAATCTGACAAGTTTTGATAGTGATTTTGAGGAGTAGGTAATTGTTAATTTTTAAAAGTGATTATGGAATAATCTATTTCAGCATTTAATGAATCTTTTAAAATATCATTATTATTCCGATGAAATCAAATTAAAATTATTTATATATTTTATTTCATTGTAAAATTATATATTCTCCTTAAATATGATTTGATTTATAAAATCTTTTAAAAATATTTTTATTGTTCTTATGGAATTTTTTTTCTAACTTAAATATTGATTATATATATAATTTATATATATATATATATATATATATAAGAAGTATGGTTATAAAATCATGTATATTTTAGTAATTGTAATTAATTTCAGCACTTTTACACTAAAATTACCAAATATATGTATACTAAAGTACAATTAACCAAACATATGCTGATTAACTTCACAACTAATTATTTTTTCAGTACAACTACAGTAATATCAAACTGACCATTCATTTAATTTGCTCAATCAAATTAGTTATTAGATTTAATTTAAAATTTAATGGATATATTGTTTATAAAACTTTAAATAAAATATGGAAGAGGCTCCTTGAGTTCCACATAGGGAAGAGGTGAGACGTCTCTTTGGGAATTGGGATTTAGCAGGAGGAGTAACGGTTCAATACGTCTGGACGTACTTACATTGTGTCATGTGACTTGTAACATGTACCTCTCATGTTATTGATTATTTATATCACATGATTTGATTTTATTTAACATTTTAAATGACTTTTATGTGTCAAAATATTTGTAAAAGTTCATTGAGAAATCAAGATCAACAAAAAAAATTAATATTAAAAATTGGCTTGATGGTAAATAGAGCACATTCAGTTCGATAATATCTCAAGTTTGAGTCGTCGTAGCTAAGGATGACAATGGATTGGATTGGGGATGGATACCCCAATATCCATCCCTATATGGCTATATCTGTTTGAGATATATATCCTCATCCCTACATTCATTCCCATTTCTAAGTGAGCGGGGCGGATTCGAATAATTCCCGAATTGAGGTAAAGATATCTATCCCCACTCTGTCTATATCCATATCCAGGTGAAAAAAAAGAAGTTAATTTTTATGGTTTACAAGAAAAAAATGTAACTAAAATGTGTAATGGTGCATTTTATCTTATTTAAAGGGGAAACAAATACATCAAATAAAGTTCAAATAAAAAAAATAAATAATAACTTATATAATTAGAATTAATAATTATATAATAAATTTTTTATATTTTTAAACTATTAAAATCTATAATGAATCCAGATGGGGATAGATATCTACTACAAAATAAAATGGATATTAGGATGACATCCATCTCCGCTCCGTCCCCGAAATAATAATATCCATCCTCATTTTAAATGGAGCGGATATCCATATCCGTGGATAATTTTGTCATCCCTAGTCATACTGAATGCTATATATAAAAAACAAATATCAACAAAAAATCAAATAATCAAAAGAAATATTCCAAAAAAAAAAAAAAAAAAAAAACTTCACCAGAAATATTGAGTTATTTTTGTTACTAATCAAAACTTTATGCTGCTAACTTTATTAAATTAATCCTTAATTTTCCCCTAAGGATTAATCGATGATGAATTCCGAATTTTGTTGTTGTTGTTGAAAGAATTCCGATTTAAATGGGCGATGGTGGAAACAAAGTGATGATTTACAATACAATAATGAAAAGGGGTATTATCACTAAAGTTCTTACTCTTTCATGAATTGTCATCTATTTAAACGTTTTTATCATATTAGTCACTTTAGTTCCTTGTTTTTTTAAAAATATATCACTTTAATCCATTTGACCAAACATCAGGGATCGTACCTTCAACCTTAATGTTAAAAGCCACAAGTTTTAACCAGCTGAGCTACTCTAGCTCATTGTTAGAGGTTTGATGATTTAAATGTATATATATATATATATAGTTATATAATTTGTTTAAACTAATTTAAATCTATTTATATAATTTAAAATCAAAGCCCATAATTTTTTTTACTTTTCAAAAAATATATTATTTCAATTTGATAAAAAAAAAAAACCCCAGAAAATCAAAACCCATAAATTGAAAAGGGGAAAAAAAAATCATATATAATAATAATAATATATAAAAACATAATTTAAAATAAACTCATATAATAATAATAATAATAATAAACTCATATTTATATAATTTAAAATAAACTCATGTATAATAATAATATATAAAAACATATTTATGAGAATGAAAAAGAAAATAACAAAACAAAAGGAAAAAAAGGAAAAAAAAAAAAAATAGAGGCAATATTCAATTTATGGGATTTGATTTTTGGGCTTTTTTTTTTATTTTTTTTATTTTAATCAAATTGAAATAATATATTTTTTGAAAAGAAAAAAAATTACGGGTTTTGATTTTCTGGATTTTCTAGGTTTCCTTATCTTTTGTTATTTTCTTTTTCATTTTCATAAATATGTTATTAAATTTGAGTTTATTTTAAATTATATAAAAATATTTAAATTAGTTTAAACAAATTATATAACTATATATACATTTAAATCAACAGACATTCAACATTGAACTAGAGTAGCTCAGTTGGTTAAAGCTTGTGACTTTTAACCTTAAGGTTGGAGGTTTGATCCTTTATGGAGGTGTTTTAATTTTTTTCAGGGGTTGACCAGCTATTAGTAAAATTGTTTTTTTATACATTCTGTTATAGTTGACCGTTAGTTTTTTGGTCAAATAGACTAAAGTGGTGTATTTTGAAAAAATAAGGGACTAAAGTGACTAATATGGCAAAGATGTTTAAATAGGTGATAATTCATGAAAAAGTAGGGACTTTGGTGATAATAACCCAAATGAAAATTTATAATCTGAATTAATGATAGATAATATCTAATTAAGGTCAATACTCATCGCCATAATATATACAGTCAAAGAGCCTCGATAATAGGCACGATATTTAATTGGGATTTGTTTATTAATTAATGGGAGGCTTGATGTCTGCTTCTTGAGCATCAATGTTTATGATCTTTAAATGCCAATTAATCCATTAATATTATGATATTTAGCATTTCGGGAGAGTTGTTGACATTAACCACATTAAATTACGTTATATTTTTGGTATGTGTCGGTGATCAAATCGTGTGCCAATTGCCATTGATATTGAATATTGATGAATTCATGCTACAAATGTAGTTCAAATCCATCAATACTTTCCTACAAATTATGTAATGTAATTATATAATAGTACTTATAATTTACTTCACATTGTTTTTTTTTTTTTTTTTTTGAAGAACTACTTCACATTGTTACTAATGAGTTTTTGAACAAAATCTTGAATCAAGTTTGTTTTGTTTTTATTATTTTAATTATGACACGAAGAATAAATTAGGCTCAGTCAAGACTTGTCGAAATCGTGGTTGGATTTCCATAATTAGAAGAAGACTATTGGTTCGGCTACCAACCAATCTTTTTCTAATGGAGGAGAGAAGGTGGAAGTCACCTTTGCTCCCATTTTTTTATTTTTTTATTTTTTTATTTTTTTATGGATAACGGTCAGTACCCAAGGTGCTGACCACACCACTCATTGCTTGCCACGTAACCCAAGGCAATGAGAAAAATGGAAAAAATAAAAGAGTTTTGCCACGTGGCAACACCCCATTGGGTGGTTTGGTGTGGTCAGTATGGCTTGGGTACTGATTGGTCATTACCCAAGCAATTTTTTTATTTTTTTTATATATTTTTTGTTATAAATATCTTAAAAGTAAAATAGCCATTTTCAATTTGTATTGAAGGGTAAATTTTTTTTTTTTTTTTTTTGATTTTCTATTTAAACATAACTCAACAAGAAAAATGGAAAATGGAGAAATGAAATAAAGGGGTAAAATGTGTTTTGTTTTAAACTACAGGGGGTAAATAATAATTTACGTATAATAGAATTACAGATTTACAAAAGGCAATTCCCACAGAAAGACAGGTGTGCATAGCATGCAAATGCATCGGTACATGTGATACAGTGGGTGCAAGTGTGCAAGTACAGCTAGCTCTCACAGACTCACACAACACAAGTTGTATACAAGAATGCCATGCGCGCATCATCATATATTCATATCAATCAACATTGAAAGAGCTAGTAGATATATTCATATTTATAAAACGCTTCTCAATGCTGTCTCTTGAAGGTTATGCTTCCTAGAAGCATTGAGTCAAGTGACCATTCTTTATTATTGTGGCCAATCTTTTTGACTTTTCATTTCAATGAATTCATGTTCTCTTTCATGGAATCTTAAATCTTAATTAATTAATATTCAACCTCTCTCTCTCATGTACCCTTCCTTTCTCATGATATATATATAGCCTTACTAGCCCTGGTCCTTTCTCATTCTTGCCTATATATCTTTCTATGCTGATCATTTAGAACTAGGAGAGATGTCAAAGATTCTCACTTTTTTCTTCTTCTTCTTGGCTTTAGTACTATCAACTCCTGTACCCAGACCTCTTCCGGCCAACACTCAAGAATCTAACTCACGTATGCCATTTCAATCCAATCCTCCAACAACATCATTGTCTGTAAGTTACTGAGTTTGTAATAAATTACTAATGCTTTTGTTTTCTTTGTTGATTACATATCTTGCAAGTACCTTGTTATTCATTTATTCTATGTATAAAAAACCATTTCTATTTTCTCACAACATATATATATATATATATATGTATATATATGTTTACTACTTGTGGAACAGGAGGAGTCGAGCATGGATATTGACGGTGGATGCATGGGGTTGGGAAGTGAAGAGTGCTTGATGAAGAGATCAATGGTTGCTCACACAGACTATATCTATACCCAAGACGTCAATGGACCCTGATTTTCTTTGTAATTAATATCAATTTTTATCTTCTTAATTTTTCGTACCAGCTTTCTAGCATCCAATATGGCAATATATATCAATGACCTGGTTTTTGACTTAGACAAGGAATTCAAGTACCATCTTCATATATATATATATATATAGAGAGAGAGAGAAGTTCTCTAGTAGGGTTGCACATTTTCCCCCAAATCCCCATCCCTATTTAGGGAAAATTTTTTGGGGGGAAATGGGGAAATGGGTGGGGATGGTAATGGAAATTGAGATGGGGATGGGGATGCGGATGGGAAGTCCCATTCCCCCATTCCCCCCAAAACATTATAAATATAATTATATATATATATATTAATTTTTTATTATTTGAAAACCTAATTATATAAATCTCATTTACACTAATGGATTATTGAAATACTTTATTTTGTAATGGATTTTCTTTTATATTTGTAATGCACTAATGGATTTTATTTTATATTTGCAATGAAATATATATATATATTTTTTTAAATTTGTAATTTTTAGTCAAACAGGGAAATGAAGAAATGGGGAAACAAGGAAACGAAGAAAAACGGGAAAAAATGGGAAAAATAGGGAACTGGGGTTAGGGATGGAGGTACCTCCCCCCAAAATTTCCCATCCCCTTTTTCCCCAAATGGGGAAATGGGGAGGGATGGGGAAGGGTTTGGGAAGTGGGGATGGATACCTATATCCATCCCCATCTCCCCAATGTGCAACCTTATTCTTTAGTAAGGACTTCATAAAATTATAAGTTAAGGATGTCCAACCATAGCTACACATTCATATTAGGTGTGGATATTTCTTAATGTGGAGTTGTGGGTCCATTGTGAATGTGTGGCTATAGTTGAACGTCCTAAAATTATAAAGTCAGGACGGTTCTGATTGGAGAAGTATTCTATATATGTATGATTGTGGGCCCACTATGAATTTGTGGTTATGGTTTGTGCGGTTGGGGTTTGACGTTATGAAATTATAGAGTCAAGATGGTCTTGATTAGAAAAGTATAATATATATATACACCGTGTATGTGCATTTCTCTATACTCTACATATATACAAAGGGATGGAGCCACCTTAAGATGAGAGGGGGCCACTACCCCCTGAAGTTGTACAATTTTTAAAATATTCCCTAACTTTTAGAGTTTTATGTTTTTACTCTTATTTTATATCCCCTCAAGTTTTATAGTTTTATATATTTGTCCTCTTAACTTTGATATTTTAATATTTTTATCCTTATTTTATATTTAGATTTTCTAATTCTTTTATAAATTACACTGTTAATAATTTTATTTTAATCACATAGAGAATATATTTTATTCTAAATATATTGTTAATTTTTATTTATATCTCAAATATAAATCAAATCATTACATATATTTTTTGTTATGTCATATGTAATTTTTTCTTATTAAAATTACACTTACTCAATTCTTTCTTAACTAATTTTATTATATTATTAAAATATTTTCTCTCTCTTCAAATCTTACTTATCTCATTCTAATATGGTAATACTAGTCATATCTTTGATATGTTATTTATTTATTTATTTAGTTTTTAAGACTTAAAAAAAAAATGTGTTGATTTATATAATTAAATCATGTTAAATAAATATAGTCATATATTTATGTTTCATTATTAAGAAATTTTATCAAACAAAATTTTATAATTTTTAACGATTAAAATTGTTTTTGGATTTTAGAATTTGGATTTTAGAAAAATATTAGGAGTATAGTTTAAATTTCAACTTGTTTTCTAACTATTAAACACTATTATTGAATCTTGAATTAATGGCTATTAATTTTAGTCTATATTATTTTTAGAGTATACCGTCAACTTTATATCTCAACTTGTGTCGATTAACAAATCAGTATATATTAATTATGATTTATTTCACTTGTTACATTTATATGGATTAAACTGTCAAAATTACAAGTTGAGATGTGAGTTAAAATATCTAGTATTGTTTTTATTTTTAGGGTTAATAGCATCAGTGCCACCTGAATTATTAGCGAATTTGTAAGTTGCCTCCTCATATTTTTCTTTTTGGACAATTTACCCCATATACTCTCTTCATTTGGCAAAACATGACTGTAGATGCCCCATCAAACATGCGTTCAGGGGGCAATGAACATAACTATTTTGCCAAATGAAGAGAGTTCAGGGGGTAAATTGTCCAGAAAAAAAGGTGAGGGGGCAACTTGCAAATTCGTTAATAGTTTAGGGGGCACTAGTGCTATTAACCCTTATTTTTATTATATTTTCATCACTATTCAAGGATTATCTTAAATGTTTTTCATAAATATACAAATTAAGATAATTTATCTCAATAATTTTTTTTTTCATTTTAAATAATTAATGAAAAATTATAATGTTTTAAAATATAAACAACGTTTTTAATAATTAATATTTTTATTCAAGGTGTCCCGTCTACAACATAATCCTGGCTCTGTCCCTGTTTCCAGTCCTGATATATTCAAGATATATAATTATTATTATTTTTGACAATATATACAATCCTGAGTCATTTGCCTATGCTCCATGCTTATCCATCTATCAATAGAGCTAAGCCCTTTAGGGCATTCAAGATATATAATTTAAAGCAATGATGATGTGTATTTGAAAGAGGACCCCATTTGATATAGAATCTTCTATATTAGTTGATTTTATTATAATCTAGTCAATTCAACTGATTTTTATTTTCTTCATGGAGCATGCGTGGGACAAATATGTAGTCTTCTATAGGGTTGGGCACAGTCCGATTTGATTTGGTTTTGAATAGAATTAGACCAAATCAAAAATTTCGGTATTTTGAAAAATATAACCAGTTTAGACCATTCTTTTTTTTCAAACCAGACCAGACCAGACCAAATTATATTTATTTGGTTTGATCTAACGGTTTTGGTTTGAAATCCAAATACTTGACCATTTAAGAATATATATGGCATAATAAAGTGAGCAATTAACAAGATAAGTTACTGTTACATACAGTTTATCAAACTAAAAAAAAGCTAAAAGAGTAATAAAATAAAAATAAAAATAAAGTGTTGTATAGAATTTCTAGAAGTATAAAAAATAATAATAAATAAAATCACTTGCTATTACTATAATCATGACGATGCAATTGAATGTATACAAATAAAAAAAAAAAATTAAAACTAAATCATGAAAATTGCACTAACTTAGTTTAATATTATTAATATTTTTTATTATTAGTGATAAATTTGTAAAATAATGGAAACATATTGAAATCTTTTACCATCTCATGCTTGGAGTTTTATTTGTTAATGGAAGTTTTCATTTTGTACGAACTTGTACATTTGGTGGCCCAAAAAAACAAATATGAAGTAATAAATTAAGGTTTTTGACTTTAAGCTTTTATTTTTAAAATTTTATTAAAAAGTTTTGGGTGTGACATATAATAGTAATACTAAAAGTATTTGGTTTACGGTTCAGTCCGGGTTTAATATATTTGGACCATATACTAGACCAAACGAACCATACGGTTTTACTAAAATAAACCCATAGGTTTTTTTTAGTTTTTAGAATGACGATATTTACACCCCTCCAAAATTGTATGTACACCCCAAATTAGCGATTTTTTAAAACTCCAATAACGTCCTTGGATCAAACTAATAAAAGGATTAACATAATTATAAATGCAGCTCATCTACCATATTAATATAATATTTAACATTTTCAACATATACAATATCTTTTGATTGATATATTTACTATTTTTTTTTAAGAATCTGTAAATAATTAAATATTTTAGTTGATTGAAGAAAAATATATATAGATATCAAGAAGCTCCAAAGTGAATTTTAAAGTTTTTTTTTTTTTTTTTTTTTTAGATCGACAAGCTAAGGGATCATTCTTTGTCTAGCAAAGGTCCCAGGCAATCCAAGTGTTGTTCTATGCTAGGAGCCTAGGATTGTTTGCATAGCAGATCAGAAGAGCACCGAGATAAAGATCAAACAGTTTAAATTAAATTATTAAATAACTATTATAAAATAGTTTTAAAGATTTAAAACCTAATAGTTTGATTAAAAATAAGTTAAATAAAAATTAAATTAAAAAATGGAGGCGTGTTGGGACTCCCATTCTTTTCATTTTCATTTCATTTCAATTATTTTATAATTTATTAGTTTATGTAGCTAATCAAAAACTAAAAGGACGGATATTTTTGGTAATACGTGGGGTGCTTTTACAATCTATAACATTTAAACAAAATTAAAGGGGGTGTACATACAAATAGGAGTGCATATACTGTTTTTAAGGGGTGTAAATATATCTGTTTTTAAAGTATAAAACCGGACCAAACCAAGCCGATTTGGTTTGATTTGGTTAGGTTTACGGTATATGGGCTTTTTTGCCCACCCCTAGGTTTCTATATATATTAGTTCTTTTTTATTTTTTATAATCTTTAAATTCAATTGATTTTTATTTTCTTGTTAATTTGTTATTATATTCTTTGGGTTAGGCCTTCACTTGCTTCTTGTATATTGGGTTATGGCATTAATCGGTATATCTCTTGGTTGTGGGATTCAATCCCATTTTCTCTAGTGACTATGCGTGTCTTTAACGCTCCACACACAATCACACGTGAGCTAAGTTGGGCGTGGTTGGCTTGGCCCATACCCATGATGACCTTAATTTGTTGAATGGTTGAAAAGACCTCTAATGGAGGTAGACCTCCATCGGTGGTCTAACATACCTCCAATGGAGGTCGATGATGGAGAATTTTTTTATCATAAATTTCTTCTTTTCCTCCTAGTAAGTCTCAAATTTGTTAAAATGTACGATAAGTCTTGAATTTACAAAAATACCTAATAAGTTTTGAAAATATTAAAATGAGTTTTAAAAATATCAATATAAGTCTCGAATTTTAAAAATAGGCATTGGAAATACCAAATAATTCTCAGAAACAAACTTGTTTCTAGAAAATTTTCAAATATGTTTTTATTTTTATTATTTTTATTATTTTTTTACAAATTTATGTTTTCTCTATTTTTTTTAAATAGATTTAATTCCAAAATAATGAAATGAACTTCGATTTTGAGAGATGTTGAAGAAAGAGAAAAGTAAAAGAATAAAAAAAGAAGAAGAAGTAAATAAGTGATATTTTTGGAATTCACTTACTTTAGTTCTATATAAACTCAAATTAATAAGTCGATGCTATTCTTAAAAGTCAACATAAAAAATGTGTCATTTAAACCTATTACCACTTATTATTATTATGATCTTAATTACATTCGCTGCATACATTTAATCAACTAAATATTTATTGAGTTCTACTAATTTAATCATTTTTAATGGTACTTATTTAATCAATTAAATATGTATTTAACCAACTAAAAATTAAATTCATAGTCATTCCTATTTAATCGAATAAATCAATGGTAAGTGTATACATTTAATCAAAAGTATAAATTGTATTAAATAAAAAAAATCGAATTTAATCATTTAGTCGATTGAGTTTCAATGTAAACATTTAACCAACTAAAGATTCATTTAATCAATTGAGATTCAATATATAGATTCAACCAACTAAAGATTCATTGTGTTATACTAATCTAATCAATTACAAGTGGATTAATCTACTAAAGATACATTTATACTAGCAAATTATTAATTTATGAAATAAATAGAATAACATATTTATATAAGGTTTTTTTTTTTTTTTTTTTTTTTTTTTTTTTTTTTTTTTTTTTTGGAAGTGTATTAACTTATAATTTAATCGAAATTGTTAATTTATCACATTGGTCCATGACAACAATTAAATCACTTAAATAGCTCCTAAAATCACTTAATTTAAAGTAATTCCTAATAATAATAATAAAAAACTTAAATATGAATGAGTTTTGTAATTCCTAAACTATCTTCGTAAATTTTATCGATTTCTAATTTTGTTTTCTCCTACTATCCTTAAATATATTAGTATTTTTGTTTCTCATGTTTAACATCTAACAAACTTGAACATATATATATATATATATATATATGTAATTCCTAAACTATCTTCGTAAATTTTATCGATTTCCAATTTTGTTTTCTCCTACTATCCTTAAATATATTAGTATTTTTGTTTCTCATTTTTAACATCTAACAAACTTGAACATATATATATATATATGTAATTCCTAAACTATCTTCGTAAATTTTATCGATTTCCAATTTTGTTTTCTCCTACTATCCTTAAATATATTAGTATTTTTGTTTCTCATGTTTAACATCGATTTCCAATTTTGTTTTCTCCTACTATCCTTAAATATATTAGTATTTTTGTTTCTCATGTTTAACATCAAACAAACTTGAACATATATATATATGTATGTATTTGTAATTATGCTACAAATGATGTATTTAACATGTTTTCAGGTAAACTTTTTTATACATGATGATTTGTATTTTTATGAATTAAATTATATTTTTTTCGGTAAAGTTGGACTGACCTAAGGGGAAAAAACATCACGGGCGATCATATGTTGAAAAATCTCTACGCAGTATATGAAACTATATAGATAAAGAAAAAAGAAAAAAGAAAAATGAAAATAACAAAGAGTAATAGAGGCCAAACCAGCCACAAAAAAATCCCGGGAAAACAACAAGTGACATGTAGGCCACAAAAGAACAAACAGAAAACATCAAGAAAAACGAAACAACTTTCAGCCTATGCAGTCATTGCCCACTAGAGAAGAACAAAACTGAGGACCAGAAAACCACCATGAATCAACTTCCAAGCCTAAAGCGTGCTTGGAAAGAGCGTCACTCACTTGATTACCCTCCCTAAAAATATGCGACACCTGAAACTCAATATTAGAATATGATAAATGCACAATTTCCAAGCCTGCCGCACACATCAAGAAACAGTACCAGAATGAGAAGAAAGTAGCTAAACCATATAGGAAGAGTCGCTCTCCAGCCAAATCCGATGCCACCTGAAATTCCAAGCAAAGTTAATTGCCATGGAGGTCGCGAGCAACTCAACCTCAAAGGCAAACACCTGACCAAGAGGGTAGCAAAAAATCCTTTGACAAATGACCTACAATTACGGAAATCCCCCCACACCCAGAGAACTCAAGGCAGCTCCATCCGTATTAATCTTGACCCAATCTGGAGTCGGAGGCGACTAAAACACGCTTTTGATAACTGGAGCCCTGGCCGGCCGACCACGGATACCAAAACTCCTAAGGATAAGAAGATCTTCCACAATGTTGCGCATACACCCAATCTCCAAATGACTAGCGTCAGAAACCGCATGTCAAACCAATGACAAAGCAAATATAAAATATGCAGACTTCCTCTCAAAGATCCATTGATTCTGAATAAACCAAACACTTCATACCACCACATGAATTGCTGCCTTCCACAGAACACGAACCGGCGTACTAAAATCAACCGCCATGGCTTGCAAAAAGAAAGAACGCCACGAATCTGTAGAAACTTACCGTTGAAAACCAGAGAAACTGCCGCCCAAAGAGCAATTGCCAAAGGA
Organism: Acer campestre; assembly: GCA_954870605.1. Taxonomy (NCBI): domain Eukaryota; kingdom Viridiplantae; phylum Streptophyta; class Magnoliopsida; order Sapindales; family Sapindaceae; genus Acer; species Acer campestre. The sequence goes on along the minus strand of OX940806.1, from coordinate 23,971,463 downwards.
CATTGAAGAAAAAAAATGGTCATCTGACTCATTGTTAACCCCACAAATACTAATGTTTAAAATATTTATAAACATTTGAAATATTATTAATAACTATATAATTTGTTATTAAATTACTTGTTTTTTGTTTTATTTAATACATTAAAATATAAATATATCAATTAATTGTTGTAATGGCATAAATGTAAAAGTATTGGTATAGTATTGTTTCCCTTTGACAGTATTGGTCATTTTACTCAAATATGCCAATGAAAACATAATGTTTTACTAATACTTAATATAGAGATATGCATTGTACCGGAAATAAGGAAGCCCAATCATGTCTATCATCCATGAGTACAGACAAAAGAATATCGTGAAATTAATTGCACAAATGGCCGTTATCTAGGAAATAGACAGCAAATATCAAAAACAATAATGCTAACAACTGCTGCACTGTTGATGTTATGTTTGTTTCTAGGAAAGCTAATAGAGAATTGCCCATAGTCCAGCTAGATTGACTTTGGCCTGTGATGTTAGATTGTTTTTTGTTGGGGGACTACTCTCCTTGCGTGGGGAGGATTCTCCATGTTGATTTTCTAGACTAGTTGTCTTTCTTTTGGTTTACTTATGTTTATAAAGACTATTTTCCATTAAAAAAATGATAAATATATATTAATCTGAGACCATTTATTTACATAATAAAATTAATTGTAAGAGGAAATAGGGCTTCTCTCTCCTTTTCTCCCTCATTTTCACTAGATTTTTTTTCCACTCTCTCTCTCTCTCTCTCTCTCTCTCTCTCTCTCTCTTCTCACACCTCCTTCTTATTCTTTCTCTCCTTCTTCTCTCTTCTTCTCTCTCCTCCGTCCGATCGTCGTCCCTCCGTCTGATCGCCCTTTCTCTCCTTCTTCTCTTTCTCTTTCTCTTTTTTTTTTTTTTTTTTTTTTTTTCAAATTTTTGTAAATAATTTTTTTTCTTCAGATTTTGTGGTTTTTCGATCATCGGTCATCCGATCGTCCCTCCTCCTCCTTCTTCTTTTTCTCTCATCTCTTCTCTTTCTCTTTCACTTTTTTCTAGATTTTTTTTTTAAATTTCAGTTTTTTTATTTTATTTTTAATTTTGATTTTTTTTTTCAAATTTTTAAGTTTGGGTTGTGGTTGTGGTTGATTTTCCAGATTTTTTAAAAAATTTTAGGTTTTTTTCAAACTAAAATTTTCAGATTTGATAAAATTTCCAGATTTTTTTTTTAATTTTCAGTTTTTAATTTTAATTTTTTTTTTTTTTTTTTTTTTTGTTGAAAAATTTCTAGATTTAAATAAGTATTGCGATTTGCGCAAAAGATAAGAACAAATACTAAAGAAAGAAGAAGAAGAAAACTAGAGCTTTTAAGCTCTGTTAATGGTGAAGTACAGAGAATATTTTTCTTTTGTGTTTTTGATTGATTTTCTTAATTTCAGAATGTAGCAGTCAGAGACTAATTTATACACAAGCACAAGTCGTGTGACTCTAACAGACTTCTAACAGATTTACTGAAAATGCGGACAACCAATTAACTTGCCATCTGTCAATTCTATTTTTGCTGAGAATTGAACTTCCTGCCAATTTGTAGAACCCAACTTAGTTGATCAATCATGATGATCATGATCTGATCAACATGATCAGTTGGTAAGAATTGTTATCCAAAGTTTCCTTTTGTTGGATATGCTAGCATTGTAGCACAACTCAGTCTTGGCATAGCTCGTGTGTGGTTTGGTAGTTGACTACCTGAGTCAGAGATGTTTGAGCTGGAGAGATGAGCTTGAGTGGATTGAATTGTATCTCTAACAATAAGGTTTGGATTTAAGTGTTAGTTGTTGATTTTAAGTGTTATTTTTTTTAAGGGTGGTTGTGGTTGTGCTTAAAAAAAAATTTAGATTTGTGGTTGTGTTTAAGTTTGGGTTGTGGTTGTTTTTATAAATGGTGGGAGTTGTGTTTGAGTTTGGGTTTTGTTGAAAAAAAAAAAATAGATTTGTTCGGATTTGATTTTTTTAAAACAAATTTTCCAGATTTCATTTTGTTTAAACACATCAGGCCACGAACTAAATACACCAGACCAAACGAATTAAACACACTTGACAAAATGAATTAAACATATTAGGAAAAAAACAATTAAACACACTAGGTAAAACGAATTAAACACATCAAGCCATCAATTAAACACACTAGGCCACTAATTAAACACACCAGACAAAACTCATTAAACACACCAGGACAAAACAAATTCAACACACCAGACCAAACGAATTAAACACACCAGGCAAAATGAATTAAACATACTAGGGCGAAAACAATTAAACACACTAGGGTAAAACGAATTAAACACATCAGACCACCAATTAAACACACCAGACCACCAATTAAACACATCAGGCAAAACTCATTAAACACACCAGGGCAAAGCGAATTAAACAAACCAAGGTAAAACGAATTAAACACGCTAGACTATTAATTAAACATATCAGACCACCAATTAAACACACCATGGAGGTATGGGAAGAATAAGAATAAAAAGAAAAAAAATAGAGAAAAAAGTTGTGTTTTTTTTTTTTTTTTTTTTTTTGGGAAGAAGAAGAAGAAAAAGAAAAAAAAAAGAATTTTTTTTATAAAGGAGGGCAATCTTGTCCAAAAAGTGGAAATTTTGACAAAAACAATAAAAATAATAATTTTGGACAAAAACAATAAACCCACTAATTTTTTAGCTAGTTTTAAATTTCTCATAAATGGCAGGTTATAATTAAAAAGATAAAAAAAAAAAAAATTTGAACCAAGTAGCACGTTCATATTAATTACTTAGGTTTTAAGAAATATATAAGGGAGAAAATTCAAAAGAAATAGAGCAAAAATCAAAAGGTCTATTGTAGTACTTATTTTTATCAGCATGTCAGAAAATACCTGGAGAATCCATGAATGATGAATGATAAGAAAATCGTCATTCATTGACCAAAAAGCTAGTCATTAAAATATGAACTAAAAGCTATTCAAAAAAAAAAAAAAAGTTTTAGATGTACTAATGAGAGGGATAAATCTAAATCCAAATTCCATAAGCATTCAAGATATAATTGTACTCCTTCCTAAAGCTAGCTAGTATAATATGAACCAAAAAGCCACTCCTAAAGCTAATAGCCGTATTTCTTTTTGATGTAGAGGTTGAAATGACCACTGTTGTCACTTATTAGCGCAAGAAAATCATCCAAAATAACCTTAACAGCAACCATATCACCTTTTTCTTTGATGGTATAAGTACCTTTAATTACTAGCTTTAGATATTTCTTGGGGATCTTTTTAGCTCTATCTGTTGAACCTGCCTCATCTTACAAATTCCTTGTTGACATTGTGATTCTTTGGTAGAAAGCTTGCAAAGTCTGCCAATTTGCAATACCATTGTGAGGACATCTCCTAATAAGCTCCTTAAATCTCTCCCGAGCTTCGTAGAGACTCTCGTTCACAAATTGTGCAAAAGATGTGATCTCATTTTTAAGGCGAGCGACCTTCCCAAGAGGGAAATACCTATTCAAAAACGCTTGAGCCAATTGATCGAATGTGATGATCGAATTTGGAGGTAACGAGTTCAACCATGCCTTTGCGTAATTTTTTAGAGAGAATGAGAACAACTTCAACTTAATAAAATCTTCTGGAATTCCATTGTACTTGAAAGTGTCACATTTCTCACAAAAACTTTGTAGATGCATGTTCAGATCATCATTTGGCAACCCATTGAACTGACATGTGGTCGCAATCATCTGAATGACCGACGTCTTTATATCAAAGGAATTTGCCGTAATTGTTGGTCGGTAAATAGACGACATATTTTGCTCAACTTTACGCATGGTGTAATCCCTTAAAGTGCGTTCGGCTAATATCGTCACCCAACTGGTCTTGGTTCGCCATAGGAGACATTTCCCTCTGGTTCTGATTTGCCACAAGAGGCAAACCCCTCTGTTCTAATAGTGCATTCAGATCTTCCATCTCTGCTCTTCTCACTTTTTTCTCTCGTCTATTTCTTAGAGCTAATATCTCAATTTTAGGGTCAAAGTCTAAGAAGCGAAGATTTTGGCTTCTCGTGCATAAGTGCATTCAAGAGCAAAAGTACTTATGAAAAGAATTACACAAACTATATCAAAAAGTTCAAATTAGCAATAAACTAACTAGTATCGATATCAATCGTTCCACTCAATCCTCGACAGCGGCGCCAAAAATTGACCACTCCTTAGTGACACTCACAATCATATGAGGTCGGAGAGTAGTACACAAGTAAGTAAGATTCGTTCCCACGAAGACCGAGTGATTGATTATCGAAATTGATTAGCCTAATTGCTATTCAAACAAACAATAAAAGATGATTTTCATAATTGAATTCTATAAGCAAGTTAATTTAAACTACTTAAAAGGTTTTATGCTATTGCGGTAAGAAAATAACAAGTAATGAAATCAAATGTAATAATAAGGGAAATGATGCTAAGACCAGACTCTACCCCACCCTTTCCTAATTTCTTTCTAGACTCACTTGCATACCCAATCTATGCGTGTGTAATTTGTAGATCAGTGCACCCAATTGTTAACCTCTAATCTCGGTCGAGTAATAGAGATTACACCCAAAACGCACCCGAGCCTATCTCTTGATTACCTCAAAATATACGTATGAATTCATTACGAACATTGGCACACTAAAATGAGTTTTATATGCTAGCCTTGGCTTGTCTACCGTATTAGATATGCATAGAAGACATTTTATCAAACACAGTGTGTGTGTGTGTCTCCGGTCGGTTCATAACACACCACCAAAAATCATTCAATAGAAGATCAATCTATTGAGAACATTAAATACTTAAAAACATCCATACAAATCACATTTGCATATAATGGATAAATCAAAAGGTCAATATATATATATATATAAAGTTAAGGGTGAGGTTTCATCAAGTCCTAGCATTAGAAATTTAGCTTATATTACAAAAGTAAGCCATACAACATATATGATCAAATAAATACATGGCTATATAATGAAAATGAAAGAGATAAAGTTGTAGAGAAAACTATGTAGAGAAAACTATGTAGAGTAGATCTTCTCTTCTTCCTTTGCTCTTCTTATCCTCCAAACTCCTTCAATTCCCTATTGCCCAAAAACAAGAAGTGATCATGGATTTGATTCAAAGTATTAGGTGGATTGTGTAGGATTTTAGTAATGGTGATGTAGGAAAGTGGTTAGGTGAATATTCTTGATTGAGGGATTGGTACCTTTGCCTAAAAATAGCAATGAATATATAGAGAGGTGAATTATGTCAGGGGCAAGGGAGTAATTTCCTTGGACAAAATAAATTCTGGGTAAACAGGCGACCTTGGGGCGATCTTGTTGAGCTCGCCTTAAAGTCGCCTTAAGGAGTGAATTATGAATCCGAGCCAATAGTGACCTTGAGGCGATCTTGGCTGGGCTCGCCTTGAGTTCATCTTTTTGCTTTGTTTCAAAGGGTTAGACCATAGAGGATAGCGACTTTGGGGTGACCTTAGCTGGACTCGCCTTGAGGTCGCCTTTGGGTATGTTGTGGAAGGCTGAACTCAAGGTCAAATCGACCTTGAGTGGGCTCGCCTTTGTGCTTTACTTGCCTTCTTTGTCTTCATTTCAGCTTTGTCTAAGACCATTAATCTCTAAAACTAACTTGACCCTGCAAGACTTATTTAAAGCGTTAGAAACACGGCTTTACCCGAGAAACGAACACAAAAACATACGAAAATGGGGTTACACAAGATGTAGAAGTGAAGCAATCACTTACCAAGGGGGATATCAAAACATCATTTGACAAATGACCTACAATTACAGAAAGCTAATAGGGAATTGACCATAGTCTAGCTAGATTGGCTTTGGCCTGTGATGTAGATTGTTGGTGGTTTAATGACTACCCTCCTTGTGTGGGGAGGCTTCTCCATGTTGATTTCCTAGACTATTTGTTTTTCTTTCAGTTTACTTGTGTTTTATAAAGACTATTTTCCATTAAAACAATGATAAATATATATTTATCTGAGACTATTTATTTACATAATAAAATTAATTATAAATGGTAGGTCATAATTGATAATATTTTTTTTTTGAACCAACCATTAAGTCCATATTAATTCTTTAGATTTTAAGAAATATATAGGGGAGAAAATTCAAAAGAAACAAAGCAAAAATCAAGAGGTCTATTGTAGTACTTATTTTTATCAGCATGGTTAGAAAATGTCTGGAGAATCCATGAATGACAAGAAAATCATCATTCATTGACCAAAAAGCTAGCCATTAAAATATGAACTAAAAGCTACTCCAACAAACACAAAAAACATATATGTTTTAGATATACTAATGAGAGGGATAAATCTAAGTCCAAATTCCATAAGCATTCAATATGTGATAACCGTACTCCTTCTTAAAGTTAGCTAGTATAATATGAACCAAAAATCCACTTGTAAAGCTAATAGTCGTATTTCTTTTTGGTGTAGAGACTGAAAGGACTACCATTGTCACTCATTAGCGTAAGAAAATCATCCAAAATAACCTTAGCAGCTACCATATTGCTTTTTTATTTGATGGTATAAGTACCTTTAATTACAAGCTTTAGATATTTATTGGGGATCTTTTTTGCTATACCTGTTGAACCTGTCTCATTGAATTCTATGTAAAGGATATCCTTGATTGCTTCATTTCTACATCTTGTGTAGCCCCATTTCCCTAGCTTTTTTGGGTTTGTTTCTCGGTTAAACCATGCTTTTAACATTTGAAATGAGTTGTGCAAGTTAATTTAGAGTTGGGGCTTAATGGTCTTGAATGATGTTGAAGTGAGGTAGAAAATGCTCAAAAGCCTCTTTACCAGACGCAAAAGCTACCCGCAAGACGACTCTAGACAAGGTCGCACCCAAGGTCGCTATCTTTTTAGGTTCAAGCTCATCAATCAGATGCAAAAGTGACCCTTAGAGTGACCCCAGCCAAGGTCACTATTTTTTCCCTGATTTTGTTCTCTCCAAGGAAATTACTCCCTTGCCCCTGACCTAATCAACCCCCTATATATTCATTTGTTTTTTCTCTGCAAAGGTACCAATTATCTACCTAAGAATATTCACTAAATCATTTTTCTACATCACCATATTAAATCCTACACAATCCACGTAACACTTTGACAGCAATCCACGATTACTTCTTGTTATTGGGAGATAGGAAATTGAAGGAGCTTGGAGGAGAAGAAAAGCAAAGGAAGAAGAGAAGATCAATATAGTTTTCTCTACACTTTATTCTCTTTCATTTTCTTTATATAGCCATGTATTCATGTGATCATATATATTGTATAGCTACCTTTTATAATATGAGCTAAATATCTAGTGCTAGGATTTGATGAAACCTCACCCTTGACTATAAATACATATATATATATATATATATATGTTGACCTTTGTTTTATCCATTATGTGCAATTGTAGTTTATATGGATGTTTTAGAGTAATTAATGTTATTAATAGATTGATCTCCTATTGATTGATTTTTGATTGTGTGTTATTGACCGACCGGAGACACACACACATCGTGTTCGACGAAATGTCTTCTATGCATATCTAGAAAAGTAGATATGCTTAGTCTAGCATATAAGATTCCTTAGTGTGCCAATGTTCTTACTAAACCCATACATATATTCTAAGTAATCGAGAGATAAGCTTGGGTATGATTTGGGTGTAACCTATACTACTCGACCGAGATTATAGGTTACCAATTGGGTGCATGAATCTACAAATTGCATGAGCATAATTTGGGTATGCAAGTGAGTCTTGAGAGGAATTTAGGAGAGAGTGGGGTGTAGTAAAATCTTAGCATCATTTTCTTTACTATTACACTTGATTTTATTACTTGTCATTTCCTTATTGCAATAGCATAAAACCTTTTTAGTAGTTTAATTTAACTCGTTTAAAGAATTCAATTATGAAAACCTTCTCATATTGCTTGTTTGAATAGCGCTTAAGCTAATTAATTTCGGTAATCAATCTCTCGATCCTTATCGGGAACGAACTTTACTTAACCTTGTACTACTCATTGACCTCGTATTATTGCGAGTGTCACTTAGAGATAATCAATCCTTCAATTCAGTTCTTCCATCCATTTCTTTGAAAAGCCTTTCCACATGACGAGAACTTTTACCGAACCAACAAGGATAACTGATTACAAATGCATAACATTTTTATACAGTCATCAAGTTCAAGATTACATCGCATACGAAATATGGTTGTCTTCTCCTTCTAATGACAGTAAATGGGTATGTTTTGGATATTTGCTTGTTGACTAGTGTGAGAGCTAGTTTGATATTACTGTAACTTTTATAATAATCACTGTTAGCTGTGTTGAAGAAATAATCAGCTATGAAATTCATCAGTAGATGTTTAGTTAATTGTATTTTTAAAACTGCTGTATAGCTCAAAATCAGTATACATATGTTTGGTAATTTTATTGTAAATGTTTCGAGATTAGTTACAATGACTAAAATATACATGAAATTAGGACTCTATTTCATTTTTTTTTTCATTAATTATATATATTAAATCAATATTTAAGTAGAATATTTATATTAGGAAAAAAAAAATCCATAAGAACAATTAAATATTCTTAAAATATTTTATAAATCAAATCAATATTTAAATAGGATATTTAATTTCGAGATGAAATATGATATATAAATGATTTTAACTTTATTTCATAAGGATAATAATGATAATTTTAAAGATTCATTAAATGGTGAAATAGATTATTCAATAATTACTTTCAAAAAGTAACTCCACACCTACTTCTCAAAATCACTGCCAAAACTTGCTAAATTATCAATTAATCACTTTTAGAAGTTTTACCAAACATCATTTTATGTCAAAATTATAAAATAATTTGATTTTAACTTTTCAAAAGTAATACCAAATTGGCCTTGAGCCCTATATATCACTTAGGTACCCCTGTCAATGGAGTAAACTGGTAGAAAAGAAATATTCAGGTATTACGATGGCGGTTGTGGCAGCAGTTTCGACTACGGATTTTTCGGCGTTGGCTTTTTCTTCGACATATAAACTGGCTTAGGAAGAATCGATAGGTCAATAAGTTTCGGTAAATGTTTGGTATGAAGAGATTTGAGCAGTTCAAATGAAGGGATGAACTTCATCTTGATCTAAACATGAAGATGAAGAAGCATCTATGAAAAGAAAGTAGCTAAACCACATAGGAAGAATCGATCTCTGGCCAGCTCCGATGCCACCTGAACTTCCAAGCAAAGTTAATTGTCATGGAGGTCGCGAGCAACTCAGCCTCAAAGGCAAACATCTGACCAAGAGGGATATCAAAACATCCTTTGACAAATGACCTACAATTACAGAAAGCTAATAGATAATTGACCATAGTCCAGCTAGATTGGCTTTGGCCTGTGATGTTAGATTGTTTTTGGTTGAAGGACTACCCTCCTTGCGTGAGGAGGCTTCTCCATGTTGATTTCCTAGACTAGTTGTTTTTATTTTGGTTTACTTATGTTTTATAAAGACTATTTTCCATTAAAAAAATGATAAATATATATTAGTTGGAGACCATTTATTTACATAATAAAATTATGTCATAATTAAAAAGATAATGTATTTTTTTTGAACCAACCAACACATCCATATTAATTCCTTAGGTTCTAAGAAATATATAAGGGAGAAAACTTGAAAGAAACAGAGCAAAAACCAAAAGTTCTATTATAGTACTCATTTTTATCAGCATGGTCAGAAAATGCCTAGAGAATCCATTAATGACAAGAAAATCGTCATTCATTGACCAAAAAGCTAGCTATTAAAATATGAACTAAAAGTTACTTCAGCAAACACAAAAAAACATATATGTTTTAGATGTACTAATGAGAGGGATAAATCTAAATCCAAATTCCATAAGCATTCATGATGTGATAGCCGTATTCTTTCCTAAAGCTAACTAGTATAATATGAACCAAAAAGCCACTCCTAAAGCTAATAGCCATATTTCTTTTTGGTGTAAAGGCTGAAAGGACCATCGTTGTCACTCATTAGTGCAAGAAAATTATCCAAAATAACCTTAGCAGCAACCATATCGCCTTTTTCTTTGATGGTATAAGTACATTTAATCACCAGCTTTAGATATTTCTTAGGGATCTTTTTAGCTCTACTTGTCGAACCTACCTCATCGAATTCTGTGTAGAGGATATCCTTCAATTCAATTCTTCCATCCATTTCTTTGAGAAGCCTTTCCACATGATGTGAATTTTACCGAACCAATAACGATTACCGATTACAAATGCATAACATTTGTAAACAGTCATCAAGTTCAAGATTATATTGCATACGAAATATGGTTGTCTTCTCCTCCTAATAACAGTAAATGGGTATGTTTTGGGCATCAGCTTGTTGACTAGTGCTAGCCCTTTCACCTTGGTACCACTGTCAATAGAGTAAATCGGTAGAAAAGAAATGTTCGGGTATTGCGATGGCGGCGGCGGTGGTGACGACATTAGTTTTGACGGTGACTTTTTTGGCGATGGCTTTTTCTTCAACATATACGCTATCTTAGGAAGAATTGATAGGTCAAGAAGTTTCGGTAAATGTTTGGCATGAAAAGATTTGAGCTGTTCAAATGATGGGATGAACTTCATCTTGATCTAATGATAATTTTCACATTCCATATCACTAGCGAGTGAGGCCTATGATTTGTATATAAGCCTTGGTCTCTCCTAACTAAATAGACATATTTTGGGCCATGGGCGAAGTATGCTTGCGTGAATCCCATGATCCAAAGCAAATCTGTGAGGGTGAAGGACACGTGTGTGAAGCCTAAAGCGGACAATATCTACTTGGTGAGCCTAGACTGTTACAAATGGTATCAGAGGAGGCTCCCTACCCGGTGTGGATGTGGATTTGGATTTGTGATTGTGTTTGGACCCTCACGAAGACATGAGATCCGAAGGTGGGTAGATTGTCACATCTTACATCGCTAGCGAGTAAGGTTCATGGTTTGTATATAAGCTTTGGTCTCTCCTAACTAAGTAGACGCGTTTTGGGCCATGGGTGAATGATGCTTGCGTGAAGCCCGTGATCCAAAGCAAATACCTAAGGGTGAAGGACGCGAGCGTGAAGCTCAAAGCGGATAATATCTACTTAGAGGGCCTAAGCTGTTACAAATATATATATATATATATATATAATAATTAAATTATTAAAAAAATAACACTTTATTTATAAAAATAAAATGTATAAAAGAGAATGGACATTATAGAGTATTGGGTCGTGGCCTATAACCCTTGTCCAATTGTCCAAGTAAAATATATTTTAATAATAATAATAATAATAATAATAATAATAATAATAATAATAATAATAATAATACTAATAATAATTTAATATATGATATAATAATATAGAGTTTTAGAGTTATGGCATAAGAGGGTTACTTTTGGAACACCAATTTTACTTTGGAATTGGAAAGAGCTTTCTATTGGGTTTTGGGAGGAAAGCTCATTTCACCAAATTGGTGGAAAACTCATTCTAGTGGAAAGCCTTTTCCAATACTTTAACAAACCAAATAAAAAGAATGGTCATTTTTCCATTCCATTTTACCCAACCAAACATGACCTTAAATTTAAGTTGGATTCCGACCAATCTTCTTTAGTATTTGAGTTTGACCATGTGAGGACCAATTTGGTCACTTCTAAAAAGTTATAAACTTATTTGGTACTTATAAAATACATGAGAGTTAATTTGGTAAAAAAAAAAAAAAAATCTCAAATTACTTGAAATAAAAAAAATTCCATAAAGTATTTGGTAATCACATTTATTTTTAAGTCGGTATTAAGTGGGTTGTAATTACAATTAGAATATTTTAAAAATCTTGTGAGCAATAGTTACTTTAGATGTAAAAATATTGTTATTCTTCTAAAAAATAAAAACATAAGAGTCAATGTGGGGTGTTGAGAGTCCTATGGTACATCAACGTAATATTTCAAGTTTATCTCTTTTTAATTAATCCCATCTGCTGTAATATTTTTATTTTTATTTTTTCAATTTTTTATATCTTCAAACATCTACACAGCATGGCTATTGTATTTGGATTGCTTTCTTTGATTTAATTTTCTTGTCGTTATATTTCTTTTTTTTTTTCTTTTTTTTTTTTGAGAAATTCTTGTTGTTATATTTCAAATATGATGCGATGTATTTTCAATATCGTAGATTTAGTTACCGATTTGATTACTTTGTATACACTATAAATATGTCTCATATACATATTCAATATAAAGTGAAATACAGGGTTTACAAATTTCTTTATGACGGTATCATAGTTTTGGTTTGATCTCAAGTGTATTAAAGTGCTTAAATACTATTTTTATTTTTAGACCTATCATCATCCATTGGATGACCCATTCAAAGTAAGATATTCCCTCATAGACATGGTTCCATCTGGACCATTTCTTATAAGTGAGAATTCTAGTTAGAGACTGTTAAGCATAATTGTTCATCGGTCTTGACCAGATTGAGATGTTAAGTTTCACATCTCACCAGCTCATGAAATATTTGTTCACAAATAGGGGCTAAAAGAAAAGAAACAATAGAGTCATGGCGATGCTAGATCTCGTTTTATTTTTTTATTTTTTTTATTTTTTTTTATATTAATATATGGATGATTTAGAAAATACTATAACAGCTAGTTGATTCAACACAAAATATCCAATTAAAATTTGTTCTCTTAATAGTCCACACAAATACAATTGAACAAAAATTAAAATGCAATATTTTGAAGTTATTGCATAAATTTCAAGAGCAAAAGAGATGCAAGTGTGCGATTCAAACCCTTGAATATGGTAAAAAAATTTGGACAATTTCTCGATTTGTGAGTATCATTCTGTGGCGTAGGAGCCATGCTAATCTTCTCTGTATCGTTCCAATTTTATCGGAGTCTTCTAAGAGACAATACAAGGTTGCTGCGTGGTTTCTTATAACGAGAAAGTTAACAGTTATAACTGGGTTCACTCCAAGTAGCTTAACCAATTTTTGTTAGTCTGAAGACATGGGCTGTTCACTATTGGAAGGGTGGTCGGTGGATATAAAAGCTTTACTAGATCTCGTTTTCTGGATTGAAGAGAGCTTCTCCATTTTCTCTTGGAATGGTTTGAGCCTTTGAGGTGGACATACATGTCCTTCAAGTCCAAGACCACGTGCAGCTGCGGCTGTTTTATATACATAGCATCCGTTGATGGGGAAAGAGTCAAATTTGAAAATTGGTGGGAGAATGTTTGACGCAACATGAAATAATGAAGGAATAAGACTAACGTTTACCAAGATAAATTGGAATCCACCAGAAAAGAGAACAACTCTTAATAGAAAATATGAATTCTATTCAATAAAAGTTGATTTGCCTTTCAGCTTTCAAGCTTATTTAAAATACATGAAACCTTAATCCTTGATGAGCAAGGAAACAAGCCAAATTTAGGGAAAATTACCCAAAATAGCAAAATTGAGATAATAGATGAAACAAATAATACTAAAGTCCTAAATTAAAGCAGAATTGACGGTAGACAATTCTGACTTTTAAAACTCGACTTATTATCGAAACAAAAGTTTTTTAAAATAGCAAAAACAACAATTACGGAACTTAAACAATGGAATTTGATCGAAAAAGGTTGTGTACTGCCAAAGACTGTGACTTATTAATTAATCGTCGTTTCGCTTCAACCGTGAAAGTTTCACGCCCTTCCGACTCTGTTGCCAGAAATCATTTATGCTTGAATTTCCATCTGTCCATCAAAGCCATGAAGGACTCCGCCACATGTTCTACATCAATGTTGAGGGCTTGTTCTCACTTCCAGTTTTTCTGACGGAAGAAGTACCCTACAAAATTCCACTAAAAAATAAAAGAAAGTAGGCTCCAACTACAATGGAGCCCAGCTACTCAACTACACCACTTGTCCTAGTTTTATCCTTTTGTAATCTTAAAAATAAAGAAACTAGATTTCATTCTCCATAGTACATGATAGGTCGAGAGTCATGATCTAATTCTAAATTATCTGTAATATATATAGATTATGAACAACTGATGATGTTCAATATAATATTCTCTAAGAATATATTCCTTTATTTGGGTGTTGAAACAAAAAACTCATAAAATATAAAACATTTTGTCAAACACTCTAGAATTTGCTGATGGCAGCAGGCAGCAGGGTTATTCGAGTGAATGGGGAGTCCAACTCCATTGTCAACAAATATAATCATGCCTTATCCATTATAATTAATATGCGCTACCTGATTCATAATCATATCTATAAGAACAAATAAGGGAGGCTGCTGGTTGCTACTCCAGGCCTGTACACAAGTTATAAACTAAATTCATTCAAAGGATCACTGCAATCTTTCTTAAATCTGTAAAATGTACTTGTATAAGCATGCAAGTGTGCTCATGGGAGGGAGGGAGGGAGAGAGAGAGAGAGAGAGAGAGAGAGAGAGATTTTGAGGCAACACCTGAAGGGTAGGGTAGGCTCGGCCCCCCTGACGCCATCCAAATTGGTGAAAACAATGCAAGCAGATTGATTGTCTCACAAAAAGCTAAAAACAGTACTTGGGTGTGTTTGAGTGGGTAGCATTCTCATTGTTTTTCTTCTTATAGTAGTCTTTTGTATTATGAGCCACTACCACCACCACCACCTCCACCAACATTTGTCCTCTTGCTTGCCTCTCTCATTCTTTTCAACACTTACCGGACCCCTTTCACATCCCTCCCAAAAAAAAAAAAAAAAAAAAATTACATGCTCTTGATTACCTCATTTGGTACACCTGATGAAAAAAATTATTAACTTCCTCTTGTATATAGCAGTGAATTATAGATAGATTTATATTAGTTTTAGTTTGTTATGTTCCTTGTCTGATTCTGATTCATATATCAGGTGGGTTTTTGGTGGGGTTCTCAAACCATTAACATTTAAAGTAATGATTCAGCTTTTAAATTTGTCTCTAAGGGACCATCATCATGTGTGGATATCGTTTTCACATATGTATTTTGTTTAACCTGATTAATTATACGCGGCGAGAAGATATATTCAATGTTAATGTGAATGTGTGTGACTGTAATTTAAGCTAAGTGAATTGGAATATAAAACTGTTAAATTCTGTTATTGCACGGTCTGCATACATCTGAAGATGGGAAACAAAGCACATTAATTAAGTTGATATTAAGGAAAATAAATAACTATGATCATCTGATCAATGAAGCAAGTCTACAGAATTTGAAATGGATATGTTTGTTGATGTAGCAGCTCTGAGATGAGCTGTGTTACAGGGGAGTTCTTCAAGATCTCTCAAAGCAGCATTAGTGTAAGGACTTCCAATTTGAAGTTCAGTCAGCATCTGTCGAAGATCAGAGGCTTCTTCCTTGAGCCTTACATTCTCCTGGAGAACTCGGTCATGGCACTCTGATGCATGATTCAACTTGTCTATAAGGTTGTGATTTTCTGTTCGAAGACGAACAACTTGTGACCATAGCTCATCAAGGTGCTTCTGTTTCCTCATCCTAGACCTCCTAGCAGATTCTCTGTTGGAAATCATTCTCCTCTGCTTCCTTTCGTCGATGATTCTAAGCTGTTGTTCCTCAGCTTCATCAGAAGTACTAGAGTTGTTGCTCAGGCTTGAGGATTGTGAAGTGGTGAATTCATGAGGGATGAGAGAATTTGGAAAGTTGCTCATCAACAGACTGTTGAGGTGGAAGTTTGATATGTTGGTTTGCAACATATCAAAACTTGGTGGGATTGGAATTGGGTTCTGATCAGGAGCTAGATAGTGGATCCCTGCAATCATGAGCTGATCACCTGGAATCATGGCTCTTAAATATCAGAAGTGGTGTTTTTGGAGGGTTAATTTGTGTGATTAATGTTGAGAGCTTGGCAAGTTAGGAGAGGCCAGCATTAGCAATGGTGGGATTTTATAGGATGAAAAAGGCAAATGGAGTGGGTCCACTTTCAGCAACTAAGAGTAACAGTAGTACAGTACCAGGGGTTTACAATAGTTGAATTTTAGTAATGATGTGGAATACGGCACTACAAATGTTTTCCATATGTATGCATGTTGTGGATTAGAGACGTATCTATCTACTCCACTCTGCATCATCATTATTCTCTTCAAGCTAATAAATGCTTTTGATGGTAAATAACGCACATTCAGTTTGACCATATTTCGTATTCGGAATTTGGTGTAACTTGATGTGTGTATATTGCATGCTTATATATATATATATGGACAATAATATATATGGATGGGAATGAAGATTTGGATAATCATTTGGAATCAAATATAATGCTTACAAGAGAAAAGAGGATGATGATGTGGGGGCTGCAATGATTCAAAATGAAGAATGTTATAGAAGAAGAAAATTAAAAAAAAGAAAAGAAAAGAAAAGATAAAAGGCCAATAAGAAATGGTGTTCTAAGTCAATCTCTCTAGAGAGATTTTGCCATGAAAATTTCAGAAGCATACTATATTATTAAAACTTAATAAACTTTATCATCCAATAAAGTTTTTTGTGGCCAATGACGCAATCAAGTTGAGTTTAAAAGTAAAATTAACTTAACTATTATTTTTGATGAGTCATGATGCACTTAATCTAATATTGAAGGGACCCTCTCTCTCTCACTGTAAAATTATTATATGTAAATGCAGGTTAACATCAAGTACCTAAATCCAACCCTCTAATTTTCTAAATCTTTCATTGAACTGAAACATCTGCACAGATTCCTTTGATGATTATTTTACTCGGCTTGTATCTCCTTACTCTAATTAATTGGTCTATGTTAATCTAGTCAATCTGAAGCTTTTGCATGCGTGGAAAATTTATCACCACAACTTCTACTTTCATTACTTTCATGACATCAAGTACTAATGTCAAACTCCAACACACTCTTTCATTTTTGCCTCACATTTCCACATAAGCATGCATGATCGAGCTTATAGAATTAAAATTATCAAATGATATAAATTTTTAAAAATGTGCCTGATTTAGTGATATATATTTACTATCAAGTTCAAGATTTTTTCATTTATTATTAAAAAAAAAAATGTAAATACCGTTAAAAAACTCAGAACTGTTTAGTTTATACAAGACTTACTCCTTGTATAGTCATAGATAATAGGCTAAAAGTTATGGTTGGAATTTTTGTTTTGTTTTATTTATAATGGCTTGATTTTTTTTTTTGTTAAAGTTCGGACATATGTAGAAAAGAAGCACCTTCGTGGTAATTCCTGATTATTAACTACGATGAATAATATATAGCGGCCGTTCTTTTAATGCAATTTGAAAATAGAAATCAAGTGTGTGTATATATAGTTTTTCACCTACAAACTCCTGATATAACATATGTATAGACCAATTTCTCGGTATTTGAATCAAAATCCAAGGACTGTTGTGTATTCTCTCTTCTATTCTGTGTATCCTGTCCTATATATATATATATATAATTTCAGTAATGACCTTGATGAAAATACATTGATTTTAATGAATTTTTATCTAATTTTTTTTTGTGGATGATGAGTTCATTGAAATATGCCTATGAACAAAATTTAAGAATTTTTTGAATACTATAACTTTTTTTCTTGAGTTTTCCTATATTTTACCTATTTTCCTATGTCTTCATATTTAACAAAATTTAGATAAAGATTCATCATCCACAAAAAAATTCAGATTAAAATTCATTAAAATCGACGTGTTTTCATCATAGTCCTTACCGAAATTAAAATAAGGGATCCCTCATGAGAGACTCACTCATATATATATATAGAGAGAGAGAGTAATTTTCCAATGAGGACTTTTTACAATGCACACTTTAAGCAATTTTGATGAAATTACATAGAATATATTGAATCTTGATTTGATTTTTTATATGAATGGTGAAAACATTGAAATACATTTATGGAAAAAAAATTAAAAAAAATTTGGATGCAAGAACTATTTTTTTCCGATTTTTTGAAGATAAAACATTTAAAAATAGGGAAATATAAGAAAAAATAGTTCTCAAATCCAAAAAAATTTCAAATTTATACCAAATGTGTATTTTAATTTTATTAGGATACATACAAAAAATCTCATTGAGAAACATTTGATTACATATAATTTCATCAAATGTGCTTAAAGTGTGCATTATAAAAGTCCTCATTGGAAAATTTTTCTCTCTCTCTCTCTCTCTCTCTCTCTCTCTCTCTCTCTCTCTCTCTCTCTCTCTCTCTCTCTCTCTATATATATATATATATATATAGTAACTTTCAAGTGAGGGATCTCTAGCTTTAATTTCGGTCCATACCTTGATGAAATCACATCTATTTATATGAATTTTGATATTTAATTTTTGTAGATGATAAGTTCATTGAAATATGTCTATAAATAAAATTTGAGAATTTTTCAAGTACTATAACTATTTATCCCGATTTTGTTAAATATAAAGGCATCGAAAAAAAATGAGAGATATATAGGAAAATTCAAAAAACTAGTTCTAGCGTTTAAAAAATTCATAAATTTTGTTTATAGGTATAATTCAATGAATTTATCATCCAAAAAAAAAAAAAAAAAAAAAAAATTTATATCAAAATTCATACAAATCGATGTGATTTTATCAAGGTGTGGACTAAAATTAAAGTGAGGGATCCCTCACTTGAAAGTTACTCTCTCTATATATATGGAAGGAATTGTTCATTATATTTTATAGATTATATGGTATATTTTTGTTATAATTAAATACGACAAATCATCAGTTGGCAACTCTATTTCCATCCACCAGATCACCACCTATAATACCATATGAAAATTATAATATTTTATGTATGTCTAAACTAAAAGGAGGACAATATCTCATGATCACTTAAAGAATATAATCAGTTATTTATTTATAAGTATATAGTTTGTAAACTTTATCTAGTTGAGCTCCACTTGCATTATAATTAATCAGTACAAGATACATAAATAATTAAAGAAGATTAGATCAAAAAAGTTTAGACAAATCTCAGAGGCAGCAACTTGCAGACGCAAATGTTTTGTGCCATATATATTAATGGAGTTCCATATATTCTAAATCACACCAATATTTTGGATTTATATATAGACTTCTATATATTAATTAGGTGATTCCCCACTACTGAAGTTCCTTTTTGTCTCTAAAATTCTTTTTGGACGATTAGATAAGACTTTGAGATTAATTAAGAAAAAGGTAATTCTTAAGAAGCCATTAATGATATAATACTCATAAAAATTAATCTTTTACATTGTGATCATGATCCACGTGTTAAGATAAAAATAGATTGAATCATTTAGTAGCATGGACTTAATATAAATTGAAGCATGCTTAATTATATATATATATATATATATATGAGCCCAAAATTTGCCACCTAAGGAGACTCTAAGATTCATCTTGTCACTTTTCTATTATAAGTTTAATCCAAGTGATGTGTTTAATTACGTGCCTTGATCAATTTGTTATTTGTATTGGGCTAGCCGGATATACCAAAACTGGTGTCGACTAGGGTTAACCAAATAAAGTATAGGTTCCCTCCCTGCCTGGTATATTGGGGTCATTTGCTGTCAACTTTCCATGACTGCCCTGATAATGGTGCCATCACTTTGATGGATTAAAGGCGCATTTACTGATTGTTATTGAATATAAAAGGGAATCAATTTTCATAGGAAAAGGAACTTATTCTAGATTTATGTGTTGGGTCTAGGTAACTTGATTCTTAACATTTTTTTTAGTAAACAATATATAATAACAAATCAAGAATTGAATTCAATTTCCATTATTGTGATTTCTAATTAGTTAACACGCGATAATTGTAAAATGAAATGTACAGATTATCAAACTAAAGGGATTGTATAGTGGCTAAGATTCCTTAGCAGTAATTTTCTACAAGAAAATTCTATAAACTTCTATAATTTTTATTCAATTTTATTCCTCATATATTCATTTAAAAATAGGATAAGATATTATTATTTTTATTTATTTTTTAACATATTTTTCATTTGACCTTTTATTGTGTGTGGATTGCCCTAATAAAAATAATTATAAGAAGATTATGTGAGTTTTTTATTTTATTATTATTGTGTGTGTGTGTGCAGGATAAGCACATAAGCGAGCTATAAATAATAATAAAATAATGTCTGAATAGAAGCAAACAAAGTAAATTTCCATTATTATGTTAGTGCTTGTTTGGTTGAGTTTTTTACTGGTTCAAAATGTCTACCGACGTTTATTTGAGTTTTTTAGAGTTGCTTAGTTGGACTTTTGAGATTGCCTATTTAAAATTAAATAGAGGCTAGTAAGGTTTAAATCTCTACTTGGCAAAAGTTCATGAATAGGTGCTTTTCCAAATAGACATTTTTTTTTTAAAAGTCTATCAATCTATGATTTTTTTTAAAAAAAAACTTTATTTCTAAAAGATCTACTTCTTTTACTATAAGTAGATCTTTTACCAATAGAGGTTTTTCAAAAGCCCAACAAAATAAGCTCTTACTCTGTTATTAACTGAATTCAACACTTCTATCCATCGCTATAATTTGCTGAAAAATATATTCAGATTAAGTCATCATATATATAGCAGAAACATAAAAGTATAGAAGATGTCATTGTCAATATCATCACAATTCACAGGTACTGTGAGCCCCTGTAAATTTTTTTATAGGGGGAATTGCACAAACCCTCGACGTTTGATAAAATTACACAAATATGGTAGTTTTGACCATATACGTACAAATTTTCCTTAACATTTGAATGTTGTTGCACAAACATCCCCTACCGTTAGATGGATCCGTTAGTCAATGGTCAAAACACTAAAAAGTCCAAAATACCCTTTATTTTTATTTTAAATAAACTAAAAAATTAAAAAATAAGATAAAAAAATATAAAAATAAATATTTTAGAAAACATTAATGTATATTAAATATGAAACCTAGAAAAAAAAAATTCACCCTTACAAATAAATTTTTTTTTTTAAACAATTTAATAATAAATAAATTTTAAATTTTAAATTTTAATTTTATTTAAAATCAATGGGGAATTGCACAAACTAATTTTTTTTTTTAAGATGAATTTTTTTTTTCTAAGTTTCAAATTTAAGATACATTCATGTTTTATAAAAAAAAAATTTAAATATTTTTTTTATCTCATTTTTAAATTTTTTAGTTTTTCTAAAATAAAAATATAGGGTATTTTAGACTTTTTACATGTTTGACCATTGACTAACGGATTCATTTAATGGTAGGGGATGTTTGTGTAACAATTTTCAAATATAGAGGGAAGTTTGTGTGTATATAGACAAAACTGCCATATCCGTGTAATTTTATCAAACCTTAGGGGTCGGTTGTGCAATTCCCTCTTCTTTATAAGTACTTGATAAAAGCATTTTGGTTGTTAATCGTTACAACTTACGCTGTCTAAAGAAGAGTCGTCAAGAACTTCAGTGCTGACTGCTGAGTAGTACAGATCAGAAGTCTGAAATATTTACTGGCAGTCCTTCTAAGCTTATAACTTGATTTTACAGTTTTGATCAGAGATTTATATGATATATGTAGTGATTGCTGAGTAAGTATATTTGTAGGGTAGTACAAGGCATGAATGACCCAAAAGAAAAGTCTTTGTGGGTAAAAAGAAGCATATAATTGCTGTAATTGGGTTGGCTCAATGGCTTGGGGGTACCCTACGTACGTCACCCTAGTATGTGCCATTTCCGGAAGGTAAAATGACTCATTATATTGGCAGACCACACCACATTATTTCAGGTGCTAAATGAGACCAAAACATATACATTAAAATTCCATCCCACTAATTTCATCACGTACAGTACTTATTAATGATATATACGATCCATCTATCCATCCATCTTTGATAATCAGATTATTATATTCCTTCCCTGATGTCTACTTATTATTCTTTCACATTATAAATAAAATGACCGGCCAGTTGACAATATGATCACTCATGAATCTTCAAATCGAATTGGTCCACAACATTTGTGGGAGGTCAGCAGCATCAATACTTATTATTTATATTATGACCATGTGATAACTTTTATGTAATTAAAAGCTATACCATATTATACCAATCGAACCATACAACATGCATCAAGCATAATTTAGCTGTGGAGATCGATTCCTCTCCTGCCTAAGATTGGATGTAATTAACTATAATATATATATATATATGTATGTATCAGAAACTCATGATGAATATATAAATATGCTGTGATTTGATTAATCATTAGCTGAGTGGGATCAGCAATATTGTAAAATCTGTGGTCCTACCATTAAAGGAAAAAACAAAAGAGTAGTGAAAAGAAAAAGAGAAAAGAAAAGAAAAGAAAAGAAAGAATTCTAGTCGTCTTTAAAATGAATAACTTTGATATAATACATACCTAAGCTAGGGTGTAGCTATGGCTAAAATGCAGACATGGAAACGAGAGGGCACCTAAAAGTGCTGGGTACGGAGGGGGACTCGATTGAACAGCCAACCATTTCGTTTTGAACCAGAGCGAGCGAGTTCATATATATATATTTATATTCATGGTTGTGGTTAGTGGGTCCATTTTCAACCCTCAAGTGTGCCTCTTGGTGCCGTCTGCACCACCCACCCCTCCACTTGTTGAGTTATTTCCACAACCACAAACCTGTCAACTCAAGTACTCAACTCAATCCACCCACACCCTTCTGGCACACGCACGCACACGCACATCCCACACTTTGTTTATTCTCGGTCTTTGATTAACGCCGATCCTAATTAACCTCAAATATTACTGAACTGAATAAACGTTTATTAGTACCAAGCCAGGTTGGTAAGAAGTGTGTGTGTGCAAGCTTCAATACATGTAGCTAGTCATGATACCTTGATGAAAGTAGATCAAATAAAGTAGATAAATACTGTTAATGGAGCATAATATATATTTTACACATGTATTGGCCGGGTGTTGGATGTTAATTATATAATCAAATGATTGCGCAAATTCAAATATTGTTTCAAGTGGCGATGTCTGACAGGAGTTTCCTGAAAATTGTAACTGAAAATTGTACCACCGGCCACTTCTTCTTCTTCTTCTTCTTCTTCTTAATTATAAATATAATAAAATGATCAATCACATGAAGCTTGTAACTTTTGGTACCATCACCTGTACCATTGTCTCCACTTTCTCCCCACTCAAACAACCCAACTTTTCCTTCCAAATTCTTTCATGAGGTCATCACCAACACATTTTCATTTGATTGGCTCAAAATGGATAAGCTTATCATCCTCTTTATTGCTCTTTCCTTCTAAAATTTCTTACCCCCACAACAAGTATACTTAATTATTTTTGTTTTATTAATTATAATTATATCGGTTGTATATAAAATCTTCTCACATCGATTGATCAAAGCATTTTGTCTTCATATATAAAATATATTGATGGGTGGGTGGATTCCTTTAGAATAATAATAACTAGCACGCATGTCTGCTCTTGCTTACGTAAGCGTATTAATTAAGGTCGTAATCCACTATCATTGTGGATATTAAAGTTGATTTATGTGTTGTAAAACAAATGTTTAGCGTGTAAATTAGTTAACTATATTTTTTATGATCCAATTCTAACACGTACTATATATATATGGTGATGTTTAATTAGTTTAAAAATTCAAGAGCCATTCATATATATTGATCATTGGATATATTTTTCTTGATGATCATGAAATCGATGATTGGTCACCATCGTATTCTTATTTCTTCCTAGTACAATCCTAAAGTCACAATGTTGCCAAATTTGCAACCAGTAGACGTTTCACAGTAATCAATCTCCATCTCTCTATAAAGATGCATGAATAATAATGCTTGTCCACATCTCTTCTATATATATTATTTACGGGGGCGGAGGTATTTGTAAATTAGCTTGGGCTTCAGCCCAGACTTACATTTATTTATTTATTTATTTATTTATTTTTCTGTTTTCTGTTTTATTTATTTATTTATTTATACTATATTTATAATTATAATTATAATTATATTGGTTGTATACAAAATTAACGCCACTTGATAATTTATAAAAATGGTCTAGTTTATAATTTAATTTAATTGAGATAATTAATCTCAATATATTCATTAGAGTGATATGTTGAATATTTTATTTATATTTGAACACATTAATTAAAGTTTCCATTTCTTCTCCATTCCTATTTCATTCCATAAATAAAATAAATAAATTTTGAATTTCTTACTTCATTTGCTAACGTTCATTGGAGCAAAGATTATTATATATATATATATTTTATTTAGGTACATATTTTTTAATTAGTAAAATTTTATTGTATGGTTCGCTTAAAAAACTTTGTACTACAACCGAGTGTGGCTTATGTAATAAATTACGTTCATTCAGTCCGACAATGTCCTGAGTTCAAGTAGGAGTGTGCAAAAAACCGTCAGACCGAACCAAATTGACCAACCCAACCCATAAAGCATGGGTTGGTTCGATTACAAATATAAAAAATAGGTGGTTTGGTTTGCCTTATGGACAAACTGATTAAAGGTGGTTCGGTTTGAGGTTGAGTGAAATAATTCACCAACCCAAACCAAACCACATATTTAAGAAAGTAAAACTAAAATATAAAATTCACCTACGTTTTCTATTCGGTCCAGGTTTTATAACTTTTACCGATTACTTTAAGTTTATATATATATATATATAATTAATATTTTATGTTATGATTTTTTCATTTAAATATTTTTTATAATATAATACCAAAAAAAAAAAAAAAGATTTTTGAGTTCAAATCTAAACTGATAAACCTATCAACCTGATCTTTTTTGGTTTGGTTAATTTGAATCGGTTTGAAAAATCAAATTGGTTTGTTTTGATTTGGGTTGAAATATAGCTTAATCGATCCATATTGTTTAGTTTAACATTGAGTTTCAGCCCAAACCAAACCGAAAACGCACGGCCTCTAGATTCAAGTCACTGCAATGAAGGTGTATACCCAAAAAAAAAAAAAAAAAAAAAAAATTAGCCCACGTACCCAGACAAAAGGTCCTGGCTTCGCCCCTATATATATAATAATAATAATAATAATAATAATAATTACAATTTAATAATAATCGATAATTATTTTCTCTCACAATCAATTAATTATATAGTTCAATTGAAAGATGAAAGACATGCAGTTTCTTGGAATTCATAGGCCGATTCCTTAGTGACCAAATTCTATCATTTTCTGAAAACGAATGGAAGTTGAGAGGTTGATATGGATTAGCTAGCTAATCCGTATCTGAAAAAAAAAAAAAAAAAAAATTCCAATGAGAATGATTAAGAGGATTCTGATT
This sequence comes from Acer campestre, assembly GCA_954870605.1. Classification (NCBI taxonomy): domain Eukaryota; kingdom Viridiplantae; phylum Streptophyta; class Magnoliopsida; order Sapindales; family Sapindaceae; genus Acer; species Acer campestre. The sequence continues at coordinate 23,946,102 of OX940806.1, read as the reverse complement.
TCTGAACGTACAAGTTTAAACAACAAGCTATAAGGCTTGTTGGCTCCACCTATAAACGAGCCAATTCAATGGTGACATCAAATACATCACTAGAAACTCGACGCTGGAAGGAACTGTAAAAAAAATGTGCAACGCTTTACTTGTCTAAGTTGTCATCATCATCAACCCAAAAAGGTGGTGCAACCACACGTCCACCTCTAAGCTTTTGGTGTCTCCATTTCTAAAGTAATTGCACCGTATATCAGTCAATATATATAAATAACTTGAATGAATTTGGGTTAGCTAAACCATGGTTCTAACTTAATTTATGGCTAGCAGAGTAGATCATATATCCAACTATGGCCTGATCCATATATAAATTACTGTATTTAATAAATGATTAAAAATTATTATATACAAAAGATATGAATTCAGAGATGTGATTTAAGCAATTGATTGGATGGAACCCTAGTGCATCCGCTTTCTATGTTATGTATGTATTGCCGTATCTAATTTAGGGTTATCAGTTGTATAGAATTTAAATACGAGATATTTCAAAGAGGATTAAGAACATGATTAATTGAATTTAATCATTTATTATACTTCAAATCTGATATTTCATTCAAAATGGTCAAAAAGGATAAGCAAATAATTATTTGCGATAGAAATTATAGTGCTTGATATTCAAAGTAGTGGGAGGGTTATTGTGGAATGATATCAGAGGTATACTTTATGTTGACCAAAATTAATGCAAGGTGATGAGAAAATGTTCCCAGAAAATGGATCCTCATGAGTTGCAGTCTCTGATAAAATATCTTCTCAGAATTGGAAGGAGAAAGTGGTAATTCACAGTACAAAGCAAAACCACTCGTCAGAAGCAAAGCCATAAAATAAGGTCTTTGGTGGCAATAAGTGCGTTTTTGATTGCACCAGGGGACATTTTCAACCCTACTGGCTTTACCATTTTTGAATGGGACAACTACTTTTTTTTTTTCTTTAGATTTTTCCTTTTTTATTTTTTTATAAATATATTTTTAAATTTTTGTTGGTATTGTTTTTGGTTAAACTTTGGAAATGGGGATTCCAACTTGATAACATATATTATAATTGAGTTCAGATATGTGGTTACCACCAAACTATATATACGATCACTTTTAAATCTTTTTTAATACTCCCCAACAAAATTTAGTATATATAATTACGTTATCCAGTTTCTCGATTATGCTACTAGGGTTTGTGATCACTGGTAATTCATTTAAAAGTTGCAGAATTACAAGAAAATTCTTGATGATCTTGATGATGAATTGATGATCAATGAGTTAACTCCACACCAAATTAATTAATCAACTGTTGGAAAGTGTATAAGATTGGTTCTTATATATAATTTCTTTAATTAATTAACATCAGTTGTTAGGCACTAGTCAATTGATAAACAATGAGCTGGTCGATCACTTTTGATTGACCAGTTGATAATATATAGTACATAGCTTTTTAAGGGGAAAAATAATAATGCCTTAAAAAATATAAAAAGAAAAACTTTTTAGTACTCTTTCTGCAAAGAGATTGCTGATTTCTTTACTGGAAAACTTTCATAGCTTCAATCTAAAACTAAGCATTCTTTTAATTTAGATTGTGTTTGTCTCACAATTGATTTGTAAAATATTATTGATCTAAGTCAGAATTATAGACAATATGAGGTTGATCTATTGGTATGCGCCTTACACCTACGCTATGAGGTTGCAGGTTCATGTCCTCTCCCCTAAATCCCGAATTAGTATAATATATATAGAGGAAATGGGGCAAAATAGCACTTTTGAAATTTGAAGTTGTGCAACTATCACCACATTACTAACTCATGTTTTATTAGCACCAAAAATGGAATTTGGACAAAAATACCCCCCAGCTTCTTTTCTTTTCTCTTGGGTGTCCTTCACCTTCTTCTTCCTTTTTCCCAAACCTCCATTGATGGAGCTTCAATGGAGGTGCCATCGCCAACCGACGAGTTGACCGGTAAAACCACCGGAAAAACGTTTGTCGAGTGCCAATCATTGTAACCAAAGTGTTCGTTTTCATTTTCGAGTTGTGTAGAGAGAGAAACGAAGCAAAACACAAACCATCGCGAATCTTCATTGTCCGATTTATGACGATCCGTCATGAATCTGATGAAACCGATAGCGCCAACGAACTCGGCATCGTTCAATCTTCCAGATCCAACTATCTCCGGAGTCAATTAGCGCCGTTGTCGGATCGTCACTGTCGCCATTAATGGAGGTCGACAGAATAAGTCTCGAAACGCAGGAATAAGTCTCGAAAAACGCATGAATAAGTCTCGAAAACGCATGAATAAGTCTCGAAAAAATCATAAATAAGTCTCGAATTTTCGAGAAAAAAATTGAAAAGGAAAAGAGTAAGTGGAGGTATTTTGGTCTCATCACCTATTTTGGTGCTATTAAAACATGACTTATTAATGTGGTGCTATTTGCACAAACCCTCCCCCAAAAAGTGCTATTTAATTTTTGAACCCATATATATATATATATTTTTAAATAAATAAACAAAAAGTTTAGCAAAATAGCTTTAATAATGGAGTTTGTTTCGAGTCCCACATTGGCTGAATAATTGAAGGAGCCAAGCGTGACTGGTTATAAAAGAAAATTTTCAAGCTTATAGTAAGCATATCTTTCTCGGTTTTTTTTGGCTAAGATCAAGTATAGTATCTATTCTTACCAGTTTAATATATGATATGTGGACTATTGGTCCACAAGATAATAAATCTATTTTTTGAAGGGGAGAGGCCTTTACAGTATCTTACTGGGTCTCTCAAGTGTCACCCATGTGTTGCATTGTTGCAAGTACCTGGCGCACCCCAACCAAACTCTCGTTCAATTTTTTTTTCTAACCTTGGTCCAGTTGAAAGCTTTTAAACAAGTTTATAATATGATGCTTAAATAGCCATTTACAGTGGAAAATGGATTTCATTTGTTAACAGCCCCTCATTAATTGAGGTTTATTTTCAGTAATTTGTGGACTACAGTAATAGGTGACGAATTGATGTCAAAAGATGGCAAGGCAAAAAACTTGCTTGACTTTTCTTAGCACATTTACAAACACAAGTGAACCCCTTTTTTTTGGTATCGAGGATCCCGGACTTCGTCCAGGTACCCGTCCGTCTGTCCTCCCCAACTGCATGACACACCCGCCAATTGATGGTTTTGATAGGTCTGTTGGTTGGTTGTGTGAAGTAGAACAGATAGGAAACCTCGGCCCACACCCTCAGCCACAGCCACACAAAAATACAAACAGGTAAATCAAAACTCGCATTCGCCTGGGTAGGATTTGAATAGCTGACCTGGAAGTTACCCATGCCCCAAGCTTGTCCTTTCACTAGTTGAGCTAGAGCCCTGATGACTAGCTACAATGTAATTACCAAGAATATAACCAAGGACTTGGGTTTTAATCCCAAGCCTTAGACCACCAAGGCAACTATTTTGAAAATATTAGTATTACATGACTTGAAAATATGTTATGTTCATTTTGAATATGTTGATGCCCAAATTTGGAAATTGGGTTTGGAGAGGAATAAGTGAGCTAGGGACTTTCTGTAACAATAAAAGCCGCATAGGGTTTGTTGGGTGACCTCTTTGATGTTTAAATTAAAATACCAGCTTTTCATGAAAAAATTTATGTTTTTCACTGATCAACTATATTAATAAAATTTCTCTATAAAAAAAAAAAAAAAAAAAAAACTATATTAATAAAATATATTTCTTATCATGGATTTTTTTAAAACCTGAAAATACATCAATCAATTTTAAATTAATTTAACTATATAATTAAAGTTATAACAATTTCAAAACAACTACACTGAATATATATTATAATATTATTACTTTATATATATATAGAATACCTGTTCAGATATTGTAATTTGATACGTTTTTCAGATTCTAAAAAATATGAAAATTAATTTCTTATTTTCATTTAAAATCAATTTCTTATTTTCAAATGAAAATTAATAAAACGGAAAACTGAAAACTAAACAGGATCTAGCTTCTAGCATTTTTAGAGGGTATTTCCCCTACACACCAGGGTTTTCCTAGATCAGAAGTGGCTTATCTCTTCTTTAGAAAAGAAGAAAAAAGAAAGAATTCAACTATGATCATGAGAGAGAGAGAGAGAGAGAGAGTCATCTAGTCATCTCAAATTTTTATTCTAAATTTAGAACTACAAAAAATTCTTGCATTAATAATAATGTACTTATACGTGATCAATAACGTACTACTATATAATAAGGTATGTTTGTATGTAATCAATGACACACATTTATGATATAATGTTTGTATGTAATCAATGACACACATTTATGATATAATATTGTATGTATGTATACGTAATTAATGACACATAATTATGATATAATAAGGTATATACGTAATCAATGACAACAATGATATAACAATAATACTAGGCAATGCAAAAATTTAGTTCAAATTTCAACCAAAATGATATGACAAATGATTTTTTCATTAACCATGTTCTGTGTCGTGATGACAACTCACTTGCCACATCATTTTGGTTAAAATTTGGGCTAAATTTTTGGATTGCCTAGTATTACTCATGATATAATAAGATATGTATATGTAATTAATGAATATGTAGGATGTATACGTATTCTCCCTATCCACGGATATATATATTTTTTTAAACAACAAATTTATTCCAAAGACCCCCATAGAGGGGTAGAAGAGAACAACAACGCCAACCCACCCAGGGAGACAAAGACCGCACCTAGCAACAACCCAAAGCAAAAGAAAAAAAAAACAGAGGCAATAGCCAAAAAAAAAAAAAAAATGGGCAACACAACACAAAGATAAACGAACCCAAACCACACACCCCACCAAAAGAAAAGCAAAAACAGGAAACCCCCTGCCCAACAAAGCAAAACAGCCAGAGCATCAAATCCAAACAACACTATTCAAATCATCTCTAGAACCCAACTTGGCCAACATATCCGCAAAGGAATTAGAGGCTCTAGGATTGAAAACTACTTCTAAGCTCTGAAATCTGCACAGTTGCTCTTTAATAGCATAAATAAGATTAATATGTTTTAAGCTTCCAAACCCCGCTAAATTGTTAGAACAAGCAACCGCTAATTTAGAGTCCCTAACAATAGAAACTTTGCGATCCCTAATCCCCTCATAAGAAGCACAAATTTCACAAGCTTTGTGTATCGCCATAATCTCCGCAGAGTTAGAGTCATGAGAGCCGATATATAAAGAGAATGGGAAAATCACACACCCACTATTGTCTCTTAACACTCCACCAATACCAGCCGAACCCGAATTCCCCCTTGAAGAACCATCCACATTGAATTTGAGCTCAAACAAGGAAGAGGGCTGCTAAACATCTATGACTGATCACCTTTGCTTTAACTTGTCAACACAGCTATCCTTTATGTTAAGTAAAATATGCGACTTAGGCTCAACAGAGCCACTACCAAGGTGTTTGAACAACCAATCCACTCTAAAGCGAACCTCATCCACCACCTGAACCAACAAAACTTCCCTTCCTCTAAAAATCAAATTATTTCTGGTTTCCCAAATGGGCTAGACCACCGCAAAGAAAACACTACACCAGACCCTCTTCCTCTTTGTAGTCGGGCATAAGCCATTCCAACTATCAGCCCAATCCTTCACGCACCGACCACCACAAAACTGGACCTCCTAAATACCAATCACTTTCAACTAAAGATTCCTCGACCATTCACAATTTAAAAATAAGTGATCCACCGTTTCCTTCTCTTTATTACACATAGGACACTCCTCAGACATCCCTAACCCACCCCTTCTCCTAAGAAAAACATCTTTGACCATAACCTTACCTTTAGTCAATTGCCACATAAAAATTTGAATCTTTGAAGGGCAAACCCCACTCCAAAGCAAACCATTGCACTCCATATCATCAAAAGGCTGATACTTTTGGCTATAACAAAAAGATTTCACACTAAACACGCTATCCGAGTTAAATTCCAACCAATCGAATCAGGGATAGAAAGGTGAATCACGACACATTGAAGGGCAACCTTAAATCACTTCCATTGATCCCGTTCCCAATCGAAAAGAGGCTTAAGCAAACCCATGCATTGTTTACCCAACTACCAAACTCCTTCACAGAACCACTCTTAATATTGGCAAGGGTGAAAATCCTCAGAAAGACTTGCTTCATTGGAATAAGATCTGATCTCATATCAGACCAAAAGTCCAACCTATCATAGCTGCCCAACACAGAAACAAAGCCATCTTGAATGATTTTCATGGTTGTCGAACCAGGAGCCAGCAAAGAATTAATAGCTTTAACAAAATGGGAGTCCTTTTAATTTTTACACCAATTCTAGAAAATCGCTTTCTTCAAAACACCATATCTTGCACAAACAAATTCTTTCCATAGGCTCGAGACCTTTCTCCCAAATTTCCAAACGCACTTGGTGAGCATAGCATTGTTTTTTTGAAGCATGTGACCGATCCGTAAGCCACCATTCTTCTTGTTTTTACAAACTGTAACCCAATCAATAGAATGAATCTTCCTTTTTAACACCCCATCCCCCCAAAAAAAATTACGTTGCATCTTTTCAATTCTCTTTACAATGCTTACTGGCATCTTGAAGATTGACATAAAGAAAAATGGAATGCTAGAAAGGACCACTTTTATAAGAATCAGCTGACCACCTTTTGACAAAAACCTTCTCTTCCATGGGGCTAGCCTATTCTCAATTCTCTGTAACATCGGATCCCAAAAGGCTATAGACTTCGGATTGGTCCCCAGTGGCATGCCTAAGTAAGTGATAGGAAGAGTGGCATTTTTACAACGAAAAATCTCAGCAAAGTCATCACCCACCCCATTCGTTTTGCCCACCTTAACCAAACACGACTTGTGGAAATTTATTTTCAAGTTCGAAGCTAATTCAAAGCATCTCAGAATACATTTAGCCTCCTTTACATATTCCACCTTTGCCTCCAAAAATAAAATCGTGTCATCTATGAATTGAAGATGAGTAACATTCATAGAATTGCCACCAATAGCCGCTCCCCTAATCAGACCAATATCATACGCCTTCAGAAACAAACGGTTCAAAGCTTCAACAACAATATTGAAAAGAAAAGGCGACAATGGATCACCTTGATAGAGGCCTTTCTGTAGCGAGAATTGACTAGTGGGACTACCATTCATCAAAACTAACATAATAGGGGAAGATAAGCAACATCTCATCCATTCCCTCCACCGCTCACCAAAACCCATACATTACAGAATCAAATCCAGAAAAGAGTGGTCTACACTATCGTAGGCCTTTTCAAAGTCAAGTTTGATAACAATCCCTCCCTCCCTCCCTCCCCATCTTTTTTCCACATATTAATAATTTCACTCGCTATTACAAAGTTATCTATTATTTGGCGGCCACTCACAAAAGCCATTTGAGCATTCCTTATAATGTCTTTCATGACTAACTTGAGGCGATTCGCAAGGACTTTAGGCAACACCTTATAGAGAGACCCCACTAAACTAATAGGCCTAAAATCCCCCATGGTTTCCTGCTTCCCCACTTTAAGGATGAGCGCAATAAACGTATTATTCAGTTCCTTCACCATAGCTGTGTTATCATAGAATTCATGCAAAAAAGCCATAAAGTCAGGTTTAATTACCTCCCAGTTATGTTTGATTAAGTTGAGATTGAAACCATCTAGGCCCGATGCTTTATTTCCATCACAACTCTTTAAAACTTCCCACACCTCCTCTTCCTCAAAACTTCTTTCTAGGAGGTCCCTCTCCCCACCCAGCAGCTGGTTGAACTAAATATTCCTCAAGTTTGGTCTTCTCCAATTCTCCCTTTTGAAATGATTCTTGAATAAATCCACCATTGTTTCCTTGACATAACTCGGATTAGAGAGCACAACCCCATCGAAAGACAAGCTACTGATAGAATTTGTTTTACGTCTTGCATTGGCCACAATGTGAAAAAAACTAGAATTCTTGTCACCTTCTAAAAGTCATCTTATTCTTGACTTTTGCCTCCATTCCCTTTCCTTTTATCGGATAGCATTTCACAACTCCGCAATGAGTCCAGTTCTTTTATTACGAACCATATCTATCCACCTAGAATTCACAGCAATCTATTCCACCTCTACCAAATTCTTTTCAATATTTTTAATCTCATCCCCACTCCTCACTTGACCATGATTCCAAGATTTTAAAAAAGACTTCACTGCTTTAAATTTGGTTTTCAAAGACATACTTTTCGAACCACCAGACTTGCTTTCCACCCACACTTTCCTCACATTTTCCATAAGTGGCTTGACCTCCAGCCAGCTATTGTAAAATTTGAAGGGTGAATGACCCCAATCCACATAAGGCTCACTTAATTGAATAGCATTATGATCAGATAGATTGTTTGGGAGACCCAATTGCATAATCTTCGGGAACCATGTAATGATGATAGGGGAAATCAAAAAATGGTCTAGCCTTGCCCAAGATACCATTTCCCTACAGTTGGACCATGTAAATTTTAGGTCTTGCAAAGGGAGGTCCACCACCTTTGCCTTAAGAATAAAGGAATTAAAATTTCTGAGAGAGATCAAAGAGCAAACACCACCATTTCTTTCCATGGGATTCAGAACAACATTAAAGTCACCCCCGAAACACCATGGGATGGGTAAGGATAATTAAGAGATATTGAGAAAATCCCACAAAGACTTTCTTTCACCTTCCGTATTTGGCGCATAAAAGTTATAGAAAACCATGACCTTATTAAGTTTAATCAACACTCCTACTACTGTAATACAGTGTTGACTTGTGATACAAGTCTGGATTGAAAACTCCTCCTCGTTCCACAAGGTGATTAGACCACCCGTCGAGCTGATAGCATCCACCCTAATACCTTTATTGAGCAGCGAGCTATCCAGAGAGCTAACCACTCTGCTATCAAAGGAGCTCAGTTTCAATTCCTATAATAACAACAACATAGATTTGTGCTTTCGAACCAAGCTACTGACCAACCTTCTTTTTTCACGCCAACCCAAACCTCTGAAATTCCAAGAGAGAGCTAACATGGAAACACAATAAAACCATAAACCAGAACACATTAGCAATTACTTCAAATGAACTAAATTATCAACTTCCTTTCTCGTAATAACCTTAGCCACTTCTGATTTGGTCCCATTGAAATCGAAGCCAAGGGCAGCCCTTGTTTCTAGAACTTTAGTGATTTATTCATATAGGTTCCAAGACCCCACTTGAACACCCAAGTTACCAATTATCTTAAAATCCACACCTAAAGCCATGCCAGTCTTAATGACCTTAGATATTTCCTCTCCTAAACTCCAAATCTTCTTTTCAGAGCAAGTTGGGAGCCCTTCCTTCTGCCAATCTGATTCCTTCCTCTTAAAATTCCTTATTGATATGTCTATTCCTTTCTGTGATTTCTCTAATTTGCACGGACGATCTCTTTTCTTTGACGTATGAATTGATGTTTCAGCATTAGGGATGACCATATTACCTTTTACCTCTACATGTTGTTGGACAACCCTTCCCAAACCATCTTGAGCCTCACCATCTTGATCAATAAGCAAACACACCACCAAACTAATCTCCGGGAGATCTCCACAGAGTCAAATGATTCCAAAGAAGAAGTGTTGTTACCGGCCCAATTTAAATTGCTTTCTTTAAGGTGTAAATTACCTACAACCCCCCCCCCCCCCCGCTGCAACTATCTATAAGTTAATCCATCCCCCTCTAAACCACCTTGGACTCGACCCATTTTACTATAGTACTTAGAATTAGGGATGTCAATTTTACCCGGACCCGCGAGACCCAAACCGCATGGGTCGGATCGGGTCTGGGTCCTCTCTTTAGTGTCCTGGGTTCGGTCGGGTCTGGGTCCAATTAATAGGACCCGACTTGGATTCGGGTCGAGTCTAGGTCTTGGTCTGAGTTTGGGTCTGGGCAAAAATCTAGACATGATCCCATAGACCCAACTCTTTTGATATAATATATTGAAATTCCCTTTAAAGCAATAGTGTTTTATACCTAGAGGGGGGGTGAATAGGTATATGCCCAAATTCTTCCAATATTCAAAAATGCGGAATATAAGAATGAAATGAATACTTGAAATGATATAACAATTGTATAATATGAATCAATTCATGTAAGCATCAATATACAATAGAATCAATACAAGTGAACATATGGAAGATAAGGAAATATAAAACGAAAATGAGACACAATATTTTTACGTGGTAAAACCTCAAAGAGGAAACATCCACGGGTTGAATCCACAACCACCGGCAAAGCAAATCCACTATACGAAAAGGCCTTACACACTCAAAGCTATCCACACTATGATATCCACTTCAAGCTATCAAAACCTAATCAACCCTCGGGCTAGTGATTCACAAAGCCTACTCTCTATCCAAGATGTGTCCTACACCTCTAGAGAGCAACTTCCTATCCAAGACTAAAAAGCCTCTAGGAAGATTTCTTTGCTTAGCGGTCTAGATCAAGAGATCCTAGTTAAGCTCTCCTAGCTCAACCATCAGGAGTATCAAACTCCTTGCTAAGACTTCTTGCTTAGTTATCCGAATCACCTTGATTCTAACTAAGACTTCTTGCTTGGCTATCCGGAATCCTTTCCTAGCCAAGTCTTCTTGCTCAAGACAAAGCTTCACTCACTTTGCAAGAGACTTCAACCTTTCACAAGGCAATGATCTAAGTGAAGTGCACACAAGCAATATGATGCAATCACAAACAAATAGAGCAAGTTGATCAAACACACTCTATGAACATGCAACTAGAGAATCTAGAATAAAGCTATCACAACTCAATCACAAAATATATCTAGAAACCTAAGCATATGAATTAACATCATTCATATTACTTTTCATCAATCAAATAAGACAATTAAAGAGATGATCAATAATGAAAGTAAGAAGAAGATGAATCACTTACAAACAAATAAAGCTAGATAATCAATCAAGCTCTATGAACATGCTTACATACATTCTAGGATATGCTTTCAACAATCAATCACAAAAATACCTAGAAATCAAAGCATGTATATCAATAAGAACAAGGTATGAATATTCAATATATCACACTAAAAACCTAGTTCTTAGATCATGAAATTAAACCTAGAAAATGTCATAAAGCACATCACATATATCATTTCTAGAATCAATTTCAAGATTAATCAAGTTTAGCAAATATATGTTCAAGTAAAATCACAAAGTTAAAACTCAATTATCAAATGATCAACCACCCCTAGAATATGTTCTAACATCATTCTAAACACAAATCATATATCAAATTGAAAGATTAAAGTGCAGATCAAAAGATGAAGTGAGAAGAAGAAGTTTAACATACAACAATGAAACTCGGACTGAAGAACAGCATGTTGTGACCAATCACGAATTCAAATGACTCTGAAAATGCTTGAGGTTTGTAGCTCTCTTCAAGACCAACAACTTTAGTTTTTGAATCACTCAATTTTGAGTTCGTATGAGAGAGATATGATCAAAATAAGAAAATGAAAATCATGAACATTTCTGCAGAAAATCAGATTTGATGATGTTCAAGTTCAAGGAAAATGGAGGGAAGAGAGGTCATTTGAAGGAGAAGGAAGAGGGGCATTTTTGTCCAAAAAAGAAGCCTTTCAGCCATGCCTACGTGTGGTCAGCATGTGCCACACGTGGTCCACACGTGGTGGCCATACCATGGCCTTTGGCCAGCTTGCTCCTCTCGCGCACCTCGCACGTTTTTCGACCGTATTCTGTCATCCGAACTCTGAATTCGAATCCGTTTTCAGATTACGAACCATGACTCCCTCACGCACAACGAAGATCATGAAACTTTGATAAATGGTTGAGAATTCATCTCGGAAAATGACTACGAACACAACTCAACGAATGAGAATGCAAAGTAGCATAACTACGTCGTATGGACTCGAAACTTAATAAATGAGTAACTGAAATGACCGGAACTCAATAAGGGATCAAATAAGACCATGTTCAATTCCAAAACACAAGAAAAACAAACAAATAAACACTATACAACACAAGCATGCCATATTTAAGCGATAGTGAGAAAACATGCAATTCTACAAGATTGTTAACAATGAGATGAATGCATGTGCATACTACATGTGTGTGAAAGTGTTATACCAAATGTTTGAACTATGATGCAGGGACACACATGTGTGAATTGTGTGTGTGTGCGCTAACGCCTTGCAAGAGGAAGAAGAATCTTGATACCTTAGCATCCAAGTAAGCGATGTTCCCCTTGAAGACGAGATTTGCACGAGATGTTGCTTCTTCAACTTTGAGGCTTCTTTTTTCTAAGAAACACCTAAGCAATAACTAATACAAATAAAGAGAGTTTTGCAATGGAATCAAACCAACACAAATAAAGGATCTTACATATATAAACCCACAAATCCTTAAACCTAATTTCTTTTTTCATTCTTGGCTTCTTGCTGCCGACTGTTATAGCTCATTCTCAAATCTCAAAGACTCAAACCACAGCTCACCATCTCACCAGTTCTCTACCTTTGAAGTTTCGACTTCAACCGACAACCTCACTCTCTCTTCTTAATCTCATTACACTCTCTCTGAAATCTGAATCCCGGCAACTGTCTCTCATGAAGTCATGGTCCATTTAGTCTTCTTGATAGCTTTATTTCCAACTCTGTTGATGATCTTGGCATCTTGCACCCACTATTGGTATTTCTAATTTTCTATATCTGCTCGTTCTAACAGTGGGTGACAACCTGCAAAAGATTGAAATTGATAGTTTGTGAATTGGGAGTTAAGCTTGAGAGTTGAGACACTGCCACACGGCTCACACTGGTATGTAAATTATGTAATTGCAGTACTCATTTACATTATTTTAGTATATAATCAAACCTCATTTACATTATTTTAGTATATAATCAAACCTCATATATATACATCTAAATTTGGTTCAGACTTCTGATTATATATATACATCTAACTTTGGTACTCTCTATAAAATTGATTTGTCATGTGTTTGGTAGTTTAAAATACTAAAGAAAACGATTGAAATTACAAATTTTAATACCAAATTTTTAATTATTATGTAAATAAGTTGTATAATTTTTGGCTGAGTATATATATTTGTGTAAAGAAGAAAAATTGGAGGCACTTGTGTGTTTGGAGTTTGTCACTTTGAGTATATATATATATATATTTGTGTTTGGTATGTAAATTATGTAATTGCAGTACTCATTTACATTATTTTAGTATGTAATCAAACCTCATTACATTATTTTAGTATATAATCAAAAAAAAAATATATACATATATATATATATACACATCTAACTTTGGTTTTGACTTCTGATTATAAAACTGATTATATATATATATACATCTAACTTTGGTACTCTCTATAAAATTGATTTGTCATGTGTTTGGTAGTTTAAAATACTAAAGAAAACGATTGAAATTACAAATTTGGATACCATTTTTTTAATTATTATGTAAATAGGTTGTATAATCTTCGGCTGAGTATATATATATATGTTCCATTTTTATTTTTTTTTGATTTTGTAGTTATTGTCAGTTTGTCAGTTTGTGACCAAATGTCGATATCAAAAACTGTTACTCAAGGCCAAGACTAACCGACTTCGATTCCTACAAATTCAAGTCATAATGAAGTTACTAATATTGATGCTGAATCTGGTGACATTGAGATTGATTCTTCTGCCAGTGAAGATGGGAAAAGAAAATTGACATCCAATGTGTGGGATTCTTTCAATAGAGAAAAAATTAACGGGGTTTGGATTGCTATTTGTAAAGGTTGTAACAAGAAGTTATCAAGAAAGGGGACGTCTGGAACGTCCCATTTAAAAAAACATAGGGATAACTGTCCTTGAAGGGAGACGTTGAAATTAGGACATTTAAATTTGATCAAGACACTACCCGAAGAGAGCTTGCAAATGTGGTGATTTTGCATGAGTACCCTCTTAGTATGGTAGAACATTTAGGGTTTCATAGGTTCATGGGAACGGCTTAACCTTTGTTCAAAATACCATCTAGGAATACATTGAAGAGTAATATACTACAAATTTATGATTATGAAAGGGCTAAATTAAAGGGTTTATTGGAGAAAAATAAGGGTAGGATTGCACTTACTACCGACATGTGGACTTCTCATAATCAAAGGAAGGGATTCATGACTATCACAACACATTTTGTTGATAATTCTTGGACTTTACAAAGTCGAATCATAAGGTACGCTATCATACATTAATCCTTTTAACTATTATATTTTGTGAATTTAGTAGTTTAATATGTGAAAATTAGTAAGGTTAATGGTAGTATATTAGATTAATAGTTTTAATGTTTATTGTGGTATTTGCTTTCATAGGTTTATATATGTTCCATGTCCACACACTTCTGAGATGCTTGCTGATGTTATGATGACGTGCTTACATGATTGGAATATCAAACACAAATTATCTACTTTAACTATGGATAATTGTAGCACCAATAATGCTATGATTCGTATTCTTTTGGAGATGCTTTATGACGTCTCACTTTTGTTGATTGGAGATATGTTTCATATGCGTTGTTTTGCACATATATTGAATTTGATAGTGAAAGATGGGTTAGATGTGATTAGTGCCAGTGTTGAGAGGATTTGTTCTAGTGTTTCTTATTGGACATCATCACCTAAAAGAGAGGAATTTTTTTTTTTTTTTTGAGACTGTTAACCAATTAGGATTTGAGAGCACTAAGAAGTTAGTACTTGATTACAAAACGAGGTGGAATTCTACATACTTGATGATTTGCTTGCTTTATTGTACAAAACCGTTTTTCCTCATTTGAAACATAAAGATCCACACTAAAAAAATGTGCCAACTGAAGATGATTGGGTGTTGGCAAAAGAGATTAGTGATAAACTTGATGTGTTCTATCAAGCCACTGAAGAATTCTTAGGAACCAAATTTCCTACTGCCAATAATTATCTACCAATCATATGTGACATTAGGGATGCCATTAATGAGTGGAGCACATCCACATTTGAACAAATAAAACTAATGGCCACAAGTTTGATAGTTATTGGAGTAAATTTCATGGTATTATGGTTGTGGCAACAATTTTGGATCCTAGATATAAAATGAAAGTCATGGAATGTTACTTTCCTTCGCTCTATGGAGATGGATCTTCAGATGAGATTATCAAGATTCAAGAAGTTTTGTTGAGGATGGTTGGAGAGTATGAGCAAAAGTCTAAGGTCAGTCAAGTTTCATCAAGTAATCCTACCCATGTTTCACCATCTCAATCAACAATGGGACCTCAAAAAAAAAAAAAAATGTCTCGATTCGATCAGTATATTACTGATGTCCCTAGTACTACCTTTCATGTGAAGACAGAGTTAGAATATTTTTTGGAGGAACCTGTTATTCCAAGAGTTGAAAATTTCGATATATTGACATGGTGGAAAGTAAATGCATCTAAATATCCTACTTTGCATTGCATAGCTACAGATATTTTGGCTATTCCTGTATCTACGGTTGCATCCGAGTCGACTTTTAGTATTGGTGGTAGATGTGTGAGTCCTCATCATAGCAGGTTACATCCAAAGACAGTAGAGGCATTAATGTGTGCTTAAAGTTGGTTATGGTCCAAATTTAATGTTATAAAAATTATTACATTGTTCATTAAAGTTTTTATATTATCAATTTTATTTCTTACTAGTTTTTTTACCCGAGCGTTGCACGGGCTTTGTATTATAAATTGTCTGTAAATTTTTTTATTGTTTATACCAAACTTTTTGAACAATTTATAAAGCATAATAAATTAATACAATCAACAAAATAAAGCATACTTCAACAATAAAGCATCCATAAATTAATGGTAGGTGGTAGTGAAGGTCATACTTCAACAATTTGTAGTTTCTAAGAGTATATTGTCATCCATATAATATAAAACATCAAATCCGAATAAAATGAGTCAAGTTTAATTATATAATAAAGGGGTGAAAAAATAAATCCTTCAAATTGTTATTGTTTTTATAATTGCTTGCAAAATTGAAATTTTGCTAACTAAACATAGGTATGTACCTAAATATTTTTAGAATTTAATAAAATCTGTAAGTACCTTGAAATAATTTAAATCTCCTAGTATTCTGATCTGCCTGATATTGGACAGTCAGAACACTACTCGCCATTTGAATATTTTTAAAATTATTCATATATCAAATTGATATGAAACCTTCAAAATAGTTTAGACAACACATATAAGGTTCGAAGATAAAAGTTTCAAAGTTAAGTACATTAAATAAATATTTTTAACGTATTTATACTTTTGGATTTCAAAATCTGTCCATCACTGGACAGATTGTAGTATCCGAATTTGAAAATTCATAACTAATTCAATAAAACCCCAAAAATAGTGAAATAAATTCAGAAACCCTTTAAACCTCTTCATAAACATATTTACGAAATATTACAGTTTTTAAATAAGTATAACATAGTGAAAACGATTTTCAAAATCGGACTATATTATAAAAACTGAGATTTCCAGCAATACTATTTCAAACTCAAAAATTCATAAAAAATACAATACTTATTATTTTGAACCAAAACGAATTTATTTGGAATCCTTAGTCAGTCTAGTTCAAAATCTCAAGATCCAAATCATAAATTTTTTACAAATAAATTATCTATAATTTTCGGAATTAGCACTGGTCAGCCTCAAGTAAACAGATATCAGAAAAATGAAACCAAACAATCACCTTAATATGCTTCTAGGATTCCAACTTGATCAAAACCTTAACTTGAATCCTCTAAGCATCTAATTATACTTACATAAAATTTACATATGGGAAAACATAATAAACCAAGGGTGAGTTTTCTTACCTCAAATACGTACGAATACGTTCTAGCTCTAGAATTCAAAAACTCTCACAATAATCTCTAGAGGTTAGGATTTCAAAACAGAAATTAGTATTGAATATTAATGTTTCTAGGGAAAAATTCGGTCTCCCATAACAATTGAGGATTTCAGGTTCAATTTTTTATGGTTAATTTAAAAACATAAGACAATGATTCTAATGCTTTAAAAAACAATACATTCACCCATGCTTATGTTTCTATGCAAAGCACCATACAATATTAGTACATACTTACAACAACAACAACAACAACCAAAAAAAAAAACAGTTATATAGATATAATGTTACCTTTCAATCTGTAGGTGATGCAGTAGCAGATATTTTTTTAAAAGTGCCTATTCAAAAAATTAAACAACAATATTATAAACATGAACATGTTTAAAACTTGGAAAAAGTAACAAAACCTACATACCTTTTCATTCATAGTAAACAATTGAATAGAATATCATTATCTTTCTCCATATATATATATATGATATATAAGTTGAAAATGAGGAATATAAAAACATTTACTAAATGATAATGGGGAAATTAAATCATATTTAAACCGAAGTATAACAATTTTGATTATTAATTGCTATGATATTTACATCACTTAATCAAGTGGTCTTTTGGCATTCTTGCAATTGACATGCATTGCCACATGTCACTAATTTTTTATTTTACTAATACATTTATCTCAATATCATTTGAAGAGCCCCATATATAAACGGTTGTGGAGAACAATAGGCATGGTTGAACATGTAAACTAAAAGGTTTTAATAAATATTTAACAAAACTTTTAATAGATATCCAATGTATTTAATTAGATTTAATTGTAGCATTTAGCCCCATATATAAACGGTTGTGGAGATCAATAGGCAGTGTTGAAAGTATGTGAACTTCTCAGGTAAACTAAAAGGTTTTAATAAACATTTAACAAAACTTTTAATAGATATCCTATGTATTTAATTTGATTTAATTGTAGCATTTAGGAACATTTCTTTATTTTATTTAATTTGATTACATTTAATTCCAAACTCTTCATACGGCGACATGTGGCGCTAGTGAAACTCTCTTATTATATATATATATGATTTTATTCTAATTCATATATTTTACCTCTAATTAGATTCAACTTTTGAAAGAAAATTTGAAGCTTCTGATTTTGGAGAAGATGACGATGAATGATGACGATGAGGTAATCATTTTGTTATCATGAATTTTAGGGGTAGGTATGGTTCGGTTCGGTTCGGTTTTGGCTAAAACTGTATTGAACTGAAATATATTCGGTTTTTGAAAATATAAATCGGTTTGAACCATTTGAACCTGAAAACCGAATTGAACCGAACACCTTTATCTCAATTCGGTTCGGTTTGGTTCAATTTGGTTTTGGGCCTATTGGGCTTTGAAGGTTTTTTATATGTTTTTTATTTTTTTGGGCCTTTAAGTTGCATGTTTGTCATTTAGGCTTAAACTTTTTTAAGATTACATGATATGAAAAAAATAATTTAAACAAAATACAATCCAAATTTCAATACAAATCTAAAATTTTAGTCATATTAAGTCTACATACTTAATCAAAATATAAAATCTTTATAACTTCTATAAAATAGAAGTCAAAAAATGTAGTACATAATGTAGTTCAAAATAAAACATCATCAACAAACATTCCATAATAAAATTGAACTTTACAAAATAATTAATTAAGACAATTCAGTTTATTCGGTTCGGTTCGATTTTGGTTGTTTTGTATGTCCAAAACAAAACCGAATTGAATTCAATTCGGTTTTCAAATTTTAAATCGGTTTGAACCAAATAGAAGCTACGAACCGAACCAAACACTCTTTTTCGGTTCGGTTCGGTTCGGTTTAATTCGGTTTCGGTTTTTGTGCCCACCCCTAATGAATTTATTACTATTTGATAATTGATCTTATTGGAATATATTCTAAATTGATTTTAAATTTAATGTTGTAGGAACTTTGACAATTGGAAGTGGAGAGGAAATAAAAGGATGGTATGGAACTTTGGCAATTGGAAGTGGAGAGGTAATGAAGGATTTATTTGTTGTGTCATTGATTTTAAACTAGTTGTGTTTGTTTTGATGCTATTTGTGTAATGTTTAATGTTGGTTTATGACTTTATGGATTACTTTCAATTTGTGTGGTTATTTCAATTCTGAACTCAGACAATCTTTATTATTTTGTTATCTTTCAAGTTAATTATTCATGTATTGAACATGTTTTACTTGTTAAAAATTGAACATGTAAAAATAAAAATAGAAAGGAAAAACTAAAAAAAGTGAAATTTTAGTATATTAAATGCGTAGCGGGTCCGTGGGTCCACGAGTCCACGAGTCCACGGGTCCAGACCCGAACCCATGAAATTTCACAGGTCCTAGGGGCGGGTCTGGGTTTGCTTAAGACCCGCGGGTCCAGACCCGAACTCGAACTCGAACCCGAACACGAAAATTTTCATAGGTCTAGGTCTAGGTCTAGGTCTGGGTCTAATTTTTTTTGGTGGGTTTGGGTCTGGGTCTGGGTCTAGTAGGACCCGACCCGATCCCGACCCATTGCCATCCCTACTTAGAACATTCACCCTTAAACTTGAACAAATTATGATTAAGATCCTCATCTCTTGAACTGTTCCCCGATAGCGAGCTGTCCATATCATTGCTATCTATATCTCTAAGATCCACCCTACTCTTACCTATAATTAGCTTTGAATTCAAATTTGGCATACAACCAAACTTTACCTTTTTCTATCTCTGATACAACTTTTTACCCTTGTCAATATCATCCCTATACTTAGGAAGCTCATAATGATTGACAACACCTCTTGGGTACTTATACCCGTGCTTACCACCCTGCTATCCATCATGGTCACCATTAGATTTCTTCACCTGTTTGTAACTCGTACCAATTTTTCTGATTACACCACTTCTGTCTCTGACACCCTCTGCGATCAAGTTGCAAGACTTTGGAAAGTTTATCTCTACTATGTCCTCTGATTGGATTGACCTTTCCTGCCCCTTGGAGGAAACATGCCTCTCAGTTGACTTAGGTAACTCTAAACCCAGAATCGATTTAACCCATTTGAAGTCCACCGGGGATGAATCCACCATCACCGTAAAAGTGAATGGCTTTTTTCCATACTTCACCACAATATCAGTCCTTCGAGAGGAATCATGCGGCAGCAGAACCAACACTTTACCCCTATCGATTCTATTCCTCCTACAGATATCCTCTTCAACTAACAACGGTTCTCCAATCAACCAACCTACTTTCAGGAAAAACTCTTCACACCAACATTCCAGAGGGACTCCCACACAGGTCATCCATGCAAGCCTAGATTCAGGCATGAGGTCCATTGACCATTTCCCTACCATCGAAAAGGAGCCATCCCTAAGAAATTGATTTGATCTGAATTCCAAAGCCTCTGATTCAGAATCAAATGCCCAAACAATGGATTTATCGCCTAGGTACTTCAGAGAACCATTAAGACCTCTACCATGAATCCTTTTTGAAACATTAGAAGTATCAACAAATCCTTTGAGAACCCCTACTGCGCATTTCCTCACCCATTCGGTTGCATTAACATTATCGTCCCAAGACACCACCTTCTTATATATCTTCAGATGTTCAGTACTAGAGCTATCGTTAAGACCCCCATCCCACTTGGTACCTTTAGCAACCTCGACAAAAGATCTGTAATTTTACTTTTTCTAAACCCAAAAGAATCAGAAGAGTCTCCACTGGCCACTTTCCTCATACTTGACATCTGCTTATGACCTTCATATACTCTATCAACACCGAAGTCCCTACGATTTTTACAACCATACTCAACCACCTTGAAGGTACTGGGCCACCCATAAACGTGCATCCCATTAGTAAGGCCAGCCACCTTCGAAATTTCCACCATTGAGCTAAATCTGATAAATGTAAAACGACTCTTACAGGAATTGGATGCAGGAGATAAATAAATATCTCTAACTTTCCCAAACACCTTGAAAATTCCCCATAGCCCTTTCGAGTCCACCACCAGGTTTAATTTGTTCACAAACACAGAGAAAAGAATCTCCCTGAAGTCCCTTCTATCACCTTAAACAAAGTTACCTGAACCATTCGATCTCTTGTTGAATCTTCTTCCATTAGCACCATAATACTCAGAGCCTCTCTCTCTAAAAAATATCTCTCTAGTTTTTTAAATATTAATTAGTTGTATTGTTATCCAAGGATAAAATTTACTGACGGATTTGATTAGAAAAATTTGTATAAATAGTACTTGATATTCCAACCAACATATTGAAAACAGATGGGGCCATTACACATATAGCCTTTCACAACATTCACTTTCTAGGAAATAGCCCATTGGGAAAAAAATTGCATATAAAACCTTTCCTAATGTTTGCTTTCTAGGAAATAGCTTTTGTAAGACAATAACTCCCTCCACAATTAAACATTACAAAATGACTAAATTACCCTCTAGTAATATGGAAGAACGAAACTGCCCTTTTCTTCTTCTCCTTCAGTTTACTAAAGAAAACCAAAACATTAAGAGTCATCTTCTCTATCGTTCTCCTAAAAAAATCCATCGAAAGGTCACTCATTCTTCCCATTTCAAATCCCATCGTCCTTACTGTCGACCGGAATCCATTGCTGTTTAAATCTCATCGTCCTCTCTACTAGAATCTTACTCCTGACCGTCATCTTATTGGCGATCGAAATCTTGACAGTGCCGCCACCTTCTTCAATTGAGCTTCATTGTTAAGTTTGAAATTGAGCATATACAGTTAATGTAAGTCCCGAAATGGCATTAAAGTTTGAAATGCCATCGTCTCCTCTCGTTCTTTTATTATTGTTTAAGTTTGAAACGTTTTAGATATAATGAGGGATTAAGGGTTTTGGATTTGTTGACTATGAATTGGGGTTTGTGTATGTAGTATTGTTGGGTGTAGTTAAGGTGTTTGATGAAATGCCACATCAAACTTTTAAGAGGCAGTATTGTTGTAGTTAAGGTATGTGTAGTATTATTGGGTGCAAACACATCGTCCTCATTATCACATGAATAATTAGAAATGCAACTGAAGGCATTCAATAACACTGCTGGTTTGTTTGCACATTTATGATGTTGTATGGTTTGGTGAGGAAAAGGTTTAAGGAATTTGTATGTGTTTTTGTGAGGGTGTATAGTGTATATACATTAGTTTGTGTTAAACACTACTGAACCAACCTTAACAGGTTTATATATCTATCATTAGTGTTCATTGAAAATTTTATTTTGTATGTGTTTTTGTGATGGTTTATGGTGTATGTATATTTGTTTGTGTTGATCGTTGTTAAATCAAAACAGGTTTAGGATTATGGTGTTGGTTGAACCAAAACTTTCGCTGTTATTGATTTTGTTATTAGCTCCTGTTATTGATTTTGAAAATAGAAGATGAGCTAAGCCTGGGAGGAATGTTGTAGGCCTGGGAACCATACCTAAGCCAAAAAGAATTGTTCCTAGGCACTCACCTAAATTGAATTACAGAATTGTTGTTATTGACTGAAATTTTTTTTTTTTTTGTTTTCAGGGTCTAAGGATACCATGTCTTGGCTGTTATTTCAGTGCATTGAGCATTGGAAGGGTAACTGATTAACCAGTCCTATTTTGTTTTTAGTACGTCTAACAAAAAAAGACAACGGAGCATACAAAGAATTGGTGGAAATGATATGTTGGTACCTGGGGTTACAGATTGCGCAGCGGAAAGGTTTTAAAATTTTTAAAAGCAATCATCAAATAAACCCATTTGTACAGTAATAATCGAAAACAATAAGAAGGAGATGAAAACTATTTCATACCTACGTAGGAGGCTCCTTCACTTTAATACGGTCTGCTCCTGATTTGAACCACTTGATCTTCCTCGCTATGACCCTGAATTGGTAATGGCGTGTGGGCGCGTCACGGTACTCAGGAACAAAAATGGAGGTAGAAGAGAAGAGCACACAAAAGACAACTCTTGTTCTTTTATTGGTGAAGTGCGGCAATAATCAGTCTAAAAGAAAAAAAATAATTCTTTTATTTTCTCTCTAGCCGCACCCTTGTTTCTCTTTCTTCTCTCCTGTTTTATGCAACCTACTTGCTTTTAAAACTTCTTTTATTAAAAGACAAAAAAAACTGATGCCTTTTAAAACTTCTCTCATTAAAAGACAAAAAACTGATGCCTCTTAAATTTTTGTGTAAGTTGATCTCATATAATTCGGTTGTTATTTTTAAATTAAAAATATATCTCATATATCTTTAAAAACAAACCAAATCTATTTGATTTAAAAAAAAAAAAAAAAAATCTTTATAAAGATATCTCATATCTTTTTAAAAATAATTAAACATTTATTTTTGAATTTAAACATTTTAAATTCAATTTCAAATATTTAATTTAATAAAATAAAATAATCATATTATCTTATTTTATTCAAAATCAAATATCAACTAACACCCTCCATTTAGTGATTAACAACATAATTAAATAATCTTATTATTTAATTTATTTAATCACCATTATTCATTAATTAAATAATCTCATTATTCAATCAATTCCCGAATAGATACGTGTCACTTTCTTAACACAATTAATTGGACAATCCAATTAATTAACCGTGACCCTTGTTACCTAAATCGATCGGGCTAGCAAGGGGACCTAATGGACCTACAGTATTTTGAGCTCCAATAATCCTTAGAAATAAATAATTAAACTCTTTAATTAATATTTCATGATTATTAACTTCGGTGTTATTCCACTAAAAACCCGAAGTGTGGAATAACACCGAAGTTGCACTCTCTCAACTGTAGACGTTTTTACACAAACCAATAACTCTTGATGTCCATTGATATAGCTATTACATATGGTATAATCCTCCACAGGTAGTTCATAATTAGAGCTAGGTCATAATGTCCGTTATACCCCTCTAATTATATATTTCCATTAAGTACCATTGATTCTCTAATGAACAATAAATCCTACATTCCTTACGGAATTAGGAGAGCGCTCATATTGTTCAAGCCCCGAATCAACCCTTAAGGGAACTACTATCTACTTCTCACAAGAAGGAGTGGATTCCTCTATTGTGTGCAGACCTTCCCAGCCACAAGCCAAACCGCGATTCCAACATACGAAGTTATTGACCGGGAATGCAACTCTGATCTCACCCATGGTATATCAAAAACCACGATCTAACCTAAAGGAGTCGATAAGACACTCAGGATTAAGATCACCCATATATATCCATCATTTGTTGATATATATGAATTTCATCTTTTAACGGATCTTGGTGAGAGATTCATATAGATCATAGCCCAGTCCTATATGATCAAATCATATAAGGTGCCTCCATTCTCATATCTCCATATGAATGATCTAGGATAAGATCACCGTACATTACGGAATGGACAGCAGCTGTAGATTGACCACAAATAAAGTACCCAGCTTTATTTGCTATCTACGGACTCTTTAGATTGCTCCTTTCAAACTGAATCCATCTATATATGACATTCATATACTCAGTTTGAAATTACATCCGGCAATCTTGGATGTTAAGTACACATGTTATTATAAATGTATGAGACAATTTGAATGAATAAACTACTTCTTTTATTTCTTGTTCAATTCACATTTACAAACTACAAGCTTTAGGGCAAAAACCCCAACATGATATACCTTCGAACAGGGGTTAGTAGAGACAAAGTTGAGTTGAAGTTAACTTCGCATGTGAAAACAGAGGCTGATACAGTTACATTGTCTGTTATGAGTGACAACGATATAAAGTTTGTGATTATTCATAAGGAAAAAAGTTGGGCTGCAATTGATGCTGAATTTGTCAACAAACATGAATTTCGACCTCCAACAAATCCAATCCAAT
The DNA here is from genome assembly GCA_954870605.1 of Acer campestre. NCBI lineage: Eukaryota > Viridiplantae > Streptophyta > Magnoliopsida > Sapindales > Sapindaceae > Acer > Acer campestre. The sequence goes on along the minus strand of OX940806.1, from coordinate 23,921,281 downwards.
CCAATCAAATCAAATCAGCATGTACGGTATCTCTTGTTAAACCCATCGATAATCCACGGCCTCCGGTGAGTACTCCAAACTATAAATCAATTAGTGGTAGCAATAATCTGCTTGTATCCCAAGCTTCACCCGGATTTACATCAGCAGGCAATGACCAGACGATGCCATCATCTACTACCAAGCATGTAGTTGTGGATAGTTCCGAAAGCATCGATACTTCTGGAAGGTCTGATAGTTCTAAAACTAGTGATACAGAAGATGAGAGTGGTGGTGATGATGATAGTGGGCTAGTGACAATAGTTCTTGGATCAGAAGAATGAGGGGTGAGTGGAACTCCCAATATTATCAAGATTAGAGCTTTACTCAATTAAAGCCGTTCGATCAATGAATGTATTTGAAAATTCAGCTGACCAAGGTCCATTATACAAAGGACAAATGTTCAAGGACTAGCCTACATTGAAGCAAGCTGTAGGGTCGTATGCATTTGCAGAGAGGTTTGAGCATAGGATTTCACGATATTCTAATACACGATTCACTGCCCAATGTATAGAGAGAAGTTGTGGATGGGTTTTTCGGGCATGGAAGTCGAATAGAGGGATTTATTGGCATGTGAAGGTGTTCGTTAATGAGCACACATATGAGAGAAATGACAACTACAATGTTAAATTTAAACGTGTAAGTGTGCCCGTGATATGGGATTTGTTTGCAAGTAAATATTGATCACGAGCACATAATTCGTCCTAAAGATATAGTTTCTAGGATGAGGAAGCAGCATGGCATACACCTCTCATACAACAAAGCCTACAAATCGAAGGAGCGCGCTTTGAGTTAGGTATTCGGTGATCCGTGGGAATCTTTTTAGAGGTTGTAGTTTTATTTTTATATTTTGGAACAATCGAACTCCGGGACTGTGACAAAGATCAAGACCGACTCGAAAAACCGGTTTAAATATTGATTCATGGCAATTAATGTCTCTATAGAGGGGTTCAATTATATTATTAGGTCGGTTATCTACATTAATGCTACCCACTTGAAGGCTAGGACTAGGGGTGTTTTTTTAGTTGCAGTGTACAAAAATAGAAAAGAGATGATATATCCTTTGGCATTTGGGTTTGCAAACTCTGAATGCACAAAGTCGTGGACTTGGTTTTTGTAGAAACTCCATAAAGTGATCTAAAATCCGATTCATGTGATGTTAGTTTCGGATCAGCACAATGGTATATTTAATGCAATTGAAGCCATATTCCCTGATGCAGCACAAGACGTTTGTGCATACCACTTTGTACAAAATCTTTAAAGATTTTACAAGCAGAGGGATGATGTGATTTGGCTTTACTACTGTGCTACGTATGCATACTGTATCGAGGATTTTGACCGTGCAATGACTGAGTTGAAACAAACCTACCGTAAGGTTTATGATGAGCTCCTAGGTGCTGGGGTAGAAAAGTTTTCGCGTGTACAGAGCCCTAGAAAGAGGTACTTTTTGATGACCACCAACAATGCTGAGTCAATGAATTCTTATCTACATAGTTAATTATGTTACCATATTTGATATCCACTTTTCGACATTAACCAGGTCTACAAAATCTTGACACATCATTGGAAGGATTTGATTGGTATAAAAACCATTAAAAAATGAATACATTACATGAGGAAAAATATTCAGAAATAAATATATTAAAAATCATGGCAATATAACAGATTATAGGAATGAAATATTACCTAACTTGGTCATCATTTTTCAAGAAATACGTGAACTCAACTACATCTATTTCTTGCTCGTTTGACTTTGTTTTCTTTGTCTTCTTGGGCATGAGATCTGTTCAAGGGCTTTCAAGCCACCCTGACCGCTTTCGACCCTTCTGTTTGTCGATGTCTCTGTATTCAACATTAGGGTCGACCCTTTCAAGCATTACCACACTACTTGGGAAGTTCTAGGCAATAAAGCACACAGATGGGGATGAATATTCTTCCAAGCCAAGGATAGATTTTTTCCCCGAGTCCTACATAAAATTAAATATATAATAAAGTATAAACCATTGATATACTCATATACATGACATAAAAACTATTATATTATAGGTATATATATATGACAAAATCACTATTATAGAATGTACCTCGACCATTTCATCACCCTCAATTGCAGCAGATCCAATAGCCATACCATCTCTACCAACACTTTGCTCAGAACCCTTACCAATTTCACCAACAGCATCATCTTGCTCAACACCCTTAACACCCTCAGCAACAGCCTCTTGCTGACCACCCTTAACACCCTTACCAACAAACTCTTGCTCACCACCATTAACACCCTCATTTCCATCATCCACATCAACATTAGGGTCGGCTCCTTCAGCAACATCCTTCTTACCAACAGCCACATCCTCAACAACATCCTCCTTACCAATAGCCACATCCTTATTACCAACAGGCTCATCTTCAACAACGTCATCCTTAACAACAACAACATCATCTTTAGCAACATCCTCAACATCTTATTGGTCACCTTATTCTTCAACATCCTCATGAGCAGCAACATTATCACCAACAGCCTCATCATCTTATTCAACACCCTTCTAAACATCAACATCAATAAATTAATGGAAATTATTAAGGACTAAACTATTATATATAAATAATAATATAATTTTCCACAACTTTATATCTAACATTCATCTCCTTTCTAATCTTTGCAAATTCATTTCTACAGAAGGCAATGATACGTTTCTCGCTATTAAGCATAGCAGTATATAGTTTTGGGATTGTAAAGGCACCTGAATTTTGCAATAATTAATACAATACATACAAAAATAGTATACTAAAAGTCTAAAACCAAATAGTGTAGATGCAATCATACCCTAGAATTTCCATCGGAGAATAGATGCTTCTTAGAAGGGAGGAATATTCGTTGGAAAATGTGCTTCTAGTTCTCCCCACAAAACCTCCTATCTCCTTCTAAACAAACGCATCAATCCAATCACTGTCATTGCCTGTCTGATAATCATCAGCTTCTTCGTCATAACCAAGATATTCTTCTTCTTGACTTGGATGTAGAGCCAGAGCCAACTTCTCCCTCTTCTTTTCAATTAGTGGCTCACACACGTATTTCAGGTTCAATGACTTGAAATAGTTTATACCTTCAAAAGTTTCAACTTCCCAAGGAAATAAAGCCATCTGCATATCGAGAACAAACAATTGTTATCGAATTTCTACAAATAATTAACTAAAAAGAAAGGGTCATTAAGTACACACCAATGAATTGAATCTTGATTCGATATTTGTAATTCTTGCACTAAATTCCCATCTAGTGAACCATGGATACACCATACTAACTCTATTTCCGATGTTATTTTCAAAGCGAATTATCCTCTCCATGGCCAATACTTATACAATTTAAGCTAACTAATATCAATCAAGTGCATTTGGTATGGATATGGGACAGGACAAGGCGGGATGGGACTGGACAGGATAGAACAGGTTGTTCTGTATTGTGTTTGGTAGGCTTGGGACAGAACTATTCATTGTACTGTTACGCGTTTGGTATGGTTGGGACAGGACTAGACAAGAGGTTCAAATGACCAGAGTGCCCTTATTGTGATTGAAAAATATTCTTAATTAATAATTTTATAAGATTATTTAAGATGGATGATTGAGATCAAATTAATAAATTTTCAGATATTAAATATTTAAGATATTCAAAAAGTTAAAAATAATGCAATTTAAAAAACTGAATTTTTTTTTTTAAATTTATCTCCACCATTCATATTCGTGATGATGGTGAAGATTAAATATAATTTACCCAAAAAAACACAAAAACTGAAAAATTAAAATATATATTTATATAAAGTTGAGGTGAAGATCCAATCTCCAGATTGGATCTCCACCGTCCATCAATCTGGAACTCCACCGTCCATCATGATTGATGGACGGTGGAGATCCAATCTGGGATTGGTCTCCACCAACATCTCTCTCCTTACTCGTTCACATCAGAAAATTGAGGTAGACAGCAAAGCATCTCCATCCAATATGAGGCCCACAAGTTCATGGCAACTCTGGATCAAAATACAACCTTTTTTTTTACTTAAAAATTCAAACTTCATCAAACCAATAATTTTTTTTTTGAACATCAACCTTTACAGAAGGATCCAAAAAAGGCAAACGGAGCCATTCAAACTAATTGAGCCATTCAAACAGAAAAATTGAGGTATGCAACAAAGCATCTCTCATCTTGTGTTTGGAGAGATGCCATTCAAACTAATTGAGTTTCAATTAAAACAAAAAATTGAAACTCAAATGAAAAAATTTACACAGAAATATTGAAAATTGATTTTTTTTTTTTTTTTTTTTTTTGACAAAGCATCACAGAAGCAGCAACGGCGGCGATCTGAGATAGAGATCTGCTGCGGCGATCTGAGAGAGAGATCTGCGTCAACGAAGGAGAGAGATAGAGAGAGAGAGAGATTGTCTAAGAAGGAGAGAAGGAGAGAAGGAGAGAGAGATGGGATTCAGGCGTATATACATGTATGTAATTTTTGGAAGTTTCAAGGGTAAAAATGTCTTTTCCAGACTTGTCCCATGCATGGGACAAGTCTGGCCGAGGGTCTGAGGTGGGACAAGTTTTTGTGGTTTTTGTCTCACCTTGTCCTGTCCCATGCTAATAGTGTGCCAAACGTTGGACAACAAAAAGTTGTCCCGTCCTGTCCCGCTACCAAACGCACCCTCAATGTTCTATACAGAACTCGGAATAGGTACAGAGAAAAACTGCATATCAGGAAAACTAATATAGAACAATTGGAGCAGGTATAGAAAAACTGCATATCAGAAAATGGTTGAATTTTTATCAAACTTACTTGAAGTGCTAGAGAGAACGCGGACAAATTGTAGATATAATACTTTGATTTCTTTCTCTTCTTCTCTTCCTCACTCTACATCTTTCATTTCCCTTTCCCTTTCACTTCTTCTTCTTTTACTAACTTCTTCTTCCTCTTCTTGTTCTTTTTCTTCTTATCTTCTTCTTCTTCTAAGTATTCATCTTCTTCGACTGTATTCTTATCCTTCTTCAGCTTCCCCTTCTTATCTTCCTTCTCTGCTTCACTTCTCAGTTTGGGGAGGCAATTTGTTAAGTACATCATTTAGAAAATATAGTGTAAAACTGAAGATGTAAGAACCCCATGGAAAATGGATATCGATAAATGTCTCCATGTTAATTCAACATGAAAAATAAAAAATAAAATAAAATAAAATCTTTTTAGTACTCTTTCCACAAAGAGATTGTTGATTTCTTTATTGGAAAACTTTCTTAGCTTCAATATGAAACTAAGCATTCTTCTAATTTAGATTGTGTTTGTCTCACAATTGATTTGTAAAAAATTATTGATCAAGTCAAAGAACTATAGACAAGATGAGATTGGTCTACTGTAATGACCCTCACACATACACTATAAGGTTGTGGGTTCGAATCATATCCCCTCCCAAAAACCCGAATTATTATAATATTTAAAAAAAAATAAAAGTTGAGCATGCCTTTCTTGGCGATCTATTCTTATCAGTTTAATATTTAATATGTGGACTATTGGTCCATATGATATTAAATTTATTTTTTGAAGAGGAGAGTCCAATACAATAGCTTGCTACTGGGTTTGGATCTCTCAAGTGTCGCCCATGGGTTGCACTATTGCAAGGGCCTGATGCGTCCCAACCAAACTTTAGTTCAATATTTGGAATTTAAAAATTAAAAAAAAATAATAATAAAAAAAAAAATAAAAAAAATAAAAAAACCTGAAGATGCATCAATCGATTTTTAAGTAATCAAATCAATTTAAATTAATCTAACTATATAATTAAAGTTATATATTTTCAAAACAACTACATTGGTTAGCTATCTCATGTCCCCCTTCGGGGGTTGAAATGTGCATATTGTTAGAAATTCTTTTTGCAGGGATGACGCGGAAGCGATTTTGAGTTTGTCTATTGATTTAAGACTTTCAGTTGATTCCATTATCTGGCATTTCGAGAAGTCGGGCTTGTATTCAGTCCGCAGTGGGTATAAGATTAGCTGTGAGATGGCTGTTGCTGCTAGCTCCTCGGGTCTTAATGAGATGGAATCTTGGTGGAAGGCTCTGTGGAGATTCAATCTTTCGGCGAAGGTTAAGGTTTTTGTTTGGAAGGCTTGTCAAAACTAGCTTCCAACTTTTGTGAACCTGATTAAGCGTGGCATTTCTGTTGACCCTACTTGTCCTGTGTGTAAGAAGGTTCCTGAATCAGTTTCTCATGCTCTCTGGGGCTGTTCAAACCTTCAAACTTTGTGGCGTGATTTCTATCTCCTTCAAGGTAGGAAGTGGCCAAGCCACATTTCTTTTTATGAACAGATATTCTCCTGCTTCCAGAATTTCCGTCTTGAGGAAATAGAGCTTATTTGTATTGTGTTCTGGAGGGCATGGTGGCTTAGAAACTAGACTATCCACAACCCCTTTGCTCGCAATGATAATGATGTGGTAGGGTGGTATAAAAAATTTCTGGAGGGTTTCCGACTTGCCAATTTGGCTGAGGTTGCTAGACCAAAGACTTGTAGAAACTCCGTCGCAAAGTGGTGCATTCTGGATAGGGGTTGGTTCAAGGTTAATACAGACGTTGCGGTGGATGCTAATAACAATTGTATTGTCACTGTGATTGTCATTCCTAATCATAGAGGTGCTGTTATTAAGTGCTTTTCTCAGAAAATTCATGCGAATTTCTCCCCTCAAGTTTCTAAAGCTATGGCTTTGTTGCGTGGAATCCTTTTGGCTGTGGATAATGGTTTTATTCATTCTGTTGTGGAATCGGATGCAAAGGCTATGGTTGATATGGTTAATAGGGGTGTTGTGCCTGCTACTGACATTGGTAATATTATTGGTGATATTTTCCATTTGATCAGTGGCAAGCCTATTTCTATTTCCTTTGTTTCTAGGAGTGTGAATTCTGTCGCTCATGCTCTTGTTAAGTTGGCAACTTCTTCTTTGGAGGATTGTGTCTGGACTGGTTTGTGCCCTCCCTGCGTGGAGGTTTTAGTTCATGTTGATGTACCTCCCTAGTTCCTTTCTTGCTTGTTTTGCTTTCCTTTAAAAAAAAAAAAAAAAAAAAAAAAAACGTACATTGAATATATATTATAATATTATTACTTAATAAGAATACAGTTTACAGATATCATAATTGGATGCGTTTTCAAATTCTAGAAAATATGAAAATTAATTTTTTATTTTGAAATGAAAATTAATTAAATGAAAAACTGAAAACCAAAAATATTACCGAAAAGGATCTAAAGGGTGCGTTCGACGATGTTTTCGAAATGTGTTTTTGCGTTTTTTGAGTTAAAAAACTTAGAAAACCTGTTCGTCAAAATTTTTGAGAATAGAATAAGAAAAAACACACAAATCGATTCTGATAATTAACGCCTTGAAAGGACGCGGTCTTAAAAATATCTCAAAGTTGCTTTCAATGTTCTCATCTTACTTTCTCGTGCCGCACTAGTCAAATAATTTATTATATTATTTTTTTAATAAAAATATTACTTTCAACTTATCAAAACACTTTCATAAAAAAGAATAGCAAAACACTTTTTTTTTTTTTTTTTTTTTTTTTTTTTTTAAAAAAAAAACTTATTTAAACACAAAAAATCAGATAAGATTAATAAATTACTAGTATAATTTAATAAATGGATAATTACCCCGGTGGTCATCGAATTAATGACATAATATCAAAATGGTCACTGGATTGGAAAATTGTTCCAAAATGGTTATTTTTGACGAACTTTGTGACACGAATAGTCATTCTATCCAATTCCTTCTAATTTCATCCAATGAGTAACATTTTAGTAAATAAGGGGAGGGGATAACATTAATTTATTTTAGATGTTTTTTTTTAAATCAATTTTTTCAATGAATGATATTTTGGTAAATAAGTTGATGACATTATTTTATTTTAGATGTTTTTTGGAAATCAATTATTTTTTTTTTTAAAGAATAATTATATTAAGTGTGTGTAAATATATATATTTATACACACTTGGCGAACTTTGTGACACTAATAGTCATTCCTTCCAATTCCATCAAATGAGTCACATTTTGGTAAATAAGGAGATGACATTAATTTATTATATATATATTTTTTGAAATCAATTTTTTCTTTTATTTTTTGAAACGAATAATTATATTTAGTGTGCATATATATGTAAAACATATCTCAAATATATATATATATTTCTTTTTTTAAGAAGATTAAGACTACAATATCTAAAAAATCTAAAAAACAAAGAAGACAAAGAAGAGATAGTGTATTGATCACAACCATTTTTTGTTTTTTGTTTTTTTGAAAAGAATAATTATATTTAGTGTGTAAATATATATATATATATATTTACACACACTAAATATAATTATTCTTTTCAAAAAAAAAAAAAAAAATTGACCCAAAAAACATCTAAAATAAATAAATGTCATCCACTTATTTACCAAAATGCCACTCAATGAAATAATTGATTTCCAAAAAATATCTAAAATAAATTAATATCATCCCCTTATTTACCAAAATGCCACTCATTGAATGGAATTGGATGGAATTAGAAGAAATTAGATGGAATGACCATTAGTGTCACAAAGTTGGCCAAAAATGACTATTTTGGAACAACTTTCCAATCCAGTTGCCATTTTGATAGTGTGTCATCAATTCGATGGCGACGAGGTAATTATCCTTTTAATAAACTACTCATAAAATTTAATAAAAACTTATATAATAAATATATATATAAATATACTGTTACAATTTTTCTAATAATTAATTATAATTTTTTTTTGAAAAAAATAAAAAACAAATCAATATTAAAATAATTTAAAAATTGCTATATATATAATTTAACTTCACGAAGTATTATTTTTAATATTATATTATATTGAAAAACATGTTTTTAAAATAATTTCATTAAATATATATTATAATATTAATTATTTTTTCCAGAAAACAGTTTTTAATAATGCTACCAAACGCGTTTTTCAGTTTTTTAAAATTTAAAAATCAATTTCTCATTTTGAAATGAAAATACATAAAACTGAAAACGAAAAATAAAAACATTACCGAACGGCCCCTAAACTTCAAGCATTTTTAGAGGGTGGTACTCTCCTGTACAGGGCACACTAGGGTTTTCCTAGATCATAAGAAAAAAAAAAAAGAAGAAGAAGAAGAAGAAGAAGAAGAAGAAGAAAGAAATTCAACTATGATCATTTTTAGAGGGTGTCCGTGAGAGTACCTCGCCTATGCAGGGAACATAATAGGGTTTTCCTAGATCAGAAGTGACTAAACTTTTTTTTTTTTTTTTTTTTTTTTTTTTTTAAGAAGAAAGAAATTCAACTATGATCATGAGAGAGAGAGAGAGAGAGAGAGAGAGAGAGAGAGAGAGAGAGAGAGAGAGAGAGAGAGTCATCTCAAATTTTTATTCTAAATTTACTACAAAAATTCATACATCAATAATAACCTATGTACATGTAATCAATAACACACTATTATAATATAATAAGATATGTATGTGATGCACAACTATGATATAATGAGGTATATATACGTGATTAATGAATATATAGAATGTAGACATGTTTCTCCTATACAAAAATAAAATTTATTGAAAGATTTGATCAGAAAAACTTGTATAAATAGTACTCGATCTTCCAACTATCATATTGAAAACAGATTACCCCAAAATCCCAAATGGTTATACCTAACCCTACATTGCAAATATTGTCTCTATTTATATATCTTGATTATGAAGCCTTTTCTTTTCTCCAAGATATTATATAAATCTTGCCACCGAACAAAACAATTGGATCAGCAACTAACCAGAAGTGAATTAGTTGGGTGAGTAAGAAAATTCCAAGATAGATCTCTAAATTAAAGTTGTTAATTTTTATACATATTCATGTGATGTTTGAGTAGATAGAGTAGTTTAATTTGAGTTTTTCCCTAATCAACCATTTTTTTTTTGTCAAATTCATATGTTTTTTTTTTAAAATAAAAAATAAAAAATAAAAAAATAATCTAAATCCAATCCAAGTGATGATTGTTTTTGCCACTGTTTACACAAAACTCCATTTTATTTAGATATGCATCGTTTCACTTGTGAATTGTGATGTTGAAATTGTAGCTTTAAGATTCAAAATCCAACATATATAGTTTATACAATAATTGTACCTTCTTCCTTCATCCTCCTACTATTTGCAAATTTAGACTCCTTGTCGAGCTAATCAATATTTGGCCTTTGCAACATTTACAGAATCTGCTTGCTCCATTGCGATTTTTCTGTGCAGTCTCTGTTCTTCAACCGATATTACGGAAAAGGCTCATGATGAGAGTATCTATGATCGAGCTCACAGGGGATTTGTATTAGAGAGACATTCCGCGCATTGCTTTGGATGCAAAAATAATGCAACGACTAGATGAAACGGTTAAAGAGCATTATTTCCTTTGTGCAATTGTGCTGCCATCATGCCGTTTTTAGATCAGTCATAGTCCATAGCAGTCTCATGAGAAATCTGTAAACTTACTAGTTTCAGAGTTTAGATAATTAATTATGTTACCATAGGTGAAATCTGTATAACTTATTACTCTAAATGGTCCGCTGTCTATTGAGATATGAAATCAAAATCGTAAAACTTATTGTCGATTGGTTTGATTGTGGCTTTATGTACGTCTAAAGTACTCCATTAATGGAAGTTATTGCAATTAGCCAATTACCCTATTAATTAATTACAGTATTAAGCAATTTTTATTTTTTATTTTTTATTTTTTTTTAAAAGTTAAAAAGAACTCTAATCACAACGGGAAGACAACACAAAAAGGGTTACAACTGATCAGAACGATTTATACACCTTTTGAGGTCCCGATTTCCTATCGTTTGCTTTTGTTTTCGAGCGTTTTTGTGAATATAATATGTTTTGTGAGCCTTGTGTAGGTTCATTTTGTTTTGGGAAGTCATTGTGTGGAAACGGGGTGTTTCCGGGCCAAAACGCAGCGGGAAAGAACAAAAGAAATTTGTGTTGAAATTTTCTAGATTTCGTCGAAGCATACCGCATCAAACCAAATTGCGTATAAAGACCTGTACGATGAAAGTCAGTAGAGGTCACCAAAAAGTGTTTCGTCAGACAAGTCATTAAAGCATACCGCGAGACGAATAGCGAAAGTTCCCAGGCAAATTTCGTCAGAAAGGAATGTCAAAGCGTATTGCGTTAGGCAAAATGGCGTACCGCGACCCTGAGCAAAAAGACATTTCGTCAGAGTGGTCGTCGAAGCATATAGCAAGATGTATAGCGACCTGCACTAGATTGTGTTTTTTAAGGCTTTTCAAGAGGGGTAAACTCGTATTTCACCCTTATTTTTGTACCCTAACTTCCCCTACTATAAATACCTCATTTTCTCTCATTCTTTAAGGATCCTAAAAAGAATCCCTAACATCTCCCATCATCCCTTTCTCTCTATTCCGCCCCAAACCTTTCTCTTCTCCATATTCTTCCTCTTTCACCTTCTTCACCCAATAAAGGAGAGAACCCAAGCTCCCATGGAGGTTCTTCCTCCATGGGACCTCCCCATACACCTCCACAACCCCCAAATATACTTCTTCCATCCATCTTGGACTAGATTTCAAGGAATTATGAGACAAATCTGAGTTAGGAAAGCTATGGAGCATCTTTGGAGGACTTATCTTAAAGGGTTTGCTTTTATTTACTCATTTCCTTGTAATATCTTGCTTCTTTGATGTGTAACCCCAATTTGGGAAATATTGTAAACCTTCACTTGTGCAATAAATGTATGTTTGTTCTCAATTTTATTTGGGTTTTGTTTTACTCTTTGCTAATTGCATGATTTAAGCTATAATTGCAATATCCATGTATGTGGAGGTCCAAATTGACATGTATGCTTGAATGAGATTAGGAGTAGAGTAAATTAAATTAGGAATAGTGTAATTTAGCATCCTATAATTGTTTGTATGTTGGTGGAAGACCAAAATACTATGTTTAGAGTAATTTGAGTGTTAGAGTTTTAGCTCCAAAGAGTGTGAAAGACTTAGTTCAAGCATTTAGGTGCTAAATTGGCCTTGGTTCTTATTCTTGTGCTTCATGGGTCTTATTTAAGGCACAATTACCCATCATTGGCTGGATGGGTGATGAATTGATTTGGGATAATTCTCAAATCAAGAGAATGAATCCTTAATCTGAAGTGAATGTCCTTAATGTAAAACAACCAACTTTATGCACATGTTTGTTTGGTAAACTTGTTTCCCATGTCTAACCATCCTAAGGAGATTGATAAAACCGAATTCGTATCTAGAGTAAAGACAAATTGAATTCCTCTTGTGCTCGTATAGTTATAGGGGCATTTCATTGCTTAATGTTTTCACTCGGTTAGCCACCTTGTGAATGATATTTAGGCTGTGTGTTATATATCGCGTGGTGTCGCATTGACATGCTCAACATGATATCCTCTACATTTGACCAGAAAGATGAGAGATCACTAGACTAGCGTGTAGAGCTCGTGTGTGTGTCCCACGGTCCTTAATGAATCCAATCATTTATGCATGGATGTAATCTCTAAGACATCGAGAGAGATTAGAGATTAATTAAGGGTACACGAGCATATAACATACGTGTTGTATGAGTATCTCGTATTCTTAATTATTTTACTTGGTTGCCATCCCGTATTTGGTACGCCATTGTGAATGAATTATTGATTGTAGTATGGCCCATGCGGTTGCGCATTACATGCCCAACGAAATAACTACTGTATTTGATCGAAAAGTTGAGAGATCACTTGGCCGACATACAAGGCTTGTGTATGTGTCCTAAAATACTTAATGAATCCATACTATTGACGGTGATTTTTGGATTGACTCGGTCAACAATAATATCTTAACTAAAAACAAACAAATAAAGAAAATAGATCAATGCATGCAAAACAGATTTTACGTGGAAAACCCTTGAATGGGAAAAAAAACCACGGTGCCCCTTGAGAGCGAAAGAAATCACTATGAATTGCTTATGGTTTACACACTTAGATCTCTCATACAATTGCCTGACTATTCTCTCTCTCTCTTCGAACCCCTTTTCATGGGATTTAGGGTTCTATTTATATTAGTCTTTCTAGGGTTCCCGTGCCTATGCCGTGTTGGTAGGGGAGTTCCTATTTTTAATCATACAAGGAGTCTAGAGTTTGCAAGCAGCTTTAGGGTTTGTTTCCTGTTTGGACTCTTCTTTGTTTAAAATCGGTTGGATCCTATCCGGAGTAGGATTTGACCTTTAAGCTTGGTATCCGGTTGGATTCTTGACGTGGAAAGTATACTGGAGTTAGATCATTCTTCTGGCTGTATGTTTATTAGCGAACACCTTAGGTCGGCGAGCGCATTTTGCCTTTCTATCGGTCGATCAGTTGCGGCGAGCACACTTCTACTCTGAACTGGCGAGCATGCCAGCTGGCGTATCTTTGACCGATCTCCTCTCGTTGACTGGTCAATGAGTGACGTGTTTATTTACTTGACCCGTCTTTATTGCATCTTTTGCTGACGTGTCCTATTGCCAAATTTACACATACAACAATACCCCCATAAATACTTCGAGCTGATCCAATGTAGGTTGGTTTTTTTGGTTCTGCGAGCAGTGTTTATATGTTTTTACTTATGCTTTTCTGACTTTTCCTTATTTTCTGAAATTTTTGCAGATGTTTTTCCCTCTCTTTTTGTTTTGGCCACGTGTTGCTCTTGTTATTAATTCTTCTTCAGCAAGCTTTCATTTTCAGCCACAGAATTTTAAACGTTGGATTCTGAAATGACGCGCCGTAAATGATGTCACACCTGCAATGACTTCACGCCTGTTGAGAACCCCGCGATGCCACGTGTCCTTTGCTTGATGGATACTTCCCGTCACAACCTTTACTCACAAGCGGCGGTAATTTATCAACACCGCTTTCTAATCATTACTTTTCTTAAATTTCGAATTTCCCCCTTTTAAGGATGGGACTGTTGCGTTTTCTTGTTTATTTTTCTTGCTTTCGTTTTTCTCTTTCTTATCCACAGAAAATACTCTCTGAAAAATCCTCCAAGTTTTCGATTCTTCGTGTCAGGTTTCCGGTGATCTTCTTGAAATGCGATTCTGCTACCCATTTTCTTTTCTTCCTTCTTCGAGAACATCTATCTCTGGTGAGTTCCATGGATTTTTCTCAACGTGCTTTTCTTTTTAATCAGATGATGCAAGCTCTTGAGCTTGGTGATAAGGAGGTTGCTGATAAAATCGAGTCATATTTACATAATTTTAACCCAACTTCTCCTGTACCCATTTCTCTTTATGCTCCTTCTAATTCTGAATCCAATGCTCCTGATATTGTTTTTCTTTCGACTTCTGATAGCGATTCTTCAGATATGGCAAAGACTTCAAGAACTGCTGGGACGAGGGCCTAGAACCCTTAAGGACTCTCTCCTGGGTGCTCAGACGGTGATTGATTTAGATGTTGAGGATCATCGGCGAAACAGTTTGTGCTTTGCAGCCGATTGCCCAAGCTCTTTCGACACTGAGGTAAATGTGGTCGGTGAGCAGGAAATTATTAAATACAAGAAGAGATACGATATTCCAGACATGGTTGTCCTTATACCTTTTGGCGAGCGGGCTGCGTGGAATCCGTCGAGCAACGCCGTTGCCATCTACGGGTCAATGCTGGGCTGTGGGGTGACTCTCTCACTTCAGCCGTTTATAGCCAGATTTTTGGCCGATGCAATGCTCGCTCCTGCCCAGCTTTCACCAAACAGTTACATGATTTTGATGGCTTTGTGTGTGATGTGGAAGTCAATGGGTCGCGGGTCGCCGGTCGCCAATACCTCGCGAAATCTGTCACTTCTATGTCTTGCGGCAGTCCGGTCATGGAGGTACTTATTACCTTCAATCAACCCCTATGGAAAATTGGATCCCAGAGGGTGTATCTAACCCAGGACAAGTGGAAGTCTCGAGTGATGAGAAGAAGAAGGGTTTTGTCTGGGGTTTCCCTACCTCGAACAAGAGGTGGAAGAATAGTTGGTTTTTTATTGGTGGCGAATGGGGAAGGAATAACCCTGCCAACCCTCACCGAAACCTTCGAGCAAGTAAAGTTCCAAGACATTTTACGTCTCCTGAAGCCTGGTCGAAGGCTTTCCCCGTATTGACCCCACAAGAGGTAAAGAATGTGACGGAGGCTGTGGTACTTAGTTTGGCCAAGAGGGGTCAAGAATTCCTTCTTGATGAAGCTAGGATGGTCACTTGTGGCGTTTTCCCTCGCCTCTCTGCTAAGCGACGCCGATGTAAGTTCTTTAAACCTTAGAACTTGTTTTATTGGTTTTGCTTTGAATGATGCTGTTTTTTGCTTTTCAGTGAGTGAGTTCGATGTCGTTTGTGACGAGCAATCCCGAGCGGTGAAGAACTCTGAAGCCGCCAGTCAAAAGCATGTTGCGGGCTTGTCTAAAGAAGGAGTCGTGCCACCCGAGGGCGACGATTCTCAAGATGAAGGCGGAGTAGGAGTTCCTGCTGTTGCGGAGGTGGTCGCCCAGCCTCGTGGGGGTGGAGTTGACACCTCGCCTCATATCCCTAGCCGCAAAGGGAAAGAAAAAGTTGGGGCTCCTGTGGCGAGTATAGAGGTTCATGTTTTTGACGCGAGCGTCCCTGATCCCCCTGAGGACCCTTCTAGTGACCTTAACCCAAGAAATGGTCGAGGGAAGTGCCATGCAGAGACTACCCCCGAATGTGTCACTCGTCCTTTGAAGCGGGCATCAAGGGTTGTTCAGTTCATTGTTTCGTCGGATGAGGAGGGAAATGACGAGCCCTCATGTTCTGAGGTTCCTCCTATGGGGGAAACCGGTTCTGGAGTCCCTCTTGGGCCTGCTCAGGTTATGGATCCAACCCCTCTGTCAACAGAAGGTGGTGATGCAAGGACTACATTTTCCCCGGCTGCTCAAGGCCTTATTCCTGACAAGTCTGGGTCCTCGGCACCTCCGACGGATACTGGAGCAAGGAGTACTGTTGTTCAAGAGGATACCCCCAGGCCTACTGCTCATGCTCATGCTCATGCTCCTGGTCCATCGTCTGCTCCTGCAGCGGATTTGATAGGTTCCTGTGAAGGGCCATATGTACCCCCGGCTGATCGAAATGAGGGGTCAGGGGTTGTTTCTTTGTTTGAATTTTCTACAGTCGAGCTCCTAAACCATTTTATAAGTAACAATATTTACTTTGGTGAGGGTTGGGAGCACGTGAAGGAGAAATCATGCAACAGAAAGATGAAGTTCTTTTTCAACTGCCATTCCTTGGTAACTTCTGTAACTTTATTCTTTGCTTATTTCCTCTTTTTTCTCCGTGTCATCTTTACCTTTTAACTCTGTTTTTTTTTTTTTTTTTTTTTTTTTTTTTTTTGTAGATGATGTCGGAAATGGCGAGTAGCTATAGGCGAATGAATGTGGCGTCGAGGGATAATAAACGTTTACAGGACCAAGTATCCCGCTCGACTGCCGAAAGTCTTTCGGCTGAGGCATCTCACGTGCAACAGATTACTCAGTTGCGGGAGTCTGCCGATGGGTTTTTAGCTGCCCAGCTCGCTGTTGAAGAGAATCTACTCGCCGCTGAAGAAGAGGTCAGGTCGCTGAGGGAGCAGCTTTCTGGGAGTCAGAATGCTTTAGCCGCTCATATGGAGGGGGAGAGGTTGGCGACGGAGGCTAAAGAAAGGGCCGAGCGCGAGTCTGAAGACTTGCGACATCAACAGGCTTCTTAAGATGTCATTCTGAATGACATGAAGGCAGTTTTGGAAGTCAAGGCCGTTGATCGTTTTAAGAGGTCTCCCGCCTATGATGCACTCATCCTCCATGAGTTTGAACGGGGTATGAGGCAGGCCAAGAAGTTCTTCGCCCTGAAGGACCATTCTAATGAGAGGGCCCTGAAGTGGTATGATAAGAACCTTCAGCGACACATGGATGGTGCAATACGCTCGGTAAAAAGCCAACTGAAGCTGTGGAAGGCCCATTACCGTTATACCCAGACAGAGCCTCTTCCCATGCATCTTGAAATCCCTACCAAACATGCATTTAATACATACTTCTCTGGGCAGAAGGGGAGTTTCACTGGGTCTGGCGCTGAGCTTGACTTAGGTCCTGTTTCTGGTCGGGACTATACGCCTTTCATGCCCGACGGGGATGAAGAGGTAGAAGAGGATGATGACTTAGGTCCTGTTTCTGGTCGGGACTACTCGGAGGACGAGGTGAGCGAGGAAGAAGAGGATGATGATGGGGGCTTTCCGCCGGCGACCGCTTGATTCTTATGTATATTTTACTGTTATCTTTTTTGATTTTGTAAATATATTTGATAAGTAAATGAGATATCAATTTTTCTTGTGTTGCATTGCTTTCTTGTTCGTCGCATTTTATTCTATGTGTTTTTGTTCAGCTGCCATTGTTGAGTTTTTGGCCTAAGCTTTGAGGCCTTTTATCACTTAGCTTATAGTTGCTAGTTTTTATTTTACCCATTGTTTGTCAGGACGTGTCCGACCGTACACCAAGCTTTACGTGAGCATACTGTTGGGACGTCTCCCGCTTTTGCTCACTGTTTTTACTGCTAGCTTGCTTTTACCCCTAGCGTTTGTAATTTCAGGGTGTTTACCCTGAATACTGTTGGTTGAACGCTTCTTACAATCTGGGGGTTTTATGCCTTTATTGATGGCGATTGCCTTTTCTGCGGCATTTTTCTCTAGCTCAGGCTGCTTTGTAGCGTTTTTGCCCTCAGCCTGCTATAATACGGGGTATTTCCCAGTTATCTTTGGTGTTCGCTGAATTCAGATAACTCAACTTATCTGTTGTTTGGCGATCCACTCGTCATGACTGACCTATGGTTTCGGCGATGGCAGAAATTTCGGTAATAAATTACTCTTTATTGATTATTTCCTGCAAACTCTAACATCAAGAAATAAAAGACTTCTAGGAAGGTAAATTGAAAAAAAGGAGAAATAATAAAAGGTCTTCTTGGGCTGAAGTATCAAGGGTAGTAGATCTTCAGGTATTGAGCATTGCACGATCGGGGCAGCTCGCCGACTCCTCTTTTTGCTATGTAATAAGCTCCATGGCCTGCTATACCTGTGATGTGATACGGTCCTTCCCACTTGTCTGCGAGTGATCTTGCAGTTTTGTCCTTCATTCCAGGCGTCACTCTTTTTAGTACCAGATCCCCGAGTGCGAACTTTCTGACTTTCACATATGAGTTGTAGTATCTCACCGCTCTCTGCTGATCGGCGGCATTCCTTATTTGGCCATGCTCCCTTCTCTCTTCTAGTTCATCTAAGCCATATTTCAGCATGTCGACATTAAGTTATGGCTGGAAGAGTTGTGTTCTTGGTGAAGAGAACGCTGTTTCGACCGGAATGACTGCCTCGGTTCCAAATGCCATGGAGTAGGGTGTCTCCCCAGTGGAGTTTCTTTCCGTTGTTCGGTATGCCCATAGTACCTGTGGTAGTTTTTCTGCCCAATTCCCTTTTTTGATGGCTAGCTTAGCTTTCAGGTTGTGCTTGATAATTTTATTTACCGCCTCAATTTGTTCGTTTGTCTACGGGTGAGCTGGAGAGGCATGGTAGTTGTTGATCCCATACTTCTTACATAAATCTCTGAATTTCTTGTTATCGAGCTGTGTCCCGTTATCAGTGATGATGGTGTTTGGTATTCCGAACCTGTATAGAATGTTCTTCTTCACAAAGCTGGTCGTATTTGCTTCTATTATGTGTACCAGTGATTCGGCCTCTATCCATTTAGTGAAATAATCTACTGCTATAATGGCGTGTTTTGCTCCTCCTGGTGATGTGGTCATTGGGCCAATCAAATCAATTCCCCACATGGCGAACGACCATGGGGAGGTGATGCTTTGTAAGTGTTCAGGCGGCTGGCGAATGTTATTCGCAATCTTTTGACATGCCTCACATCTGGTCGCTATTCTTTTTGCATCGGCGAACATGGTTGGCCAATATAACCCTTGCCTTAGTGCTTTGTGGGCTAGACTGATGCTCCCAGCATGATTCCCACAGCTCCCGCTGTGTATACCCTTCAGGATTCCTTCTGCCTCTTCAGGTCCAACACATCTTTGTAGTGCTCTCGAAAACCCTCTTCTATACAATTCACCGTTGAGGACTGAATATCTTGTTGCCCTGTATTTTAGCCGCTTGGCTTCTAGCAAGTCATTTGGAAGGGTGTCATTGATCAGGTACTCTTTGATTGAGGTCATCCAGTTGATTGATACGTTCATGATTACTCCTACTTCAGCCTGTTATGCTGTGCTTGGTCGGAGTAGGTGTGCCAAGGGAATTGTTCGGGGCTAGATATTGATCGTAGCCGATGCCAATTTAGCCAACACATTTGCTTGTTCGTTCTTTTCTCTTGGGATTTGGACTATCTTGTATTCTTTAAACCGCCCTAATAACTCCTTTGCTAGCTTTAAGTAAGCGATCATGTTTTCGTCCCTTGCTTGGTATTCGTCGAGTACCTGGTTGACGATGACTTGCAAATCGCTGCAGACCTCAATCTCATCAGCTCCTAAGGTCGTGCATACCTTTAGTCCTGCTATCAATGCCTCATACTCGGCTTGGTTGTTGGTGGCCTTAAAATCAAACCGCAAGGCACATTCTACTGAATCTCCTTCTGGTGTTGTAACTACAATCCCTGCCCCGCTGCCGTGCGTGTTTGATGAACCGTCGACACAAAGTTTCCAGCGAAAGTCTTTCTTTGCTTGGTCTATTATCATCTTTGCTACTTCGGTATCTTGTTCGGTGAACTCTGCCACAAAGTCTGCTACTGCTTGGCCCTTGATTGCTGTTCTTGGAATGAATTCTATGTCAAACTCGCTCAGCTCAATGGCCCATTTTATGAGTCTGCCCGATACTTCTGGTTTTTGCAAAATCATTCTTAACGGGCAGTTGGTGTATACTCCTATTTTGTGTGCTTGAAAGTATGGCCTCAATTTCCTTGCTGTTGTTATCAGGGCTAGCGCCATCTTTTCAGCTGGTGAATATCTTGTTTCGATTGGCAGCAGTGCTTTACTGGTGTAGTACACCGGTTTCTGTATCCCATCTTTCTGTCTGATCAATATGGAGCTAGTGGCCGCGTCCGTGATGGATAGATACAAGTACAGTACTTCTCCTGTGATTGGCTTAGAAAGTAGTGGCGCTCGGCCTAGGTAGCTTTTGAGGGCAAGAAAAGCTTGTTCACAATCTTTATTCCACTCTATTCCTTTTCCTTTCTTAAGTGCTTTGAAGAACGGTAAGCATCGATCCGTTGATTTTGCTATGAACCTGTTCAATGATGCCAAGAATCCAGTAAGTTTTTGGACATCTTTCAGGTTTTTTGGGGAGACCATGTTAGTCAGTGCTTTGATCTTGTCAGAGTTCGCTTCTATCCCTCTTTGATGCACTTGGTATCCGTGAAACTTTCCAGACGGCACACCGAAAACACACTTTGAAGGGTTTAATTTCATTCCAAATTTGGTTAACACGTTGAAGGTTTCCCGCAGATCATCTACATGTCTGTCAGCCGTGATACTCTTGGTCAGCATATCATCGACATATACTTCCATATTCCTGCCTATTTGGCTGGCGAACATCCTATTAACTAACCGCTGGTATGTTGCCCCAGCGTTCTTCAGGCTGAACGGCATTACGGTATAACAGTACAACCCCTGGTCCGTGGTGAACGTTGTCTTATCCTCATCTGGCTTGTACATTTTGATTTGATTGTAGCCTGAGTATGCGTCCATGAAGCTTAGCAGCTCATGTCCGGCTGTTGCCTCGACCAACTGGACAATTCTTGGCAATGGGAAGCTGTCTTTGGGACAAGCTTTGTTCAGGTCAGTAAAATCTACGCACATTCTCCACTGATTGTTCTTCTTTTTTACAAGCACCACGTTCACCACCCATTCAGGATATTTGACTTCCCTGATCAATCCTGCTGTGAGCAGCTTTGATATTTCTTCCCTTATTGCTGCGCTTCTTTCAGGGTTGAAACTTCTTCTTTTCTGTATCACCGGTTTGCATTCTTCGCTTACTGCTAGGTGATGTGTGGTTACGTTTTCATTAATTCCCGGTATATCTTCGTGGCCCCAAGCAAAAACCTCCTTATATTCCCTCAGTAAATTCACCACTCCTGTTTTAACCTGTTTCGTCAGACTTGCTCCTACCTTGACAGTTTTGTTGGGTTCCTTCTCGTCCAGAATGATGGTTTCGGTTGGTTCCTCTTTTTCTCTGTCAGTTTTATCCCTCGGGTCTAGCTCGAATGTTTTTGGGGTTTCTTCTCGTGCCTCTTCATCAAGTTGGAAGATGCCCAATGTTTATACTCCAGTCTTGTCCTTAAAGATCGACAAGTTGGCTCAGCGAGCCATTTCCTGCGATCCTTTAAGCTCCCCAATTTCGAATTTTGTTGGGAATTTAACTTTTAACGCATGGGTAGATGTGACTGCCCGTGCCTTGTTCAAAAATGGCCGGTCGAGTAAAGCATTGTATGGCCAGTTGTAAATGTCAACCACCACGAAATCCAGGAGGACAGTCCTTCTACAAGGTGCTGTCCCAAACCTCACAGGTAATTTCACCGTCCCCAACGATCTTACTTCTGCGCCTCCGAACCCTTTTAGGGGCACATGGAACGGTTCCAAATCTTTCCTGTCTAGCCGAAGTTCATCGTACACTCTGGCGCTCAAAATGTCATTGGAGCTTCCGTTGTCTATCATCACTCGGAGGACATCCCTGTGTGCTATTTGTACTCCCACAACTATTGCGTCGTTGGGTTTGGCATCAATTCCTTCGGAATCTCCAGTTTTGAAGGTTATCGGGTCATGTCCTTCTCTTGGTTTTTTATGGTTTTTCTGCATGGAATTCACTTCTAGGTCTCTGTTTTCATATATTACTTCCCTGACCTCTGACATCTTTTCTCTATTGCTTCTGCCCCTATGAGGTCCACCAAAGATAGTATTTATCGCCGCGTTAGGGTTACCTTTTCTTGTCCTCCTTCTTTCTTGTCCTCCTCGTCGGTGGCTATCGTGGTGACCTGTGTTTAGGTCTCCTTTCAAGGTGAAATCTTTAAGGTACCCTTCTCTGATCAGACTTTCAATATGATCCCGCAGCTGGAAGCATTTTGAGGTATCATGCCCGTGATCTTTGTGGAATCGATAGTATTTTGTTGTATCCCTCCTGACATTTGCCGACTGTTGCCGGGGATACTTGGCGAGTCTTTTGTCCTCTACTACAGACAGTATGTCTTCCTGTTCGCTATTCAGGGGTGTGTAATTGCTATACTTGCCTTGGAACCTACTGGTTCTGTTGCTACCCCAACTCTCTTTGGGCTGATTCTTTCGGCTTTTGTCTTCTCTTTGGCGATCGCGCGACTGACCTTTTGTCCTGTCATCCTTGGATTCGGGTTTTATGTCTAGTTTGTGACCATGGACGTAACTACCCCCTTACGCTACTTCTTCTTCTTCTTCTTCTTCTGCCAATGCATAGTCTCCAGCTATATCCATCATCTCTTCATACGTCTTTGGTCGATCCCTTCGTAGGTCGAAAGACAGGCGACCACTTTGCAGTCCATTGGTGAAGGCTGCTATGATAGCCACGTCGCTTGCATCTTCTATTTGGACAACTTCTTTTCCAAACCTGGCTAAGTATTTCTTAAGTGACTCATTGCTTTCTTGTTTCAAGTTCGATAGATGAGCTAGTGATTTTCTCCTCTGAACGCTTCCCATGAACTACCTTATGAACGCCTTGCTGAAACTGGAAAAGTTGTTTATACTCCTGGCTGGTAGGCATCCAAACCATCTAGAAGCAAGGTCGCCAAAGGTTTGAGAGAACGTTAGGCACAAGAGACCATCATCTGACGCATACTGGGCCATAATATTACGGAATCTGCGAACGTGCTCCTTCGGATCCCTGCTTTCTTTGTACTGCTCGATGGTTGGCATTCTAAACCGTTCCGAGAACTTGGTGTGGGTAATATGGTCAATGAATGGACTGTCTAATTCATCATCTGAAAAAAAAACATTATGTCCATACCGCTTAGCCATAGCTGAGACCTTTTTTGAGAGCTGTTGGAGGGTAACACTCCGATGACCAGTCTGCTCCCCTTCTTGGTTGACTCTACTTTTAATTGTCATCTTACAAAAATCTCCTTCCCTGTTATCATCACCTCTGTTAACTTCTGGATCATCTGTACTTTCGGATCTCTGCTGCTGAGCTCTTTTTGACCGCAGTCTCCTTCTCGGTTGGGGGCTTTTGTCTTCTGACGAGATTGACCGTCGTCTCCTACGGTTCCCGTTTGATCCATCGTTGACGACTTCCCCATGTGCTCGCCTGTGGCCTCGTTTTTTAGGGAAATCTTTGCCCAGCAACCCTTTCCCCTTTTGTGCCTTCTTTCATCTAGGACTCTTTATGGGTCTTGGAGCGCTTCCTTGATAGTTGGTTCTGCTTGAAGGCTAAGAGTTACAATATGAACTTCTGACCGCATCCTTCCCGGAGGGTGATTCCCATGTGTGCTGGTTGTCAGTTCATAAGGAGACGAGGCTCCTAGCTCTATAGGGAGCATGAGACCTATTTTATTGGCTTCGTTGACCAAGTTTACCAGCGCTGCATGGAAGTGCTGTAAAGTCTCATTGGTTACTCCAGTTCCCGGAGTAGCTGCTGATTGTTCTCCGGTTGCCAACGTTTCCTCTCTGGGTACTGCGGCCTCCTCGGGAAGCCGATCGTTGCTGGGGATTCCGTCTCTTTCGCTGTTATTGCTCATGTTGTGTCTGTTAGTAAGGGTTCCTGGAAGTTTTATTCTGAAATCTTCTCCCCCTCCTTCTAGCGCCAATTGTTGACGGTGATTTTTGGATTGACTCGGTCAACAATAATATCTTAATAAAAAACAAACAAATAAAGAAAATAGATCAATGCATGCAAAACAGATTTGTTGACGGTGATTTTTGGATTGCCACGCGTCCAACAATAATAATATGTTTATGAATGCAAAATAATAATAATGTACGCAAGACACAGATTTTTACGTGGAAAACCCTAGAAAGGGAAAAAACCACGGTGCCTATGAAGGCAGAGAAATATCACTATGAATTCTTTGAGAATACACACACAATGCTCACTTTCTTCTCTTGTAAGTATCAATTGTTCATGATGTCCCCCCCCCCCCCCCCCCCCCCCATTATAATGAATACATGGCTGTATTTATATGGTTTTATCTAGGGTTCTCCTAGTTCTTGTCGTATAGGTGGTGGATTTATTAATTAGAATCCTACTAAGATTTAGGTAGAGTAGATTGATTATGACTTGTTTCCTATTTGGTGTTTATCCTTCTAGAAGCTTAGATTTCTTTCCTGATTAGACTTCTCTGGTACTAGAGAGGAAATAAGGATATTTCTTTATTGGAATATTATCCTAAGATTCCGTATCTGTGCAGATCTCTTCCTGATATGGCATATCTTGGTAAGACTGTATTTCCCGTTTCTGGTTGAGCAGAATCTTGGCCGAGCAGACTTGGCCGAGCAGAACCTTGGCCGAGCAGAACCTTGGCCGAGCAGAATCTTGGCCGAGCGGACTTGGCCGAGCAGAATCTTGGCCGAGCAGAACCTTGGCCGAGCAGAATCTTGGCCGAGCGGACTTGGCCGAGCAGAATCTTGGCCGAGCAGACTTGGCCGAGCAGACTTGGCCGAACAGCCTTGGCCGAGCAGAATCTTGGCCGAGCAGACTTGGCCGAACAGCCTTGGCCGAGCAGAACCTTGGCCGAGCAGAATCTTGGCCGAACAGACTTGGCCGAGCAGAACCTTGGCCGAGCAGAACCTTGGCCGAGCAGAATCTTGGCCGAACAGACTTGGCCGAGCATAACCTTGGCCGAGCAGAACCTTGGCCGAGCAGACTTGGCCGAACAGCCTTAGCCGAGCAGAACCTTGGCTGAGCGGATTCCATCTGCAGATGGCCCCTCGTATGGTGCTATCATGTATTCATGTTGACCATTTTGATAACGTGTCTCACATTTGACTTTTGATGATGTGGAATCACTATATTTCCGCATTACCCGCTATCCTTGCTGATGTGTCATGCTGACAAAAAACCCCTATAACAAGATTTTACGTGGAAAACCCTTGAATGGTAAAAAAAAAAACCACGGTGCCCCTTGAGAGCGAGAGAAATCACTATGAATTGCTTATGGTTTACACACTCAGATCTCTCATACAATTGCCTGACTATTCTCTCTCTCTCTTCGAACCCTTTTTCATGGGATTTAGGGTTCTATTTATATTAGTCTTTCTAGGGTTCCCGTGCCTATGCCGTGTTGGTAGGGGAGTTCCTATTTTTAATCATACAAGGAGTCTAGAGTTTGCAAGCAGCTTTAAGGTTTGTTTCCTGTTTGGACTCTTCTTTGTTTAAAATCGGTTGGATCCTATCCGGAGTAGGATTTGACCTTCAAGCTTGGTATCCGGTCGGATTCTTGATGTGGAAAGTATACTGGAGTTAGATCATTCTTCTGGCTGTATATTTCTTGGCGAACACCTTAGGTCGGCGAGCGCATTTTGCCTTTCTATCAGTCGACCAGTTGCGGCGAGCACACTTCTACTCTGAACCGACAAGCATGCCAACTGGCGTATCTTTGACCGATCTCCTCTCGTTGACTGGTCAATAAGTGACGTGTTTATTTACTTGACCCGTCTTTATTGCATATTTTGCTGACGTGTCCTATTGTCAAATTTACACATACAACACATATGATGTGTGGATGTGATATCTAAAACTTGAGAGAGATTAGAGATCAATTAAGGGGACACGAGCCTATGATATACTTGCACATTAAGGGACTAAATGAGTCTAGAACTTAATTAGAAGGATTGTTACGATTGAGTCATCACCTTAGAGTAACCACATTGCATGCCATCTTTCCATTCCATTCTATCCATGTACATGTTATAGCATGTAGTTTATTTTTTTATATTACCATTTACATTTCCACATACACAACACATGAGTTCGCTCGGCGTGTTGTAATAATAGCTAGAATAGGTAACAGTCGATGAATTCCATCTTCCTGCGGAACGATACCCTCACTTGCCGCTATGCTAGTCTCTGTGACTCGTGCGCTAGTGAGGTCGAACTTAATTGTTTATCTTTTGACTGACACTGCAACGACGTGTCGTCAACAGCCAAGCCAAAGATTTTCAAAAGGCCATATAAACTAATATACATTGTTTTCTATTAGCTAATACATTTTAATTGGTCTAATATGGTATTCATTGTTAGGGGTGAGCGTTTAATGGATCGTTTCATTTTTCTATAGAACCAATAAAGTTCGGCTTCTGAAAATATGAACCAATCCAGTAAAATTTACAAATGTCAACCGATCAAAAACCAACCGAATTGGAACGGTTCGGTTCGGTTCGATTTCTTCGGTTTTGGTCCTACTATACCAAATTCATGGGCTTTAATTATTACATATATTTTCATATTTTAATCCTTTTGGGCCTTCGACCAAATTAAATTATGAGCTTGAACAAATTAAAAATACTAATTTAAAATAATATTCAGTAAAAAAAATATGTCGTGACACACTTTCATAGTTTTATAGTTTCATGGACCGTTGAACATTAAATTAGGGTTTTTTTTTTTTTTTTTTTTTATTATTATTTTTTTTATAATTTATATAAGTTAGATCTCTGTTTGGTTTCCGGTTTGGGATAGCGAACCAAGAAAAAAACCGATTCAATTGGTTTTGAAAAAAAAAAACCAAATTGAATCGGCCAACATAAGAAAACCGGAAAAAAAATCGATTGGATCGGTTCAATTCGTTTTATTAGTTTTTTGCCCTTATGACCATTGCAATGTTAGCTAATACGGAATAATACGTTACAATCCAATTCAATATAATTCAATCCAATATGATTCAATCCAATCCAATACAATAGTACACTGCATCCAACTGTCCAACGAATCCCGAACGGAGTAAGACAATAATATATATATATTTTTTTTAAAAACATGTATTTTTTCAGCTTATATAAAACGTGTATATCAAACATTAGTAGAAATTGTAAAAAATGACCACATATATTAATGGAAATTCGTTTTTAACCACAAACGAAATTTTAATTGTTAATAACCACTTTTTTGAGAAATTACTGAAAAACCTTCATATAAAAACCTCCCCAAAACACTCTCTCTCCTTTTTTTTTCTCTCTTTCTCCTTCTCTCTCCTCTGCTCTCTCTCTCCCGATCCTTTCTCTCTCTTCTCCTCTCGGTTCCGTCGCCCATCACCGGACGACGTCGTCCACCGCCGAAAGCCGTCGCCGAGGTCACACGACCTTCACGTGAACGATAGCTTCACGACCTTCACGACAGCGACCTTCATGACCAGCGACTGACGATGGGCGATGGACAACTAGCGATCAGCTTCACGACGGCGATGGGCGACCGGCGGCTCGGTGCTTCGCGATCACCGACGATTTGGTCTGCAAAACAAAAGGGGAACAAAAAACCTAAACCTAATTTGAATTTGGGGAAGAAGAAGACGAAGAAGAAAAAAGGAAAGAAAAAAAAAAGAGAAAAAAAAAAAAAAAAAAAAAAAAACCTCAACTTAATTTCAATTTAGTCCAGATTTTAAGTTTGACCATTTCAATTTAGGCATAATTTCAAGTTGGGGCCCTTGCAAATATAGCCCATCCCAACAATGATTTTTAGGAAATAGCCCATTGGGAAAAAAAAGTGCATATGTAGCCTTTCTTGATATTGACTTTCTAGGAAATAGCCCTTGTAAGACAATAATGCCCTTCACAATTAAACCGTGCAAAATGACTCAATTACCCTCTTACATTGTGTAAGGACGAAATTGCCCTTCTCTTCTTCTCCTTCAGTTGACTGAAGAAAACCAAAACTTTCAGAAATTTCGTCTTCTCCATCCTTCTCCTGTCGACCGGAACTGTCTCCATCGAAGTTTGGTTAGTCATTCTTCCTTGGCTCTTCTTCTCCATCGTTCTCCTGTCGACCGGAATCCACTCCATCGAAGTTGGGTCCTCTCCGCTGGAATCTTTCTACCGACCGTAATCTCGACGGCGACGGCGACCGGAATGTTGACAGTGCCGCCACCTCCTTCAATCGAGCTTCACTGTAAGTCCCGTCATCACACTTAAGTTTCCCATGTTATTGAATCTCTCGGTCTTTTGTTGTTGCCTTGTTTAAATTTGAGACGTTTTTGATAGAATGAGGTATTGATTGATGGTTTTGGATTTGTTGCCCATGAATTGGGGTTTGTGTATGTAGTATTTTTGGGTTTAGTTAAGGTGTTTGATGAAATGCCACATTAAGCTCTTAAGAGGGGCAGTATTATTGTAGTTAAGGTATTTAGTTATGTTGGGTGCACACATCGTCCTCACTATCACATGAATAACTGGAAGAAAATGCACTCTGGTGAATAGTGTTGTATGGTTTGTTTTCACATTTATTGTGTTTGTATGGTTTGGTGGGGAAAAGGTTTAGGGAATTTGTATGTGATTTTCTGAGGGTTGATGGTGTATGGATGATTGTTTGTGTTGATCGGTGCTGAACCAAAAGAGGTTTCGCTATTGTTGTTGGTTGTTGGTTGATGGTGTATGTATATTTGTTTGTGTTGATCTGTGTTGGTTGTTGATGGTGTATGTATATTTGTTTGTGTTGGTTGGTTGACCAAAACAGGCCCCTGTTATTGATCCCATTTGATTTTGCTTTTGTTATTGGCTGCTGTTATTGATTGTTTGTGGAAATTGGAAACATAAGATGAGCTAAGCCCGGGAGGAATGTGTAGGCCTGGGAGGAATGTTTTAGGCCTGGGAACCATTCGTAGGCCTAAAAGAATTGTTCCTAGGCCATGACCTGATTTGAATGACAGTAATTGTTGTTGTTATAACTGTTATTGACTGAATTATTTTTATTTTTTTTCAGGGTCTAAGGATACCATGTCTTGGGTGTTAGTTCAGTGCAGTGAGCATTCGAAGCATAACGCATTGACAAGTCCTATTTCGTTTTCAATACGTCTAACTAAAAAAGACAAAGGAGCATACGAGGAATTGGTGGAAACGATATACCAGCGGACAGGGGTTAGTAGAGACCAAATTCAGTTGAAGCTAACTTCGCATGTGGAAACGGGGGATGATAAACTTACATTGTCTATTGTGAGTGACGACGATGTACAGTTTGTGATTATGCATAAGGAAAAAGGTTGGGCCACAATTGATGTTGAATTTGTCAACAAACATGAATTTCGATCTCCACCAAATCAAATACAATCAGAATGTACAGTCTCTCTTGTTAAACACACTGATATTCCACGGTCTCCGGGCAGTACTCCTAACTTTAAATCAGTTAGTGGCAGCAATAATCCGGTTGCTTCACTCGGATTTACATCAGCAGGAAATGAACAACCGACGCCAGCATCTACTACCAAGCATGTAGTTGTGGATAGTTCTGAAAGCATAGATAGTTCAGAAAGGTCTGATAGTTCTAAAACCAGTGATACAGAAGATGAGAGTGCTGATGATGGTGGGCTAGTGGCAAGAGTTCCTGTAACAGAAGAACGAGGGGTGAGTGGAACAGCCAACAGTTCTTCACCGTCCTTGAACACACGGTGGACAGTATCAGGTTCAGATCTTTACTCAATACCAGCCGTTCGATCAGTGGATGTGTTTCAAAATCCAGGGGACCAAGGTCCATTATACAAAGGACAGATGTTCAAGGACAAGCCTACATTGAAGAGTGCTGTAGGGTCGTATGCATTTAGAGAGAGGTTTGAGCACAGGATTTCACGATCTTCCAATACACGATTCACTGCGCAATGTAGTCAGAGAAGTTGTGGATGGGTTCTTCGTACATGGAAGTCGAATAGGGGGACTTATTGGCATGTGAAGGCGTTTGTTAATGAGCACACATGTGAGAGAAATGACAACTACAACGTTGAATTCAAACGTGTAAGTGCTGCTGTGATAGGGGATTTGTATGCAAGTAAATATCGTGATCCCGGACGCATAATCCGTCCTAAAGATATAGTTTTTGAGATGATGGACCAGCATGGCATACACCTCTCGTACAACAAAGCCTACAGGTCCAAGGAGCACGCTTTGAGTCAGGTATTCGGTGATCCTTGGGAATCCTTTCAGAGGTTGCCGTCTTATTTTTATGTTTTGGAACAAGCGAACCCCAGGACTGTGACAAAGATCAAGACCGACACGAGAAACCGGTTGAAATATGCATTCATGGCAATTGGAGCCTCTATAGAGGGGTTCAATTATGTTATTAGGCCGGTTATATGCATCGATGCTACCCACTTGAACGCTAGGACTAGGGGTGTTTTGTTAGTTGCGGTGTGCAAAGATGGAAACGGGATGATATACCCTTTGGCATTTGGGTTTGCAAACTCTGAATGCACAAAGTCTTGGACTTGGTTTTTGAAGAAACTCCATAAAGGGATCCAAAATCCGGACCGTGTGATGTTAGTATCGGATCGGCACAATGGTATATTCAATGCAATGGAAGCCATATTCCCAGATGCCGCACATGGGATTTGTGTGTACCACATGGCACAAAATCTGAAAAGATTTTGCAAGCAGAGGGATGATGTGATGATTCTTTACTATTGTGCTGCGTATGCATACCGTATGGAGGACTTTGACTGTTTCATGGGTGAGTTGAAAGAAACTTCTCCTAAGGTTTACGATGAGCTCCTGGCCGTTGGGGTAGAGAAGTTTTCACGTGTACATAGTCCTAGACTAAGGACCTCTTTTATGACCACCAACATTGCCGAGTCAATGAATTCTTGTCTACTTTCGGTCCGAAAATTACCTATCACAGCAATGGCGGAATGTATCAGAGATTTGTTGCAAAGGTGGTTCTACGATCGTCGAAAAAATGCACATGAAATGTCTACATACTTGACAACGTTTGCAGACGAACACATCAAAGATCGTTTAGATACAGCGAATAAGTCTGAGATTCACCCCATTCACCATAAAACATTTAATGTAGATGACAAATGGATTCCTAGAATCATCGACCTTGAAAACAGTTCTTGCTCATGCCGTGAATGGGATTTAGATGAGTTGCCGTGTTGTCATGCAATGGCGGTTGCTAGGTATGGTTCCCGGTCTTTTAAGTATGTACATTTATCTGTTATGGGTTATTTTACAAACTTGAATTTGTGTTTGTTGGTGTGTTATGGCCTAGGTTCAAAGGTATGTCAATCAACTCAATGGCTTCTGACCGTTACACAACAGGATATCTTAAACATGCTTATGAAATGGCTGTGAACCCTGTTCCGGATCCTGAATCTTGGGACATTTCTGATGCAATCCGGAACCGTATTGTATTGCCATGGAAGAAAAAAAGCTGCCAGGAAGACCAAAGAAGTTGAGGATACCATCCGCCGGGGAGAAAAGAAAAAGAAAGTTACAATATTGTTCAAAGTGTGGAAATAAAGGACACAATAAATCAGCTTGTCCAGAACCATCGTCCAGCACAAGCAAACCAGCCAAAAAACCCCGATCATGTGGCATATGTAAGAAAGAAGGTCACAATAGACTGAAGTGTCCGGACAAGCCACTCGAGCCTACCTTCACTGACATGAACGAAGGGAATGTCGCTGGGCCTACAGTCTAAGTGTCTTGGGTGGGTGCTGAACCAAAACATGTGTCATTGGCGGCTGATATTGCTGTTTTTATTGGCTGGGGCTGCTGTTATTGCTCTTGAAACAGAATATGAGTGAAGCCCGTGATTAATGTTTTAGGCTTGGGAACGGTTCCTAGGCCCAAACATTGTTGTTCCTAGGCCTGTAAATTGTTTCCCAGGCTCAGTTGTCTGTTGTTGCCACGTCATCAGTTGCCATGGTGTATTGAATTTTGATTAAAATAATTTTTAAAAAAAATTGTATTTATTTTCCAATTGCAAAGGATGTTTCAAAGGGTTGTTGCATATTTCCATTGATACCCCTTCATCGTTGGACCGTGCCGATCGTTGATATTATATCGTGGCCCCCATATTTTCGTATTCGAAGGAAACCTCTTAAGCCTGGGAACGGTTCTTATGAACAGCATAATTGGTTCCTAGGCCTGAAAATCGTTTCCCAGCCTCAGTTGACCTTGCACATATTTAATCGCCACGTCATCTGTCTTCCTCGGTTGTGGTGCTGAAAACAACGAACTAAGCCCAGGAACCGGTACTTTAAGACTAGGAATTACTACTAGGCCCATGGCGTATTTAATATTGATTTAAATAATTATTATTAAAAATTTGTATTATTTTTCCAATTGCATAGGATGTTATTTACAAGCGGTGTGCACCCATCGGAATCGATTTAGGAAGTGCAAATGTAACGCGGGATATCGATTCAACAACGTGATCAACTTACATGTTTTCGAAAGAACTCTTAGGCACTTAGGGGTTTATGTTTCAAAGGGTTATTTACTAAAGGTGTGTAATGGGTAGGGACGTACTTGTTCGACCGTCAGATGATCTCGAAAATCCACGTACATATTTCCATTGATACCCCTTCATCGTTGGACCGTGCCGATCGTTGATATTATATCGTGGCCCCCATATTTTCGTATTCGAAGGAAACCTCTTAAGCCTGGGAACGGTTCTTATGAACAGCATAATTGGTTCCTAGGCCTGAAAATCATTTCCCAGCCTCAGTTGACCTTGCACATATTTAATCGCCACGTCATCTGTCTTCCTCGGTTGGTGCTCAAAACAACGAACTGTTGGTAGTGGATCCCACGTCATCAACCCGGTAGTGGATCCCACGTCATCAGCATGGTAGACGATCCCACCAAATCTTCTTCTTCTGATAATCTGATTACAGGCTATCTCCCACCCTTCATTTTGCCTTAGTCAAACACTTATATCGATACACCCTTATTACTGAACCTGGCGTTTGCTTCATCTAGTCCCATCTTCATCTTCTTCTTCTTCTCTCATTTATATCGATAGAAATCCTTCATCTTCTCCCATCGTCCTTCTTCCTTCATCTTATTCTCAGAACTAACATCTCCTTCTACCATTACAAAACCTTTTTTTCGAACACCAATGGAGAAGAATTCTGTTTATGTGGTTTTCATAGGAAGGAAAACCGGTGTGTTCAATTCTTGGCCTGAATGTCACGATCAAGTTGTTGGTTTTCCAGGAGCATCTTACAAGAAGTTTAACTCAACCGAAGAGGCATATGAAGCGATAAGTAGACGTGCCGTGCATTCAAGCCCTTCATGTTCTGAATCTTCTTTCAATGTTACAGAGAAAGTATCTGAGAAACAAGGAACTACTGGTGTCATGTTGTTTATATTTCTACTGGTGTTTGTTTTGGGAGTTATAGTGGGCAAGATCGTTTGACACATCTGTTTTTGATGTTTATTCTGTTGGGTGTTGCTTTATTATTTATTAATATAAACCGGTTGTTATTGAGTTCTGATTGAACGAATATATATACTGAAAGTCTTTGAAATGGGTGTGAACGTAATCGAAAACAAACAAATTACTTCCATTAACTTTGTTTAAACAAACAAAAACCATTACAGCATGTGAGAATAAAAAACCAAAAAAAAAAAAAAAACAGAACATAAATATTGAAATTTGTTTTTGTTCAGGGTGATGGTGGAACGTTGAAGTCCATCAACCTCTTTTGCAAATGTTCAATAACTTGGTGGAGTCCGTTGATTTCGTTCTCCTTTGCTTCACTGTCAACCCTGGAGTAGATGATTTCAGCCTCTAGATTCTGAAATTTCCCCATCAAAACAGTATAATCATCACGTAGCCGTTTGTAATTTTCACGCTCCTTGATGACGGTCTCCTCCGCCAGTGCAACCTGTTGACGCATTACTTCCAAACAGGCATTCATCCTCTCCATTTCACTGAACCTGTTGTTTGCTGCCATTTCTGTGTAAAAATGAAAAATCAAGTGATGAAACAAATAACAACCGAGGAAGATTGAGTAACTTTTGGAGGAAGATTGGGTGTTTATATAGTCACCTCATTAGCCTCAATAATCAATGAAATGAACCATTGCAACCAATGAACCGATGAACCGTTGTAGCTCCCTAAATGAAATGAAATGAAATGAACGGCGGCGGGTACACTAACCAATGTCACCTTCAATGAAATGAACCGGTGTAATGAAAAGCCACAAATTTATTGCAACCAGTCTCATGCAGGCCTGGGAACATGTGTCATAGGCCTGAGAACAATTCTCCTATGCATGGGAACAAGTCCTTAATTCCTTACCCTTGATTGCAACTACCGTGGGCCTGGGAACAATTGTCCTAAGCCTGGGAACACGTCCTTAAGTCCTTAGCAAGTCCTTAGCACTGGTAGCCACTAACATGTGTGGGCCTGGGAACAATTCTCTTATGCCTGGAAACAACTCTCCTAGGCCTACAGTCCTTAGCTTTCAGATCAACTCTCCATGTCCACTAGTCCTTACTCGTGGGAAACAATTCTCGTAGGCCTGGGAACAATTGTCCTAGGCCTGGGAACATGTCCTTAAGTCCTTAGCAATTCCTTAGCACTGGTAGCCACTAACATGTGTGGGCCTGGGAACAATTCTCCTATGCCTGGAAACAACTCTCCTAGGCCTACAGTCCTTAGCTTTCAGATCAACTCTCCATGTCCATTAGTCCTTACTCGTGGGAAACGGTTCTCGTAGGCCTGGGAACAATTGTGTAGGCCTAGGAGAGTTGTTCCCAGGCCTAACAGATTTTTTCCAACAATCCTAAACAAAATACTATCGTGGGCCTAGGAACAATTCTTCTTTGCCTGGAAACAACTCTCCTAGGCCTAGAGTCCTTACCCTGGGAACAAGTATATATTTATTTATATATATGTATATATATATCCCCATATATAAATATGCATCTAGTGTGAATTAGTCTCTCATTACAGCATGTGACATTAATTTCAAGATCATCTAATGCATCAAAGTTATTGGATAAATACATCAAGTAACAACGATGGTGACTGGGAACATTGTTGGTGACTACAATTACCGTAAGCCTGGGAACAGTCATTAACACTTGAAGAGTTGTTCCCAGGCCTAACAGATTTTTTCTAACAATCCTAAACAAAATACATCATAAACATTTCCCAACAATTCTGAACTAAAGAAAACATTCTGAACAAATTACATGATTCCTAAGCTGTACATGATTCCTAAGCTGTAGAAGTCTATGGGGAGTTACGGAGTTGACCATTTGTGTAAATGTCAATTGCAATGGCCTTTCTGATGTTTTTGATATTCTTCGTCCAAAAACACTTTTCCATGGAGTTGGTACTCCAGCCATAATCAACTCGGCATACTTCATTAAAAAGGCACCACAACTGTTTCTGTTTAAATGATGGGAAATGTCATACATTAGTATTTGTAGGAAAGTAAATAAAGTGCAGAAAAAGTAAATAAATATGTCAAACATACCCATCATCTTGTTGTGGAATCTGATCACTATGCATGCTTTCAGCTGTGAATGGGGTCCCATGAGGATCCATCTTCATATGTTCGTAGTACCCTGCATGCTTCAACACAGATGGAAACAGGTAAAGCAGGCCTCAAATATCCTTCAACCGAGGACTATATCCGCTCCTCCGTTCATTCAATGAGTCATAAACCCATACTTTTCCTTCCTTCAGAATTACATGGCATAACAGCCAATGATCATCATTAACGTGGCACGGAATGAACACCTGTTTGTAGAAGCGATGCAAATTATTTCGGGAATTAGATAAGATAATGACAACACAACATCATTTCCAACAACTTACTGAATCCAACTGCCACCAAGGTTCAGGGTACAGAAGTTGACTCCCTGTAACATGTCTCAAGATGTCTGAACTAGGCTGGTAATTTAAAGGAAGGAATTCTGGGTACTCTTCCCAGACATTGACAGCTTTTGGAGAGGGATCACTGGTCTTCTTGACCTTTTTTTTTCGATCTTTTTTGGCTTGAGGAGAAAGAGGAGAATTAGTTTCTATTGGCTGACTTCTTTCCTGGTCTTCCTTCAATTCTCGGGCTATATCCCTCTGGGTGTCCAGCAGTTTCATTTCATCTGCCCACATCTTGCTTATGTTTGGCTGTCATCAAAAAATACATTCATGGACACTTTTTCATAAACATGCAAAAACACATTTTCAAAAACTGTTTCACATACTGTATCAGATAACTACGGTGATACTTACGAAGAAACATGTGTTCACAAATCCAATATTCTGCGCATAGTTCAGCTCACTGCTGGATCGCCTCCTCCATAGGATATCAAAGTATGAATGAATGTGTTGTGTATATGCAGTGATGTATGTTACAAAATAAGTTACAGAAAGGGTTAATAACCAGGAAGAAATAGATAGTCCCCTAGTTAAATTATGTTACCAATTCCGAAATCCACGTTTCGACGTTGACCAGGTCTTTAAAATGTTGACGCGTCATTGGAATGATTTGACCCGTATAAATACTATTAAAAAATAGATACATAACATTAGTATAGATATTAAAAAATGAATACAACAGATCATAGGAATGGAATATTACCTAACTTGGTCGTTGTTCTTCAGGAAAGAAGTGAACTCAACTAGGTCTATATCTTCCTCGTTTGCCTTTGATTTCTTTGTTTTCTTTGGCATCGGATCTGTGTATGGGTCATCGAGATACCTTGACCGCTTTCGACCCCTTTGTTTGTCAACGTCTCGATATTCAACATTCGGGTCCGCCTTAGTAAGTGCCACAACACTACTAGGGAAGTTCTGGCCTAGGAAAAACACCGGGGATGGGTATTCTTCCAAGTCAAGGATAGATTTATCCCCCGAGTCTTACAAGCCAATTAAATATGTAGTAAAGTACAAACCATTGCTATACTCATATGCATCACAAAAACACTATTATAGAAATGTTCACTAAATCCTAACAGAATTGTTCCCAGGCCGAACACAATTGTTCCCAGGCCTCGACCATATACATAACATAAACACTCTTAAAGAAATGTTCCCAGGCGTAAGGGAATTGTTCCCAAACCCCTAACACAATCCTTTCCCAGGCCGAACATAATTGTTCCCAGGCCTCGACCATATACTAACATAAACACTATTATCCTTAGTTATAGATATAAATGACAAAACCACTATTATATTTATAGAATGTACCTCGAGCATCACATCACCCTTGGTTGCAGTAGACCCAACAGCCAAAAGAGCCTTAACAACATCCTCATGTTTCTCAACATCTTGCTTCTGAGTCACTTCTTCAACATCCTCCTGAGCAACAGCCACATCACAAGCATCATCCTTAACACCAGCATTATCACCAGCATTCCTCCTCACATCACAAGCATCCTCCTCAACACTAGCATTATCACCAGCATTCTCCTCACCAGCACCCTCCTGCACACCAACAGCCTTATCAACACAATCCTCCTGCACACCAACAGCCTCCTGCACACCAGCCACCTTATCAACACAATCCTCCTGCACACCAGCAACCTTATCAACACAATCCTCCTGCACACCAGCAGCCTTATCAACACAATCCTCCTGCACACCAGCAGCCTTATCACCAGACTTATCAACACCAACATCCACATCATCAATAGACTGATCACCACCAATAACCTTATCATCGACGGCCTTATAACCACCAAGACCCTCCTCATCAGTAGCCTTATCAACAACAACATTGGCCTCATCAGAAATCTTGTCATCACCAACAGCAGCAGCATCTTTATGACCACCCTTCTAAACATCAACAATTCAACATCAATAAATTAGTGGTATTATTAACGACTACAGTATTATATATAAATAATAATATGTTTTTCAACAACTTTATGCATCTAACCTTCATCTCATTTCTAAACTTTGCAAATTCATCTTTATAAAAGTGAACAATACGTTGCTCGCTATCAGCTATAGCAGCACGTAACTCTGCATATAATTCTGGGATTGTGGAAGGCACCTGAATTATGCAATAATTAATACTACAATACATACAAGAATAGCGTACTATAAGTCTAAAACCAAATAGTGTAGATGGAATCATACCTTAGAATTCCCATCGGGGAATAGACGCTTCTTCGAAGGGGGGGAATATTCACCCGAAAATGTACTTCCAGTTTTCCTCACTGAGCCTCCTATCTCCTGCTTCTTAATAGAAGCGTCAATCCCATCACTGTCATTTACTTCATCGTCATCACCACCAACAACCTCTTCTTCCACTTTACTTGGAGGTGGAGGAAGAGCCAACTTCTCTCTCTTCTTTGAAGTTAGTGGATGACACACGCGTTTCAAGTTCAATGACTTGAAGTAATCTGTACCCTTTTCATACTTTTCAACTCCCCAATAAAATAAAGCCATCTGCATATTGTGAACTATCAATTATTATCGAATTTCCAAAGATAATTATCCCTATATAGCTAAAAAGAAAGGGTCATTGAGTACACACCTGGGAGTTGAATGTTGATTCAATATCCTGAATCCTTTCATCAAATGCCCATCTACTGAACCGGGGATACCCCGTACCAACTCTCTGTCCGACCAAACCATCAAAACGAATTATCCTCTCCATGGCCCATACCTATACAATTTCAACTAACTAATATCAATATAGGAAACACAATAACAATTCAACAAAGTATGAAACGGGAAACACAGTAACAGTTTTGCTATGCTGAAAATATGCTGTATTAGTTTCATTTAAACCTTACCTGAAGTGCTAGAGGGAACCCGGACAAATTGTAGGTATAATACTTCGATTTCTTATCTTTCTTCTCTTGCACACTCTTCTCTTCCACTCTTTTCTCTTCCACTCTCTTCAGCTTCCCTTTCCCTTTCCCTTTCCCTTTCACTTCTACTAACTTCTTGTTCTTCTTCTTGTTCTTTTTCTTTTTGTCTTCTTGTTCTTCTTGTTCTTCTAAGTCTTCTTGTTCTTCTAAGTCTTCTTCTTCTTCTACTGCATTCTTCATTTTCTGCAGCTTCCCCTTCTTGTCTTCCTTCTTTGCTTGACCTCTCAGATTGAGCAGCCGTACATTCAATACACCCTTCAGAAAATAAAATGTTAAACTGAAAATGTAAGAACCCCATGGAAAATTTTTGAATTCTTCTTCCTGTTCGACTAATGTAAACAGCCACCCCGGGATGGCTGTGGTCCGTACGTCATCCGTGCCAAAGAATTGGCTCACCATGTATATATTCAACATCTTGTACGCATCTTTACTCTCTTCGGACGTCATTTTCCTCAATGTGGCGTACAATACCTTAGCAGTCGGCCTTTTTCCATTGAACATTCTTCTAAACATCGAATCCTCTGGTACTTTGTTGTTGTTAGCAAAACCTTGGGGCAGCTGTCCCATATTCAACCCGCTGCATAAACAGAATTCCTCTTGGCCGAAACGGGCTTGCGAATTCCCCAACCCAAACCACATCTCATCTTCTCTTTGTCCTTTGGGGAGAATTATTTCTCTTTTCAAAATATTGTGAATAAGCTGCCCGTAAAGTGTCAACGGTTCTGTCAACTTCAAATATATGTCGAAGGGGCCCTCCTCGAATTTTTTTTCCAACCCAAATTTCTGTAGGACCTCCTTCAAGTTTGTCATGAAATATTGGCTACTCCCACTATTTACTCTAGCAGGAACCCAGCTCTCATGGTCTGGGAACCGCCACATGTTTGGATTCGGATTTTTCCTCGGCATCTAAACAAAGAAAACAAAAGGAAAACATCAGTCCCAGGCTTATGAAAATAAGTCCTAGGCTAAAAATTATGCATTTATCATCAGTCCAAGGCTCAAAGATTACATGTATTCTCATTCAACATCAGCAGCTGATTCCTAGGCTCACAAAATACATACATACTTGCTAAAAAATAAAATAAAAAAAATACATGCATCCAGTCCTAGGCTCACACATTACATGCATACATTCACAGCAGCTGATTCCTAGGCTCATTGCATCCAGTCCTAGGCTCAAAATTATGCATTTATCATCAGTCCAAGGCTCAAAGATTACATGCATTCTCATTCAACATCAGCAGCTGATTCCTAGGCTCACAAAATACATACATACTTGCTAAAAAAAATACATGCATCCAGTCCTAGACTCACACATTACATGCATACATTCACAGCAGCTGATTCCTAGGCTCATTGCATCCAGTCCTAGGCTCAAAATTATGCATTTATCATCAGTCCAAGGCTCAAAGATTACATGCATTCTCATTCAACATCAGCAGCTGATTCCTAGGCTCACAAAATACATACATACTTGCTAAGAAATAAAATAAAAAAAATACATGCATCCAGTCCTAGGCTCACACATTACATGCATACATTCACAGCAGCTGATTCCTAGGCTCATTGCATCCAGTCCTAGGCTTATTTATATAAATCAATCCTAGGCACACAAATTACATGCATCAATAATGCTTTTCTTCACTACATGCAAAATAAGTCTTTACTGTCTGCAAACGTTTTTCTTCCCTCCCAATACCCAAAACAAAACATTTCCAGTGTAGTTCATAGCAATCAATCAATAATGCTTGCCCTTCAAACATAACACACACGCTACACGTCAAAAACACAAACAACAGAACAATCTACCATCCCAAAACACATACACGAACAAACTCCAACAAAAACCCCAAACCACAATTTCCAACAAATTAGTACCTTCAAAGGAATTTGCGTTTTCTAGGGTTTGGGTGCTTCCGTAAATGCCGATGGCGACGGCGACGAGGAGAACGACGAACTTCTGCTTATCCTTCCTCTCTCAATTTCTGGTTTCTTGTTCACTGGGTTTGCGATTTCTTTGTTATTGTCTGGGTTTGGGTGCTTCCTTCAATGCCGACTGCGACGTGAGGGCGACAACACCAACCTTGTGCTTCTCCTTTCTCTCTTTATTTCTAGTTTGAAGTTGTCTGAGTTTGCGGTTTCACACAGAGCAGAGTTTCGAGTTTTGGGTTTGCGATTTCACAGAACAGAGTTTCTACGACGGCGACGAGGGCAACGGCGACCTTCAACGCAACAGCGACCTTCTTCTGCTTTGCTTCTCCTTCCTCTCACTTTGGGTTTTCTGGTTGTTCTTGTTGTGACCGTTTGTATTATCACAGAGCAGAGTTTTTGTGGGATTTTCAGAGGGAAATTTAGTCACTTTGTGG
This sequence comes from Acer campestre, assembly GCA_954870605.1. Taxonomy (NCBI): domain Eukaryota; kingdom Viridiplantae; phylum Streptophyta; class Magnoliopsida; order Sapindales; family Sapindaceae; genus Acer; species Acer campestre. The sequence continues at coordinate 23,880,078 of OX940806.1, read as the reverse complement.
GAAATCAGAGGGTAATTTAGTCACTTTGTGGGGAATCAGAATGGGAGGGTAATTTAGTAAATGTGATCAAGTTTTATTTGTTCAAACATTGAGCGAGGGCATTTCGGGTATTTCAACTTGAGGGCCACTTAAGGGCATAAGGGTAAATGGGGTTGGGAAAGCGGCTAAATCAGCAATTTTTTTACCAAGGGGCTATTTCCTAGAAACACATTGTTGGGAAAGGCTATTTTCGCTAATTTACCCTTTCAAGTTTGCTTCGGGGTTTAAAAAAAAAAAAAAAAAACTATTTTCAGGGATACTTTGGTAATTGATTGACATACACTGAAATATTTTTTAAAAAGTGGTTATTAACCATTAAAGTTTCAAAAGTGGTTACTAACAACAATTTAATGTTTCAAGTGGTTAGTTTTGGTTTTCTCTCATTAGATTAATAATAATAATAATAAACAGCTAAAAAAAACTTTAAAAAAAAAAATTCGAATCCAGTCGGAAAAAGAATCCGAACCATTCCGAACAAATCTAATCCGGATCCGAAAATAATTAAAAAATCCAAAATTATCAAATCCGTCCGAATGACATCTCTCGTACCTACCCGAAAGATCCAAATCCGGAAGATTTCGGGTCAAGTAATGAAACTCGTTCACTTTTTATGACTTCATCCACAGTAGCAAATGATTCAAAACACTCTCCAAACTGAACTGAAATTGATCTTCACTTTCGAGTTTCAAGAACTTGGCCAACCGTAGAGTTGACAAGACAAGCTTCAAATCTGATCCCCAGTTTCAGGTACTTTCAGGCTCTTACTATGGATATATATATATATATATATATTTTTTTTTTTTTTTTGCGGTTTCCTAGGTTTGGCTTTTGAATTTGGAAGTAGTAAAAGTTGTTTAGTTTGTATTTATGTTTTGCGATCCAATGGACTTATATATGCATACAACGTGTTCGATGAAATGACTGTGAGAGTCGAACGTTTGTAATTTATGCCTTTGATTGTTTGGTGGTTTCATATGTTGTTGTTTTTGTAAATAACATTTGGGGTTTGGGTTTGGGGGTGTTTTGGTTCTCTCTCGTGTACTGCCACTTTCTTCAACCAAAATTTTGCTTCATATTGTTCACGTTTGCACACTTATGATTTTATTTTAATTCTTTCATATCGATATGTCAGAATGGAAGCTTTCACTGGCATGTTTTGGGTTTATTTTCTAACCTCGAATCATATACTTTGGAAATTTAAAACAGCTTGAAGACATGGGCGGCTGTTTCTTTAATTGATGATTATTTGGATTTTTGTCTTTATTTTATTTTCAGTTGGTATTTTCTTTTTCTGGTTAACATTTATGCTAGTCAGCTAGAGTATATATCCATATATAACTATATCTTTCTACAGATAAAAAGGATCATATCGACGTAACTTTATATTACAATGTTTGGGCTGTGTTTGATTGATTCAAGTCCATGGAATCTTTTAGTAGCTAAAAGTGGTTTTTATTTTGGTTTCAGGGTTCTTTTTCTTGTGGTGTGGCATTGCTGGAACTGAGTTTGATTGTGCATCTGGGGAAAGTATTGCAGAATGCATAATCTTTCTCGTATCATATCTCGTTTTTCATCTTCTTCTCTAAACACTGCCTCAAATACAAAGAGAATACTGAAGGAAAAAACCATACCCATTTTTTGCAATGATGCAACAGTTGCATCAAAGGGTGGATTTGAGGCAAATTGGGCTATTGGGGCCCGATCATTTTCAGCAAAATCGGTTGGTGGTGGTGGAAATGATGGTAAGGATGAATGGGAATCAATTTTAGATGGATCATCGAGTGGGGCTGCTTCTGATGATATGCGTTGGGAAACGAGTTCATTGTGGTCAACTGGATTGACCAAGGAGCATTTTGATGGAGAGGCTGTTGGACATAGGACTGGTTCTAGTGATAGTGGAGGGGATACATATTATCAATCTACAGTGGTCTCTAATATGCAAGAAATTGAAGATAAGATAAAGGAACTGGAAGCGGAGAACCGTAAGAGCAAAGCTTTTGTGGATGGATGGGATGGGAGAATGCGTGAGATGTGTGTACTGTTGAAGCAAGTACAAGAGCCTGGTGCAAGAGGATCTTATCTCAAGGATTCAGAGAAGGCAGAGATGTATCGGTTGCACAAGGAGAATCCTGATGTTTATACAGTTGAGAGGCTTGCAAAAGATTATAGGATTATGAGGCAGAGGGTGCATGCAATTCTGTGGCTGAAAGAACTTGAGGAGGAAGAGGAGAAAAAGCTTGGTCATCCATTGGATGACTCTGTTGAGCTCCTGCTTGATACCTGTCCTGAGTGAGATTTTCATCTGCATTTTGTTTATTTTAAATATTTAATGTGTTATGTGATTCTAATGTGGCTTTCTAAATTGATTTTTGTGTGTGATTATTCTTTTTAGTAGATTCGGTTATTCGATGTAGTATATATTTATATGTTTGCATCGCTAGGGAAATTATAAATCAATCTGGTAACTATCATTTAAAAGTAGTTTTTTAAAGTATACTATGTTGTGTGCCATTCAGAAAATGGAATATGGAATTGTAGATAATGGGGAATAAGATAGTTGATGGCTACACTCGGATGCTTTCTTTCTTTATTTTGCTTTTGAATGTTTAACAATTGATTATGTGATTTCCCATGTGTAGAGAGTTATGACTTATGATCATCCTAGATTATCCCATGTTTAAGTCTGTCCCAGCCTTTTTAATCCTTAACGTCTCAATAAAACCTGCGAATGACAAGTCTCATAACTTTGGCCTCATAGGAATTTGGGTTATTTTTCTATATATATATATATATATATATATATTTTAGTTTCTTTTTTTTTTTTCTTTTTTTTTCCCCTTTATGACCCAATTGACCTTGTTATGTGAAAACAATACGTCTTTTCTATCTTTGACTTTGAATTTGAATTTTAGCTTCTTTAACTGCGATTTGGTTGGTTGCTTTATGAGTATATTGAGCATAAGGCTGAATGTCAATATCTCCTTTACTTGTGGACTTTTCGACATTTGGATTTGGGACTGAAGGACTGACAGGGATCCCATCTCTGATGGCTGCTCTTGGGTAGTTTCAGATGTGACCTTTTCTTATATGATGGTCTTACTTCTGTCTTATAGTAACAAACCTTTTGAAGGAGGAAATTTGCAATTTTTTAGTTTCTTCTGTTTGGTGTTCTGCTTTTTACTAGATCTTCAAAATGTTTTACCTATTCCTTTGTTTCTTTTTCACGTTACAAGTTCCAACATTTTATTTGATTTATTGAAATAGCAATTAATTTCTCTTACAAAAAAAGCCCATGTATTAAGAACCTAAAATAAATACATAAATGAAAAAAGTTCCTTTATTGCAAATAATGGCTCATTTATTCATTTTGTCACATAGTTTCTACCTTTTAAATCTCGAAAAGAAATACATTGTATTTCCCATGGCATCTTACTCTTTCTTCTTGCAGATTTTTTATTTCCCATGACCGGGAATTTCATGTGGCATCTCTTCCCTACAAACCTGACTTCAAGGTTATGCCAGAGGGTTGGGATGGTACTATCAAAGATTTGGATGAAGTTCATTATGAGATCTCTAAGAAAGAGGATGAAATGCTTTATCAAGAATTTGTTCAGAGGATGAACTTCAACAAGATGAAAGTAAGTTTTTAAGTCCTCTCTGCCTTTGCCTTGTGAAAGTAGAAGTAAAATTTAGCAATTACAATACAAAATTTGCACCTGTTTTTCCAGTTATTTAGAATGCTATTTTTTTTTCATTAGGCAATTATTACAGTCATTGTTGTTTGGTTCTCTTTCACTCTCTCAGACACACAGGGGGAGAGAGAAACACATGACATATAGACAGACATGCTTGCATGCACAGTTTTGAGTGAACTTGCTAGATATATAATAAGTGATAAGTTCTGATTGAAGAGATAGGTTTGGTTGGATGGTTGAGATGAGGCTGATAGTAATTAGGGACACTGTTTGTTACTAATATCTGCTGGTGATGGTTAGGTTGTTCTGTCAACAAATTATGTGACTAAATTTGAGTGCCATATGTCATTTAAAAAGTTTAAGTCTTATTATTTGCAGCGAATTCCAATTGTGTTGCTTGTAGATCTGTCTTTTCAATTGTTCTGTCATCCAATACTTCTAGTCACTGTCATAACCTAGCTTGCAACCAGGAACTGAAGTTCTTTCTGATAGACATTGGGTTAGTAGAAGGGGGCTGAGGGGAAATGGTATGTTGATTTGCTGAACTATGAAGATGGAAATTGAAGGATCAAAACAAGTTATTGGAATCAGATGATCACTGAGAGACAGTATTTAATTGTCATGAGTTTTTGTTCTTCAAAGGCAGTGTTGTAATTTGACTTTTCAAACCTAATGTACAAAACACTAGTCTGTTGTGGTTGTTAGCTTTGCATCACTGTGCTTGTCTTCTTGATCTTTCCTCGGATCAATGTTCTGCCAATCAGCTTTTCTGTTTTATACTTAATGGACTTATTTTTTTTTTCCCTCTTTACGCCCCTCTAATGATGTGGTTTTGCCTGTCTACAGATGGCAGGGAAGGTGAAAAGCCACAGGTATAGTAGGCGTCGGCCTGATGATGGTTGGAAATTCACTGTGGAGAAACTAGGACCACGAGGCAAGCGTGGAGGAGGTGGTGGCTGGAAGTTTGTAAGCTTGCCAGATGGATCCAGCCGACCATTGGATGAAATGGAAAAAATGTATGTGAAGCGAGAGACACCCCGACACCGACGCAGGATTCTGCCATGATGGTTTGAAGAAATATATTATAAATCCCGGAATTTGTTGTAGCTTTTCTGCATCAGAAAAAAAAAATGCAGGCCGAATACATTTCTGCTGAGGCAAAAATAAGATCACAATCCCATTGAAATGTTTTGGAATTGTGTTTCATTTTTGGATGCCGAGCTCATGAGCCTTTCTCCTCACCTTACTTTTTCTTGTTTCGTTCTTCTTTTTCTTTCTGACTTTGGTTGGACTAGAGTTTCATGAGTGCAATTTTGTATCAAGGATAGTTAGATTGGAATTTGGAACCCTTATAGACAAAGTCTGAATTTTTGTTAAAATTCGAATGTTAAATCCAAATTAAAGAATGAATCCAACGACAGAAACATGTATAGTAGACATTTATATACATCAAACATTTGAAATTCTACAGTGTTAGCCTAATCTCTACACGAAGGCCTAAAGATTACAGCCGCCTGCTGTCCAACTACGTCTACCCAGTTATTGATGTTTACATTGCAGAGTGAAGATCCTTAGACAAGCTCAGTTTGTGAAGAACCTCGCCGAAAACATCATAGAACACTATCCGAGCATCTGTCTGAGACAACTCCACAGACACGAAACCTTGACCATCATGAAAGAATTTCAAGGCTTTACCATAATTGGAATTAACGAAACCTCTCCACGCCTTGGAACCTGCTCCGCTTGTTAAGAACCGGATAGGACTGCATTCGATACACAATTTCATCGTTAAAGTTGGAAGAGAAGTTAGAGTGACATTGGAATTATGACAGTTATGTATTATTGTTTACCTGTCCTGACTGGTAACATGTCCCAAGCAATGGTCATGTCCATTCATGTATAAATCAACATTGTTGGCCTGAAGAACAATAATAATTAGCATCAAAATTGCCTTTAATTAACATCTAAGAATGAAATGAATGATTACCTTAAGTACTGGGAGAAGATGGTTAATAAGCTCAGGAGTGTCCCCGTGATACCCAGCACTTCTGATTGCATGGTGACCAATAATAATTTTCCACTTTGCACTTGACTCTCTCAATGCCAAATCCAAATCCTAATAATTAAAATAAAAATATTTACTATATACATCAAATTCCATTCGATCTCAATTTAATGTCCTCAAAAATGCTTTTCTTGTTCAAAAATTTCAATGTAATAATAATTACCTTTAGAACGTTAGTACGGTAAGTTTTTAAAGATGGTAGACCTTGCCAATTATATGTATGATCTTTGTCTGTAATGTACTTGTCTACAAATGGAGTAGTGTCCACAAAGAAAAATTCCGCGATTTCTAATAAAAATTAAATGCGCAAATTAATTAAAGGATGAATAATAAGCCTATATAATTATGATATATAGTTGAACATACGCCTATATAGGTAGCATATATACCTGCATTAACAATGAAAGATCTCAAGCAAAGCCATCGGGTATCAATCTTCCGCAACACAGGGCTTAATTGTGCTTCTACATCACCTCTGTAGTCATGATTTCCCAAAACTAAACAAAAACACATACAATCATGATTGATTATCTAAAACTAATTGCTTTAATTTGAATGATGAGGAGTACTCACCACTGTACCATTGCTTTTGAAGGCTCTTGGCGGTGTAAACTTTTGTAAAGGACTCCTCAAATTTTGGATCATTTATTCCCTTTAATCCATTATCGTAAAAGTTATCTCCGGTTGATATCACAAAGTCTATGTCTAGTTTCTCCCCAATCCTTCCCATCTGCAATGCATTCATGCACATATTCTCTCTTTTAGTGATTAATCCACAAATTAAACTAAAACCTACTTAACATATATATTAACAAATACTAATAATTAGGCGTGACCACCGGATCACCTAATAAACTCAGTAAAAATTAAATGAAATTAAAGATGTTTCAAACCTGATGAGCGACTTGAGACTGGTTGAAGGACCCGTTTCTGCCCCAATCTCCGATCACCAAAAAGCTAAGAGTTCCGTCAGCTTTTGCAGGGTGTTCAAACCTTTGAAGATGTGCAAAGCTGCCCACCAACATGCAGACTAGAACAACCAAGCGTAGGAACATAATAGCTCTTGTCTTGTAATCGAAGAAGCAAGCCATGGCTTTATAATTTTACCACTTCAATTATTGCCACGGCTTGGAGGCCTGCAGGGACGAAGTTAAAAACCAGATAAGTTGTCAAAATGGAAGGATAGTGGAGATAATATTATTTTGATCCAGTAAGTAGCTAGTAATGTGGTATTTATAGTGTTTGTTTGTAAGTTTACTATTTTACTATACCTTCATTCAAAGGATTACGTATTTTATGGAAGCCCATGTTTTCAGGATCGATTAATTTTACTAATTATATTCTACGGTGGCAAATGCTTGCTTTCCCGCCTCAAAAATTTTGATATATAATTGCATCATTTTCCATTGTTGTAGCCCATGTGTACCTTTTCTATTTTTCCTCTAGCCACGTGACCTGAATATCTTGTAATGCGATGAATGTATCGTACTAAATGAAAATCTAATCGCCCACATGTAAGATAGACTCTATAATTTCGTATTTCAGATAAATTTATTCTATATATTTTTTTTATTTTATGAAACTACTTATCTATCATTTTATATATATACTAGAAAACAAAACCCCTAGCTTCATTAATTAATGCAAAACCCCTGACTTACGTGTGGGCGATTGGATTTTCTTACGAAATTATGACGACAAGACTGATTAATCGCCATAATTAAATTGGATGCTGCCAGTGACGAAGTCTACTCAAGTGTTTAAATACTAGAAAGAAGAGGGAACTTTTGGGTTGTTGAAGTGGTGAGTTTTGGAAGGTAAAGAAGAGCAGAGATATTGATGGGTTCTTGAAGGATGGTTATGTCTTTAGATGAAACTCCGGTGATGAGGTCGTCAGATGCTTGGCCATAACAAAATGGCTACTTGCAATTGTACATTCGTACAATGCAAATAAGATTCGTTCCCATGATGACTGGGTGTTGAGTATCGAAATTGATTAAATTAAATACTATTTGGACATGAAATAAAATGATGAAGTTACTAAAACTACTAAAATCAAAACTAAACTAAACAAGTTACTAAGCAATTTAACTAAAATAAGTCACACAAGGGAATATGATTGTAGTTAGAGCTGACCACGGTTCGTTTAAACCGTCGGTCTGGAACCGGATTAGCCAAACCGGAACCAAAACCGTCAGTTTGGAAACCGGTGGTTCCGGTTCCGGTTTCGGTTTGGGATTCCTCCAAACCGCCGGTTTATAAATAAAAAATTTTAAAAAAAATCAACTAATCAGAAGTTGCCATGTGGCACTTTTTTGATTTTTTTTTTGAAAAACCGCCCAAAACTGAAACCGAAACCGAAACCGAAACCGTACCCAAACCGACAGTTTGAAACCGGTAACAAACCGGTTTTTCCGGTTTCGGTTTCAGTTTTGGTTTTAGGTGGCCTAAAAACCGAAACACCTAAAACCGAAACCAGCAGTTTGTAACCGAAACCGGAACCAAACCGAACCGGTGCCACCTCTAATTGTAGTATTATTAATGAGGTAGCTAAGGCTTCGACTGCACATATCCAATCCTATTTGTAGTTTAGACCATCATATAATTAGACCATGGAAGTGAATAATGTATATTCGTTTTAACCCACAATTAGTCTCTATTCTCTCTTGAGCAACAAAGATCACATTCACATACATCTATAACCTATCTCTCGATGGTCACAAGAAATGCACATGAATTCATTAAGAGCTATGTCACACATAAATGGGTCATGCAAGTTAGCCTCGTGTATTTCTACCTTATAGATATGCATTGAGCCTTTTGTAGAGCACGTTGTGTGTGTCCCCTTTCGGTCCATAACACAATAACCAATTTTCATTCAAGTAATGACTAATCACTCAAAAGCATTAAGCATACAAAATTTTCATACAATAAACACAAGCACAATCACATAAATATGAAGTCTTTATTAAATAATCATGGAATAGATTTCATCTTGGCCTTAGCTCAAGATGTTTAGTTCATAATACAAATAAAATTCATCCAAGAGATAAAATATGAAATGAACATGGCTAATACAATAAAAGAAGAGTAAGAGATGTGAAGTAAACTGTTTTGGAGTGCTCTCTCTTCCTCTAGCTTGCAATCTTCTTCTCTTGCTTCTGTCCTCCAATTTCTTTGCTCCAAGATGGTTGCTTGATGATGGATTTAGGTGGAAGGTTAGGGGTTTTGGTTGGATTTGGTGATATGGTGAAGATTTTATGGAAGGGTTTTGATGATTTGGTAAGGGAAGTGTTTAAAGGTGAAGTCTTGGAAGTGTCTGGAGTTTAAGAGTCATGAAGAGGTGGAGAGAACAAGTGGAGATGAGGTATTTATAGGTGTGAAAAATTAGGGCACATATCTCATAGAAATGCTCAGCTGGCAGGTCGAATTTGCGGTATGGTCGCAGTACGATTCAATGCAACATACCGCGGTAACTCTCTGGTCAAATTTTGTGGTACGGTTGTGGTACACATCAACGCACGTACTGCTGCAACTCTCTAGTCTAAATTCACGGTACAGTCGCGGTATGCATCAATACATAGATTATTATTGTTGTTTAAACAAAAAATTGGACTATAAACGGGTTAGGGGTCTGTTAAGACCAGCATAGATTAATCACTATATGTGTGGTCTGGATATTTACTCTTATAATTGGGAGAAATCTACTGCCTACAATAAAAATATTATAAAATATATAGAAAATGTCTTTGAACAACAAAATTACTAGCAGTATTGTTTGAGGGGAGAGAGACTAACAATATGCAATGAACAACAAAATGATAACCGAGAATGCTCTCTTAGAAGAAATTTTATCCATATATATTTCCTGATTTTGTCACACTGCAAGTTGAATCAATACTCCAGCTTATATATAATAACAAGACTTTGATGCCATATTTATATATATATATTCATTGGGCAGTTTAAGAGCAATTAATTCTAATGCTAACAAATTCTCCACGTTGAATCAGCATATGTCCATATATAGCTTTTATTTTTCATAATAATATGATAATGGATCTGTATAATGTAAATATGGAAAGTTAAACCCAAAATATATCTTACAAGTAGAATCTCTTCTGGTTGACAATTAATGCTAGACATTCCAATTTTGTATCCTAGTATAATGGTAATTGACAAATATATACATATCACTAATGATCTATATCTATATATAGCTTTTATTTTTCATAATAATATGGTAATGGATCTGGCAATAGAATGCTAAATATGGAAAGTAAACAAAAAAATAGACTTTACAAGTAGAATCACATATGTTTGAAAATTAATGCTAGATATTCCAATTTTGTATCATGATATAATGGTAATTGACAAATAGATACATATTACTAATGTTCTATGTCTATATCTATATATATATATATATAGAAACCGGTGCATATAATTCAAGGAACCTGTTTCAAAAAAAATAAAAATTCTAGAACATTTTTTATTTCTTTGGTTTTCAGTGCAGGAGCGTATTCACCTCAGGACCAGATGGGGCCGTGCCCCCTCCTCTGTATGTTGTAGAGACTGGAAATGAAAGTGTTTACAAAATCATTAAGCTATGTTATATACTGCTAGCTACTTGATTAGTCGTTAGTGTAACTTGTTAATTGAACTGTTTTGTATCGAAATATATGAACACATGGGGCTTTTTTTTTTTTTTTTTTTTGAAAGAATACATAGAGACATTGATTGTATAAGTTTAGTTGATAAAGAAGCTTTTTTTTTTTTTTTTTGACAATAGATAAAGCTGCTTCTTGAAAGTACAAACAAATTACAAAAATATAAAATTATAAAAAGGCAATTCACTGCATATTTGTTTCATGTTTGATAACGACTTCAGTGTAGTTATGAATTATCTATGTAGCACGGATACGGCATGATACGGGGATACGGTAAATCTTCAAAAACTAGGACACGGATACGGCAAGATACGTCAATTAAAATAATATATATTTATATTTAAAAAATATACATATATATATATAAACATATTTGATAATTCATTCAAAATCAAAACATATTCAGAATCTAAATAAAACATATCACATAACTACATAAGTCATAACAATGTAAAATATTACATGATCCAAATAAAACATTTTTTTTTTTTTTTAATTGATGTAAATTTTTTTTTTTTAAAATAAAAATGAAATAGAAAAACCTCACTTAAGGCGGAGGAAAACCGAGGTTACAACCAAGCAGAAGGGAGAAAAACAAAAAATAAACGAAAATAAACACCCTCCCAAAAAAACACCACCAACAACAGACAACACCCGAAAAAACAAAACAAAAACACAACCAAGCCAGAAAAAACAACGAAAAAGCACCAAGAACACCAAAAAAACCCGCTAGTGTCGAAAGGAAGGGAGAGCCAACCTATCAATACGAAGAACACCTTTAAGAAAACGAGGTAAAAGATGTTGATCATCGTAAATGATGGTATTACCCATTTCTCCTTCTCTCGCAAGAAAATCAGAAGCGCTATTTCCTTCCCTATATTGATGGAGCACCATGAAAGTCACCCCTTCAAGCTCTGCCACAAGGTCCTCCCAGAAATCCCAAAGGTACCACAAGGTACATCTACCTTTCCGAAGCCAATCAACCACAATACGAGAGTCGCTTTCAATAATCACATTAAAATAAAGAAGCCGTTTACACAAACGAATTCCTTCCATAATAGCTTTTAATTCTGCACTATTGTTTGTATCATTACCAAAATGACTAGAAAAAGCTGCTTTCGCCATGCCATCACAATCCCGAATAATACCACCACCTCCAGAATTACCTGGATTTCCCCTACAGCTACCATCACAATTAAGTTTAATCCAACCCACAGGAGGTTTAGCCCACGAGATAATTTTTCCAGGCTTGGCGCAAACCCTTTGATGCTGAATTTGAAATTCCTTCATAATAGAAAAGTCTGGAGTTTTCAGTTTTCGTAAAGAAACATTGTCCCTGGCTAAAGAATTAACCCAATACCGAACACTTCTCCAAATCTGATCAGCATTATGAAAAACTCCCACTACAAAAAAAATGGTCTTTTCCGACAGCTAAATGCCGTCGGAAAAGACCATTTACAGTCGGAAATACTCTTTTCCGACGGGGAAAAGCCGTCAGAGGCCATCACAAATACGCTTGTCAGAAATAACTATTTACTGACGAGCCGTCACAAATACTACTATTTCCGACGGCCATGGCCGTCGGAAAAGATAAAAGTGCCGTCGGTAATAGTGATTCAAGGTGGTCAAAATTACTTGTATTTCCGACGGCTTTACCACTATTTCCGACGGCTTATTGCCGTCGAAAATAGTCGAATTATAAAAAATAAAAAAAAATAAAAAAAAAACATGACTAGACTTGATAGTTGCCACGTCACTCGTCACGTGTCATGCGCCATGTCACCCTGACACGCACCACATCACCGCCACATCACCCAGCATGTGGCACTTTAAATCCATGAAATTCATGTGGTTTGAACCCTTGACCTGGATGACAATAAGGGTTTCCCTTACCATTTTGCTATAACCATATATCTAATGTGTTTTGCATATTATTTATATATAAGCTATTGATATGTTTGTATACTATGTAATTAAATATATATTTGTGTATACTATTTAAATATAACTATTGAGATATTTTTTTTATAAATAATATTTTATTAAAATTATTAAAGTTTTTGTTGACAGTGAATTTTGGATACATTTAACACATATAGTGATATATTTAAAATATTGACCTACAAGTCACATTTTTTGTGTAGTGTTATAAATTACATACATTCCATTATAATTTATTAATTAATATTATAATAATAAATTATTTATTTATTCCATGAAACCGGGATCAACAAAACAAAGACTATTTCCGACGGCCTCAATGCCGTCGGAAATAATGTATTCCATTTTTTTTCTTTTCAAATGGAACAAGACTATTTCCGACGGCATTTTGGCCGTCGGAAATAGTGTATTCCTTTTTCTTTTTCAAATGGAACAAGACTATTTCCGACGGCATTTAGGCCGTCGGAAATAGTGTATTCCTTTTTATGTTTTCAAATGGAACAAGACTATTTCCGACGGCATTGAGGCCGTCGGAAATAGTGTATTCCATTTTTTTTTTCAAATAGAACAAGATTATTTCCGACGGCATTTAGGCCGTCGAAAATAGTGTATTCCTTTTCATTATTTTCAACTGGACAAATACTATTTCCGACGGCACTTTTGTGCCGTCGGAATTGAGAGCAAAATTGACGGCGTTTTACCTATTTCCGACGGCAAAATGCTGTCGGAAATGTGATATCATATTTTTACTCATTTACGACGGCACTGAAATAGCCGTCAGAAAAGGTACCATTTCCGACGGCAATTAGTGCCGTCGGAAATAGTTCGTCACTGATAGGCTTTTTTTTTGTAGTGTCCTTCCATTCTAGCTTTGCATCTTCTATTCCATAGGCACCACGTAATCAAGCACGGAATCAAACCGATAATAATACCTTTGATAGAAGATTTTCTAGCATAGTGTAACCAGTTTGTAACTCTGTTTTTCCAAGGAAGAACCCGCTGGAAAGGGATCCCCAACACCACACTAGCTCGACGCCAAACCTCTGAAGCCATATCGCCTAAAGACAAAATATGATCAATGCTTTCCCGACTTCTCTGCCCATAGCAATCACAAGCTGAAGCCATCGAAATGCCTTTAGCTTGAACTCTATCATTAACTGCCAAACACATAAACCAGGCTTTCCAAAGACAAATTGAAATTCTTTTAGGCAATAAAGAGTGCCAAAACCAATCATTCAACACAAAATTATCACCACGGCTTCTCACTGCCTCCCAAGCAGTTGCTGTAGAGAAATTACCATCAGGAGCAGGTGTCCAAATTAAAATATCCTGACCTTTTTTACCAGCCGGCACATTTTGCAAAATTTCCATGGTTCTATCGTCACCAACCAACTCCAGTAATAAATCAGAATTCCAATTGTTATTCAGCCAACAATCCTTAATACACATCTTGTCGTTTGAAATATCCTCGGTGCGCACAGATAACGGGCCCGAAGCAAGCCACCTATCGAACCAAAAAGAAGAGTTTCCACCCCGCACCAAAATCTTAACATTGTCTACAACTTCCGGTATGATGGCCACCATAGAACTCCAAAATCGAGAGTCAGTTGGTCTTCCCTTCCTTACTAATATGTGATCATTTCTACAATATTTGGCCCTGAAAAAATCTGCCCATAAATTGTTAGACGTGAGCAATCTGAAGGCAAATTTCATGAGAAGAGATTTATGAACATCTTTAAGGTCCCTCAAACCCATACCCCCTTCCGACGTCGGTTTACAAACTTTCCCCCAAGCACGCCAATGAATCTTCCTTTTACCATCCACCTCTCCCCATAAAAAATTAGCAAGAAGAGAGTTAATACGAGAAATCGTGACTAGCGGAACATTAATGACTGATAACAAATGAATAGGCATGCTAGACAACACATGCCTTAATAAAATCATTACATAAGTCAAACATATTACAAAATCCAAATAAAATATACATAACATAAGTCATAACATATTACAAAATCCAAAATAATACATAAAAAAAAAAACTCATAAAACATGTTACATAAGTCAAACATATTACAAAATCCAAATAAAATATACATCACATAAGCCATAACATATTACAAAATTCAAAATAATACATAAAAAAAACTCATAAAACATGTTTTAAATTCCTAATTAACTTCATTATCATCATTCACATTGTTAAATGATCTAAATAATTCGGCATCTAACTCTAGTTCATCAAGTGAAATGTTTGCAATCTCAGGTATCCTGTTATTCTCCATGTCAATGAAATCAAAACCAAAATTTCTTTACAGTTTCATTTTGACCCCTAATATTTTGAAATTATAATTTGACCCCATTTTATACTAAAATAATTTCAAATTAAAATATTGCCCCGAACGTATCCTCAAAGTATCCTCCAAGTATCCCTCAAGTATCCCTCAAGTATCCCTCAAGTCAAATTTGTGAAAAAATCAACGGATATGTCATTTGGCGTATCGGATACGTATCCTGGAGTATCCGGAAAGTATCAGAACTGGATACAAGTTCGATATGTTAGCGAACAAACCTTTTTCACTATACGCGCGGAAGCGTTGCCTGATAGAACACAAACAAAACACAATAACAAAGAAAAGATAGATGAAGAGAAGTAAATCAAATCCAAGCACACAACACAAGAATTTACGTGGAAACCCAAATCAGGGAAAAAACCACGGCTGTCAGGACGACAAGAGAAAGTTCCAATATGTAGTAAATTGTTACAACCACACACTCAGGATCTCTCTCTAACTAATACCCCAAACCCAATTACACCTAATGCTCACTTTGAGATCTCTCTAGTATTTGCTATTTTGCTCCACCACTCTCATGTGTTTTTCACACACTAATAACCTAGTTATTATGGTCTATTTATATGTATTACATGGAGTTTAAGTTAATAGGAAATCCTATTCCTATACGTACAAGAATTACTTGTTCCACATAAATACTATTTCCTATTTATGACAAGTCTTCTTCAAAGTAGAAATCCTTTTCCTATTCGAACTTCCAGAAGCAACATATTTCCTCTTCCATGAATATTTCCTGATTCAACGCGTGCTTGTGATTAACTACGATTCAAGTTGCAGTTGGCCACCTGCTTCCTAAACCGTGTTGAACTTGACCACTCAGAAAACCGTGATCCACGCGCTTCATTCTCGTTGTCTTCTGCTTGTTACCGCTGCCTGGGACCGCCCCCTATGCACTTGCCTGGGCCGCGGTAATTCAAACGAGACTCTCTGGAGTTCAATGCAAGGTAGGACAGCCCCCTAGGCACTTGCCTGCGTAGCGGTCCTACGTAACGGTAATTCACCGAATTTGTTCCTCTGGTTCTTCTTTGACTTCAAACCTCCCTCAATCATAATCATATACTTTCAAACGCTCTCACGTCTCTAGGAAGTCTCCGCATTGGTAAATCGTGTTTGGTAATCATTGGTAATTCGAGCCATATCCAACAATCATCCCTTATGGCGAGAATTCCCAAAACTTGTCCTCAGCTATGATTCTCATCACCAAGAATCAAACATACCTACCACTAGGTATAAACACTTAGGAAACAACCATCCCAAGATTTCACCGGCACATGTCGAAATTTACCTTGCTGAAAATTGTGGTGCAACTCCTCACGTTAGGTTCCCAGGGAGTTCGCTCAGCCATCGACATCCTTGTCCACCACACACCTTGCATCACTTCCTAACCAATGCCCATGCGTAATTGTGGACCCGCTATCAGCTACATCCTTTTCACGGCAACTAGCGGTCATGCCATGAGGATGTTTATGCCCCTTTAGAGGGCATCGCTGTAGTCGTCATACTCAAGAGAGGCGATTGCCGGATCACCCTCTTTGGAGCCCTTAGCCACACTTGTCTTCTTATTTTTGCAATCTTTCCTGATGTGTCCAGACTGTCCACATCCCCAACAAGTGACTTTCCCTTTGGAGTTCCCCTTTTTCCTGTCAACCAAAAGAGCCAAGTTATCAGAAGATTTACCTTCACTTTTTAGCCTTCGTTCCTCAGAGATAAGTTTGTTCGCTACGTCTCCAAAATATATGGTTGAACTCCCATGCATCAAGATTGGCTTCATGTGCGCATAGGACGATGGAAGGGACCAGATGAGTCTAAGACCTTTGTCTTCTTCATCAATCTTTACTCCAATCGACTATAATTCTAAAACCATCCCATTGAGCACTCCTAGATGATCAAAAATTTTCGTACCTTCAGTCATCTGCAGCATGTGAAACTGCTCCTTCAGGTAGAACCGGTTGCAGACGCTATTCGTTTGATACAATTCTTTAAGCCTCTCCCAAAGTTCTTTCGCTGAATATGTTCCATGAATATTTGCAAGAACGTTCTTGGCTAGGCATAATCGCATCGCACTCGCAGCTCTCTCATCCAAATCCTCCCAATCATCATCGCTCATCTTTTGCTTCACAGAACTAGTACTAGCCGTTTCTTTACTAGAATCTCCAGAGCCTTCAGGGTTCGCAGGGGTTGACTTGCCCTTCAATGCCTTGTGTAAACCGTATTGGATTAATATATCTTTGACTTGAACTTGCCACAAGCTAAAGTTTATCTTTCCGTCGAACTTCTCAATATCGAATCTCATCATCTTTACCATAAAGTTTGTTAAGACCACTATAAAGCAACCGGGGCTCTGATACCAATTGTTAGCGAACAAACCTTTCACTATACGCGCGGAAGCGTTGCCTGATAGAACACAAACAAAACACAATAACAAAGAAAAGATAGATGAAGAGAAGTAAATCAAATCCAAGCACACAACACAAGAATTTACGTGGAAACCCAAATCAAGGAAAAAACCACGGCTGTCAGGACGACAAGAGAAAGTTTCAATATGTAGTAAATTGTTACAACCACACACTCAGGATCTCTCTCTAACTAATACCCCAAACCCAATTACACCAAATGCTCACTTTGAGATCTCTTTAGTATTTGCTATTTTGCTCCACCACTCTCAGGTGTTTTTCACACACTAATAACTTAGTTATTATGGTCTATTTATATGTATTACAGGGAGTTTAAGTTAATAGGAAATCATATTCCTATACGTACAAGAATTACTTGTTCCACATAAATACTATTTCCTATTTATGACAAGTCTTCTTCAAAGTAGAAATCCTTTTCCTATTCGAACTTCCAGAAGCAACATATTTCCTCTTCCATGAATATTTCCTGATTCAACGCGTGCTTGTGATTAACTACGATTTAAGTTGCAGTTGGCCACCTGCTTCCTAAACCGTGTTGAACTTGACCACTTAGAAAACCGTGATCCACGCGCTTCATTCTCGTTGTCTTCTGCTTGTTACCGCTGCCTGGGACCGCCCCCTAGGCATTTGCCTGGGCCGCGGTAATTCAAACGAGACTCTCTGGAGTTCAGTGCAAGGTAGGACAGCCCCCTAGGCACTTGCCTGCGTAGCGGTCCTACGTAACGGTCCTACATAGCGGTCCTACGTAACGGTCCTACGTAGCGGTAATTCACCGAATTTGTTCCTCTGGTTCTTCTTTGACTTCAAACCTCCCTCAATCATAATCTCATACTTCCAAACGCTCTCACGTCTCTAGGAAGTCTCCGCATTGGTAAATCGTGTTTGGTAATCATTGGTAATTCGAGCCATATCCAACACGATATGAGTTACCTCAACCAAATGAAGTATCCGTGCTTCCTAGTTAATTATTATAAGATAAATTCCGCAACTAATTATTTGCATTAATTAATGAAGCCGGGGGTTTTGTTTTCTAGTATATATATAAAATGATAGATAAGTAGTTTCAGAAAATAAAAAAATATAGAATAAATTTATCTGAAATACGAAATTATAGAGTCTATCTTACATGTGGGCGATTAGATTTTCATTTAGTACGATACATTCATCGCATTACAAGATATTCAGGTCACGTGGCTAGAGGAAAAATAGAAAAGGTACACATGGGCTACAACAATGGAAAATGATGCAATTATATATCAAAATTTTTGAGGCGGGAAAGCAAGCATTTGCCACCGTAGAATATAATTAGTAAAATTAATCGATCCTGAAAACATGGGCTTCCATAAAATACGTAATCCTTTGAATGAAGGTATAGTAAAATAGTAAACTTACAAACAAACACTATAAATACCACATTACTAGCTACTTACTGGATCAAAATAATATTATCTCCACTATCCTTCCATTTTGACAACTTATCTGGTTTTTAACTTCGTCCCTGCAGGCCTCCAAGCCGTGGCAATAATTGAAGTGGTAAAATTATAAAGCCATGGCTTGCTTCTTCGATTACAAGACAAGAGCTATTATGTTCCTACGCTTGGTTGTTCTAGTCTGCATGTTGGTGGGCAGCTTTGCACATCTTCAAAGGTTTGAACACCCTGCAAAAGCTGACGGAACTCTTAGCTTTTTGGTGATCGGAGATTGGGGCAGAAACGGGTCCTTCAACCAGTCTCAAGTCGCTCATCAGGTTTGAAACATCTTTAATTTCATTTAATTTTTACTGAGTTTATTAGGTGATCCGGTGGTCACGCCTAATTATTAGTATTTGTTAATATATATGTTAAGTAGGTTTTAGTTTAATTTGTGGATTAATCACTAAAAGAGAGAATATGTGCATGAATGCATTGCAGATGGGAAGGATTGGGGAGAAACTAGACATAGACTTTGTGATATCAACCGGAGATAACTTTTACGATAATGGATTAAAGGGAATAAATGATCCAAAATTTGAGGAGTCCTTTACAAAAGTTTACACCGCCAAGAGCCTTCAAAAGCAATGGTACAGTGGTGAGTACTCCTCATCATTCAAATTAAAGCAATTAGTTTTAGATAATCAATCATGATTGTATGTGTTTTTGTTTAGTTTTGGGAAATCATGACTACAGAGGTGATGTAGAAGCACAATTAAGCCCTGTGTTGCGGAAGATTGATACCCGATGGCTTTGCTTGAGATCTTTCATTGTTAATGCAGGTATATATGCTACCTATATAGGCGTATGTTCAACTATATATCATAATTATATAGGCTTATTATTCATCCTTTAATTAATTTGCGCATTTAATTTTTATTAGAAATCGCGGAATTTTTCTTTGTGGACACTACTCCATTTGTAGACAAGTACATTACAGACAAAGATCATACATATAATTGGCAAGGTCTACCATCTTTAAAAACTTACCGTACTAACGTTCTAAAGGTAATTATTATTACATTGAAATTTTTGAACAAGAAAAGCATTTTTGAGGACATTAAATTGAGATCGAATGGAATTTGATGTATATAGTAAATATTTTTATTTTAATTATTAGGATTTGGATTTGGCATTGAGAGAGTCAAGTGCAAAGTGGAAAATTATTATTGGTCACCATGCAATCAGAAGTGCTGGGTATCACGGGGACACTCCTGAGCTTATTAACCATCTTCTCCCAGTACTTAAGGTAATCATTCATTTCATTCTTAGATGTTAATTAAAGGCAATTTTGATGCTAATTATTATTGTTCTTCAGGCCAACAATGTTGATTTATACATGAATGGACATGACCATTGCTTGGGACATGTTACCAGTCAGGACAGGTAAACAATAATACATAACTGTCATAATTCCAATGTCACTCTAACTTCTCTTCCAACTTTAACGATGAAATTGTGTATCGAATGCAGTCCTATCCGGTTCTTAACAAGCGGAGCAGGTTCCAAGGCGTGGAGAGGTTTCGTTAATTCCAATTATGGTAAAGCCTTGAAATTCTTTCATGATGGTCAAGGTTTCGTGTCTGTGGAGTTGTCTCAGACAGATGCTCGGATAGTGTTCTATGATGTTTTCGGCGAGGTTCTTCACAAACTGAGCTTGTCTAAGGATCTTCACTCTGCAATGTAAACATCAATAACTGGGTAGACGTAGTTGGACAGCAGGCGGCTGTAATCTTTAGGCCTTCGTGTAGAGATTAGGCTAACACTGTAGAATTTCAAATGTTTGATGTAAATAAATGCCTACTATACAAGTTTCTGTTGTTGGATTCATTCTTTAATTTGTATTTGACACTCGAATTTTAACAAAAATCTAGACTTCAGCATCACATACATGACTGTTAAAATTAAAATTGATTTTGGGCTAACTATTTAAGTTGATTTTTTGAGCTTGGACTCACTTAGACTATTGGGTTAATTTTAAATTTGAGCTTACTCAATTAAAGTCCATTAGTGTCTAGATTCTTGAAAGTGTGTAGAATTATATCAAGTATAATAATTTTGAAGATAGTAGGCCAATAAATAGGTGTGGGTTCTTGCCATTTTGTACAAGCCAAACAGTTCATTATGATGAAGGATAATTCTGGAAGAATACCAATTTAAGCTAAATCTGTTCTTTGTCTATATAATAACATCTATACATCTAATATGATAGATAAATTATTCAAATCTGCTCTCTGTCTATAATAAAATCCCTTGAATATGTAAGGGTTCCAACTGCCAATCTAACTATATATCCTTGATGCAAAATTGCACTACCTTGAAACTCTAGTCCAACCAAAGTCAGAAAGAAAAAGAAGAATGAAGCAAGAAAAGAGCAAAGTGAGGAGAAAGCTCCGTAATCAAGATGAGTTGAGACGATATTGATATTTGCAATCTAGGATTAGTTCTAGGTGCATGCATTTGGGATATATGTGTTTTCAATAGACCAGTTGGATGACCACTGTATTTATCCAAGTTTTTCTCACCAATTTTCAGTAAATTTTATCTTTGGATCAGAATAACAGGTCTACATCCTATATTATTATTCTACATACCATGTATAAAAGGTATAATCGGTCTACGTATACATACCTTATTATATAATAGTAATGCGTCATTGATAACGTCATACCTTATTATATCATGACAGTGTGTCAGTGTAGTAGTGTGTCACTATACGTAGTTCTACAAATTTAATGGTGGTATTATAGTAGAGGGAAAATTTGAAATGACCGTTGATCTCTCTCAAGATGTTATGAATAGTGGTATTCTTAATTATCTCAATTATCATGAAATGGTTGAATTTTCTTTGTTATTTTTCTAGATTTTTTTAATGAAGAGGTATATATCAATTGAGCCTCACATAACATGCTTTCAATGTTTTATTTAATGAAGAGGTATATATCAATTGAGACAATTTCGTTTCTAGTACAAATGTCTAATTTTATGTTAAATTCAACTACATTATTGAAATATCATTTCGATAGAAGTACAACTTGGATAAAATGATAAAATTTTTATACGAGTACAGAAATGAAATTTTAATGAAATAATCTATCTGTTGAAATCTTAAAAATGTATACATGCATCATCTGTTCCTATCAAGCACACATATATAACAATAAAATTTGAGATTTTTTCAAGTACTAGAACTATTTATTCCGATTTTGTTAAATATATATATATATATATATGAAGAAATCGGAGAATGAGTGAAATATAGGAAAATTAAAAAAAAAAAATAGATCTTGTACTTGAAAAATTCTCAAATTTTATTTATGGGTAGATTTCATTAAACTTATTATCGACAAAAAAATTCAGATTAAAATTCACAAAAATTGATGTGATTTTATTAAGGTCATTACCGAAATTAAAGTTAGGGTTACCTCACTTGATAATTCCTATTCATTTTAATACATTTTATTTATAAACCCTCTAAAATTATTAACATACTCAATTTCACAAATGATAAATTTAAGACTGAAATCAAAATCAGGCAATAAGACTGTTAATCACCATAGTTAAATCGGTGATGCTAGTGATGAATTCTACTCAAGCGTTTAAATACTAGGAAGAGAGGGAACTTTTGGGTTGTTGAAGTGGTGCTTGAAGGATGGTTATGTCTTTAGATGAAACTTCGGTGATAGGATTGTCAGATGCTGCAGGTACGAAAAGTTGGTGTCGAGGAGTTTCTCGATATGGCTCTCTTTATAGACATGGAGGATTGGGAAGAACTCACAGTATTTATAGGTAGCAATATTGACATTAAAAAAAAAAAAAAAAAAATGCTTCGTATGTTCTTTCTTTTCTGGTCCACCAATTATTTTGATTCATTTTATGAATTCTTTTCAGGTTTGATGAGAGTTTGGATTGTTAACTTGTTATATATGTTGAAATTTGCTAACACTTCATGAACGCATATCAGAAGAAAGACAGAAATAAAAAAGAATGATTTTAATTTGAATTGTGTACATAATAAGAGTTTTATAATTTAGAAAATTTAAAGCTTTATGTATTTAGTTGAACTATTCTTCCGTGATACAACTTAATGACAAGTTATTGATTATGGAAAGAACACATTGAAAGTTAACTTTTTTCTTGTTTTTTTCTATTATTGTACTTCTTTGTGTGTTTACAATGTGAAACTCTTAATTCTGGAAGAGTTTTTGGTTAGCAGTCAAATCTGTGTGGACAATTTCTGTCTCTTGAGTGAGGAAAAAATAGATGTATAATTATAAAATCCAATAACTTTGGAAAATAAAGTTCTTCACATATAAAAGAAGAAGAAAAATGTGCAAGAATTGTAACACGACTAGAAGAGAGTTAGTAGCTTCGACTTCTCGGTGCCATGCCCCTCCTCTGTATGTTGCAGAGACTGAAAATGAAAGTGATTACAAAATCATTAGGCTATGTTATATACTGTTACTTGATTAGCCGTTAGTGTGACTTGTTAATTGAACTGTTTTGTATTGAAATATATGAATACATGCATGAGGCATTTTTTTTAAAAGAATACATAGAGACATTGAGTGTATAAGTTTAGTTGATAAAAAAGCTTCTTGAAAGAACAAACAAATTACAAAAATACAAAATTATAAAAAAAAACAATTCACTGCAATAACAACTTCAGAGTAGTTATTAATTATTATAAGATAAATTCCGCAACTAATTGTTTGCATTAATTAATGAAGCCAGGGGTTTTGTTTCTAGTATATATATAAAATGATAGATAAATAGTTTCAGAAAATAAAAAAATATAGAATAAATTTATCTGACATATGAAATTATAGAGTCTTTCTTATTGGGTGATAAGTGTTTCAGTTACTATAAACTTCTGTTAATATCTTTAGGTTGTATATTTGTATTTGAATTGTATAATTATCGTAGATTGTAACTTATCTCTAGGAGAGTTTCAGTTCTCTCAATAGTCATCTTTACTGTATTATATATTCACATATCTATCAATGAAATGAAATAAATCTGCAGTTCAAAAAAAAAATATCTATCAATGAAAAAGGTGAGCAATTCTACACCAACATCGCCTCTGTTTATATGGTATCAGAGCTAACGATCACTTCCTGAAAACACTTTTTTTTTTTTTCTTTTCTCTTCCCCACTCCGATCTATGACTACATTGAACACAGGCCTCTCTCCTGACAACAGTTCTTTCGCGGCACCTCATACAATAATTAACGTCACTCCAGCAACTTCAACTGCATTGCGTTCTAATGAGATTCACCTAATTACCATCAACATCTCTGCTCAAGCTCCTCTTAAGCTCTCCACCAACAACTATATATCCTGGAAAATTCAGTTCAAAACCCTCTTCATAGATATGATCTTCTTGGTTATATTGATGGCTCCAAGCCCTGTCTGTCGGCCAACATGACTGTGAACGACGTCACCACTCACCACTCTGAATCCTGCTTACAACATTTGGATTCGGCAAGACCAACTCATTTTGAATGCAATAATTAGCTCTCTGTTACCTACAATCATCTCCTTTGTTTCCAGAGCCAAAATGTCAATAGAGGCGTGGACCATTCTTGCCAATACATATGTCAAACAGTCTCGTGGACGCATCAAGCAAGTCAAAGCCCTTTTCAAAAACTCCACAAAAGGTACGCAAACCATCGCAGATTTTTTTCACTCTATTAAGGCCCATGCAGATGAACTTGCACTGCTTGGTGCTCCATTGGACGACGACAGTGACCTCACTGAAAGGATCCTCGATGAACTTGATGATGATTACAAAGAATTGGTTCGTGCTGTTTAAGCTTAGGATAATCCCATATCCTTTGATGAGCTTCATGAGAAGCTTCTAACCTTGGAGGCCTCTCTTTAGAATAACAAGAAGGTGACCACACCTTTTCCAGCTTTTGAGCACCCACAACAAAGTAACAATAACTGGCGACCATCGTTTCCTGGCGACACGGGCTAGCATCAGTCCCCTTCCCAAGCAAATCGGCCTCCGTCCAATAGCACTGGTCCACCAAACCATGGAAATCACCAGGCTTCACGCCCCTATCTAGGCTGCCGTCAGGTATGTGGTGTTCAAGGCCATTGGGCCAAGCGGTGCCCCTCCTTCCAAATGGTTCTAATTCAGCCGTCCACTGCACCACCGCATGATACTCCTCCGATGCCTTGGCAGCTCAGAGCTCATTATGTTGCCACTGGTTCTCTTCACAACCTTGCCTGGCTGCTTGATAGTGGGGCTTGCACCATGTGACAACAGATTTGAACAACTTGTCTTTACATGCGCCTTACAGTGACTCTGACGATGTTATGATTGGAGATGGTACATGTCTTTCAATCACAAATACTGGTTCAACATCTCTTTGTGCTTCTAATAACACCTTTAAATTGCATGATGTTCTTTGTGTACCTAATATGAAAAGAACTTAATTTCGGTTTCACAATTTTGTGTTACTAATGTTGTTTCTGTTGAGTTCTTATCATCCTCTTTTCTTGTGAAGGACTTTCGTATGGGGGCAATTCTTTTGAGAGGCACAACTAAAGATAGAGTGTATGAATGGCCGATTTCCAGTTCCGTGTCCTCACTAGTCCTAGCATTTTCCAGTGTCAAAACCACCTCCTCAAATTGGCATCATAGATTAGGTCATCTAGCTTATCCTATTTTACAACATCTTGTTTTGAGTTTCAGTTTAGATTTATCATCTCCTATATCAAAAGATGTTTTAAGTCATTCATGTCTCATTGCAATAAAAGTCATAAGCAACCATTTTCTTATTCATCTCTTGTCTCGTCTTAACCTCTCGAAATTATATTTTCTGATGTATGGATGTCCCCTGTTATTTCTCATGACAGTTTTAAATACTATGTAATTTTCGTAGACCACTACACCAAGTACATCTAGTTCTATCCACTAAAGAGAAAATTAGAGGTTAAAGAAAATTTCATTCATTTTAAAGCCATTGTGGAAAGGTATTTTAAACGCAAAATCATCACACTTTACATCGACAATGGCGGTAAATACATGACACTCAAAGACTACCCCCCCCCCCCCCCCCCCCCAACACTCCCTGAACATAATGGGTAATCAGAAAGGAGACGCCGCCACATTGTTGAAACGAGTCTTACGTTACTCACTTATGCCTCTCTTCCATTGCATTTCTAGCCTCATGCGTTTGCCACCGCTGTCTATTTGATAAATAGAATGCCAAACCCAACACTTAGTCTCTTGTTACCATATGAAATGATTGTTGGAATAACTTTAAATTACTCAAAACTGAAAATCTTCGACTGTATTCGTCTCACAAGCTAGATAAATGGTCTACCTTGTGTGTCTTTCTTGGATATTCGTACAAAGTGTCTATCTATGTTTTGATCCGTCGTACTCCAAAATGTTTGTCTCTCGTCACGTTCAATTTGTGAAGTCTATCTTTCCTTACAAGTCACTAAACACCACTTTAGACCATCCAACCACCACTACCATAAACTCTTGGGTTCCAAATGTCATCACTGTATCTTCCCCAAACACCTGTCTGCCAACGCCAGCACCATCTCCATCCTCCGCTGTGCTTTCTCAAGGGTTGCCACCATGTGAAGCTTCCTCTTCCACGCTGCAAACTGCCACTCACGAGTTCACAGTGCGGCCAGTCATCACTGTCACAAAATTGCCACAAGTCGTCACTGCCGCAGAACCAGCACCTCTATCTTCTACTGTTGTTGCTATTCTATTGGGGTCAGCAGTTTCATCTCCACCGATTGCCGAGTTAATCATTCAAGCCACAAATGTTGATTCTACTGTTTCGGTTTATTCACAGTAGCATTCGACAACATGTGCAGTATCTTAACCATTGAACAACCATCACATGACCACCCGAGCCAAGAACGCTATTCATAAACCTCTTCAGAAGCTGAACCTTCATACACGCCTACAACCATCGTTTAATTTTAAATCGACAACAGTGACATAGGCGCTGAAAGATTCTAATTGGCATCGGGCCATGTCAGAGGAATGCAATGCACTTATTCATAATGGTACTTTGGAGCTAGTTCCACCAAATACGACATCTAATATTGTTGGGTGTGAATGGATTTTTCGAATCAAATGAAAAACTGATGGATTGATTGATAGATTTAAAGCACATTTAGTTGCTAAGGGTTTCAGTCAAAGACCTGGTGTGGATTATTTTGAAACTTTCAGCCCTGTAATCAAACCTACTATTGTGAGGCTTGTTCTCAATATTGCTATCAGTCATGACTGGTCTCTACGTCAATTGGATATCAATAATGCATTCATTCAGGGTCGACTCACAAAGACAATTTTTATGGCACAACCTCCTGGCTTTGTTGACTCAGACTGTCCGACGTATATTTGCAAGCTCAGAAAGGCTATCTATGGTCTCAAGCAAGCTCCTCAAGCTTGGTATCATGAGTTACGTCAATTCTTGCTCGCAGCTGATATCAAGAACTCTTATAATGACACTTCTCTTTTTGTTCTGAATACTAGTGGTAACACACTCTATCTCCTTATATATTTTTTTTGGGCGAAATTCTAATTTTCTTTCTATATCTACAGCAATATATTCATCACAACAGAACTCCAACAATCAAAAAGATAATGAGAATCTGTTTTGCACTACGAATCGAAGACATATTACAATATGGTAGTAGTTTGATCTCAAAAAAATCATAACCTCACTCCAGAGCTCTCACTGTATTGCGTAAACATTTAGTGACGAAAAACAACAAATTTGTTATAGTCATCAAGCTCTAATCTCTCAATGCATCAGTGGCGATAGCCTTGCATCTTTTGTGGTTTTCATTTGCCTGTCTGATAAGTTTCTCAATCCCATTACTAAGCAGAAGGGTTTTGTTTTCTGGGTTTCTTACTATAAGATTGCAGATCATGAAGTAAGAATTCCTCTACAGTTGCAACACGTGGGAAAATTCTACATGGCTTGAATAGCAAGGTCTCTAACTCCAGCTTCCATAGCACGGGATGCATTGATGATATCATTCTCACAAGTAATAACTCAGCTCATGTGGATCTTTTTGTTAAAAGTCTCGCTCATAGATTCTCCTTAAAGGATCTTGGTCATCTTTCCTACTTCCTTGGTGTTGAAGTGACTCCACATAAACATGGTATCCTACTGTCGCAACGATGCTACATATTGGATCACCTTACTCATACTAACATGTCTGATGCCAAGCCGGTACAAACTCCCCTGCCTACAAGTCCACTGATCAGTCTTCACTCAGGTACACTCCTCAGTGACCTTACTGCATACTGAACAGTTGTAGGGAGTCTTCATTATTTATTGCTTACTCGTCCGGACATCTCCTACGCCATCAACAAGTTGTCACAATTTATGCATCAGCCTACATCTAACCATTGGGATCTTGTTAAGCGTCTACTGAGGTACTTATGTGAAACATTGAATGAGGGAGTTATTATTCATCGCAATTCTCAGGTTGCTCTTCACGCCTTCTCCGATACCAATTGGACTGGAAATAAGGACTATTTCTCCTCCACAAGTGCCTACATTGTTTACCTTTGGAGAAATCCTATTTCGTGGAGCTCAAAGAAACAAACCATTATAGCTCGTTCCTCTACGGAAGATGAGTATAGGTCTGTTGTAGCTGAGCTTAATTGGGTATGCTTTCTCCTCATTGATCTTGGTCTCAAATTATCCAATGCACCTGTCATCTATTGTGACAATGTAGGAGCTACTCAGTTATGTTCCAATCCAATTTTTCACTCCCAAATGAAGCTTGTCGCAATTGATTTTTATTTTATTCGGGACCAAGTGCAGTCTGGCAGTCTATGTGTGGCTCATGTTTCTTCCAATGATCAGCTTGCGGATGCTCTCACTAAGCTGTTGTCTTGTCCCCTTTTCAGTCTCTCAAAGACAAGATTGGCCTCTCCTGTTGTGGCCTATCTTGAGGGGGCATATTGGGTGATAAGTGTTTCAGTTACTATAAACTTATGTTAATATTGTTAGGTTGTATATTTGTATTTGAATTGTATAGTTATCTTAGGTGCCGTTTGGCACATGGGATGGGATGGGAATTGGCTTATTTTTAGTCCGATTCCTATGTTGGCTGCACAAATGGGATGGGTTAAATTAATCCCAATAGTAAAATGAATCCCAACCTAATGGGATAAATGAATCCCATCTAAAATGGTGGGATTCATTTTAATCCCATGTCTTAATTACACAAACACCCATCTTCTTTAAATCTGCTTCGTCTTCTTCAACAAATCTTCTTCTTCTTCTTCTTCAACAAATCTTCTTCTAATAAACTTCTTTAGATCAACTTCTTCTTCATCTGATTGGCTACTTCTTGGTTGAAACCTAGTGACCTCTTCTTCTCTCTTCTTCTTTGTTGGGAATCGACTACCCAAATCAATTAATTAAACCAACACCCAAATCAATTAACAAAACCAACACCCAAATCAATAAATTACACCAACACACAAAATTTGGCAACCCAAATCTTTTTTTTTTTTTAGCTATAGAGAAATTTTTTTTGCTTGTTTGGCTATCCAGAAAATTTGGTTGCTTATTTGGCTACCCAGAAAATTTGGCTGCCCGGATTTTTTTTTGTTTGACTATCGAAGAAATTTTTTTTGTCCAAATTTTTACACCAGCATGCCCAAATTTTTTTTGTTTGGCTGCCTAGATCCGAGACTATAATCACCATCAAAGACATAAGTGGAGCTGATATTGCTTATGAATGCATGACTTCTTCGCTGTCTTCTTGGATAGATGAGGAAGAAGAAGAGAGGCATACGAAGAACTGAAGAAGAGAAGATAAAGAACAATAATTGATGAATGAAAGAAGACGAAAAAATGGATGGGTTTTGGTAAAGTTATGAGTCTTCTCTCACCAGTGATGAGTCACACCCACCACACCGACCAAATTGACCAAAAAAATGTTTATTTTTATTAATATATTTGTTTTTATTAAGGGTAAGTTTTTGTAATTTACCATTCAATTTTTAATCCTATCCCGTGTTACACCAAACACATGATTACCCTATTTTTAATCCTATCCTATATTGCACCAAACATAGCAAAACATTAAAATTAATCCAATCCAATCCAATCCTATCCTATCCCATAAAAATAATCTTATCCTATCCCGCGCACCAAACATGGCCTTAGAGTGTAACTTATCTCTAGGAGCATTTCAGTTCTCTCAATACTCATCTCTACTGTATTATATATTTACATATCTATCAATGAAAAAGGTGAGCAATTCTATACCAACATTGCCTCTGTTTATATTTCTTATGTGTGGGCGATTGGATTTCATTTTGTACGATACAAAGGGGTGGGCAAAAAACCGATAAACCGAACTGATCCAATCGGTCTTTTTTTTTTTCGGTTTTCTTATGTTAGTCGATTCGGTTCGGTTCGGTTCATTTTTTTAAAAACCGATCAGATTGGTTTTTTTTTCCCGGTGCGCTGTCCCAAACTGGAAAACTGAATAGAGATCCAACTTATATTATTAAAAAAAAAACCCTAATTTAATATTCAATGGTCCATGAAACTATAAAACTATAAAAGTGCCACATGATATTTTTTTTTTGTTTAATATTATTTTAAACTAGTATTTTCAATTTTTTTCAAGCCTTTTCAATTTGATCGAAGGTCCAAAAATATTAAAATATGAAAATATATGTAATAATTAAAGCTCATGAATTTGGCCTAGTAAAAATCAAAACTGAAAGAACCGAATCAAACCGAACCGGTTCAATTTGATTGGTTTTTGATCGGTTAATATTTGTAAATTTT
Source organism: Acer campestre (assembly GCA_954870605.1). NCBI lineage: Eukaryota > Viridiplantae > Streptophyta > Magnoliopsida > Sapindales > Sapindaceae > Acer > Acer campestre. The sequence goes on along the minus strand of OX940806.1, from coordinate 23,849,624 downwards.
ATTGGATCAGTTCATATTTTCAAAAACCGAACTTTATCGGTTTTTTATCGGTTCTATTGAAAAATGAACCGATCCATTAAACGCTCACCCATAACGATACATACGTCACATAACAGTGGTGGACAGTTGAGAAGACTGCCCTTAGCTGTAGCCCAGGCAACCCTCTAGAAAAAAATATTTATATATATAATTTATATACATTAATCTTTATTCTTTTACAACAAATTTGTTGTTTTTCGTCACTAAATGTTTACGCTATTTGATTTTACATCATACACAGTAAGAACTCTGGGGTGAGATTATGATTTTTTTGAGATCAGATTACTACCATGTTGTAGTATGTCTTTGATTTGTAGTGTAAAACTGATTCTCATTATCTTTTTTATTGTTGGAGTTCTGTTAAGATGAATCTATTGCTGCAGATATAGAAAGAAAATTAGAATTTCTCCAAAAAATATATATATAAGGAGATAGAGTGTGTTGCCACCAGTATTCAGAACAAAAAGAGAAGTGTCAACATAAGAGTTCTTGAAACCGGTTGCGAGCAAGAATTAACGCAGCTCATAATACCAAGCTCACGGAGCTTGCTTGAGACCATAGATAGCCTTCATGAGCTTGCAAACATGTGCCAGACGATCTGAGTCAACAAAGCTAGGAGGTTGTGCTATAAAAACTATCTCTATGAGTCGACCCTGAATGAATACATTATTGATATCTAGTTGGCATAGAGACCAGTCATAATTGATAGCAATACTGAGAACGAGCCTCATGATAGTGGGTTTGATTACAAGGCTGAAAGTTTCAAAATAATCCACACCAGGTCTTTGATTGAAACCCTTAGCAACCAGACGTGCTTTGAATTTGTCAATCGATCCATTAGTTTTTCATTTGATCCGAAAAATCCATTTACAACCAACAATATTAGATGCCGTGTCTGGTGGAACTAGCTTTGAAGTACCATTATGAATAAGTGCATTGCATTCCTCTGACATGGCCTGATGCCAATTAGAATCTTTCAACACCTGTGTCACTGTTGTCGGTTCAAAATCAGACGATGACTATAGGTGTGTGTGAAGGTTTAGCTTCTGAAGAGGTTTTTGAATAGCGTTATTGGCTCGAGTGGTCATGTGATGCTTGTTCAATGGTTAAGATACTACACCTGTTACCGAAGGCTGCTGTGAAGGAACCAAAACAGTAGGATTAGCATTTATGGATTGAATGATTGACTCGGCAGCTGCAATGGCAGTCGATAGAGATGGAACTGTTGACCCTGATAGAACAGCAGCAGCAGTAGAAGATGAATGTGCTAGTTCCACGGCGGTGATGATTGGTGGCAGTTCCATGGCAGTGATGATTGGTAGTAGTGTGAACTGGTAAGTGGTAGTTTCCAGCATCGAAGATGGAGCTTCACATGGTGACAGCCCTTGAGAGAGCACGACGGAGGATAGAGATGGTGCTGGCTGACAGGTGTTTAGGGAAGACATAGTGATGACAGTTGGAACCCAAGAGCTAATGTTGGTGGTGGTTGGACAATTTAAAGTGGTGTTTAGTGACTTGTAAGGAAAGACTGACTCCATAAATTGAACGTGACGAGAAACAAACATTTTGGAGCACGACGGATCAAAAAATAGATAGGCACTTTGTGACAACGAATATCCAAAAAAGACACACGAGGTAGACCGTTTATCTAGCTTGTGAGACTAATATGGCCGAAGCCAAGGATAACAAAGACAACCGAGGATTTTCAGTTTTGAGTAATTTAGTGTTGTTCCAAAAATCATTTCATATGGTGACAAGAGAATAAGTGTTGGGGTTAGCATTCTGTTTATCAAATAGACAGCAGTGACAAACGCATGAGTCCATAAGTGCAATGGAAGAGAGGCATGAGTGAGTAACGTAATACCCGTCTCAACAATGTGACGATGTCTCCTTTCTGAGAACCAATTAAGTTCAAGGGTAAAAATCATTTCATATGGTGACAAGAGAATAAGTGTTGGGGTTAGCATTCTATTTATCAAATAGACAGCAGTGGCAAACGCATGAGTCCATAAGTGCAATGGAAGAGAGGCATGAGTGAGTAACGTAATACCCGTTTCAATAATGTGACGGTGTCTCCTTTCTGAGAACCAATTAAGTTCAAGGGTGCGGGGTGCGGGGTGGGGTTGTGAGATGTGAAACTCCATTCACGGCAAGGTAGTTTTTGAGTGTCATATATTCACCACCATTGTCGGTGTAAAGTGTGATGGTTTTGTGTTTAAAATACCTTTCCACAATGGCTTTAAAATGAATGAAATTTTCTTTAACCTATGATTTTCTCTTTAGTGGATAGAACCATATGTACTTGGTGTAGTGGTCAACGAAAATTACATAGTATTTAAAACTGTCATGAGAAATAACAGGGGACATCCATACATCAGAAAATATAATTTCGAGAGGTTGAGACGAGACAAGAGATGAATAAGAAAATGATTGCTTATGACTTTTATTGCAATGACATGAATGATATAAAAAAATCTTTTGACAAAGGAGATGACAAATCTAAACTGAAACTCGAAACAATACGTTGTAAAATAAGATAAGCTGGATGATAAGAACTCAACAGAAACAACATTAGTAGCACAAAATTGTGAAACCGAAATTAAGTTCTTTTTCATATTAGGTACACAAAGAACATCAAGCAATTTAAAGGTGTTATTGGAAGCACAAATAGATGTTGAACCAGTATTTGTGATTGAAAGACCTATGCCATCTTCAATCATAACATCGTCAGAGCCACTGTAAGGCACATGTAAAGACAAGTTGTTCAAATCCGCTGTCACATGGTGCAAGCCCCACTATCAAGTAGCCAGGCAGGGTTGTGAAGAGAAGTAGTGGCAGCATAATGAGCTCTGGGTTGCCAAGGCATTAGAGGAGTATCATGCGGTGGTGCAACGGACAACTAAATTAGAACCATTTGGAAGGATGGGCACTGCTTGGCCGAGTGGCCTTGAACACCACATACCTGACAGCAGCCTAGATAGGGGTGTGAAGCCTGGTGATTTCCATGGTTTGGTGGACCAGTGCTATTCGACGGAGGCTGATTTGCTTGAGAAGGGGACTGATGCCAGCCCGTGTTGCCAGGAAACGATGGACGCCAGTTATTGTTACTTTGTTGTGGGTGCTCAAAGGCTGGAAAAGGTGTGGTCACCTTCTTGTTATTCTAAAGAGAGGCCTCTAAGGTTAAAAGCTTCTCATGAAGCTCATCAAAGGATATGGGATTATCCTGAGCTTAAACAACACAAACCAATTCCTTGTAATCATCATCAAGTTCATCAAGGATCCTCTCAGTGAGGTCGTCGTCATTGTCCATTAGAGCACCAAGCAGAGCAAGTTCATTTGCACGGGCCTTAATAGAGTGAAGAAAATCTGTGATGGTTTGCGTACCTTTTGTGGAGTTTTTGAAAAGGGCTTTGACTTGCTTGATGCGTCCATGAGACTGTTTGACATATGTATTGGCAAGAATGGTCCACGCCTCTATTGACGTTTTGGCTCTAGCAACAAAGGAGATGATTGTATAGGTGACAGAGAGCCAATTATTGCATTCAGAATGAGTTGGTCTTGCCGAATCCAAATGTTGTAAGCAGGATTCAGAGTGGTGACATCGTTCACAGTCATGTTGGCCGACAGACAGGGCTTGGAGCCATCAATATAACCAAGAAAATCATATCTAGTGAAGAGGGTTTGGAACTGAATTTTCTAGGATATATAGTTGTTGGTGGAGAGCTTAAGAGGAGCCTGAGCAGAGATGTTGATGGTAATTAGGTGAATCTCATTAGAACGCAATACAGTTGAAGTTGCTGGAGTGACGTTAATTATTGTATGAGATGCCGCGAAAGAACTGTTGTCAGGAGAGAGGCCTGTGTTCAATGTAGTCATAGATCGGAGTGGGGAAGAGAAAAGAAAAAAAAAAAAAGTGTTTTCAGGAAGTGATCGTTAGCTCTGATACCATATAAACAGAGGCGATGTTGGTGTAGAATTGCTCACCTTTTTCATTGATAGATATTTTTTTTTTGAACTGCAGATTTATTTCATTTCATTGATAGATATGTGAATATATAATACAGTAAAGATGACTATTGAGAGAACTGAAACTCTCCTAGAGATAAGTTACAATCTACGATAATTATACAATTCAAATACAAATATACAACCTAAAGATATTAACAGAAGTTTATAGTAACTGAAACACTTATCACCCAATAAGAAAGACTCTATAATTTCATATGTCAGATAAATTTATTCTATATTTTTTTATTTTCTGAAACTATTTATCTATCATTTTATATATATACTAGAAACAAAACCCCTGGCTTCATTAATTAATGCAAACAATTAGTTGCGGAATTTATCTTATAATAATTAATAACTACTCTGAAGTTGTTATTGCAGTGAATTGTTTTTTTTTATAATTTTGTATTTTTGTAATTTGTTTGTTCTTTCAAGAAGCTTTTTTATCAACTAAACTTATACACTCAATGTCTCTATGTATTCTTTAAAAAAAAATGCCTCATGCATGTATTCATATATTTCAATACAAAACAGTTCAATTAACAAGTCACACTAACGGCTAATCAAGTAACAGTATATAACATAGCCTAATGATTTTGTAATCACTTTCATTTTCAGTCTCTGCAACATACAGAGGAGGGGCATGGCACCGAGAAGTCGAAGCTACTAACTCTCTTCTAGTCGTGTTACAATTCTTGCACATTTTTCTTCTTCTTTTATATGTGAAGAACTTTATTTTCCAAAGTTATTGGATTTTATAATTATACATCTATTTTTTCCTCACTCAAGAGACAGAAATTGTCCACACAGATTTGACTGCTAACCAAAAACTCTTCCAGAATTAAGAGTTTCACATTGTAAACACACAAAGAAGTACAATAATAGAAAAAAACAAGAAAAAAGTTAACTTTCAATGTGTTCTTTCCATAATCAATAACTTGTCATTAAGTTGTATCACGGAAGAATAGTTCAACTAAATACATAAAGCTTTAAATTTTCTAAATTATAAAACTCTTATTATGTACACAATTCAAATTAAAATCATTCTTTTTTATTTCTGTCTTTCTTCTGATATGCGTTCATGAAGTGTTAGCAAATTTCAACATATATAACAAGTTAACAATCCAAACTCTCATCAAACCTGAAAAGAATTCATAAAATGAATCAAAATAATTGGTGGACCAGAAAAGAAAGAACATACGAAGCATTTTTTATTTTTTTTTTTAATGTCAATATTGCTACCTATAAATACTGTGAGTTCTTCCCAATCCTCCATGTCTATAAAGAGAGCCATATCGAGAAACTCCTCGACACCAACTTTTCGTACCTGCAGCATCTGACAATCCTATCACCGAAGTTTCATCTAAAGACATAACCATCCTTCAAGCACCACTTCAACAACCCAAAAGTTCCCTCTCTTCCTAGTATTTAAACGCTTGAGTAGAATTCATCACTAGCATCACCGATTTAACTATGGTGATTAACAGTCTTATTGCCTGATTTTGATTTCAGTCTTAAATTTATCATTTGTGAAATTGAGTATGTTAATAATTTTAGAGGGTTTATAAATAAAATGTATTAAAATGAATAGGAATTATCAAGTGAGGTAACCCTAACTTTAATTTCGGTAATGACCTTAATAAAATCACATCAATTTTTGTGAATTTTAATCTGAATTTTTTTGTCGATAATAAGTTTAATGAAATCTACCCATAAATAAAATTTGAGAATTTTTCAAGTACAAGATCTATTTTTTTTTTTTAATTTTCCTATATTTCACTCATTCTCCGATTTCTTCATATATATATATATATATATATTTAACAAAATCGGAATAAATAGTTCTAGTACTTGAAAAAATCTCAAATTTTATTGTTATATATGTGTGCTTGATAGGAACAGATGATGCATGTATACATTTTTAAGATTTCAACAGATAGATTATTTCATTAAAATTTCATTTCTGTACTCGTATAAAAATTTTATCATTTTATCCAAGTTGTACTTCTATCGAAATGATATTTCAATAATGTAGTTGAATTTAACATAAAATTAGACATTTGTACTAGAAACGAAATTGTCTCAATTGATATATACCTCTTCATTAAATAAAACATTGAAAGCATGTTATGTGAGGCTCAATTGATATATACCTCTTCATTAAAAAAATCTAGAAAAATAACAAAGAAAATTCAACCATTTCATGATAATTGAGATAATTAAGAATACCACTATTCATAACATCTTGAGAGAGATCAACGGTCATTTCAAATTTTCCCTCTACTATAATACCACCATTAAATTTGTAGAACTACGTATAGTGACACACTACTACACTGACACACTGTCATGATATAATAAGGTATGACGTTATCAATGACGCATTACTATTATATAATAAGGTATGTATACGTAGACCGATTATACCTTTTATACATGGTATGTAGAATAATAATATAGGATGTAGACCTGTTATTCTGATCCAAAGATAAAATTTACTGAAAATTGGTGAGAAAAACTTGGATAAATACAGTGGTCATCCAACTGGTCTATTGAAAACACATATATCCCAAATGCATGCACCTAGAACTAATCCTAGATTGCAAATATCAATATCGTCTCAACTCATCTTGATTACGGAGCTTTCTCCTCACTTTGCTCTTTTCTTGCTTCATTCTTCTTTTTCTTTCTGACTTTGGTTGGACTAGAGTTTCAAGGTAGTGCAATTTTGCATCAAGGATATATAGTTAGATTGGCAGTTGGAACCCTTACATATTCAAGGGATTTTATTATAGACAGAGAGCAGATTTGAATAATTTATCTATCATATTAGATGTATAGATGTTATTATATAGACAAAGAACAGATTTAGCTTAAATTGGTATTCTTCCAGAATTATCCTTCATCATAATGAACTGTTTGGCTTGTACAAAATGGCAAGAACCCACACCTATTTATTGGCCTACTATCTTCAAAATTATTATACTTGATATAATTCTACACACTTTCAAGAATCTAGACACTAATGGACTTTAATTGAGTAAGCTCAAATTTAAAATTAACCCAATAGTCTAAGTGAGTCCAAGCTCAAAAAATCAACTTAAATAGTTAGCCCAAAATCAATTTTAATTTTAACAGTCATGTATGTGATGCTGAAGTCTAGATTTTTGTTAAAATTCGAGTGTCAAATACAAATTAAAGAATGAATCCAACAACAGAAACTTGTATAGTAGACATTTATTTACATCAAACATTTGAAATTCTACAGTGTTAGCCTAATCTCTACACGAAGGCCTAAAGATTACAGCCGCCTGCTGTCCAACTACGTCTACCCAGTTATTGATGTTTACATTGCAGAGTGAAGATCCTTAGACAAGCTCAGTTTGTGAAGAACCTCGCCGAAAACATCATAGAACACTATCCGAGCATCTGTCTGAGACAACTCCACAGACACGAAACCTTGACCATCATGAAAGAATTTCAAGGCTTTACCATAATTGGAATTAACGAAACCTCTCCACGCCTTGGAACCTGCTCCGCTTGTTAAGAACCGGATAGGACTGCATTCGATACACAATTTCATCGTTAAAGTTGGAAGAGAAGTTAGAGTGACATTGGAATTATGACAGTTATGTATTATTGTTTACCTGTCCTGACTGGTAACATGTCCCAAGCAATGGTCATGTCCATTCATGTATAAATCAACATTGTTGGCCTGAAGAACAATAATAATTAGCATCAAAATTGCCTTTAATTAACATCTAAGAATGAAATGAATGATTACCTTAAGTACTGGGAGAAGATGGTTAATAAGCTCAGGAGTGTCCCCGTGATACCCAGCACTTCTGATTGCATGGTGACCAATAACAATTTTCCACTTTGCACTTGACTCTCTCAATGCCAAATCCAAATCCTAATAATTAAAATAAAAATATTTACTATATACATCAAATTCCATTCGATCTCAATTTAATGTCCTCAAAAATGCTTTTCTTGTTCAAAAATTTCAATGTAATAATAATTACCTTTAGAACGTTAGTACGGTAAGTTTTTAAAGATGGTAGACCTTGCCAATTATATGTATGATCTTTGTCTGTAATGTACTTGTCTACAAATGGAGTAGTGTCCACAAAGAAAAATTCCGCGATTTCTAATAAAAATTAAATGCGCAAATTAATTAAAGGATGAATAATAAGCCTATATAATTATGATATATAGTTGAACATACGCCTATATAGGTAGCATATATACCTGCATTAACAATGAAAGATCTCAAGCAAAGCCATCGGGTATCAATCTTCCGCAACACAGGGCTTAATTGTGCTTCTACATCACCTCTGTAGTCATGATTTCCCAAAACTAAACAAAAACACATACAATCATGATTGATTATCTAAAACTAATTGCTTTAATTTGAATGATGAGGAGTACTCACCACTGTACCATTGCTTTTGAAGGCTCTTGGCGGTGTAAACTTTTGTAAAGGACTCCTCAAATTTTGGATCATTTATTCCCTTTAATCCATTATCGTAAAAGTTATCTCCGGTTGATATCACAAAGTCTATGTCTAGTTTCTCCCCAATCCTTCCCATCTGCAATGCATTCATGCACATATTCTCTCTTTTAGTGATTAATCCACAAATTAAACTAAAACCTACTTAACATATATATTAACAAATACTAATAATTAGGCGTGACCACCGGATCACCTAATAAACTCAGTAAAAATTAAATGAAATTAAAGATGTTTCAAACCTGATGAGCGACTTGAGACTGGTTGAAGGACCCGTTTCTGCCCCAATCTCCGATCACCAAAAAGCTAAGAGTTCCGTCAGCTTTTGCAGGGTGTTCAAACCTTTGAAGATGTGCAAAGCTGCCCACCAACATGCAGACTAGAACAACCAAGCGTAGGAACATAATAGCTCTTGTCTTGTAATCGAAGAAGCAAGCCATGGCTTTATAATTTTACCACTTCAATTATTGCCACGGCTTGGAGGCCTGCAGGGACGAAGTTAAAAACCAGATAAGTTGTCAAAATGGAAGGATAGTGGAGATAATATTATTTTGATCCAGTAAGTAGCTAGTAATGTGGTATTTATAGTGTTTGTTTGTAAGTTTACTATTTTACTATACCTTCATTCAAAGGATTACGTATTTTATGGAAGCCCATGTTTTCAGGATCGATTAATTTTACTAATTATATTCTACGGTGGCAAATGCTTGCTTTCCCGCCTCAAAAATTTTGATATATAATTGCATCATTTTTCATTGTTGTAGCCCATGTGTATCTTTTCTATTTTTCCTCTAGGCACGTGACCTGAATATCTTGTAATGCGACGAATGAAAATCCAATCGTCCACATGTAAGATAGACTATAATTTCGTATTTCAGATAAATTTATTCTATCTATCATTTTATATAAACACTAGAAAACAAAACCCCTGGCTTCATTAATTAATGCAAATAATTAGTTGCGGAATTTATCTTATCATAATTATTAAGTAATAACTACTCTGAAGTCGTTATCAAACATGAAACAAATATGCAGTGAATTGCTTTTTTATAATTTTATATTTTTGTAATTTGTTTGTACTTTCAAGAAGCAGCTTTATCTATTGTGAAATAATAAAAAAATAAAAAAATAAAAAAATAAAAAAATAAAATAAAAAGGCGTTCTTTATCAACTAAACTTATAGAATCAATGTCTCCATGTATTCTTTCAAAAAAAAAAAAAAAAAAAAAATGCTCAATATATTTCGATACAAAACAGTTCAATTAATAAGTCACACTAACGACTAATCAAGTAGCTAGCAGTATATAACATAGCTTAAGATTTTGTAAACACTTTCATTTCCAGTCTCTGCAACATACAGAGGAGGGGGCACGGGCCCCATCTGGTCCTGAGGTGAATACGCTCCTGCACCGAAAACCAAAGAAATAAAAAATGTTCTAGAATTTTTATTTTTTTGAAACAGGTTCCCTGAATTATATGCACCGATTTCTATATATATATATATAGACATAGAACATTAGTAATATGTATCTATTTGTCAATTACCATTATATCATGATACAAAATTGGAATGTCTAGCATTAATTTTCAAACATATGTGATTCTACTTGTAAAGTCTATTTTTTTGTTAACTTTCCATATTTAGCATTCTATTGCCAGATCCATTACCTTATTATTATGAAAAATAAAAGTTATATATAGATATAGATCATTAGTGTGACAAATTGATAGTCCTAATGGTAAGCTGTTTCGTTTTGTCACAAAGACTGCTAACAAGGCTGCTCAAGGTCTTGCAAATTATGCGCTTGGTATCTCTGAAGACAAATTCTGTATTGAAGAATTTCCTATGTGTATTGGCAGAGTCATTGACTCTGAAATGCCTGGTTAGGCTCTGTATTCCATGTTATATCAAAAAAAAAAAAAAAAACTTGCAGTGTGACAAAATTAGGAAATATATATGGATAAAATTTCTTCTAAGAGAGCATTCTCGGTTATCATTTTGTTGTTCATTGCATATTGTTAGTCTCTCTCCCCTCAAACAATACTGCTAGTAATTTTGTTGTTCAAAGACATTTTCTATATATTTTACAATATTTTTATTGTAGGCAGTAGATTTCTCCCGATTGTAAGAGTAAATATCCAGACCACACATATAGTGATTAATCTATGCTGGTCTTAACAGACCCCTAACCCGTTTAAAGTCTAATTTTTTGTTTAAACAACAATAATAATCTATGCATTGATGCGTACCGCGACTGTACTGCGAATTTAGACTAGAGAGTTGTAGCAGTACGTGCGTTGATGTGTACCACGACCGTACCACAAAATTTGACCAAAGAGTTGCCGTGGTATGTTGCATTGAACCGTACTGCGACCATACTGCAAATTCGACCTGCCAGCTCAGCATTTCTATGAGATCTGTGCCCTAATTTTGCACACCTATAAATACCTCATCTCCACTTGTTCTCTCCACCTCTCCATGACTCTTAAACTCCAAACACTTCCAAGACTTCACCTTTAAACACTTCCCTTACCAAATCATCAAAACCCTTCCATCAAATCTTCACCATATCACCAAATCCAACCAAAACCCCTAACCTTCCACCTAAATCCATCATCAAGCAACCATCTTGGAGCAAAGAAATTAGAGGACAGAAGCAAGAGAAGAAGATTGCAAGCTAGAAGAAGAGAGAGCACTCCAAAATAGTATACTTCACATCTCTTACTCTTCTTTTATTGTATTAGCCATGTTCATTTCATATTTTATCTCTTGGATGAATTTTATTTGTATTATGAACTAAACATCTTGAGCTAAGGCCAAGATGAAATCTATTCCATGATTATTTAATAAAGACTTCATATTTATGTGATTGTGCTTGTGTTTATTGTATGAAAATTTTGTATGCTTAATGCTTTTGAGTGATTGGTCATTACTTGAATGAAAATTGGTTATTGTGTTATGGACCGAAAGGGGATGCACACAGCGTGCTCTACAAAAGGCTCAATGCATATCTATAAGGTAGAAATACACGAGGCTAGCTTGCATGACCCATTTATGTGTGACATAGCTCTTAATGAATTCATGTGCATTTCTTCTGACCATCGAGAGATAGGTTATAGATGTATGTGAATGTGATCTTTGTTTCTCAAGAGAGAATAGAGACTAATTGTGGGTTAAAACGAATATACATTATTCACTTCCATGGTCTAATTATATGATGGTCTAAACTACAAATAGGATTGGATTAGGGATGGCAATGGGTCGGGTTCGGGTCGGGTCCTACTGGACCCAGACCCGGACCCGACAAAAAAAATTGGACCCAGACCCGGACCTAGACCCATGAAAAAATTCGGGTTCGGGTTCGGGTCTGGACCCGCGGGTCTTAGGAAGACCCAGACCCGACTGAGGACCCATGAAAATTCGCGGGTCTGGGTCTGGACCCGCGGACCCGCGGACCCATGAACCAAAAAAAAAAAAAAAAAACTAAAAAAATATATATACTTAAATATATAAATAACTAAATAAAAAAATTAATAAATATAGGACATAAAAGGGGAATATTATTATTTGCATTCAATTTCAATTTCAAATTCTTCAATTTTTTTTTATTTTTTTTTAAAAACTCACTATTCGGGTCTACGGGTCCGGGTCCGGGTCTATAGACCCAGACCCGGACCCGACCCGGACCCGAATCGGGTCTAATATTTTAGACCCAGACCCGACCCGTGACCCGAATGTGAGGACCCAGACCCGACCCACGCGGGTCGGGTCCGGGTCGGGTCTCGCGGGTCTGGGTCTAATTGCCATCCCTAGATTGGATATGTGCAGTCGAAGCCTTAGCTACCTCATTAATAATACTACAATCATATTCCCTTGTGTGACTTATTTTAGTTATATTGCTTAGTAACTTGTTTAGTTTAGTTTTGATTTAGTAGTTTTAGTAACTTCATCATTTTATTTCATGTCCAAATAGTATTTAATTTAATCAATTTCGGTACTCAACACCCAATCATCATGGGAACGAATCTTATTTGCATTGTACTACATACACCGGCCCGTACTAATGTACAATTGCAAGTAGCCATTTTGTTATGGCCAAGCATCTAACGACCTCATCACCGGAGTTTCATCTAAAGACATAACCATCCTTCAAGAACCCATCAATATCTCTGCTCTTCTTTACCTTCCAAAACTCACCACTTCAACAACCTAAAAGTTCCCTCTTCTTTCTAGTATTTAAACACTTGAGTAGAATTCGTCATTGGCAGCATCCAATTTAATTATGGTGATTAATCAGTCTTGTCGTCTGATTTTGATTTCAGTCTTAAGAATTTGTCATTTGTGAAATTAGGTATATTAATAACTTAAGAGGGTTTATAGATAAAATGTATTAAAATGAATACATTCATTTAAATAAGGGTACTATTGACATTAGAATAAGTGTTTATAGTAATGATTTAATTTTAAATTTTAGAATGAATTTACTTATAAATATGGGTGTGCTTATTATATCCCATATTTATGGGTGGCAATAGCTACACCCTTATCAAATTTTGAGATTTTTGCAAAAAATTTAGAAATGCAGGAAACTTCCTAACCAAAGCAATGAAAATGTTCTTCAGGTCTTGGATGATCCAAAGCACATTTTTAGAGCTTCGGGTAGGGGTAGGAATGTTAATGATATGAGTCGGGAACATGTTTTTCATTACCATCATCAATAACAATTTGTATAAGAAATACCATCCCGATGAATTCCCACCTGAAAATAAACGGTGTGGGTATGGGGATTTCCCATTAAGGAATCGGTTTTTTGCCTCTAGAATGGAGTAGTGTTTCAATGGATGGAAAAAGAAAATGGGGAAAAAAAGATGGGGAAAATTATGTCACTGGGAGGGAAAAAAAAAAAGAGAGAAAATTATGTTTTCTGTATACAGTAGTCACAGTACTTTTTTTTTGTGTTAATTCCAGTATTAATTACGTGCAACATATATATATATATATTGATAACATGGTACGGGGACGAGATGCAGAGATTTGAAATCCTGTAACCGTACCGAAATTATGTTAGTGAGAGGGAAAAAAATGAGATAAAATTATATTTTCTAAAGACAGTAGTCATGGTACTATTTGTTTAGTGTTATTTCCAGTACTAATTATGTGTTACAAATATATATATATATATATATGTCCCGTTCACATCATTGCACACTGATGTAACTACATCAGTACCAATGCACTGATGAAGTTATATCAGTGCACACTGACGAAGTTATATCAGTGCACACTGACTTGAACATTTATATATATATATAATACTTCTCTAATCAGGACCGTCCTGACTTTATAATTTCAGGACGTCCAACCACAGCTACACATTCACAGTGGGTCCACAGCCCCACATTAACAAATACTCACACTCAATATGAATGTGTGGTTGTGGTTGTGGTTGGACGTCCTTAAATTATAATTTCATGACGTCCTTACTAGAGAACCACCATATATATATAGTCTTTATATTGTCAGTTCGTCCTAACAATAAATATATCATGATGAAGAATGTGGACCACAGATTATGAAAAAGTTTTGACAAGTGCATACACTTTGAATCAAAGTATGTAAATTTAGTGGTCTACATTCTTCGTCCTGATATATTTATTATCAGGACAAACTGATAATAGAAAATCTGTATATATATATTTAATAACGAGGTATGGGGATGGGACAAGGCAATGATTTAAAATCCCATAACTGTACCGAAATTAAATTGAGGACTGAAAAAAAATACCAATCTCATACCACAACATAAATGTCAGGTCTAAACCCGCCCCTAACTGGGCGGGTCAGGGGCCGGTGTCCCCAAACCAATGAGTAATTTTGATATCCTTAGGTAGGGGGCATCTCGAATCTCTAAATTCGTTCATCGAATCACCCATGATCTGAAGAACATTTTCAAAACATCGGATTGGGGGTATTTCAAAGCTCAGATTTATTTATTATATATTATTTATTATTATTATTATTATTATTATTGTGTAATAACCTTGTTTTGACGGGTAGTTTCTTTAACCGTTAGAAAAGATGTTGTTTAAAGTATATTTACGAGATACTTGAGGGATAAAATAATAATTCCCCATTTTCATCAGAATCCCTTTATACTACGTCGTTTTTCGAATTTTTTGCATTTCTCCCCAAACTCATTCACTACCGCCGCGCTCTCTTCTCTGACTCTGTCATTTCCCACCGATTTCATCTTGCTCTTCTCCGTTCACGGCAGCCGCCGCCGATCGTCTACCATCCAATTCGCTTCCCTCCACGCCGTTGTCATCCCCTCCACGCTGCTGTCCTCCATCGTCGCTGCCCGGTAACTTTACTCTTTTTGATACTATTGGTTGATGAGGAAAATTATGATCGAGTAAAGATAGGTTTTTGCTGCAATTTAAAGATTATATTTTAGTGGGTTCCCTTCGTGTGGTTTTGAAATTCATTTATAAATGGGTTAGTATGATATGTTTTGTATTATTGTGTATTTCTAAGTGCACTAGCTACTTAAACAGTTAACTTTTTTTAAAAAATAATAATAATTTCATGTCTGACCTAACATGCGATTGGTTTGATTTCTGTTATGTTTTTTATTACTGGAAAATATTGGTATCTTTATAAAACTAAATGAAAACTGAATAAGAAAATTGATAGAATAAATATATCATTTATTCTCTTCATATCAAATTTTCTAGAGTAGAGCTCTCGGATTGATTTTCAGATTACCATTACAATTGAAATGGGATCTGAATATATGGTGTCAAAGGACCAATCAGAAAATGCCAACAAAATAGCCACTAATCATCTAGTTAGAAGCAAAACCCAAAATGTTGCTTCTTCCTCCAAATTTTTTTTTTTTTATTTTTTTATTATTTTTTTTTCAATGAGATAGTTTTGAGAATGTCCAACACCACTAGATCTTGAAGATCATTGTATATATTTTGCCAAGGTTTGTTGGCCCATTGAGTTTTTCCTAGCAAATTAATATACCTGTGGTGAAAATCCAAAGGGGGGAGTATTGTGGAAGTGTGTGGATTTACCACCACTCCACCATTTGTATGAGTGTTATCACTCGTGGAGGAAGAAGCAACATTGGATTCTAACTAGATGACTGGTGGCCATTTTGTTGGCATCTTTTGATTAGTCCTTTTACACTATATATTGAGATCCCATTTCAGTTGAAATAGTAGTCAGAAAATCAATCCGAGAGCTCTACTTTGTAAGATCAGAAAGTTTGATATGAAGAGAATAAGTGATATATTTATTCCATCAATTCTTAGGATGAAAAACAATGTTATTGTTGCCTACTTGCCTTATTATCAGCTCAAAACGGTTGGATGAGTGTTTCTCTTACTTCTTGTATCAGCTCAAAAGACATTAGAAATTAAAATTGTTGACATGGTTGCATAATTTTTGCTACCTTGACTTAAAAAATCTGAACCCTCCATGATTTGGGTGGCTGATGAGGTCCTTGTTACAGTCAAGATATTGGCTTGTATTAATTACTATAACCTTATTCAGTGGAACCTTCAAAACTAAAAAAATGTCTTTGAAACTTAAAAGTTTCTTATCTGTTTATTTTTTGTGTTTTGATATTAGGTTTTGTTCAAAAACACAGCTTTTTTGTTTTACCAGAGAAACCACACACAATTTGTAAGCTGGAGTTTCTTTTTAAGATTTGATCCGTTATATTAAATTTTCATTATCCACCAATAATGGATGTGTGTGTGTGTGTGTGTGTGTGTGTTTATTCAATTTTTGTAAATTTGAATTACTGATTATAATCAGATACTCTCAGAAGAATAGTTTGTTAGATTTCAGTTTGAGTTGGTTATTTATTAATTTGTTTTTGCTGATTAAACGTGAAGACATTAAAACTCAAGAGTGGAGTAAGTGAGAAACATTTGCAAAAAATTTTCTTTTGATTCATTGGTATCTTGTCATTTCATTGAAAGGACTTTGCCTGTAATTCTTTTCAAAATTTTGTGATAAGCAAAATCCTTTGGATCACTGTTTATTATACAGCTTGATTTTAGAACTAGTTATTTTTATTTTTTTTTGCGATTTGCTCGGGAGCTTTTCTATTAAAATTTGTGTCCGTCAGAGTTCATATCCGGACAACTATGTCAATTGTATGATTTTGAAATTAATTTGTTGGTACTTCGTTTGAGGTTTACTTGTTATAAATTATAATACGTGGGTACTTGGTGTTATAGTTAGTCTTAAACAAGTAAGAGTAGAGAGTAATATATTTTAAGAAGATATCGGCTTTATATTGCTAATCTTTTTGGTTTGGATACATACCTGTTATACTTATTGGTTTGAAAAACTTGAATGTGGATGATTTCAAGCGTGATAGTTTTGTCATTAGAATAAGACTATAAGAGAAACTATATTATTAAGTAATAAAATCTTATTCGACCTGGTTTTGGTATGCTTATTATTTAATCATGTTCTAATTGCTTTTTCTGTAGAAAGCACTTTGGGCTCTACTTGTTTTGTTGTTTTTGTAATTTAAATATTCTAGATAACTGTTATTTGAGCTTCAAATTTCACTCTTCGAATTGCAGTACCCATAAAAAGGTTCCTTTCCCTGTCATGGCCCGTAAAGGTCTTTAAGACAATGAATTGAAATCAACACATTTTTGTTGAGTTTCCGAAAAACAAGATTTTTTTTTTTTTTTTTCTGTTTTAGTCATCGCCCTTGATAGTTAACACCTAACAATATCTTTAATACTCAATTTTTCTTTTCATTAACTTTAATACTTCAATTTTTCTTTTCACTTTAGTGCACATTGTTGAATTAGTTGTTTCTTCTTTTCTCCATCAGTTGACTCTTTAAGAGTTCATAGCTGCACATTAAGGCTATTTTTATTACACTTGTATCAATTTTATAAGCATTTAATTATGTGATATAAGTTTAATGAAATTGCCTGAATAATCTTTTAAGATATTGAAAGACAAGATATCGAGCAATGTGTTCTTTAATGAACGTAGGATCGCTTTTACTGGGCCTTTGTGAAACTTCTCTTCATAGTAGTTTAGATGTGTTTGCACAAAGAATTATGTGTTCTGCTATAAGTTGTGTTAATGGCTCCTGTAGTCAGCTGCAGTTATTTGTATACACCTTTTGTTTTGTAAAGGACATTGAACTCCCTACTGTTCACTTCCTTGTATTTTAAAGATGTTTTATGCAGTGATCTTTTTGTGGTTGCTTGTCAGTGACATGCAATATGCAGAATGCATATGTTCGATGTAATTTGTGTGAATTGTTGTAATGATTTTGATTTCATGTGCTGTATACTTGTGTATTGAGCAATCAAACTAAAGTTATTTGTACTTGCTGTGACCCATTTAAGTTGATCTTCACTTATATACATGAACTAAAATGGTGTTTAACAGTTTAACTAATTTAATCTTGATTCTATAGGATGTTTTAATCAAGAGTCATGCTGGCATATCCATATTTATTTTTCAAGAAGACAGTACGAACAGCTATAATTTGATATCAATCTTGCATCTTGTTAACAAAATAATAAAATTAACTTGGGTGAGAGAGTATTCTATTCTGATTATTGTTGTCTTCAGTGTCCAAATATGTTGTGATATGACGCTGATAATATATATATACTGTTGTTTTGATTTGGTAGGGTGCTGAATTTGGATAAAGGATAGACATGGAAGATGTCCTGACTGAGATTCCCCCACCCTCGAGGTTCTTTCAAGAAGATCTCAACAATTTTGCTCCTCCATCACCACCTCTTCCATCACCTTTCCTCTTGTTCTCTAATCCTAAGCCTGATGTACCTCTCCGCCCCTCTCTTCTCATTATTGCCGTATCCTCTCCTTCTCTCTTTATTTTCAACCATTTATCCTCTAAAACTCTAACTGGAAGTCTGATCCTCCCTGAGATCCCCTTCTCTGGAAACTCTATTGAACCCTCTCTTGGAGACAAATCCTGTAATATCTATACCATCAATGATGCCGATGATAAGATTCTTTTTGTCTCTGTTCAGTGCCCTGTTTCTGCAGAAAGATCTCATATTGTTGCAAAGTTGCTGATTGGTGAGCAAATTATTCCTGAAAGGGTCTTGATACTGGATTCAGTTAAGAAGCTGAATTTTCGGGGTAAGCTCTCCCCAGATGAGACATATGCTTTCAAGCTGGAGACCTCATCGGAAAGGAATGGAGAATTTACACTGCTGAAAGATGTAGACTATTTCCCATCTGGAAGCATGATTGATGGCTTGGCTGCTGCTTTGTTGTGTCGATGTCAATTGAAGAACACCAAGGGAACTCTCTGCGTTTCATGGCCTGAATACGGTGGTTCTGTTGTGACCCTGGTTAAGTCCCTACTGCGTAGAAGTGTGCTGCCTGGCCTGGATTTGAGCACAGACGTTGATAAGTATTCTAGATTTAGCCAGATTAAGAGTCAGCCATTCGATTCAGAATTGTATACCTGATTAGTTAGCTCTGATTTTCATCTGTTGTTTCCTCGGTTGTGTTTTCTGGTCCTTACAATGCTGTGATTTTGATTCTCAACTCTGAACTCTCCCATTCTTCAACTATGTTTGGTGGTGATTGAAATTTTTGCTATCATATTGAAATTAATATCCATTTGCCTTTCATTTTGGGTCAGATAAAGACATTTAGCAGGCTCTCAAGCTTTTGGGCCTATTACAATCCATTGGACTATGAATATATATACGTTCGAGTTCGAGCCCATTGCAGTCGATTGTAGTCAATGTGCCCTGCTATAGGTAAATAACAGAAATTTGGATATCTGATGATGGTGATGATGATACTTCTATAACACGTCTATCTTAATCTTGCACTTCACGATCACGACTCAAAGACATATTTTCCACACATTCTAGATTTTCTACGGCAGAAAGGCAAGATAAAAATGACAATACAAGAAATTTATGCACATGAATATATATCTTGTTTGCAAAGTAAAAGTGGCCTAAACTAAAAGTCGTGGAAAACTGCCTCCCTCCATGAATTTCATTTTGCCAAGCAAAATTGAAAGAGAATAATTATTATGATTTTTTTATATTTCATTTACGGTATCTGCGACTTGAATTTAGGACATTGTAATGCTGAATAAGCTAAATAAACATTCTTACCACCAAACCACATTGTGTGATCAAAAAGCAATAATTTCTGATTACATAAATGTTATCTAATCATGTTGGTTTAACCGATCATCCAACTTTATCAAGTGATTCAAGTCCATGCCATTAATATATACAAAGTTGAAGTCCATGCCATTAATCAGTTTTAGATTTGGTGACTTGCCCAAATATTTTAAGCAATTAAAAATGATCCGGAACACGTTTTCAGAGCATTTTCTTTAATTTTTGGGTTTAAGAGAACCCACCTACCGAGCAAACGTTAGTTGCATCCTCTGTTGACTCCAAGACATGTGCATGCAAAATACTCAAACGGCCATGTGAAATAGTCTTCTTTCCTTTCTACTTATATATCTATCTGTCCCACCTATCTCTCCCACTCTCCACTCACAAATTCTATCAAATTTTGAAGAAATCATCAAAAATAGCCAAGAATGGCTCCGCTGAGTACTACTCATCATGATCAGCCAAAGCTCTCAATTTTGTTGCATTTGGTGCTTTTGGTTTTCTCGGTTTCTAGTTACTGTTTGTGTGCAACTGAACCTTATTTGACGTTGGATTACTACAAATCAGCATGCCCAACTGTGCTGGAGATTGTCAGGAAAGAAATGGAATGCGCGGTGCTCTCTGATCCACGTAACGCTGCCTTTATAGTCCGGTTGCATTTCCATGACTGCTTTGTGCAGGTCTGCTCTCTATACCAATATTGCTCACTTTGTCTTAAAATTACATTTTGAATAACTTGTTAGTGTATGCATGTTTTGATGTACATACATGTGACAGGGATGTGACGGGTCAGTTTTACTGGACGATACAATCGACTTACAAGGAGAGAAAGAGGCATCCATCAACAAAAACGCTCTAGATGGTTTCAGAATTATAGATAGGATCAAGAACAAGCTTGAATCTGACTGTCCTGGAATTGTCTCTTGTGCTGACATTCTCACTATTGCTGCTAGAGATGCTGTCATCCTGGTATATTCTATTTTCTATCTCTTTAATTATTACAAGTTTCATCATTACAATGTCAAAATCCCTATTAATAAATTAAAGAACATTAATTAAAACATATTTGTTAAATAAATAAATAAAAATGTTGGCAGGTTGGTGGACCTTACTGGGATGTTCCTCTAGGAAGAAAGGATTCAACAACAGCAGGCAAGGAACTGGTAAGCACAAATATGCCAACAGCAGAGGAGGGTCTTCTCAGTATCATTTCCAAGTTTCAGTATCAAGACCTCTCTATCACTGATATGGTGGCACTTGCAGGTAACATCAAGTTTCAAAATCAAATCATCATATAAGTAAAAGGCAATGCATGCATGCTTCTCATGTTTTATATATGCAGGGGCTCACACCATAGGCATGGCACGCTGTGAGAACTTCCGGGGAAGGATTTACGGAGACTTGGAAGCAACTACTTTTTCTGATACATACCTCAGAAACTTGAGATCAACATGCCCTGCTGTTGGAGGTGACAATAATGTAACAGCTATGGATTATTTGACACCGTATTTTTTCGACAATTCTTTCTATCAAACACTCTTGAAAGGTGAGGGAGTGCTCAGTTCAGACCAAGAAATGTACTCCAGCTTGTTTGGGATTCAAACTAAAGAGCTTGTGACCAAGTATGCACATGATGCTATCGCTTTCTTCGAGCAGTTCTCGGATTCCATGGTGAAACTTGGAAATATCACAAACTCTGATAGCTTTGTCAATGGAGAAGTCAGGAGAAATTGCAGATTTGTTAACACATGAGATCATCATCAACATCATCAACAGCTGCTTCCAAAGATGGACATTGGTTATATTTATATATTTATTTGTTGTGTCAAGAAGTGAATTGAAATCGCAGGTTTAATTAATTTGTGTAGTACTGCACATTAAGCCATTGAAATTTGTAGTTTGTGTGGATTTGTTTTGATTGGTTTATATTAGAAACTGGTTGTACGTCGGCCGATACCAGTCTCCATGTTAATTGAGATTTGTAATTCTTATCTAGATATCAAGTGTAAAAGTTGAGCAAAATAGCATGAATTTTGGAGTTTTTTCGAGAGTCCCACATCGGTAAACTAAGTGAAGGAGCCAAGCGTGATGGGTTATAAAACCAAAATTTGAAATGATTACGAATCATACCTTTCTCGGCCTTTTGGCTAAGATCAAGTGTAGTATCTGTTCTTATCAGTTTAATATCTGATATGTGGATCAATGATCCACACGATATTAAATTTATTTTTTGAGGGGTAGGATCCAACACAATAGCTTGCTATTGGGGTCCTAAAGTGTCGCCCATGTGTTGCACTACTGCACGGGCCAGGCGCACCCCATCCAAACTATAGTCTAATATCTTTATTTAGTCCCCTACTATGACAAGTAGGGGTGGGTAAAAAACCATTAAACCGAACTGAACCGATGAACCGAATCAGTCCAATCGGTTTTTTTCTGGTTTTTCATTTGTAATTGGTTCGATTCGGTTTGTTTTTTAAAAAATCGGTATTTTCGGTTCGGTTTCCGGTTCTAGGGTTCGAACCGGTGTATATAATCAAAAATCCCTAAATTTTTTGTACTTTATCTAAAACTAATAATGTTAAATACAAAAAGAGTAATTCATAAATATTGTTGCACATAATTTCATTATCAATATTTTTTTAATACATATTTTTTTAATATATGTAACCTAAGCTATCATTGAATCATTGATCTACCATTTGATTTTGTAAACAAGCCTTCAAATTAGTTACTAATGCATGCCCTTTAATTCTTATTAGTTTCAACCCCAAAAACACATAGTATTGCATATTTAATCATATTTTCATCAATGGAATGGTTGTTCACCGTTAAAGTTACAAGCCAAAAACATTACAAACTAACTCAACTTGATAACTCAAACGATAACCGAAAAAACCGAACCGAACCGGTTCAATCTGTTTTTAATCGGTTCACACTTTTAAATTTTATCGGATCGGTTCACTTTTTCAAAATTCGAATATTATCGGTTTTTTATCGGTTCACTCGAAAAGTGAACCAATCTAATTGTTGACGGTAATTTCTGGATTGCCACGCATCCAACAATAATAATATGTTTATGAATGCAAAATAATAATAATGTACGCAAGACACAGATTTTTACGTGGAAAACCCTAGAAAGGGAAAAAACCACGGTGCCTATAAAGGCAGAGAAATATCACTATGAATTCTTTGAGAATACACACACAATGCTCACTTTCTTCTCTTGTAAGTATCAATTGTTCATTATGTCGATCCCCCTTATAATGAATACATGGCTGTATTTATATGGTTTTATCTAGGGTTGCCCTAGTTCTTGTCGTATAGGTGGTGGATTCATTAATTAGAATCCTGCTAAGATTTAGATAGAGTAGATTGATTATGACTTGTTTCCTATTTGGTGTTTATCCTTCTAGAAGCTTAGATTTCTTTCCTGATTAGACTTCTCTGGTACTAGAGAGGAAATAAGGATATTTCTTTATTGGAATATTATCCTAAGATTCCGTATCTGTGCAGATCTCTTCCTGATATGGCGTATCTTGGTAAGACTGTATTTCTCGTTTCTGGCTGAGCAGAATCTTGGCCGAGCAGACTTGGCCGAACAGAACCTTGGCCGAGCAGAATCTTGGCCGAGCAGACTTGGCTGAGCAGAACCTTGGCCGAGCATAACCTTGGCCGAACAGAACCTTGGCCGAGCAGAATCCTGGCCGAGCGGATTCCTTCTGCAGATGGCCCCTCGTATGGTGCTGTCATGTATTCATGTTGACCATTTTGATAACGTGTCTCACATTTGACTTTTGATGATGTGGAATCACTATATTTCCGCATTACCCACTATCCTTGTTGATGTGTCATGCTGACAAAAAACCCCTATAACAATACCCCATCAAATCTGTGAGATAAGTTCCTGGCGACTCGCCGAAGGGGATTTGAATAGTTCTCCTCTGATTTTTTGCTGCTCGTCTTCAGCCTAAGTCCAAGTTTACTGTTTACCTAACTGATGTTGAATAATTGTCAGACATTTGTTGAGCCTCTGCTCACTCTTTAACTCCTCTTTTCTTGTAATTTTTGCCTTGTATACTTCCGTAATGCCTTGGTGCGCACTCGTATTGCATTTGGTTCTAGTTGTGTTCGATAAACTTCCTTGTCTCGGAGCTTTGATTGTTGAGGTCTTTTCGCTCGTTTGGGCGAATGTGACACCCCTTTTTAGCTTTGTTCGGCTTTTCTTGGATCCTCTTTCAACCTATTGGTTCAGCTTCGCTTGGATCCATCTTTGAGCGGATCTTACTAACGCTTGGATCCTCTTTGCACTGCTGCTGCATACCTGATCTTTATGCTGTAATTCCTCTTAAATAGGCATGTATTATGTCTCATTTTAGTTCCATAATCAACCTCCAATAAGGCTAATTAAATGTGACTCCAAATAGGAAGTATAATCCTTCTAACTTTAGGAATTTTAATCCAATCTCGACTAGTCCTATCATGGAAAGTTTATGATCAACTAAAATCAAATTAAAGTGACTATTATGCCTTCTTTAATCTTCCAAAACATGACAAATTCGTCTAAGACCTTCATTCCCGAATAGGCAGCCTGTATTGCTTTATTTCCGTGATCCCGCGTAGAAATTTTGGGCTGACCTTTGGGTAGTAAAATGGTCATAACTTCTTAAATAAAACTCGAAATCACAAACCGTAAAATTCTATGGAAAGCTAACTTCTGTACCTTTCTAACCATATAAGGCTCGAAATCCAATTCCTTCTGAGATGATACAGTTTAATTTTTGAAGTAGACCCATCAGTAGATGCTGTCAGCGTAGAAATTCTGGGCTGACCTTTGGGTAGTGAAATGGTCATAACTTCTTCAATAAAACTCGAAATCACAAACCGTAAAATTCTATGGAAAGCTAACTTCCGTACCTTTCTAACCATATAAGGCTCGAAATCTAGTTCCTTCAAAGATGATACAGTTTAATTCTTGAAGTTGACCAATTAGCAGATGCTATTTTCACGGGTTTGATCAAGAAATCTTCCAAATTGCTTCCAATTATCTCCTAGGACTTGAATAGCTGAGAATGCATCTATCTGAAACATCTTTTCTTCTCGTCGTATCCTTTAAAGGCAAGTTTTGACGATCTTTTGAAGTTTTATCGCTCAAGGCAGTTTGAAGATGTCGAGGTTGAAGATCATAAAAGGAACTGATTAAGGTTTCCCTGAGTCATGTCTTTCCTCACAAGCTGAGAAAAATACGGTAGATGTCGTCGCTCTTGGCATGGTAAGATGTTGCTCGGTAGAGATCGTGCTTCAAAGCATCCACCCCCTGAGACCACTGCCATATATATACATGCTCATGGCGAGTTTGGGGGCTTTTGTTCTCTAGGGGTTCATGTTGCTTGGAATCTACCCCCTAGCATCGTTGTTATTCTTGAGTTGATGCCGATGTGCAGGGTAAGAGCCATGCTTTTGGCACATCGTCTGGGTAGCCATTCTTTTCTTCTTTGGACGGGTCATTCCAAGCGTTTGGCCTGGATCTTTCTTGTCCATTTGAACTTTTTCTCGGCTGATCTTCTTTCGTAGGTTTGATTATTCTTTTTGGCCGATCTTTCTTATAGACCGGTCTTCTTTTTGGCCAATCTTTCTTATAGATCGGTTATATTTTTTTTTTTATTTATACCTTCTTGCTAATACTTCTGCAAAAAGAAAGAACTTTATGTATATAAATATAATTTTGACTCTTAACTCACTTGCATTCGACTTTGACTGTTATTGGCTCTTTTGCAATTGCTCACTGACTTTTGTACTTCTTATAAATTGTTCCAGGTGTTCACTCAGCATATCTAATTTTCTACCCACTCTCGGGGTTTTTACTTGATTTTTAACGAGCCAAGCCAACCTCAAGGCGTTCAGCTTATGTGGCCCATATCTTGCGCTTGAACGCTTCCTGACTGTTTTTAAGTGCCCTTGCCCATTGGAGCTTTGTACCTGGACATTTTAAACTTAATAGATGCAATTTAAGCGAAAAAATCTTTACCCCCTTTTCTTTCTAAAAGGTCGGATCGCTGACAATGCTTTATTCGCACCTAGTCAGTTCTTGAGCTGATAGTGCTTTATTTGCACCCAGTCAGTTATTATTATTATTTTATTTTTATTTTATTTTTTGTTCAGCTACCATTGCTGAGTTTTTGGTTTAAGCGCAAGGCATATTTTGTTGTTCAGCAGTCATTGCTAAGTTTTTGGCTTAGGCGCAGGGCCTTTTTTGTTGTTCAGTTGCCATTGCTGAGTTTTTGGCTTAGGCGCATGGCCTTTTTCGTAGTTCAGCTGCCATTGCTGAGTTTTCGGCTTAGGCGCAGGGCCTTTTTTGTTGTTCAGCTGCCATTGCTGAGTTTTCGGCTTACTCAGTGTTTGTTAGGACGTATCCGACCATACACCAAGTCTTTAAGCATACTATTGGGACGTCTCCCTCTTTTGCTTATAATTCCGCGGTTTAAGAGTACTAGTTTATTCGACCCCCAGCGTTTCTTTCGACCGCTGTTTTTGAGTGCTTTATCTGCATTTCAGGGGGTCACGCTTGTCAACGGTGGCGAGCACCAATTGATTTGTTTGCGTTTTTCTAGCTCAGGCTGCTGTGACGTTTTCATCTTAAGAGCCTGCTATGGTTGTGGGTACCCATTCACCGATGTTTACATTATCATTGTTGAGAGTTGATTTGCGAACACATCTTTATTGATAATTTCTTATCCTTTATAATGTTATTTCGAGCACATATGTTTGTTGAGAAGGTTCTGCCTTTGCTTGAATTTCTACATGCGCCGAGATAAAACTCGTTCAATGAGACGAGACTTGATTCCTGTGCTAAGGTTCTCATCTTCTTCTTTTTTTTTTCTGTGCCAAACATGTGAGTAGCATTTGCACAAATAACAAATATATATATATATACTTTAATAATGTCGAACAAAGATAATTGGATCCATGCACGGTATTGGTGATGGTCATCGTTCGGGACACAATATCCATGGATTCATGCTAGGAGCAGAAAAATAAGCACCATGATATCCCATCAAGTTATTGAGATGCAAGATAATAACAAGTAAAATAATTAAACCAAAACGTACCTCCAAGCCCGATCGATTTTGACAATGTCATTAAGGGCCCATCCTGTAAGCCGTTTTTTGTTTTTGTTTTTCAAAAATAAAAATGAAAATGAAAACAGTGTTTTTGGTTTTGCTTTTGAATTCCGAATACGCGTCTGGTAGCATTTACTGGATTCCGTATTTTGAAAATAAAAACGGAAAAAACGCGTCCGGTAGGATAGTCGAAAACTTTCGAAAATTGAAATTTAATATTATAACAATTATATACAAATTGATTAAATAATTAACCAAATTTTTTTTTTAAATGTAATTATTAATTTAAACAAAACTTTCCAGTTGAAGAGGAAGAGGAAGAGGAAGAAGAAGAGGAGGAAGAAGAAGAAGACCAGCTGAAGAGGAAGACCAGATCGGCGACGGCGACGGCGAGAGGTAGCAGATCGGCGGCGAGTGGAGGAGGAAGAGAAAGAAAAAGAAGAAGAAGAAGAGGAAGAAGAAGAAGAAGAAGAAGACTGCGGCAGCGGAGGAAGAAGAAGAGGAAGAAGAAGAAGAAGAAGAAGAAGAAGACGGCAGCACCTACGGCGACCGTCGGCAGCACTTGTGGCGACCGGCGACCGGCGGTAGCAGCAGCGGCGATCGACGATCGACGATCGGCGGCAGCAGCAGTGGCGAGCGGTAGCAGAAGAAGAAGAAGAAGAGGAAGAAGAAGAGGAAGAAGAAGAAGAAGAAGAAGAGAAAGAAGAAGAAGATGGAGGAGGAGAGAGAAGATGGAGGAGGCTGATGCCTGATGGGTCTAGTTCATGAGAAAAAAAAAAGAATTTTTTTTTATTAAAATAAAATATATATTAATGATATGGGACCCATTTCAAATGAAAAACAAAAACAAAAACAAAAACAACTTTTTTTTGTTTTTCAAAATTTCCACTTTTAACACTGCTTTTGTTTTTCATTTTGTTTTTGTATTTCGAAAATAAAATGAATAAAATGAAAAACGGTTTACAGGATGCGAATTCGAAATCGTTTTTGGAAAATAAAAACGAAAACAGGCTGAAAACGTGCTGCAGGACGCCACCTAAGTGTTTTCGAAAACACTTTTATCAAGATCAATCTTGATTAAATTCCAAAAAATTGCTATTTGATTTATTATTTAATACGACATATGAATATCTTTTTGTGTAATGATCTGATAAAATTGTAATACTAAACAAATAATTAACTAACCTTGGTCACTTACCGAACCTGAAGTTTAGTTGTATAGCTTTCAGATACTTTTTCTTTAAGCAGCCTTTTTTTTTTTTTAGTTACCAGAGCGGAAAAGGGACTTTCATAAAAACCACTTTCACAACCGCGAATTTCCTTACGGTTACATCTTCTGCTCCCATAGCCCCCCAGTAGTTGTTGTAAGTAGGTTTAGGCTTGCTGGAACGCTTTCAACATCGTATCAACAGAGATGAAATTTGATTTCTGTGCGCTAAGGCGAGACTAGATTCCTGATCTAGCATTTTCAACTTGTTTTCTCGGCCACTTACCGAACCTGGAGTCTAGTCGTTTTACTATTGGATCCTTCACACAGGTGAATTGATGAAGAGCCGAGTGGTTTCAGTTGAGAATTGCCATTGGATGTTTTATACCAAGATGGGTTCGGCTTCTAACACGTCAAGGTAAACTTTATGCTGAACCGCAATGTTCCGGAAGTTGTCAAATATTCCTCGGGATGAATTGTATTGAGACCCACATATCCTGGGAAAGATCTATACGTCTATTTTACAGCAAAATTCACGGTCCGTGATTCCATGCTCTCTGGAGAGAGTTATCTTTGTTTTAGAGTCTGGTGGTCAAGTTGGAAAATCCTCCGCGAATCACTTCCTTCAATGTTTCGGGGACAATAAAATATTCCACAGGTTGAACCAGATTGCGAACCTTATATTTTTAGAAAGGTCCGGATGTCTAGTTTCTGATGGTTTTTACGGCTCATGATTTTGACTTCTGCAAAGGGAGATATTCCCATTTTAGTGCTTGATGGTCGAATTAGAAAATCTTCCGCGAATTATTTACTTCAGTGTTGCGGGGGCCACCAAAAATTGCACGAACCGAACTGGGTTTCGAACCATATATGCTTGGAAATTTTTGGAGGTCTAGTTTCCATTGGTTTTTACGGCTCGCGATTTCGACTTCTGTAGAGGGAGATATGCCCGTTTAAGTGTTCGATGGTCAGATCAGACATCTATACGCGATCTAATTTCTTCAATATTGCGGGAGATACCAAATATTGCTCGGATTGAACTAGGATACGAACCATATATGTTTGGAAAGCCTCGCATGTCTAGTTTCCAGTGGTTTTTACAGTTTGCAAATCCGAGTTTCATAGAGGAAGATATGCTCACTTTAGTGCGCATTGGTCAGCAATTCTGCGATTCTGGACAGCTCTCTTCTCTTTTCTTTTGTAAGCTGTCGGAATGGGAAAGCAATTCCTCAGACAGATTTTTGATACTTTGAAGCTCTGAGTATTGCTTTAGCAATATTCTTCCTCCGGATTTGGTCACGGCTGCGGCTCCTACTACGGGTTATGTTGATGATCCACCCCCTAGCACTTCCAATAGTCGTTCGCTAGGGTGTTTCAGATGTTGCATCTGTTGGTGTCATAATTGCTGGGGTGAATGTCTCCCTAGAGAGTTGTGGGGAGTTGGTTGTCACCTTCGTTTAGATCCATGTCGGAATTCTTTTTGTAGTTTGTTCACGAGGGATCCTCAAAGTTGAGTTCACCCCCTTCCTCCCCCTTCCTCTAGCGCCAATTGTTGACGGTGATTTCTGGATGGGTTCAAAAATTAAATAGCACTTTTTGGGGGAGGGTTTGTGCAAATAGCACCACATTAATAAGTCATATTTTAATAGCACCAAAATAGGTGATGAGAATACCCCCACTTACTCTTTTCCTTTTTATTTTTTTTCTCGAAAATTCGAGACTTATTTATGATTTTTTCGAGACTTATTCATGCGTTTTCGAGACTTATTTATGCGTTTTTCGAGACTTATTCCTGCGTTTCGAGACTTATTCTATCGACCTCCATTAATGGCGACAGTGACGATCCAACGACGGTGCTAATTGACTCCGGAGATAGTTGGATCTGGAAGATTGAACGATGCCGAGTTCGTTGGCGCTATCGGTTTCATCAGATTCATGACGGATCGACATAAATCGGACGATGAAGATTCACGATGGTTTGGGTTTTGCTTCGTTTCTCTCTCTACACAACTCAAAAATGAAAACGAACACTTTGGTTACAATGATTGGCACTCGACAAACGTTTTCCCGGTGGTTTTACCGGTCAACTCGTCGGTTGGCGATGGCACCTCCATTGAAGCTCCATCAATGGAGGTTTGGGAAAAAGGAAGAAGAAGGTGAAGGACACCCAAGAGAAAAGAAAAGAAGCTGGGGGGTATTTTTGTCCAAATTCCATTTTTTGTGCTAATAAAACATGAGTTAGTAATGTGGTGATAGTTGCACAACTTCAAATTTCAAAAGTACTATTTTGCCCCATTTCCTCTTTCTGGATTGCCACGCGTCCAACAATAATAATATGTTTATGAATGCAAAATAATAATAATGTACGCAAGACACAGATTTTTACGTGGAAAACCCTAGAAAGGGAAAAAAACCACGGTGCCTATGAAGGCAGAGAAATATCACTATGAATTCTTTGAGAATACACACACAATGCTCACTTTCTTCTCTTGTAAGTATCAATTGTTCATTATGTCGATCCCCCTTATAATGAATACATGGCTGTATTTATATGGTTTTATCTAGGGTTGCCCTAGTTCTTGTCGTATAGGTGGTGGATTCATTAATTAGAATCCTGCTAAGATTTAGATAGAGTAGATTGATTATGACTTGTTTCCTATTTGGTGTTTATCCTTCTAGAAGCTTAGATTTCTTTCCTGATTAGACTTCTCTGGTACTAGAGAGGAAATAAGGATATTTCTTTATTGGAATATTATCCTAAGATTCCGTATCTGTGCAGATCTCTTCCTGATATGGCGTATCTTGGTAAGACTGTATTTCTCGTTTCTGGCTGAGCAGAATCTTGGCCGAGCAGACTTGGTTGAGCAGAATCTTGACCGAACAGAACCTTGGCCGAGCAGAATCTTGGCCGAGCAGAATCTTGGCCAAGCAGACTTGGCCGAACGGAACCTTGGCCGAACGGAACCTTGGCCGAGCAGAATCTTGGCCGAGCAGACTTGGCCAAGTAGAATCTTGGCCGAGCAGAATCCTGGCCGAGTGGATTCCATCTGCAGATGGCCCCTTGTATGGTGCTGTCATGTATTCATGTTGACCATTTTGATAACGTGTCTCACATTTGACTTTTGATGATGTGGAATCACTATATTTCCGTATTACCCGCTATCCTTGCTGATGTGTCATGCTGACAAAAAACCCATATAACACCATTAAACGCCCACCCCTAGTGGCAAGTAATCCTGCAAGTAAAGTCTAATCATTGGTCACTGCTAATTGCGACATTGGTCACACATGAGATGATGTGTAACGATGACGTTGTTAAAACAAAGTTATATAAGTTCTTCAGAGACTTCCACTTGTACAATTATTTTCTTTTTCTTTTTCTTTTTTCTTGGCGTGGGGTTACATTTGAGTTGTAATTTTATATGTATAATTATATAACAAATATACTTATGAATGTTCACATTTTTTATTGATTATGTTCCGTAGTACAAAGAATATTTCTACCCAGCGGGTAGTGGTATCAGAGCCGGCACCATGCTGAGCAGTTTGTTCGTCGCGAACAGGGTGATCTGGGGAAGGCTCCTACCTGAGAGAGCGAGATCCACGAAATCACCCAGCTAGGAAAGATGGGCGGCCATGGAGGACGGTTACAGAAGCGTGGTAGAATGTTAGGATCTCACATTGACTAAATATAGGATTAGTCAATAGTATATAACTCATTGGACACCCTCTCCTTACAAGCCGGTTTTTAATTATGAGTTTTACCTAGTGGACTCGTATCAATTGCATAATTTTAGTTGTAGATTATACTAAATATTTTGAATTATTGCAAAATCAGTAAAAAGTGTCATGTCTTTCAAGGTAAAGAAAGTAGTATTTGATATGATAACAAAAAATCAAATCCTTGCGGGATTGGTAAAAATAAAATAAAATGAGATTCATATCCTTGTGGGATTGGTAAAATAAAATAATAGCTAATTGGCACAAAGGCCCCTTGAACTCTGCAAAAATTTACACTATGCCCCCTATACCTTTTTTTCGGCACTAAACCCCCTAAACTCTCGTAAATTTGTAAAAACTGATGGATTGGTAACAGAAGCCACATTCCGTCTATTTTCAAGTCACGTGCGCCTCACATGCACCAATTTTGAAGAGTTTAGGGGGCATCAGTGCCAATTAGCTTAAAAATTATTATATTAACAAGAACTAATTACACCAACTTCCCCTGAGGTTTTCCCTAATGCTTTTTTAAAAAAAGAAAAATAAATATTTTTTAATTTTTTTCAATAAATAGATTTTTTTTTAAAGAAAGATTGATCTCCACTGTCCATCACCATGATGGGCGTTGGAGATCAAATTAATTTAAAAAAAAAATTAAAACTTTTGTTTTAAAATTTTAAAAAAAAAACACAATTAAAAAAAAAAAGATGGATCTCCACCATCCATCTTTGAGATTGACGATGGAGATATCTCTTTTATATTTTTTATTTAAATTTAATAATACTAATACTAATACTAATAATAAAATCTTTACTTCAATATATATATATATATATTACCTCACAAAAAAAAAAAGATTTATTAAAAAAAGAAATTAATGAATATAAAAAATATAAAAAATTACAATTTCATCAATATTCATCCCATTCCAAAATAAAAAACACACCAAATCATTCATAATCAAACCCTTCCAAATCATTCATAATCATTCAATATCCAAACCCTAACCTAATCCACCATTCAATTTTTCTTCCTACAAAATATCAAAACCAACAACATTCAATGATTTCAAACACAAAACCCTAACCACCACCGTCGACACCACCCCTAGGACCCAGCCGAGGCGATCGAAGCCAACCAAACCATCTCTTCCCACCGTCAATCTCCTCTTCTCTTTCTCTCTTGGCAGCAGCGGTTGGTGATGACGAGGAAGATCGATTTGGTGGTGGGTCGATCTCATCCACTGCCAATCTCCTCTTCTTTTTCTCTCTTGGCGGCGGCAACGGTTGGTGACAACGGGGAAGATCGATCGATGGTTTATGGGTTGGGTTTGGATCGATCGATGTTGATAGTTCTGGGTTGAAGAGATCAAATTGAATCTCTGTTACTCTGTTTTGCATTAACATTGAAGAGATCAAAAGCTTTTGAATTTGGGATTTGTTTCTTGGATTGATGATAAACTTTTTATTTGTTTCTTGGCTTGATGATGGATTCGGTGAAATGGGTCTGGATGTGTTGATGATGGTGATAAAGGTCTGGTTACAGTTTAGTGGTGTGTTGATAGTTATTTTCTAGGTTTGGCGTTTTTTTAATTTTTAATTTTTAGGTTGAAGAGATTTGGGAATGATTTTCTGGGTTTGGAATGATTTTCCAGATTTGAGAATATATAAATTTAAGTAAATATTATTATTATTATTATTATTATTATTATTATTATTAAATTTAAGTAAAAAATAAAAAAGAGATATCTCCACCTTCCATCTCAACGATGGATGGTGGAGATCAATCTTTCTTTCTTTTAAAAAAAAAAAATCTATTTATTGAAAAAAATTAAAAATTTTAATTATATTCTTTTAAAAAAATATTTATTTTTCTTTTTAAAAAAAGTATTAGGGAAAACCTCAGTGGAGGTTGGTATAATTAGTTCTTGCTAATATAATAATTTTTAGACTAACTGGCACTGATGCCCCCTAAACTCTTCAAAAATTGGTGCACGTGAGGCGCACGTGACTTGAAAATAGATAGAATGTGGCTTCCGTTATCAATTCGTCAGTTTTTGTAAATTTACAAGAGTTTAGGGAGTTTAGTGCCCAAAAAAAAAAAGTATAGCGGGTATAGTGTAAATTTTTGAAGAGTTTAGGGGGGCATATGTGCCAATTAGCCTAAAATAAAATGTTATTGCAATGGTATTACATTTCCCCATCCTAATGGTAGTAATATTTAGCTATTATATATACTCTCATATATTGCTCAATATTTCTGTCATCAAAATTATTACCATTCACAAAGATAGAGAGATCATGAGAACAGAACAACTTCTTCCTCGTATTCTCAAGCTACTACAACAACAATGTCTTCCCTCTCGAATGCACAGGCTTTAAGAAGATCAGCAGCCTTATTTTTGAATGCATCGACGGTGTCTGCCACCTCAAAATCTCGAATACACAAACTTCAAGAAGAGAAGATTGCCAAGGCGGCACCACAAGCTGAACTATTGTTGAATCATTGTAAGGATTCCCATTGTTGATTGGCTTATTTCGTAGACAAACCACATATTGGGGATTTGAATTGTAAGGGTAGTTAGGTGATTGAAGATCATGCTCAAAGGACATTTTCAAGACCTCAAGGGAAGAAGCACTCCAAAGGTATAATTCTTAGTGTTTCTTGTAAATGAAGAGAAATAGATGCACACACACACAACACTTGCATAATTCTTCTTATTGTATGATTGTGTGTCCTTATTATGTGTGTATTAATGTTCATTTAATTTCTCTTCTTGCATTCTCTGTTGATTGCATTATGTATAGAAGGTGATGCATTGTGGTTGTTATGGCCGCTGTTCACCCGCCCTACAGGCGCTCTACGAACAGCGGTCAAAAGGGGTTTTGAGCAATTTGCTCTTGGCCGCTCTACAGCCGCCCTACGTAGAGCGGTGCCACTGGTCGATTTAATTGACCGCTCTACACCCGCTGTTCAACCGCTCTACGTAGAGCGGGTGAACAGCGGTTCATAACCCGAGAGCAACCGCTCCTAGGTCGCCTGGAACTCGCCCTACGTAGGGCGATCATGAAGAACTTTGTTCTTCATTTCCCAGGTGGACCGCTGTTCAACCGCCCTACGTAGAGCGGGTGAACAGCGGTCAAGGCATATCTTTTGCAAACTTTTCAAAACGACGTCATTTCATCTAGGGGTCCTATTTAAGTATCATCTTCTTCCTTGCTTTTTTTGGTGAGCTCAAAATCAGACCTTAGAGTGAGAAACTCAAACCCTAGAGAGAGAAAGCTTCAATCTTGCTTCTTTGACTCTCCAAACTCAAAACCCATGTGCATCTAACATGTTTCATGCATCAATCTTCCATGGGTCTTCTTCATTTATGACTTGGTAAGTAGAACAAACACCACATCTTCATTTATTGTTCTATCTTAGTCAAGACATGTCTTTTATTGCTTAGTTTAGCAAATCTTCACTTTTATTGCATATTTAGTGAAGTTATGACATGATTGGGTTTTGTTTGTGATAGCTTACATGATTAGGATGATTTTCCCTAAATAGCTAACCCTAGAACATTCTTGTACAATTGGTTGATGATTAGGTTGATAGATTAATGTTTATTTATCTAGTCAAGCTTAATTGAATGTTCTTGTGGATTTAATTGACAATTATGTTGTTAGAAATTCTCTACAACTAATTGAGTTCACATGTTTGGACATGTTGACATTGTTTGATAGCTAGGATTGTTTTGTGATTGATAACATCTAGCTAAGCTTTATGATATGTCATTTAGCTTTTGATATCTAGGATTGATTTCATTGATATATCATCATTCTAGGTAAGCATATAGAGTTGCCTTGCTCTTGTTGCATTTTGAGTATTTCATATATTCACTTAGGTTGTTTTCTCTTCATTGAGAACTAAGTCTTGTGTTGCTTCCGGGATTAGGTTGCATAAATCACAAGCATTGGGACTAGGTTCACTTATACCGGGATTAGGTAGGTGTGTGATTACTTCCGGGATTAGGTTGTAATCGTTGTACACATTTAGTGGATTCGAGGTTCAAGTGTGGCTCACTTACATAGCCCGTGGTTTTTTCCCGTGAGGGTTTCCACGTAAATATCAAGTGTCTTTTAATTTCCGCACCATATTACACTTGCTATTGTATTTTGACTAGTGGAGGGTATTTTCGTAATCTTGACCATTAACGAAAATTTGGTAAAATCGGATAAAATCTATTCACCCCCCCTCTAGATTAATATTGAACACACCATAATTTGTTTCAATCATCAACAATTTGAGTCATTACATGCTCGAATATAACATTTGACTCGATTGTTGAACATTCAATTATAGATTTCATAGACTCAAGATGCTTCTATATAAGAACTACTAATGATGCGCCATATATCCAAATCCAATGAGGACCTCTCTTATCAATTTTAAAGTTTAAGAAGAATTAAGACAACTCTAATTGTTTCTATTGAAGATTGATGTATTCTAACTTTTTTTTTTTTACGTACTTAAGAGTATTTTTCTTCACAGCATAATAGTAAACATTTGCAATCCAGCCATTTATCTTTTCTAATTTGACTATGTAAACTATTTTATATTTTACAATCATTACATATTTGAATTTTTACATTTTTTATTTATGTTATCAAATATCGTTGTTAATACAACACTAACTAACACTAACTAACCCTAACTTAACATACTATCAAGAAGAGCATCCACATGTATTTCAGAATCCCCAATAATCAGGGGCGGACCCACATGTGGATCAGGTGGGGCACGTGCCCCACCTCAAATTTTAAAAAAAAAAAAAAAAAAAAAAAAAAAATTGACTTTGTCTATATAGAGCATCTTGTTTGTAATTTTTTTTTTTTTTATGTATTTTTTTATTTCACCATCTTTTCCAATTCATTTCTCAAATTCTTGTCTTTTTTAGTAACAAAACAATTTATTTCTCTTTTTCGTCATTGTCAACTTCTTAATTACCCTCAATTTGTGGTTACTTAATTCAATATTTTATTTTACATTAAATTATCTATTATTATTTTTGAACTGTTATTATTTCTAATAGTTTTAATTTGACATACCTAACAGATCTGATCAATAAACCTTAAAATCTCAAAATTTAACTTATTATATTAAAATAGTCTATCTATTATTATAATTCATTTATTTAATTTTTAATATTTTTCTTTATTTTATAGTTTTAATTTATTTAGAATCAATAATTTACCAATAATTAGAAGAATAAAAAATTA
The DNA here is from genome assembly GCA_954870605.1 of Acer campestre. Classification (NCBI taxonomy): domain Eukaryota; kingdom Viridiplantae; phylum Streptophyta; class Magnoliopsida; order Sapindales; family Sapindaceae; genus Acer; species Acer campestre. The sequence continues at coordinate 23,812,571 of OX940806.1, read as the reverse complement.
TAAAACATGTATATTAATATTTATTAATCAATTAATTTTGTATAAATTTAAAATGAATTTATTATAAAAAAAACAAAAACAAAATTTATTATTATAGAATTATATTGTAATTTATTTTTTAAGAATAAATATTGTAATTTTCCATTGTTTATGTTGTTTATCTTGTTATTGTTTATTTTTTTTAATATTTTGTTTCTTGTTTTTATTGTTTCTTTTTGAATGTAAGATTATTTAGTTCATATTGAGTAAGTGTTTTATTTGTTTTATTTTATCTACACTTGATTATATCATCAATTGTTTATATATATATATATATATATATATATAACTCATTTTACTATAATCTAAATTTTTCAATATCTTTTTATATAACTGTTATTTTGTTCAAGTGTCTCATTTGGATAAAATTTATAAGTCTGCCACTAAGCTTAGGATCTCCGAGAAAATTTTATTAGAGCTATTAATTATACTCGTTTTTTTTATAGGCACGAAAAGCACGTGACTATGGACAGCTAACAGGCATTACCCCGATGTCTAAATTGTTTACTTATTATCAATTAGAATTTCAAGTAACTAAAATTTACTAATCAACAAACCACTAACTTTTATTTTTTTATTTCATTTCTTATAATTTTTTTTGGTAAAAATGATTGCGCACGAAAGCTCAAGTCAAACAATAAAATGGTCTAAAATATTTTCTTCAATTCCAAATAACTAAAATTTTACTCAACTATGCAAAATGACCAGAAGCCATAAAAATTTTGGTTTTCAAAAAATTGCACTTTGCTTGTCTTGTATGTTTAGTTGAGTAAGTTGAGTTTAAATATATGTAAGTTGTGGATACACCTTGAAATCCTTTGACTAGTACATTTAAGATGAACTATGGTTAGTATCCATTTTTGATTCGGCAACTACATAGAACTCAATGAGTACCTTCATGAAAAGGGTTACACACCTTGGTTGTGCTGCCGCCCAATGTAGAAAAGGGTTACACCATTGTGATGAGTGTAAGCTGTCATAAAGAGTATTTTTTTATATTAGAAAAATCAGAGAAATGTTGAAAAAGAATCAATAAAAAAAAAATCTTTGATTCAAGCCTAAAATAAAGAAAAAGGCTCAAAGGAGTATAATTGAAAATCAAGATTGCTCGAGTTGTCAAATAGAAATGGGATAACAAGCCACATGCACACACACACACACACATTCATATGTTGAAATCTAGTCTCTTAAAAGCAAAAATACCAGATGATAATTGGTTTGACCTTTTATGGAAAAGCTTAAGATGAATAGATGTTGATATGGTTTGCATGTTGATTATCAAATTACTTCTTTTCATATGCTTGAAGCAAAATTCACACACACACACTTTTGTTTATAAGTATTTTGATATTCTCGCGATTTTAGAAGAATTATGGGAGAGATTGGAAATCTTGATGTATCTCTCATAGTTTGTAAAGCTTATTTGGTTGGATTTCTTTAAATTGCTTGAATGTGTTATTGTATAGATATCATTGTGAACAATATTTTATCTTGATCTTAGATAGAGCACTTATCAATGGGGAGTATAGTATACTAGATTTTGTTCTCTTTTATGATACGTTCATATGTTTCAAGTTGATATTTGTTGGCATATTCTTTGGTTGATATGAAGAATCTTGTAGATGCTATTTCATTTTTCTTGATTTGCATGATGATTTTTTGTATTATATTATGCTTTTGTATTTTTGATTACTCTTAGCTTAAGCCTACCTACACGTACGGGTCTTGCCATTGTTGATGCACAAACAAAAGATGTATCCAATGCTTGAACGTTGCAATGTAGGAAAGTAAAAAATGTAATAACCTTCTAGATAAGTTGTTGAAATTAGAAGCCAATATTATAGTTACATTTAAGGGTGGGAACAAACTGCTGAACCAAACCGGACCGATTCGAAACGAACTAAAAAAGGGGTGTTCGGTTCGATTCGCATATCTTATTCGATTTAAACTAGTTTTGGATATCCTAAACCGAATAGTTTTTGGTTCAGTTCGGTTTTGAATATCCAAAACCGGTTTGAATCGGTGAATTATATATATATAAGTTTTAAATAAATAAAAAAAGCCCTAACCTGATAACTTGATAATCTCAAGTCTCAAGTCTCAACCGCTCTATCAAGTCTCACATGATAACCTCTATTCTCTCTTTCATCTTTCATCTTTCAACATCTCTTGTTTCTCGATCTATTTCATCTCCTCCCTCCGGCGACTTAATCTCCATCGAAAAGTCTCTCTCCAACCAAGGTTTATCTTCTTATCTCTCTAGCTCAATAGCTCTTATCGAATACGAGGAATACGAGCCATAGAAATCAACCAAGCTAACTTTCTCTCTATTTTCTCAACTGCTCCTCTCTTTCGTTTCTAGTTCCGACATATCGTCTCTCTGGTTAAGGTTTGTATTTTTATGGGATTAAATCAATTATTTCTTAATTTTGCTCTCTAGTTTCCTTGTTTTGTTCTCTTTTTTGTTGTTGTATTAATTAGGTTTTATTGTCATCTATTTGTCTAATCTTAACATCAAAAAATAATAATAATAACTTTTTTTAATGTATGTATATGTTTTGCACTTCTATTATTGCTTTTGCTTGTGAGTCATGAATCAAATTTTGGTTGTTCTTTTGTTTGGTAAAGTTTTAGACTTTTCGATTCTTTTATAGTCTTGTGTGTTCTCGAATACTTTCTTTATTCTTTGTTTCTGATTGTGTTTATATAGATCAGTTATATGCTTGTTCCATTAATTATTTTTCTATGCATTTGTGCCCATTTCACTATCGGAATGATTTCCATCTCCAACTAGAAGCTTGGACCACCACTTTTTATCATGAGTTTAATATTGAGCATTAAAATTTTGACAAAAGAAATATAAAAACATTTAATAGTGTTTAAGAAAACCATCAACGTGTAGTATATATCTCTTGACATACAAGAAAAAAAAAAAAAAAACTAAATCTTTCGAAACATTAAAGTGTATATCCTTCAATAATCATCATACTTTTCCATGTTAAAAAACAGAACACCTAGAATCTTGCATATTAATGTTTTTAAATTTTAACATTATATATGTTATTCATAGTTGTAGTAGCGTATTTGTAGTTATAACTTAAGATTATAACATTATATATATATATATATAATGTTATTGTTTATTTGTAGTTACATATTAATTTGTAGTTAATATTAATTTGTAGTTATAATTTAGCATTATAACATATTTTATATATACAATTTTTCTATTGTCAGTTCGTCCTGATATAAAATATATCAGGATGAAGAATGTGGACCATTAGATTTACATACTTTGACTCAAAGTGTATGCACTTATCAAAACTTTTCCATAATCTATGGTCCACATTCTTCGTCCTGATATATTTTATATCAGGACGAACTGATAGTAGAAAGACTGTTTATATATATATAATATTATATGATGTTATTGCAATAACACTACAAAACTCCCAAATTTTAGCTAGTGGACTCACAATTATGAGGATGTTTATAGCATAAGTGTCACCTTATCAATTTTTAAATTATCAACCACAGCTGGTTATATGCACATGGCAAAAAGAGATGAGGTGGCACTTGTGCTTTAAGTATGCTCATATTTATATGTCCACCAGAGAAAAACTTATAACTCCACACCTAGAATATTACATATTAATGCTTTTAAATTTTAACATTTTATATACGGGACATGATCCATGGCCCATTTTTTTACACAACTTCTTGACCATTGGGTCTTGCTTCTTACTTCTTTTAATGGATAGAATCTAATCTCTTTTATCTTTCATTATTTAATGCAAACATCGTCTCTAATTAACATATTTAATACTTTATCTCTCCAAAATAATATTATTTTATTAAATTATCTCACATTCTTTAATTTTCTGTCTTTTATTTATTTTTCTTTTCTTTTCTTTTCTTTTTTATTTTACACATTTTTTTTTAATTTACTTGAATCTAGTCATCCAAAACATCATTAGTATGACTTTCACTCTTACTCTTTTCGGTCTTTAAAATCATTTTATTCTATTTTTTTTATTCTTTTTTTAATATTTTTATTTCTCAATTTACTTCATCCAAAACCAAAAATTTTGTACATGTAATCACATTTCCTGTTCACTCTGCTCTTTTATTTTCTTTCTTTTTAATTTTTTTTTTTATTCTTTGCCTCTTTTATCATTTATTATTTCATTAGCTTATGTGGTGTAATTTTGTAAAATTGTACAACAAAATTATTTTTACTTGTATTGGTCTTGTTAATATATTTGTAAAGTTGAACAACAACATTGTACAAGATTTTATTTATACTGATATTTGTAAAATAAAAACTAGGTGCAATAAGTAATTCAATGAAAAACTAACAATGAATACATGATTTGATCTATAAAATTAATAAAACATCAATAAAACAAAAGAGAAAGTGGAAAGGAGTAAGTGATTACATGTATAAAATATCTTGTTTTAGATGAAGTAAATTGAGAAATAAGAATAGTTAAAAACAAGAGAAAGAAGAAAAAATAATAAAAGGATTTTAAAGACTAAAAAGTGAGAAAGGAAAAATGAAAAGAAAAAAAATAAAAGACAATTAAATAAGGTGAGAGAATTTAATAAAATAATAATATTTTGGAGAGACTAAAGTATTAAATAGGTAAGAGACAATGGCGTTGTTTGGCATAGCTTTTGACAGGCTCAAAAGCTCTTTTGAGGGCCAAAAGCCACTTTTAGAGATGTTTGGGTGAAATATGAAAATAGCTTCTTGAGCTTAGAAGCTCTTCTATTGGAAGCACCACATGAGGTGCTTCTCCAGGAAGAGCTTCCATTGAAGACGCACTACAGTCAATTTCTTTAATGAATTTTTTTCATTTCCAATTTTATCCTTCCATCGATCAAAATCAAAATAAAAAATCTACTCGTATCCCCTCTTTCTCAACTTCTCTGTGACCATGTTCTAGCACATCTCCACCAGAATTTTTTTACAAACATTCAAACAAACACAAAAATCAATAAAACCCAGAAGAATATTTGACAAAACTACATGATAAAACAAGAAATTGATGAAGTAAATAAGTAGAGAGAGGATTCGTTGGCGATGGGTTCACTAAGATTTGAGAGGGAGATGCGTCAAAATTAGAGAATTTGAGAATGATTAGAAAGACAGTGACAAAGATCTGAAGAGGAAAAAATGAAAGAAAATTAAAAGAAAAAAGTGGTTGAACTTGAGAGCCTGTTCAATCTTCAACTGGATCTCTGATGTGGTTGCTGTGGGTGGGTGGGTTTTGGTTTCTGATTGTGCTCCGATGGTTTGATGGCCGCCGTTAGCACTTAGTAAAGCAAAGCAAATATTTAGGTTTAGCAAAAAAAAATTCTCACCTCCTCGAGAAGAATCGAAGATGAGGAGAGAGATTTAGGTTTAAACATTTATTATGTTGTTTTATTGTTTTTATTAGTTGACTTGTCAATTTTTTTTTTTTATTAATTATATTCATCATTTTTATTTTTATTTTTTAAGATACATTTATCATTTCAGTTTTATAAGGTTATCATTTATTGAGTTTTTTTTTTTTTTTTTAATTTAGCGTTATTCTAATGGGGGTATTATGGGTATATTTAATGTGAAACAATTTAAAATGTTTCATCCAAACAGTCTAAAAAGCTCTTTTGGAAATAAAAGCTCTTCTGAAATCCATTATCCAAACAATAATGGAAAAGCTTGTGCTTTTACTTCTCTTCTTCTACTGATAAAAACCAAAAGTAAAAGTTATCTCAAACGAGCCCGATGTTTGCATTGAATAAAGAAAGATAAAACAAATTAAATCCTATCCATTAAAAGAAACAATATCCAATGGCTAAGAAGTTGTGTCAAAAATTGTGTAAAAAAAATGGGACCATGGATCCTACCCTTTTATATATAGTCTTTCTATTGTCAGTTCAAACTGATATAAAATATATCAGTTCCTTGTATGTGGACCATTGGATTTAAATGTTTTTCAGCTTTGATTTGGCTGCATTCACTTGTCAAAGCATTTGTCGAATCGAATTGGCGCTATGTCTAGATTAGACTGGATTGGATTGGATTAAATATAATATTGTTTATTGTTTGGTGTAACGTAAGATTTGACTAAAATAATCCAATCTTATGTTTGGAATGATTTAGGATTGGATTAAAAATAATATGATTAATAATTTATATTTTCATTATTATTTTTTACTTTCTTCAATAAATTATTTTTATATAATTTTATTCTTCAACTAAATTTTAACAAATATTATTTTAATAACATTTTAATTTTCTATCTAATTATTACAGTCTAACAATTTTCAACTAATTGAAATTATATGGAAAATATTATATTATGAAGAAAATGAATTACAATTATATTCAAGTAGTATTTTTTTTTTTTAACTCAGAAAACAATGATGTATGATTTTCTTTTAATGAAATCAAATGCTAACATTTTTTAAGTAAAGTATTTAAACGATACTAATTTCAAAAGTGTATGAAAATAGTGCATTTGTAAAACTATATTAGTTTCACATGTATGAAATTAGTGTATTTGTAAAATCATACTAGTTTCATGTGTAAACTAATGCATTTGTAAAACAGTGCTAGTTTCACGTGTATAATTAAAGCTAGTACATTTGTAAACAATACTAGATTCCAAAATAATAATATGTTAAGTGCTATTATTTAAGTTTTTTTGTTAATTTTTTTTTTCTTTTTGCTATCATTATTTTAATATGTCTATGTTATTGTATTTTTCATTTGGAAGTTTTAATGTGACTATGTTTTGTCTTTATTTTATTGCTAACTTATAATTATTAATATGCCAATAATATAAAGAATGGTAAGAATAAGTAAATTTAATTATTAATATGAAACTAATGCATTTGTAAAACAATATTAATTTCACGTATATGAAATTAATGTATTTTGTAAAACCCTGAATTTATGTAATACTTAAAAATAAAAATAAAAAGTAAATTTTGATATATGAAAAATTATTAAATAAAAATATTATTAATAAATATTCAATATTAGTCTCATTTTAAAAATCTAGATAAGACCTTTATAATGATATAATTTTTATGATAAAAAAATTTATAAATTACAATTTATTATATATAAATGGGGCTTGGGTGGGATTGGTGATGTAAAAGAGAGACGAATTAAATAAGTGGACTCCATATGTAAAAATAGTCCTAAGATAACTAAAGACAAGGGGAGGGGTGGGTTTATTTTGTCCCATGATCATGGGACTGATTTCCTTTTGGGATTGTTAATCCCATGTTGTAAAACGCCACCAAACATAGGATAAGGACTAAAATTGTCCAATCTCAAGCCAATCATATGCGCCAAACATGGCCTAAATCAATAAATAAGGGTTTTGTTCACCCCTCACATTTCTTTGTCTGCTCCAGATTGCTGCCACTGCACCTGGTAATCCTTAAAACCCTAAAGTTTATCTGTTCTTTCCATCTATACGCCGATGTATTACGTTTCCTGTACTAGTCTATGTTCCAATTTATTAAACTTGAATATGTTAGGTTCTTTTATTTTTTATAGTTTATCGTATCCCGATCTGTCTTTTGTCGGGTTTACTTATTTCAAATTATATTTTTTGGCTGTATTGACTACCAATCGAATCGGGTCAGTTTCAATTTTCAAAAAAAAAAAAAATTATATGTTTGGTTTTTAACATTTTTCTTGTTGTTTCTATGAATATGAACTGAATATGAACTGATTCATGTTGATTTTGATATTGTTATAGGTGCACATGAATATGTCTTTGGTTGCTTATGAAATTTGGTTTTATGTTTTTTGTTTCTATCTGTGTTTGGGGTACAAGAAAATCTGTTTAGATTCTAGGTGTTATGTTTTGTAGTGTGGAAAAGTAGGATGATTATTGAAGTATATATTATACACTTTACGCTGTGTTTGGTAAGAGGAAGAAATGGAGGGAGGGAGAGGGTTGGAGGGAGAGCTTCAATCTCTTGTTTAATTGGAGGGATAAGAGGGAGGAGATGAGAAGAGGAGGGTGATGTGATGTGATCCATCCGGGCCCACCAAAATGAATCCACCCAATGATGGGCGGATGAAAAAGGAGGGAGAGAAGATTGGAGGGGAATGACCTTAATGCTCTCCAATTTTTCATTGCCCTCCAATTTTTTTAAGGGTAATATAGTAATTTTATAAATTAAATACCAATCCATCCCTTCAATTATCTTTTCAATACCAAACAACATGAAGGATAGATATTATCATCTTCATCCCTCCTACTCTCTCTCTATTTTCCTCTTAATCCATTCATCTATTATACTCTCCCTTCCTTCAACCAAACATAGCATTAATGTTTCGAAAGATTTAGTTTTTTTTTTTTCTTTGTATGTCATGAGATCTATACTACACGTTGATGTTTTTTTTTTAAACGCTATTAAATGTTTTTGTATTCCTTTTGTTATAATTTGTTTTCTTGCTTATGATGCACAATGTTTTTTCATGCTTCTTATCGAAGTATTTGGCTTTGCGAAATTTATAATCCCATTTTACGTAGGGCACAACTGATGGGTTTTTTTACCATAAAATAAATTTCGCTTGTGTCATGATCAAGGTTCTAAAAAACGCACTGAGGCGCGTCTTAAGGCGCCCCTTATAGGCGAATCAGACTTTTTGCACTGAGGCTTAAGCCTCGATGCTGGTTAACGAGGCTTATGCCTCAGAAGACTCCTTACAGCCCGTCTTAGAAGCCTAATGAGGCTTTCAGCCTCAATTTTAGTATGTTTTCTATTGGGTTTGAATAGTTTTAAAGGCCCAGCCCATTGAAAATTATAACTGATGGGTTTTAAATTTATTTCAAGCCCAAAAAAGAGGACCCATCGGTCCAAAAAATAAAACCCATTGTGTTAGGGTTTTATCTCCCTAGAAACTCATCTTTTTCTCGTGTGCTCTGCTGCTGCTGTTCTTCTTCACGACCAGGTACTTTCTTCTTCCTTCATCCTTCTTCCTTCTTCCTCTCTTCTTGTTCTTCGTTTTTTTTTTTTTTTTTTTTTTTTGCTTATTGTTCTTCACTTCTTCTGATTTGCCTATGTTTTTGTTCTTTCTTCGATCTTGATTTTTTTTAATTTTTATTTATTTATTTATTTATTTTTATGTTAATATATATCAATATATGGACTGCTATGGACTGTTAATATATATTCTTTTTCCACAGGAAAATAAGTGAAAATGGTGCAGTATAATTTCAAGAAGATTACTGTGGTACCCAATGGGAAGGACTTCATTGATATCATTCTCTCCCGCACTCAGCGTCAAACACCAACTGTTGTTCACAAGGGTTATTCCATTTCCAGGCTTCGCCAGTTCTATATGCGGAAGGTAAAATATACTCAACAGAATTTTTATGACAAGCTTTCGACAATAGTAGATGAGTTTCCTCGCCTTGATGGAATTCATCCATTCTATGGAGACCTTCTGCATGTTCTTTATAATAAAGATCACTACAAGCTTGCCCTTGGCCAAATTAACACCGCAAGGAATCTCATCAGCAAGATTGCTAAGGACTATGTGAAGCTGTTGAAGTATGGCGACTCCCTATACCGTTGTAAATCTCTGAAGGTTGCTGCTCTTGGACGAATGTGTACCGTGATGAAGAGGATTACCCCTAGTTTGGCATATTTAGAACAGATCAGGCAACACATGGCTAGGCTGCCTTCAATTGATCCAAATACTCGGACAATCTTGATTTGTGGTTACCCTAATGTTGGGAAGAGTTCATTTATGAACAAGATCACCAGGGCTGATGTGGATGTCCAGCCTTATGCTTTTACCACAAAGTCACTTTTTGTGGGTCATACAGATTATAAATACCTGAGGTACCAAGTGATTGATACTCCAGGGATTTTGGATCGACCATTTGAAGATCGTAACATTATTGAAATGTGCAGTATAACTGCTCTTGCTCATCTGCGAGCAGCTGTGTTGTTCTTCTTGGACATCTCAGGGTCATGCGGTTACACCATTGCTCAACAGGCTGCTCTTTTTCACAGCATTAAGTCTCTGTTTATGAACAAACCCTTGGTTATAGTGTGCAACAAGACTGATTTGCAGCCACTGGATGGGATACCTGAGGCAGACATGAAGTTGGTCATGGAGATGAAAGCTGAAGCATTGAAAACTGTGATGGGCCAGGGAGGCGAGGCTGCAAATGATGAGGGGGTGCTGTTGACAATGAGCACTTTGAATGAAGAGGGAGTAAGTGCTGTGAAGAACGCAGCTTGTGAGAGGTTATTGGATCAAAGGGTAGAATTAAAGATGAAAAGCAAAAAGATAAATGACTGCTTGAATCGGTTTCATGTTGCAATACCAAAGCCGCGTGACCAGAAAGAAAGGCCACCATGTATACCTCAAGCAGTTTTGGAAGCTAAAGCTAAAGAAGCAGCAGAAAAGGAGAAGAAGAAAACTGAGAAGGATTTGGAGAATGAGAATGGTGGTGCTGGTGTATACTCTGCTAGTTTGAAGAAGCACTATTTATTAGCCAGTGATGAATGGAAAGAAGATATAATGCCTGAAATTCTTGATGGTCATAATGTATACGACTTTGTTGACCCTGATATCTTATTAAGGCTTGAAGAGCTGGAAAGAGAAGAAGGTATTCGAGAGGCAGAGGAGGAAGACGAAGATTTCGAGATGGATGGCCAGGAATTGACACCAGAAGAGCGAGAAGCTTTGGCAGAGATCAGGAAAAAGAAAAGCTTACTTATTCAACAACATAGGATCAAGAAAAGCACTGCAGAAAGTCGGCCCACTGTACCAAGAAAATTTGACAAGGACAAGAAGTTCACCACTGAGAGAATGGGCAGGCAGCTATCAACTTTGGGGCTTGATCCTTCTATGGCTATTAATCGTGCCCGCAGCAAGTCTAGGGGACGTAAGAGGGAGAGGTCAGTTGACAGGGTGGATAGAGATAATGGTGATGCTATGGATGTGGACATGGACCAGCCGAATAAGAAGATGCGTTTGAGGTCCAGATCTGCGCCTAGGTCAAGGTCTACGTCACGGCCTCCAAGTGAACTTGTTCCAGGAGAGGGCTTCAAGGATTCTGCTCAAAAGGTCAAGGCACATAAACTTGCCAAGAAATCTGTTAAGAAGAGGAACAAGGATGCTCGCCGTGGAGAGGCTGATAGAGTTATTCCTACCCTGAAACCAAAGCATCTATTCTCTGGAAAACGTTCCATTGGAAAAACTGACAGACGCTGAAATGTTTAAGGTATGTCATATGCTTTGTTCGTTGGTAACTTCTTGTCGCTTGTAATCTTGCCATTCTTCTAGTTCTCTCTATATGCTTGGATATATGTGGTTTCTGGGTTAGGACGCATCCCCTATATTCTTTAAGTTGCATGTTCCAACAAAAAGGTTAATATGGCATTATCTGTAGCTATCATGTGATTCCATTTTCATTCCTTTGGTGCTTATATTTGCTATATGATGTCAAATTTGCGAACGGAATTTTTCAGTTACCAAAGTGTACTTTCTTTAGTCACTATGTTTAATGGAAATGTTGTCTTTCTTTCTCATTGTCGAAATATGCATCAATGGATTATGACCTTTTGAGTTTTTAAAGTCATGTTCATTCTTTGCCATAGTCTAGATGCCAAGATGTCTCCATGCAAGTAATTGAAATTGATAATGCAATCTAGACCTTTATTGTGAATCAATAGATTAATTCTTTCCCTGTGAAAAGCTCTCTATATCTGTTCATGTCGTATATTCTTGGGAATCGGATGCACAATATATAGAAACGCTTTGTGTCTCTTCCCAAAGCTCATATATGAAAATACTATATATGTTGATTTTTCTTGGTTGAGTGCATCTTCATTATCTGTAAACTTATCTCACGGCAACTTCTAATACTCATCGTTGGATGTGAATAGACATGAAATTGGCATTATAGCTGTTATTTTGCTGTAGAATTTTCTTTGTAATTATTTTGTTTTGTACTATCTCTCAGGATGGTTACGTCTTGCATCTTTATGGCTTGATAGCAATCAGTATGACTACCCTCTTGCAATAGAGAAAGATTAATGGCCTCCTTTTGCACTGAACCCCCATTAGCAATCAACATGGCTTTCCTTTTCGCGGGGGAAGAATGTTGTGTCCTGCAGAGTTGGATGAACCTGGAATTGTACAATTTTAGCTTTGAGATTTACCTGTAGAGGAGTTTTCTTTTTCCTCTTTTTGACATGTTTTTGTTTAGGCAATTTTGAATATGGAGTTCTCAAAATTAAATTTATTATAGTCTCAAAGACTCTACCTTACTCTTTAATGTAATATTGTTGAGTGATTTATTTTATTATTTATGTGAGATCAAAATTTTGGCCTTGAGTCTGTTGCATAATTTCATGATCTATTTTTTGTTAGTAATTTTGTGTATTAAAACAGATTTCTCCAGTTCCAAGTCAATGAAGCTCTAGAAAGAGCCTAACCATAGTTAGGAATTGATTTTACATAAAACATCTGTACTCTGCCAGACTCTGAAACCCCCCTGAATTATAATCTAGAACTTGTTTGCCCTAGATTTCATGTAGCCTTTTGCCTGTTTCTGATTTCTCTTCTGGAATCAATGTATTCACCTCAATCCAGCTACATCATGCTTTTTTCTTGTTGATGTCTTTGCGGACCTTATTTGCATCTTCCCATATATCAGCGCAGGCTTAAGTGTTCGACACCAATGCAACTCACTCCTTTCATGTAGATAAGCTTCTGCTTAATCCTTTCAAACATTCTCTCGTTCCCATGAATTCTGCAAGCGTTCAGTAGAGCTCCCCAGACTGGTCCACTGCTTCCTCCAGGTGTCCTGCTCGACCGTACATATCAATCTTATACACACTTATAGATTTGAAGATCATGAATCCTTCATCAACTATGCCTCCATGACTACATGCAGATATCATGCAGAAATGATTGTAGTCCAAGAAATAACATCTGGGTAAAGTAGAAAGTTGAAGATTTTGTGGGCTGAAAAGATATCATTTTTAGTGACACACTAAAAATGTATCAAGGAGTTTTGGATGAAAAGATCATGCGAGTGACCACATTTGATGACACTAGCATGGATTTCTAGTCCCTTTTGGTGTGTACATGCTTGTAAGGCATGGGTGAAGGTGTAGTGGTTGTATGCAAGTGGGTGGTGGAGCATTTGCTTGTGGGTTGGATGATTGTGTTAAGGTTTTAAGTAGTGGGTTTAAGATGTGGGGTTGAGGGTTTGTGATGATTAGTGCTTGGATTTGGTTTAGTTGTCTGATGGTGAAGGTGGGTTTAGGAGGCTTAAGTGTCATTGTTATTGTAGCTCTCTCAAGTCCTTGATGGAAAAAGAAAAAAGTAAAGTTGTGTCTTTAATGAAACACTATGCAGTACAAATGTTCCTTTGTGTGCTAATTTTATATTTCTAGGATGAGTAAATGTGGACAGTAGTATTTTAATTAGCTTAAGAGAATCTCTAAAAGACTCTTTAAATAAGATATTTCTAAAACTCAAATGAGCCACGTCAGCATATTTAGTTTCAACAGACTCTTCAAATAAGATTTTGTTTTTCACTCTTCAATATTGACCCTCTTCAATTATATTTCTAAAAATCAAATGAGCAACGTTAGTATATTTGGCTCCAACTTCTTCTTCTTTAATTATTATTATATTATTTTTTATATCACATCATCATTAATATTTAACATCTATATCCTTTATCTTTTTAATTCATTTCAATTAATATATAACAAGTTTTAATTTATAACCTTTATTATCATAAAAATTATACCACTGGAAAGATCTCATCTAAATCTTTAAAATAAGACTAATATTGAATATTTAATAATATAAAAAGTTATTATTTCTAACTTGAAAAAAATGGAGGGTAGTTAAAATTGTTGGTGAGGAGGGGGGAATTTGAGTGTTTTCATTATAATAATATAAACCTATTTAAAATTGAAGAGTCTTTTGTAAGGGCTCCTTTTATTTCACTCCTCAAATTGTCGTATATGTAAATAAATAGACATTTGAAGAGTGAAAATAGAGAGTCTTTTGGGGATGCTCTAAGTTGTCAAATTGACATCCTTACTAGGATTTTTTTAGGCCTTTGCTTGCAGAGGTGTTATCTTAGATTTTCATTTGAAAATCTTTTGTAGGTCTAGCTCTAGAATAAGAGTAAAAGTCAAACCGTTATAAACCTATTTAAAATTGAAGAGTCTTTTGTAAGGGTTCATCTTATTTCACTCCTCAAATTGCCATATAAGTAAACAAATTGACATTTGAAGAGTGAAAATAGAGTCTTTTGGAGATGCTCTAAGTTGTCAAATTGATATCCTTACTGGGATTTTTTTTAGGTCTTTGCTTGCAGAGGTGTTATCTTAGATTTTAATTTGAAAATCTTTTATAGGTCTAGCTCTAGAACAAAAGTAAAAGTCAAACCGTTAAAGTTAACGGTTGACGAACCAATTCTACTAAAAGGCAAATTTACCCCCGCCACATTATCCAAAAAATATATTATTTCTTTATTACAATAAATAAAATATAAAAGTCATCCCCATCTTAACATTTAATTAAAACACGCCACATCATCCAAAAAGAATATCTTATTTATTATTTATATTTATTTATTACAAAATAAAATAAAATAATTCATCCACATCTCAACTTTATCTTCAACATTAAATTAAAAATTAAAAAACCAAAAAAAAAAATCTCCAACTTAACTTCATCTTCAACCTTATCACCACACTAACCCCTCATCTCCATCACAAGCACAACCAATCAACACAAACACAAATCAAATAAATTTAGGCCCTGTTTGATTTTTTGTCTGAAAACTGAACAGTGCTGAATGTTACTGAAAACTGAAAACTAAAAAACATGTTTGTTTGTTTTCACTGAAAACTGAATATAAGTGATAAGTTTTTTTTTTTTTAAGTTATAAATATCTGAAAATAAATACTTTTACATCTATACCCTTCTAACTATTATTTATTATATACAGTATTTACATTTTAATATATTAAGGACAACTCTAATATGTCTTTCTAACTATTATTTATTATATATTTACATTTTAATATATTAAGGACAACTCTAACATGTAAATAAATAATTTTAAAATAAATTTATTTAGTTATTAATAGTATTTCAAATTTATATTATTCTGGATTTGGAGGGTATTTTGATAATCGTATGGTTTTGGGATGAAATGAAATTTTGCAGTGTGATTACTATTAATCAAACTTATGCATGTGGTTAAAACAAAATTTATAATATCGGTTCCCCTGAACAAAACTGTTCATAGAAGTTTCTTGCATTAAGAGTGAGATTATAGATAAAATATTTTGGTTGGATGATATAAAACAGGGACTTCATTCCTGTGAAGATGGGATCTATTATTAGTTTCCAATGAATCTGCTCTTATTAGATTATTTGTTGTTAGTGATAACAATTGCATTCAAAAAATACTTCAACAATTCATTGATGAGAATGCATCCCCTGAGATCAAATAATCAAATAATGTAATCTGACCACTCAGAGATGAAAGAAGTATGATCCATGGACTCCCCTGGACATTCTTCATGCCTTGCTGGTTTCTCCTTTCCTCCTACCAGCCTAGCTGGGTTACCCACTGCAGTGGTCCGTGGAGGCACATCAATCAGTACCACAGATCCAGCCCCAATTTTCGCACCTTCCCCGATCTTCACATTTCCTAGTATGGTTGCACCAGCCCCAATCAACACCCCATCTCCAATCTTCGGGTGCCTATCTCCACACGCCTTCCCTGTACCACCAAGCGTAACATGATGCAAAATCGACACATTGTTGCCAATCACCGCTGTCTCGCCTATCACCACACCCGTTGCATGATCAAACAGAATCCCTTTTCCTATTTTGGCTGCTGGGTGTATATCAACAGCAAATACATCAGAGATACGCGACTGCAATGCTAATGCTAATGGCCTACGTGACTGAGACCACAGCTTGTGTGACACTCGGTGAGCCTAACACAACAACCCAAAAAAGAAAGAAAGACAATTACTATAAATACAGATTAACCAAAAAAAAAAGTTCATAAACATATACTAATCAGTAACAGAATCAGTCATAAAAACGGAATGGTGTTGGTATTTGGGTATCTACTGATAAGTGCAACGAAGAAGGAAGGGACTTAGTCATAGTGTTGTTGACATAAGTGGGGGATCCATGAGTGAATCACGGCCATGATGGTATGAGTGGTGCACATCCCTATCATTTAGTTTAATCAGTTATTATTATTTGCAAACTCATTCGCAGTATCTTCAGCCTATAAATAGCTAGATGCAATTGTATTGAGATCATGATGAATTTATAAAAGTAAACCTTTCCTTCAAATCTTCCCATTTCCCTCATCTAAATTCTGCGCTTGTGTATTTGATACACATCATCTACATAAACGGAAACGAATCTCCTATTCCTATAATTGGAAAATTCTGCAATGGTGGAATCTCAACAACCCATTGTGAGACCTAAGTCTTCTCAATTAGTAGATTAACTGACAAAGATATGATCTTTAATTTATGGATTTCAATGCTGACCTAAATTCGTTAACACAACTCTGTACCAATTTGAAAGTTCAGTGTTTGCCCCCAATTCATTAATTTGAAACAAAAACATAAATTGACACCAAAAATTTAATCTTTATAATTATTTCAACTGGAAAAATTTTGTTTCCAAAGCCAAACAGTTGATTGATGTTACAAATGATATACCTGGCAGGCTAAGAAACCCTTGTAATTGAGGAGACAGTGAGAGAAGGAGACGCAAGCAGGGTCACGGGTGCGGGCGGCGCAAAGATCGGCGACGGAGGCGGCGAGGAGTGCGGAATCGGAGGAGATGGTGTTGAGAAAGAGGTCATACAAGAGAGTGGAAAGAAGAGTGGAGGAGCAGAGCTTGTTCCCCAAATGAAACGCCAGCGATCTCTCCAGAGAGGGATGTGAGAGAATGGTCGAGTAGAGGTAGCTGGCTAAAGCCGGCTCCGACTCAGCGTCGCGGCGAGCTTCAGTTTTGATCTGGGTCCATACCTCCTCTTCTTCAGGGGATGTCTCCATCGCCGACGAATTCAGCGAAGATGGGTATCTGAGCTCACCGGTGGGCATTTCTGAAGACCAATTAGAGACAATTTCAAACGAGTTTCTGTTAACTGATTGATTGCCCTGGGTTTCACAGGGAATTATTTGTTAAAACACATGGAAGAGTTATATAACGTGTGCAACTAGATCCATAATGGATCCATACTTCAACTTCAAATACACGTTGAAGTATTTATCCGACTTCATTCTTCAAAACTTGTCATAGTGTTTGACTACCTAATTTGTTTAAACAATTCAATCAAAAACCAAACCCAACACATATTTGAATATATCTAATAACACAATCATTCCATTTGTAAAAATATATCAAGTTAAAGGTTAAATATCACTGCAATAAAGAATTTGGCGATTCATAGAATCACATAAATTGAAGAGAAACAAAGGTTAAATTGAAAATTGGATTCTATAGTCTACAACTACACAAAAGGATGTTTAATGTTTAATTTACAACACAATCTATCAATCTAAGCTAATAAAAATATATCAAATACTTTAGAAAATGTATTCTCATCAGAACCGAGTTAGACATTATACACAAATTTCAAACAAGTGCCAATTCAATATTTGCAATATAAATTGCATTTGTTTAAATTATGATCAAGTTCTTTTCTCAATCCAGATCAAAACATCATATGAACTAGCATTAAATATATCGATCATTACACATATGATTCTCAACAAAAAGAACCCCAATTCTCAGAAATCTCAACCCATTAAAGGAACCCCATTAACAGATATACCAAGTTTAATAACTTAAAAGATAAATCTTGGTCTAAAAAACATAATCCAGAATACCCATTTAGATTTTTTTTTTCCAGTAATTGAAAACAAATCAGAATTTCGATAAGTCAGAGAATTAAAAAGCGAGGTTAATGGCACTTAATTGAAGATCTAAGCAACCGAATTACAAAGCAAAATCCGAAAATTATTATAAAAGAAGCACCCCCACAAAATCAACACATATTTAAATAAAAGTAGTACCTTACAAATGGGGCAGCTAAGGAGATTTCGATAGCTGATGGTTTTTTCAATCAAAACATATTCAAATGTTTCTTCAATCCTCTAGCCTGTACACACAAAAAAGAATTAGACCAAAGATAACATTACAAGTACCAAACAATCTTTTCTTTTGCAGTGGCATCCAATAAACTAATTATTGATGCAGAAGGACATCATGTTATATAAAAGAAGTAAAAGTAAACAGAATTATACACTACATATGAAGATAATATACTCTTACAAACTCAATTTCCTACATTTCCAACACCTATCTATCGTTTCAAAGGGTTTATCTGTGCAATAGACTCATAAAATAACCCAACTTCCAAAACCAGTAATGCTACGTGCAAGGACACACAAGTTGATCATAAAACTGACCAAAACTCCAACAAACAAAAAAAAATTCTTCCCAGATCCAAACACTGCCAAAAGATAATCTTTCTAAACAATCCACATACTAAACGATCTTCGATTCTTTGGACCGATGTTACTGTCGAAACTCAAAACACATAAAATTATCATAATCTAAAAAATCTGTAATCCTACTTTGAAGAGGGTTATCACAATATTATCTAAAGATTCAAAAAGCAATGTTAATGAATATCAAAGTGAACGAGAGAGATAGAGAGAGATAGGCTGACCATTATCCTGTAACTCTGCTGCTGCGGCTGGTTGAGAGGACAGAGGAGGAGTAAGAAAACTGAAAACCCTACTTTGAAGTTTGAAGATTAATAAATCCACTGAGCTCTGTAAGGTTAATAAATCCGGTTCGGTTCTTTTGCGGGTCTAGAGTATACCCGGTTAAGACTCATATCCGACCCGCAGTAATGTTGCCTTGTGTTTCGTACGATTTGGTGGCCAGATCTGAATCGTTCAATTGTCCAGCAGTGCATTCAAAATCTAATGGTTGAGAAAAACTCTTAATATTTACAAATAAAATTGAAAAATCTTTCGTAAGCTCTCTTATAATTACTGAATCTATATATCAATCTTACACTGCTTCCTCCAGGTGTCCTGCTCAACCGTACATATCAATCTTATAAACACTCATAGCTTTGAAGATCATGCCTCCTTTATCAACCATGCCTCCATGACTACATGCAGATATCATGTAGAAATTATTGTAGTCCAAGAAACATCTGGGTGAAGTAGAGAGTTGAAGATTTTGTGGGCTGAAAAGATATATCATTTTTAGTGACACACTAAAAATGTATCAAGGAGTTTTGAATGAAAAGATCATGCAAGTGACCACATTTGATGACACTAGCATGGATTTCTAGTCGCTTTTGGTGTGTTCATGCTTGTAAGGCATGGGTGAAGGTGTAGTGGTTGTATGCAAGTGGGTGGTGGAGCATTTGGTTGTGGGTTGGATGATTGTGTTAAGGTTTTAAGATGTGGGGTTGAGGGTTTGTGATGATTAGTGCTTGGATTTGGTTTAGGAGGCTTAAGTGTCATTGTTATTGTAGCTCTCTCAAGTCCTTGATGGAAAAAGAAAAAAGTAAAGTTGTGTCTTTAATGAAACACTATGCATTACAGATGTTCTTTTATGTGCTAATTTTATATTTCTAGGATGAGTAAATGTGGACAGTAGTATCTTAGGGTCCGTCCTGTAAACTATTTTTTGTTTTTGTTTTTCGAAAAGAAAAATAAAAATGAAAATGAAAATAGTGTTTTTGGTTTCATTTTTGAATTCCGAAATCACGTCTGGTAGCATTTACTGGAATCCGTATTTTGAAAACAAAAACGGAAAAAATGCGTCTGGTAGGATAACCGAAAACTTTCGAAAATTAAAATATCAATTTTTACATTTTGTTTAATATTATAACAATTATAAACTAATTGATTAAATAATTAACTTTAAAAAATTGAAATGTAATTTTTAAAGTAAACAAAAGTTATCAGCTGAAGAGGAAGAGGAAGAGGAAGAAGAAGAAGACCAGATCGGCGACAGTAGACCAGATCGGCGAGGCGAGTGGCGATCGGCGGTGAGAGGCAACGCAGAGCCGATCGGCGGCGAGCGGAGGAGGAGGAAGAGGAAGAAGAAGAAGAGGAGGAAGAAGAAGAAGAAGAAGATGGTCGCCAGATGCAGCAGCGAGCGGAGGAGGAGGAAGAGGAAGAAGAAGAAGAAGAAGAAGATGGCGGCCATCGGTGCAGCAAGCAGAGGAAGAAGGAGAAAAGGAAGAAGGAGAAGAGGAAGAAGAAGACAGCGCAGCTGTCAGGTGGAAGGAAGAAGAAAAAAAAAATATTAATGATATGGGACCCACCTCATTTGGAAAACAAAAACAAATTCAAGAAAAACAACTTTTTTTTTTGTTTTTCAAATTTTCCAATTTTAACACTGGTTTTGTTTTTGATTTTGTTTTTGTATTTTGAAAATAAAATGAAAAACGGTTACAGGACACGAATTCGAAATCATTTTTGGAAAACAAAAACAAGCTGAAAACAAGCTGCAGGACAGGCCCTTAATTAGCCTAAGGGGCTGTTTGTTTTTTTGTCTAAAGTCTTATAAGACCTTAATTTATAAGATATATGGATAAGTCTTATAAATTAAGATATTATGATATGTTTATTTTTTTTTCATTTTAGATGACTTATCACAAATATAAAATTGATTAGGTTGTGTTAGGGTTTCTTCAAGATTGGAAATTTTTGGAAAATTGATTTTTAGTATTTTATTATGTACGGATAAAATCATAAATGTATGAATTGTTATAAGGCATTTGTAGAAATTTATTAAAAAAAATCTACTGTATCACTTTTTGAATAAGATAAAAGTTAAAAAATTTTATTTTTTCTAAAAAACCTATATATCTTAAAATAAGATATAAGTTGAAAAAATAAACAAACTGATTTATCTTAATTTAAGATATAATATGTAATAAGTCTTATTGGGATAAAAACAAACAGCCCCTAAGAGTATCTCCAAAAGACTTTTTAAATAAGACATTTCTAAAAATCAAATGAGCCACATCAGCATATTTGGTTTCAGCAGGCTCTTCAAATAAGATTTTGTTTCTCACATTTCAATATTGAAGAGCAACTTTACTCTTCAATTATATTTCTAAAAATCAAATGAGCAACGTTAGTATATTTGGCTCCAACTTCTTCTTCTTTAATTATTATTATATTATTTTTTATATCACATCATCATTAATATTTAACATTTATATCCTTTATCTTTTTAATTAATTTCAATTAATATATAATAAGTTTTAATTTATAACCTTTATTATCATAAAAATTATACCACTAGAAAGGTCTCTTCTAGATCTTTAAAATGAGACTAATAATGAATATTTAATAATATGAAAAGTTATTATTTCTAACTTGAAAAAAAATGGAGGGTAATTAGAATTGTTGGTGAGGAGAGGGGAATTTGAGTTTTTTTCATTATAATAATATAAACCTATTTAAAATTGAAGAGTCTTTTGGAAGAGCTCCTCTTATTTCACTCATCAATTGCCATATAGGTAAGCAAATAAACATTTGAAGAGAGAAAATAGAGTCTTTTGGGGATGCTCTAAGTTGTCAAATTGATGTCCTTAGACCATCTCCAACCCTGCGCCAAATCCCTCTCCATCTTCAGATTGATGTTAAATCGCCGCCAAAACCAGCTCCAACCATCGCCAAAACCGTCGCTATCTGAGGAAGATGAACAGTGCCACGCAATATATTGCGCGACACTGTTCATCAGCGCAAGAGCTGGTTTTTTTTTTTGGTTTTTTTCTGTTTTGATCCCTTAGCTTTTATATAATCACGTTTTTACCCTATTTTTAAAAATATTTTCTGATTATATCCTTTATTAAAGGGTTTTGTGTATTCACAGTTTTACCCTAATAAATTAAATTTATTCCAATTTGGTCATTTTTATTATTTAATGATTTTGTTTTGATTTAATTTTTATTGATATTAACATTTTTAATAAACTAAAATGAAGTGTATAATTAAAAAATTAAAATGCCATTTTTTTTTTTAATAAATCACTTCATTCCTACGTTAATTCATAAGTTTGAAATGCAATTTTTTTGTTAATAAATCACTTCATTCCTACATTAATTAATAAAGCAAAATACATTAATTGATAAAAACGCTAAAAACGAAATACAAACGGTCATAGTGATAAAATAAATTACCACTAATTGGAATACTCTAAAATTAAGGAAAAATACAACATAAATTATTTTTAAGATTTAGTAGTCTTCAAGACCATTTCCAGATCCTCCGATATTATTGAAAAAATCACCAAAAGGCTCAGATGAACTACCGGATCCATGGTCTTGTTACCGAGCATGTTTCGCCATAATTTTTCTTTGTTGTTGATCCATAAACTCGCGTTTTCTTGGATCTGTTATGGAATCCAAATCCATCATTACTATTTTGGTTTCCTGCAGCTCCAATTTTCTCTCCAAAATATCATTAGTTCTTTGTCTCTCTAGATTGTTTTTTTTCAAAACTTCCACGAGTTTATCTTGTCCTTCTGTAAAAGTGGCAACAATTGATGCATTATCTTCCGCAGCCCTCTTTTTCAGTTTTGCTTTTTTCACCCCAATGGGCCGTTGAGATGAACTACCCCCGGCGTCATCACTAGATATATTCAAAGAAAATGAAGATATCCCGGGATATACCATTGTTGGAGACTCTGGAGTTGGAGAGTCTTCTTGTGATGATACATTATGGCCACTTAGCCTTCGCGGGGTTGATGTTGCACTATCATTATCTGAAAATTTATGCATATCCTTGAGAATGGGCCATACATGGTCAAACTTGAAACCCCTTTTGTATTTCTTATCTTGGGATAATAAGACTTTTGTCTGGTTCATCTGCAAAATGATTCAAATAAATTTATTGTTCAAATTTTATATTAAATATAATTTTTTTCTACAACTGTAATTTAAACAAATACTCACTATATCAACTTCAGATGCACCACTAGGATTCAGACTTTCGATTTGTCGTAGGCATGATCGTAGTTTCCCAATTGCGGGAAGGATAATCCCTATACAACACTGTAAACTTCGCCAGGTACAATGTTCAGTTATAAAATCCGGTCTGGTGTTGTTGTATTCACCCTCAATTCGAGTCCAAAACATTTCCATGGTTTGGTAAATCCCTATGATCGGATTTTGGGAAACATCCAAATATATGTGACATAGGTGTGTGTCTTCTGCAAACGTGTATGAAGAACTTCAGCTTGAAGTCATTTTTTGGGAAAAAGTGATTTGAAGGGAGAAATTGATTTCAAGAGATATGTAATTCGAAGGGGTAAGAGATTTGAATGGGTGAGAGATTTGAAGGGATAATTTTAATTTAGTGTGGGTTGATATTTATAGGCACTAGGAGGTATTCTTTTCAGATTTAATCCTACAGTTCAGAAGGTGAGGAAATCCATCCATTGGTTGGATTTGATGATAAATAAATTTCTTATCTTCAGATTTTAAGAAAGGTGAAGATAAGAATTATTGAAATCGATTTAATCCTACGGTTCAAATGGTGAGGAAATCCATCCAATTGTTGGCATTTAATAGCCCAGATATCTTATCTTGTTATTTTGGGAAAAGTGAAGAACAGTTTTCTGGACAAGTTGAGAGTGGGCCCCACAACGAGTATTGGATATCTAGGTTCAATGAATTTGGTTCACGTATTGGTTTTTTTTTTGAATTAAAGTGTTTTTGTCTATATCTACTATTTCCACGTGGGCTTACAGCTATTGTCGACCATGTTTTGAGGTGTAACCAGCTGGATACAGCTGTCATCCACTCAACCTTCTAGAAGCACGTGTGTTGCAATCGCTATTTTAATTAATCAAAACTGAAAATTACGGGCCTAATTAACGCAAATTACCAAAAAAGGCAAGTTTGAGATAAATGTGGAAACAAATGAAACTAAGAATTCTAAGCAAGACAGAATTGACAGAAGTCGGACTTGGAAAACTCAAATTATTACGAAAACAAGACTTTCCTAAAAAGGTAAAAACGGTAATTTCGGAGTCTAAACGATGGAATTTGGCCGAATAAGGCCATGCCTCATTGCATAGCAGTGAATATTGAATTACTCGACGATTCGCTTAAACCGTAAAAGTTTCACACAATTCCGACTCCAATACTAAAAAAGGTCTGTTTCACTATTGGTTTTTTTTGAATTAAAGTGTTTTTGCCCGTATCTACTTTTTCCACGTGGGCTTGCAGCTATTGTCGGTCACGTTCTAAGCTAGATATAGCTTTCATCATCTACTCCCACGTTCTAAGTTGTGTAACCAGCTGGATATAGCTGTCATCCACTAGCCCTTCTAGAAGCACATGTTCACAAAGATAAATACCATACACCAGAGTCTGCTAAAACTCATTCAATTCAACTCCAAGCAATAATGAATTTCGATATCGGAGGTATCGGAGGTCCATCTAATTTCTCATCTTCATCTTCTGACGATGATGAAGAGCAATTTCTGGCAAATCTTGAAGAGAATGAGTCAGAACAAGATGCGATAATTGCCCAATATATGAACATCCAACGGGCCATGTCTCAGTATCTCAATCAACAAAACAATCTAGTGACCCGTGGAGGCTCAATTCATGGTCATAGAGTGATCAATCAAGATCGGGAAAGTGCTGATCATCATTTGTTCTACGACTATTTTGCCGAGAGCCCACGGTATAATGATCAAATGTTTCGTCGATGCTTTCGAATGAGTAGAAGTTTATTCCTTCGTATTGTTGAAAATGTGGAAGCTCGTGACAACTATTTTGTGCAACGAAGAGATAGTGTGGGTAGATTGGGTTTGTCTACTCTTCAAAAAATAACAGTAGTATTTTGGATGTTGGCATATGGTCTACCAGTGGATACTACTGACGAGTATATTCAAATAGGAGAGTCTACAACAATTGAAAGTTTGAAGAGATTTTGTCGTGCTGTTGTGGAGGAATTTAAAGATAAGTATCTACGATCACCTAACGCTACTGACGTTGCCAGACTACTCCGTATTAGTAAAGAGAGAGGTTTTTCGAGAATGCTGGGTAGTCTAAATTGTATGCACTGGAAGTGGAAAAATTGTCCAACGGCTTGGGCAGGACAATATATTAGTCGTAGTGGATCCCCAACTATTATTCTAGAGGCTGTAGCTGATTATGATCTGTGGATATGGCATGCCTATTTTGGTTTACCAGGTATGAACAATGATATTAATATGTTGGAGGCATCCCATCTTTTTGCCAACCTCGCTCAAGGTATTGCTCCTCCAGCTCATTATGTCATTCAAGGACAAGAATTTAATATGGGTTATTATTTAGCTGATGGTATATACCTTAACTGGTCTACGGTTGTAAAAACTATTCACGATCCACGTGGTCCAAAGAATAAATTATTTGCAATGAAACAAGAAGGATGTAGAAAAGACGTTGAACGTGCATTTGGAGTTCTCCAATCACGGTTTGCAATTGTGGCAGGACCGGGGCGTTTTTGTCATAAACACGTTTTACATGATATAATGACTACGTGCATTATTATGCACAACATGATAATCGAGGATGAGCATGATGTTGATGCAAAATTGAGGATCATACGGAAGCACCAACTCCGGAAGTTGAGATGGTGTTAGATGAAAATACCCAATTTCAAGAATTCCTAGCTCGACATAGAAGAACCAGGGATAATCATGCTCACGATGCACTCCAAAATGCCTTAATAAATCATTTGTGGGAAGAATATACTAATTCAGATGATTAGATGATGATCAATATGTACTTTTATTTTTATGCTTTTTCTTTTTTATTTTATGAAATGTAATGTTTAAATTATTTTAATAAAAAATGCATTATTTTACCGAATTAAATTGAATTTCTATTAATGTATTAATTTCATAATTTCGTATTGTATTACAATATTATGTTAATTATGGGGTGAAATGTTAATTGTAGAGAAATATCTAAAAAAGAGAAAGAAATGGAATATTCCTAGGAATATTCCTTATAGAGATAAATTTGAAGTAATGGGTTGGAGATGGAATAGTGAAATAGAGTGACTGCTGAGCTATTTTAGTGCAAAACTTGCACCAAATCCACTATTTGGGTTGGAGTTGCTCTTACTGGGATTTTTTTAGGCCTTTGCTTGCAGAGGTGTTATCTTAGATTTTCATTTGAAAATCTTTTGTAGGTCTAGCTCTAGAATAAAAGTAAAAGTCAAACCGTTAAAGTTAACGGTTGACAACCAATTCTACTAAAAAGCAAATTTACCCTTGACACGTCATCCAAAAAATATATTATTTATTTATTACAATAAATAAAATAAAAAATTCATCCCCATCTTAACATTTAATTAAAACATGCCACATCATCCAAAAAGAATATCTTATTTATTATTTATATTTATTTATTACAAAATAAAATAAAAAAATTCTTCCACATCTCAACTTTATCTTCAACATTAAATTAAAAATTAAAAAACCAAAAAAAAAATCTCCAACTTAACTTCATCTTCAACCTTATCACCACAGCACTAACCCCTCATCTCCATCACTGGCACAACCAATCAACACAAAAACAAATCAAATAAATTTAGTGTAAAAATATATTCATTTTTTAATTTTTCTACATTTGCATCACAATCAACCAACACACACAAATCAACACCAAATCACATGCATTTTTTGATCTCCCTCTTATTTCACAAACCTTCTCATAGCAGAAAAGAAAGAAGAAAAAAAAAAAATCAAATCCTCCATGATATGATATAGGTGAAAAAGTCCGACAAAACCTCCTATAAATCACTCAAAAGTATCACAAAAAACTACCATAATTGACCTCATCTCTGATCTCTCTTCTCGCCTCTAAACTCCAAAATCCCCCCTCCCCTTCCTCTCTCTCTCTCACACTTCAATTCGCCAAAAGCACAAAAACCATAATCCAAAAGCTTAAAACTTTCTTCTTCTTTCCTTAAAACCACAGCAACCCATCACTTATTTATCTCCATCTGGTAGTACTCTCCAACGAGCTGCATTTCTAATGGAGAAAGAAGGAACTTGATCTGGATATGTGATTTTTCCGTTTTATATTTTTAATTAAATGATGGTGTGGATGGAGATTAGATCTCCTCCATCCAATTTCCTTATTTAAATTATTTAAATAATAATTTCATTTAATACATTTTAATTGCAAGAATACTAAATTACCCTCGTGACTTTATCGAATGATGGATGGAGGTTAACATGAGGGTATGTTGGTGTTGAATTTCTTAAACTTAGTGATATTTTATCTTAAGGAAAAAATTAAGGATGCTTTAGTGTAATTAACCTTTTTCTATTCATCAAAAATGTTTTTCCTTTTTTTTTTTGGTACGCTGGAGGGCAAAGCCCAGAAAACAAAAAAAAGAAAAGCAACTAAGGGAGACCCAAAAGGGTCATAGGGCACTGTCTGATACAGGAAGTGCCTCTACAATCATCATCAAAAATATTACTAACATCAGCAGGAGGGTTATCAAAAAACCAGACACCCAGATTCATCTTATGCCCCATATTAGCGAGCCCATCAGCAAGAGCATTTCCCTCTCTAAAAACATGGCGAACAACACAGCTCCAATCCCTAGCAACCAGCTCTGAACAGCTCTTAATAAGACTAAAATTTGGATGATTTGTAATGTTATCAGCACAAAGAAGTTGCACAACAGTTGCAGCATCCGTTTCAACAACAATCTTCGTGACTCCCAACCTCCAAGCCATACTTAATCCTTCAAACAAACCCCAAAGTTCAGCCTCAAGAACATTCCCTAACCCTTTGTTCGTCACAAAACCTTGGATCCAATCCTTCTGAGCAGTACGCAGACAACCTCCAGCAGAAATATTCCCATTATCAGAACAGCAGCTACCGTCGACATTCAGCTTCACCCAATCAATCTCAGGCGGAATCCAACTCACAGAAACAGAGGAAGTGCCTCTGGTAGGATCAGAAAAATTTGCTGACCACCAATTTTTGGCAAATTGAATAATGATAAGGGAAGGTGATTGAGGCTCCACAAAGTTAACATCAAACACCTTTTTACATCGCCATTTCCACAAAAACCAGAGGGTTAAAGAGAAGATCAAGAAGAAGGGGACAGAACCAGCAAACTTCTTTGTACCAGTTAGGTTGGCAAACAACCAATCTTCAAAATTCCCAACAAACAGCCCAGAACTACAGTAATCTCTATCAATAATCTCCCAAACACGCCTGGAACTAGAGCACCTGCGGATCAAATGATCAATATCTTCAATACCTGTAACACATCGGGGACAAGAAATGTCAGAAGTAATCCCACGCCTGGCCCTCTGCTGATTGGTCAGGATTTTGCCATGAAGCATAACCCAAAGAAAGTGTTGAACTCTCGGAGGGATTTTAAGACCCCAAATAAACTTCCATTTCCAATCCCGATTGTTGACAGCAGCAAGAAGCCCAGTATAGGCAGAATGAACCGAAAAAATCCCACAATTGGTCCAACTCCAGATAAGTTTATCTTGCCCACTATGAGATCGGCCAGCATGAATACTATAAATTTTGAGGACAATGCATTCAGGGAGGTTTGACATTAGCTGATCAACATTCCAGCCATCATTCGTCAGATAATGACTAACAGTCTGCTGCAGCTCATCCACGGAAAGCACAGTCTTAGCGTAATCCTTCAATCTACCAACACCTGGAATCCATAGATCAGTCCAGAATCTGATACCATCTCCCATACCCACTCTCCAGTGAGACCCTCTTTGCAGAAGCTTGGCCCCAAAAATCACCCCTTTCCATATACTGGAAGAGCTTACACTTTTTTTCAAATCAGCAGTAAAAATATTATTATGTTTCAGATACTTGTGCTTAAGAAGAGCAGACCACATACCAATTTCCCCTTGCTGCAGCCGCCAGCCCATTTTAGCTAGGAGAGCTTGATTCATATCACTGGTTTTCTTAAGACCCAACCCGCCACACTTTTTGGGTTGACAAACAGTATCCCATTTAACAAGATGAATCGAATTCTTGTGAGCCATACTTCCCCACAGAAACTTCTTATTAATACGATCTAACTCTGAGCAAATACCGCTAGGAAGCTTAACAGACTGCATAGTATAGATGGGCAAAGCAGAGGTTACTGCCTTAATAAGAGTGACACGCCCAGCAAAGGACAGGGAATCACTTTTCCACGCCGCCAACCTTTTCTGGGTCTTCTCAACCAGATATCTATAAGTATGTTTATTAATTCTGCCATGGAGTAGGGGAACTCCAAGATAGTTACCAAGATCCTTAGTGAGCGGAGACCCACACGTTCTGGCAATGTCATTAGCATCACAATTCCTCATGTTAGCAGAACAAAAAACTCTAGATTTTGGGAAACTAATTTGTTGACCAGAAAGATCACAGAAAGTGGCCAGACAACTCCTCATAACATTTGCTTGAGCTGAGTTAGCTTGCCCAAAAAGAATCAGATCATCAGCAAAAAAGAGATGGGAAACTTCAGGACCCCCTCTAGAGATCTTAACACATTTCCAGGATCCCAGGGAAAGACTATAGTTAATCAGATGGGATAATTTCTCCATACAGAGCACAAATAAATAAGGAGAAAGAGGGTCTCCTTACCTGATACCAGCTCCAGGAGTAAAGGAATCAGTGGCCTCCCCATTCAGGATGACCCGATATCTTACACTAGTGACACACCACATAATTAACTCCAAGAGACTACCACCAATACCCACCTCCACACAAACATCTCTAATAAAGCTCCATTGAAGTTTATCATAGGCTTTGGCAAGATCAATTTTCCAGGCAACATAACCTTTCTTGCCTGTCATGGTTCTAAACTTATGCAAAATCTCTTGAGCAACCACAATATTGTCCTGAATCTGTCTCCCCGGAATAAATGCAACCTGATTGGGACTGATAATCTCAGGAAGGAGGGTCCTAAATCTCTGAACTATGACTTTACTAATGATCTTATAAGTTGTGTTGCAAAGACTTATGGGTCTCAGTTGGGACATGTCAAGAGGGCTAGGGATTTTGGGGATCAGAGCAATACTGGTTCTATTTAACTCAACAGGAAAAGAACCAGATCTAAAGCTGTCCCGAACAAGCCTAATCAAATCAATTTTGCAATCATCCCAATGACTTTGAAAAAAATAGGCAGGAAATACATCGGGACCAGGCGCTTTAAGGCCACCAATACTAAAAAGGGCAGCCTTAACTTCCTCCTCAGTAACATCCCTGGAAACGGTCTTCAAAACCTCAGCATCAATAACAGGAAAACCCCTTGGAAAATAATCATGATAATTCAATAAAGCCTGGGCCGAAAAAATCTTCATAAAATAATCAATGGCAATTTTCCTCATAATATCTTTGTCACTTTGCCATTTGCCCTCTTCATCTGTTAACCCTTCCAACTTATTATACCTTCTTCTGACCATGGTAGACAGATGGAAAAATTTTGTATTTTTATCCCCTTCTTTAAGCCAATTAATTCTAGATTTTTGCAGCCAAAAAACCTCCTCCTGCTCAATGATTTGATTGTACTCCTGTTGCAAAACAGCCTCAAGCTTAAGCGAACCAGCCTTGAAACGGATGGCAAGACTTTTCTGAACCCCTTGTAATCTAGCTAAAAGACGTCTTTTAGTTTGGAAAATACAGCCGAAGCTATTTTTATTCCAATCCCCCAACATATCAGAAAAGGCTTGAATTTTGTCCACAATGTTGTCACTACGAGTACTCCAGAATTGATGAGCCATGCTACCAAAATCCCTATGCTTCAGCCACATAGCTTCAAATTTAAAAGGTTGTAAATTCCGTCTCGGAATATGGTGACTATGCAGAGATAAAACTATAGGACAATGATCAGAGGACACTCTGGGAAGATGTCGAAGATAACCTTCCGCAAAATCAATTCTCCATTCCTTAGAACAAAGTGCCCTATCCAATCTCTCCCATATACACTGATTGACCCCCTTTTTGGATGTCCAAGTGAACTTCTGACCAATAAAACCCAAATCCACCATCTGATTATCATGAATCCACTCCACAAAACCTGTCCTGGAGAAACCACATCTTCCACCCCTTTTCTCATCACTGCCAGTAATTTCATTAAAATCCCCCATAACGACCCAAGGTCCCGTAAAACAGTTTCTGATAGCACTGAGGTAACCCCATAAACTTTTCCTGACACTAGCATTAGGATTAGCATAAACAATTGTCAGGACCCAATACTTATTTCCCTCAGCCACTATAGCGGTAATAGTATGTTTAGAA
Source organism: Acer campestre (assembly GCA_954870605.1). Taxonomy (NCBI): domain Eukaryota; kingdom Viridiplantae; phylum Streptophyta; class Magnoliopsida; order Sapindales; family Sapindaceae; genus Acer; species Acer campestre. The sequence continues at coordinate 23,781,141 of OX940806.1, read as the reverse complement.
CTCGCAACCACTTGAAGTTTCAAATTGTTACCATTCCATAACAACCAAATCCCACCCGAGAACCCAGAAGCCTCAACAATATAATTATTACGAAAACCAAGCCTATCAATAATATTAGCAGCCTTACTACCACTAATCCTCGGTTCCAAAATAGCCAACACATCAAAATAACTAAATTTTCTAAGGTCAGAAACAATCTTCACAAAACCCTTTTTACCAGCACCCCTAACATTCCAAGAACAAAACATTTAAAAAGGCTGCGATAAATAAATATAAAAAAAAAAAAAAAAAAACTAGGGAAAGGACACCAAACCAGTTATTCCAGTGTCATTGCCATTGCCTCTTTAAGCTTAGAGGCAACATCATCAAAAGGTAAGGATCCAGCCACATCAACCTGTTGACCATTAATAATCAGATTCCCATAAACGGGATTGGAAGAGGACAACCCTGCATTTTCAGCCTCCACCAAATCCTTGTGAAGACTCTGAAGGACTTCAGAATCATCTAAATCTTCCTCCATACCCTCCTGGTGCACACTACCCGGATGGTCATGTATCTGCGTAACAGTTCTGGCATGCTTTAAGGGACCCCTCTCAATAAAAGTGACTTTGGATGGTTTACTGGTATTCTTGTCAGTAGACGAGTCAACCAAATACTTATTGGGACTAATCTTCAACTGTCTTCTACCAGTGGAGCTCAGGTTTGATATTTCGGCCAAAGCTGTAGGGGAATCAACAGTCTGAGTGGCTTTACTTCTTTGTGAGTCCTTGCCTGACGTCTCACCATCATCATATTCGCTAAGAATTGCAAACCTTGAACCCTCTGCTTTCTTATTTTTCAACTGATTAGTCTTATTGGTCGTCACACTAGTCGCAGCACTTCTAGTAGTTTTATTGCCTCCCATTGAATTAACCCCGTTCGTATTCTGTCGGATACCATCTTCTCCAGCAGCCGAAGGTCCATATTCTGTCCCTGGTTTCTCACTAGTGCCTTGATTCCCAGCCCTGAACCCATCATAATGTCCCCTGTTCCCTGTTCTACTGCCCATAGAAGCTCTATAATTCCTGCCATAGGTAACCTGCATCCATGGGCCATAAGAATCACTACTACCACTACCAACTGCCGTGGCACCTTCTGCCTGTTTAACACCCACATCCTTTTCCACACAACCATCCTTGCAACCCTCCCTGCTATGGCCTACTCGTCCACACTTAAAACAGATCAATCCCAGGTTTTCATACTCAACTTTGACAGCTCTATCCTCAACAAAAATGCAACTTTTTAAAGGTTTTGTAGTATCAATCTCTACACAAATCCTTGCAAACCTACCTCTTGCCTGAGATTCTGTAATAGGATCAACTTTAAAGGTAGTACCCAACAGACCACCTATTTTCCACAGCAAATTCACATCAATCCACTCCATTGGCAATTTGGACAATCTCACCCAAACCGGCATCTTAGTGATTTCCTCCTCACCTGGAACAAAATTGGGCCTCCACCTTTGCACAACAATGTACTGGTTAGTAATCACCCAAGGTCCCTCTGTCAGCACATAAGTCAAGTCCTCAGGTCTCTGAAAACGAACCACAAAGTACCCATCTTCTAAATCAGTCAATTGCCAGTTGCCAATGAGCGACCACTTCTGTCTCAACTTCGATATCATGAAATTCAGCGTGTGTGGTCTTCCCATAACCTTCAATATCAGAGCATTCTCCCACGGTTTGCATAGCTTAAGTTTCAATTCATCAGACAATTTCATCCTAGTACCAGTGGGCTCCTCTAAAATCAAAACATCCCCATCATCGATTATCAGCTTCTCTTTACCAGAACCAAAGCCATTCCAGGAATTCGGACTCGAAGCACCGACCAATTTCGACTTGAAACTTTCCGACGCCGGTTTTCGCAGCAACAGACCTTCGTCGACCTCTTGGGACCGGGCTCGCTTGGCAGAGTTGCTGCAATCTGGAGGTTTCTCTGCCCTAATCTCCTCCGCAGTACTTACCGGTTGAGCTGCAAACATAAAGACATCGGCCATCTTCCAATCTCAGCCAAACAGAGCGACGGCGCGATGGAAGACTACTGAAAACCTAACTTTTATTTCGGTCGCCTAAGTCACGCGCGAGGCGCGTTCAAACGAAGCATAATTTTTAGACTAATTTACTTAAAATGTTTTTCCTTTTATTATAAATAAAAATTGATTTTCTAATTTTATGAAATTAAATTCCTAGATAGGAAATGACTTTGGTGTAGTCAATAGTCATTAATTGTGATCACAAAGAACATTGATATTCTTGCGTGTTTGTTGGGATGAATTGAAGCATAGTAGTCAATGTCATAAATGATAGTTTCGAAGAATAAGACATTGACTATTGATATGCTTGAGATAAATAACTAATGATATTGACTATTGATATGCTTGAGATTATACGATATATATGTGTGGAAATCTCTCTATTAGTTATTGACTATTGATATGCTTGAGATTATACGATATATGTGTGTAAATCTATTCAAAATAATAGAAAGAAAACTCTCAACCATATTTGTTTATAAATACAGATAGTTAGACTTGATTTGAATCATGTCATTGACTATGCTCATGTTAATGCGCCCATGTTTATTTTTTATTTTTATATGCTTTTATATACTAGTGTTCAAATCAAAACATAATTTTTGCTAATTTGCATAATTTCTTTGACTTCTAAACAAATTTAAATAATCTTCTTATCTAGATCATTTGTAAAATAGCGATCCATATAAGAATGGCGTCTCTAGGTCATAAAATCTACAAGTATTATACCATCGTCATTTAATGGTAACAAATCTCAGTACGGAGATGATGGTGATCTCATATTAATTAATTATTGATTTGATTTATGAGCAAGAAAAACATATCATGTTGGACTTTGGTGTAGTCAATAGTCATTAATTGTGATCACAAAGGACATTGATATTCATATGTGTTTGTTGGGATGAATTGAAGCATAGTCGTCAATGACATAAATGATAGTTTCGAAGAATAAAACTTGGTATATCAAAAGTAAATAACTCGACAATTTAAATGAGATTAAATAATATATATGTGGAAGTCTATTCATAACAGTAGGAAGAAAACTCCCAACCATATATGTTTATGTATGCGCATGGTGAGACTCGATTCAAATCACATCACTAACATAGAAGGCCATATTCATTGACTATGCCCATGTTAATGAGCCCATGTTTATTTTTCATTTTTATTTGCTTTTATATCCTGGTGTTCAAATCAAAACATATTTTTTGCTAATTTGCATAATTTCTTTGACTTCTAAACAAATTTAAATAATCATCCGTATTCACTCTTTATCTTCTTATCTAGATCATTTATAAAATAGCGACCCATATAAGAATAACCAGTCTAGGTCATAAAATCTACGAGCATTAAATTGAAAATTACATGTCAAAACCATTGTCATATAATGGTAACAAATCTCAGTACGGAGATGATGGTGATCTCATATTGATTAATTATTGATTTGATTTATGAGCAAGAAAAACATATCATGTTGGACTTGACTATTATACCCGTATGAATGATATCATCGATTTTTAGAAACAACTCAAAGTTAGTTTTGATATAATTTTAGAAACAGCTTTTGCATTTGAATGAATCATGAAGTTATTTCCAAAAAGTGGTTGGTATCATACCAACACTTTTTCTTACTTACGGCAGCCAATCCCATCAACATTACCTTCAAGAGTCAAGACCATGCAAGTTACTAGCTAGGTTCATGAACATGTTGATTGGTGATGGCAAATGATAGATTGATAGTTGTATGGTACCTTAAGCAATTATATTGGGCATTATTTGGTACAAACAACAGGGATTCCTCCTTTCTTGTAGATTTGGTACATGTCTCGTTATAGCAACTGAAATTGAACCATCATCATATGCTCTTTTATCATACCAAACCACCAATGACCAAACTCTTCAAATTTAAAATACCACATATTTGAAATATATTACACACCGTTAACGTCTAATGTGATTCGATGGCGTACGGTTTTGCTAAGCTTGATACGCAGATATTTCTTACTCACTGTTGGCCCCTGTCCTTGTGTTTCAGCTTTGCATTGCCTCAGCATTTGAGGTACATTTGCCAAATGTTTAGGTATAAAAAATTTAAAAGTAATTTTTAATTTTAATTTTTTTTGAAATATTTATTTCATTTGCTTCAAAAAAAAATAAAAATTATTTCATGTAAAACATTATAAGAAAATCCACTAAATACTTCTTTGAAAAATACATTTATTTCTTTCGAATTAATACTATAGTCACTCAAAATCATTTTCCATGATTTTACTAGTTTTTGAGTTAAAACTAGCAATTCAAAAGATACGGTGTTTTTATCAACCAAAACCTATTTGCATAAATAACTTTTATAATCCTATTTGTGTCAATTTGAATTAAAAAAAAAAAAACTATTTTAATTAATTATATTAAAATTCTAAACTCTAACAAGGATAAGAAACCGACAGATGATATGACTCTTACAACTATATTGGATTAAGTTTATCCCTTAAAAACCACTATAACCAATTAATTTTAAAATATTTTAATTTAATACAATTTTACCGTTAAAGTTTATCAAAAAGTAGTTTTGATATGCATTTATATTTTTCAAAAAAATTCTTCTTTTTTTTATTTTTACGGATTATTCTAATTTTTTTCTTTAATCAAATCAAATTATTAATTGCAAATAATAATAATAATAATAATAATAATTAATTAATTAAATGGATCGGTTTCAGATTACAGATTAAAATAGCGAATGGGTTTAGGTTTTCATGTTCAAAGCTAATAAGCTAATGGGTGAATTTGGGTTGAGTAAAATTCGAATTGGCCCAACTCAATACGTATTCGATTCGATTCGACCGATTGCTAGGTCTAACTGTACAAATTGTATGTTTGAATCACCTCAAATTTACCGTAATAGTTTGAAAAAATTGATGCACCTAATTACAATAATGTACAATATATATATATATATTTATATTTATATAGAAGAATAAAATGATAGTGGTTGGGAGAAGTTTCAAGCCCAAGTGCCCTCTATTCGCCGCCATGGTAAAGAAAAACATGATGAGATTGAGTTGTAAATTGTGATTCTAAAATTATTTGTTGTGTAGTCTAACAAACTCCGTGATTGTTAGTTACTTGAATTCAAAAAATATATAAAAATATATAATTTGAAATAGAATCAATATCAAACTATTCAATATATTTCACTCTGTCACACACAGTTCTTTCTCAAGTCTTTGGCAGATTCTGAAGAATTCACACTCCAACCCCACAAAAAGCAAAAATCCCGGAAAATCACATTCCATCCAAGTCTTGAATACTATAAAACGCGTTATATAGAGAGCCGAAAATAGCAACGCTTTCATAGTTTTTTTACTGGTGAACTCTGTGTGTGACTTGTTCCAAAAAAAAAAAGAAACTTTTCCAAGAAACTTGCTCGGTGAGTGCTCTTACGTTGCTATATCACATGTTTATTTCATTTTGACTTGTGGGTATTTTTGTTTACGCCATTTTAATATCTGGGTACTTGTTGTTTTTCATTCGCTTTGATTCATGTTATCTTAAGCGGGTTGCATACGAGTGTTATATTAGATCCAACCAAGTTGTTAGAAAACTGTTTTTAGCCTTGTTTGGCGCTCTTTGGTTCGAAATTTTTGCGTTGATTTTCTTTTCTGGGTGGTTGTTTTTGTCATATGAAATTCTGTAGGTGATCATTGGTATGTGATTTTATGGTGGTGGGTGATTGATAGGGGATCAAAATATTGTGTTATTAATTGCAAGGTGAGTGTAAAAGTTGTTCGTTTGAATCATGAAATTGTAGCTTGCTGTTTTGTGTATGACATTAATTGTTGTTTTTGTTGGACTTTGGAGTTACTGTTTCTTTGGCACCTTTTTTGATGTGAATATAGTAGATAAATATTTGCACAAAATGTGGTAGCTTTTTTGAGCCAGTGTTGAATTACATTCTGAATTTGATATATTGGTCCTGAAAAGCCGTTTGGTTTAGGGTTTGAGTAGCATCACTCTCATGTGAAAGGTCCAAGGTCTAAATTATGGAAATCATGAGATTTTGGTTCTTCTGTCTGCTATCCAAAAAACAAAAAGATATGATGTAATAATGAATTCTTACAATCGATTGTGGATATAGTTTGCAGTGTAACTATAATAAGTTCAACTGGCTTGCCATGAGTTAGTTGCAGAGGACCTAATACATGTGTAAGGGTGCTTTAAGTTTATCATAAAAGGGTTTGTGATGTAATTTTTACCTGCATGAATAAATTTGACCATAATATTTTGCTTATAGTGTCAGCAAATAATATTTTTCCATGTATATGATATATGATATATGTGGAAGCTGATAATACGGAATTGAATATTTTTTGTCAAATTGTTAAGTAACATGGGTGATAGCTTAGTAGTTGCTCAACAAAAGCTCAGAATGATGTCAATTACATGACACTCTTTGATTGTTCAGTTCTTGGTTCTATAATTAAGTCAGATTAACATTAATCCCCATATTTGACTTGAACATATGGCAAAATGTCGTCCTGTATCAAGGCATAATAGCATTGGTGGTTGCCTTGCAGTATCTAAAGTCTTGGATCCAAAAGATACTCCTTCCTGAATTTTCTAGTGTCTTGTGTGTACATGTGTTTATATCTATCTATATTAGACCTCCTTGATTTAGGGAACAGAGAGGGAGTTTAGCGGTGTGCTTAGTTCATACACATCTTTGAATATTGAAGTCACCACCAGTTGTGGGTCTATGCATTGTCTGAGAGAGCCCTTTTGAGAGCTTCATTTACTTATGTTTCTTTATATTAATTCCCTGATTTTAATATTGTTTAAATAATTTTTATGGATGGTTAATCAAAATGCAACTCTTCTCAGATTATGTAGAGATAATTCATAGTTGAATGAGTAACTAGATTGTGTACCTGATTAGGCCCTTTCCTTGGGATTTCATCTAATGCTATCAACCGACGTTCACTTTATCATTGCTGTCCATCTGAGCCTAAAAGCATTCTCATTTTCCTACTCTCACACTTTGCGTACATAAATGTTTATTTTCTTTGGTATTCTTCTGAATTTATTTGCATTAATGCATTTCTATTTGTTTTCAACAGTGGGAACTAGAGAACATTTTTCCATGGCTCAAGATGCTTCTAATGCTGAATCACACCATAGAAAACCAGGTCTCTTAAAAGATCAAATCCGTTTGGTTAAGAGAAAGGACTCTGAGCGACATGAGATAGTGTCAATACAAGATCCTTTATCATTTGAGAAGGGTTTCTTCATAGTTATTCGTGCATGTCAACTGCTAGCCCAAAAGAATGAAGGAATAATATTGGTAGGAGTAGCTGGTCCTTCTGGGGCTGGGAAGAGCGTATTTACAGAAAAGATACTCAACTTTATGCCCAGCATTGCTGTTTTATCTATGGACAACTACAATGATTCTAGTCGACTTGTTGATGGCAATTTTGATGGTAATCTTCTGCACGCATCACCTTCTATCTAAAAAGTGATATATACTCGTATCTAGATAAGTTTTTGGGAAGTAATCATTAATGTGTTTGCATCACAATTTTTTAATCTTTATTTTTCTCTTAGGAAAGATCTATTCTCTATGTGGTTGAATAATTATGGTGATTTTCTTCTCTTCTGGCTTTAGAAATCATTAGTCCTTTATAAAAATCAAGTTATGAACAGATTAATTTTTATTATTGTTTTGTCCAGTAAGATGGCTGTATGCTGTTTATTGATGCAAGCAACAAGTATAAATCTGTTTTACTGATGAGTCACTTTTTCCAACTATGTGATTGGAGGGACAATCTCGGAGATTTTTATTTTATTCTTGACAATGGATAATATGATGAAATGGATGCAGTTTTTGATCATGTTGTGCTCCTTATGTAAGCAACATGGAGAGTAATGTAACATCATTCATTTTTTAGGGATCTGTCAAGTTCTGAGTTCTTTTAGTTTGGATTACTCTAGGTTTGCGAAACATCAATTTTGGAAGTCCTTTCTAGTTGGCAGTAAAGTTTTAGTGGTAAAAGGATTCATCTAGCTTGGAGAGCTAACCCATTGACTGGTGCTGGTGAACAGAGTGGAGCAATTAATTATAGTATGTAATATTTGTGTTCAATAGATGGTTCCTACACCTTCTCCGCAATTGGAGTTCCTTTATCTTTTAGTTATTGGGTCCTTATAGCTTTGAGTATATATTCTGTATGAACTCTTTTTCTTGTTAAAATATAAATATTAACAAAAACCCACAATCTCCCAACCGGACATCTTTGCATGGTACGTCAGATCAATTTCTTTTTAACAACTGTAAAGCGGTCTGCTTGCTTCCTCCTTGAATAACCACCTAAATGACAGAAATGACATTTCCAGTACGGTGGATTTAGCAACTCATTTTCTATCTGTTTATTTTTTCACTATCAACATTTCAAACATTCTACTGTTATTTCTTCAGAGGCATTTTGTGCATCCCTGGAAATTATACTGGTAATGCAGCTACGATGTTAGGTTTAGCTGCAAAACTTAAAAGAATACTATTTGAATAGTAAAAAAAGTTTTATCCGTTATAGGTTTGCAGATCTTTTTTAGAACTAAAACATGGGTTGCATGGAAATTTGTTGAATTTTTTCTTTCATTTCTTGTTTTAAATGCTTTGAAATCTTTTTCATATATGTATATATTATCGTAAGAGAGTAGTGGATGTTTTGCTTTTGCCTCTCTCCTTCCAAATATTCATGTAATGGATTGGAAGATCCACTCTGCTTTTCTCTGAGTTCCATCCAATGGAAGGCTGAAAGCCTCATCAAAAGATTGGAGGGATGAATTATTCAGTCTGACCAAATCTTCATACTTTCCTTTGGTGTGTCAAATTAGTAAGTCTTAGATGTATTGCCCCTTGGCTTCTGTTTAGGACTCTAACTCACTTATGCTTTCTTTTATGTGTTATTAATAAGTGAATGCATTGTGTGACATTTTACATGCATCCAACAGATTTGAACATGATATGATTGATAGTTTCTTGTTGCTTGTAGATAAGTTTCTTAATAGCATTTTACTGTTCTCCTGTAAAAGAAGTTGGCCTTTCATCATCATAGACTAATTTTTTGGTGGGTGAGATAAAGCATGTAGTGTTGTGCTATGGGTTCTAATCTTTCTTTCATTTGAATCAGATCCACGCTTGACTGACTATGAGACATTGCTTGAGAATATACAAGATTTGAAGGCAGGGAAGCATGTCGAGGTTCCTATCTATGATTTCAAGTCTAGCACCCGCACTGGATACAGGTTGAATGCTTCATCTAGTACACGTAATTTGTTCCATCATTTGCTTTGATTGCTGTTAAGTATTAAATCATCACACAATGCTGCTATACATGTAAGGAAAATAGTTATCATCATATATTCTAAATCCATGATCATTTCAAAGTGCTAAACTTTGCGCTCTTTTTTTATCTCCCTTATGTCACAATTTCTTGGCTACATTCTGAGTGTCATAATTCTAATTGCCTCAGAAAAGTTATTAGCAAATTATTTTGTACTATCATGGGGATTGTGCCTTTATTGTTTAAGTGAAGGATCCAAGCCACCTGTGCATATCTTATACTCTTTTCATATTGACCTGGTGCTTCCATTACCTAAGGTGAACATGAATTGTGACAGGACCGTTGAAGTCCCTAGTTCCCGTATTGTGATTATTGAGGGCATCTATGCTTTGAGTGAAAAGTTGAGACCTGTATTGGATCTTCGGGTATCGGTTACAGGGGGAGTTCATTTTGATCTAGTCAAACGGGTTTTACGCGACATACAGCGTGCTGACCAAGAACCAGAAGAAATAATCCATCAAATTTCTGAAACGGTTTGCTCATTTTGTTTTCTGTATCATTATTTTAAACTTTTTTTTTTTTACTTTACATGGAGTGACAATTGACTCTTCAAAGTACTAAAATTCACTCTTTTGTACAGGTATATCCTATGTACAAGGCTTTCATTGAGCCAGATCTCCAAACAGCTCATATAAAAATCATAAACAAATTCAACCCATTCACTGGATTCCAGAGTCCCACTTATATTTTAAAGGTTATTCTTGCTTGATAATTTTTCTACTGTTGATACCATTGTTGGATTCTCAATTGCATTTTCAATAACTATGTCTTTGTCTACATTGATATCTGAGTGCTTCTTTTGTTGTAGACAGCAAAGAATTTGTCAGAGGATGAAATCAAGGCTGTTATTACTGAAGAACGTACAGAAACTATGGAGCAGACCTATGATATATATCTACTTCCACCTGGTGAAGATCCAGAATCTTGCCAATCATATTTGAGGATGCGGAATAAAGATGGAAAATATAGTCTGATGTTTGAGGTTACCTCCACTTAATTTATTTATTTATCATCACAATTGTAAGTTCTGTGTGCTTTGAGAAATAGTTACAGTTTCAGAGGTCCTGTGCTTATGTGTTAAAGAAGTCAAGATTCTCAAGGACTTTGACAGGTCTAGCTCTAGATATGCCAAAAGCTAATAGCAACTACATATGCAGATTGGCTTAGTACGTTAGTTTAAGACTTTTCCAATCTGATTAGCTGCTAAGTATCTTGTGAAATGGTAATACTTTTTAAGCATTTCATATTCGACTTGATAAGGGGTATTGTCTAATTGAAGCAATTAAAACTACAAACTTCTAATATCAAAATTTAGGAACAATATTAGTAGAAAACAAAAACTATAGAGGGTACTTCTAGCCAATTGGATGACGTTGTTGTCTTTATTTTGCCTATGGTACACTGGATTTGGTGAAAGGCACCAAAAAGTCATGCCTATTAACACTCTGGCCTAAGGCCTTGATCTTGGATGTCCAAATGGTGGATATATCATGTTTTCTGTAGTAATTTTATGTCCATATGCTTCCTTTCAAGTAAAGAAATGTGTTTGACTTATGGAGAATGAAAAAAATATATATATTTGTAACATTATCTGACTCCTTAGGTTGTAATTTTCAATTTCAGGAATGGGTGACCGATAGTCCATTTGTTATATCACCAAGAATTACTTTTGAAGTCAGTGTGCGTCTTCTTGGTGGGCTAATGGCCTTGGGATATACAATAGCAACCATCCTTAAAAGAAGCAGCCATGTATTTTCTGATAGTAGGGGTGTGTGTGTGAAAATTGACTGGTTAGAACAGCTAAATCGACGATATATTCAGGTACAATTTATCGATTTCCATACCTGCATGTACTTACTAGTGGTTTCTTAAATGGTATTTTTAATTATTGTTGAAAATTACTGTTTACTTGGTGATGTGAAATCGTTCTTATGCATTACCTTGATTGAATTTTTTGTTTTGTTCCATTGTCGATTAATTCATTTAAGGGTAGACATTTCTATATTTTTTCTTTTGTTGGTTTGCATTGTGTTGCTATTTGTTTATGGTAACTGTGTGCTAGGGTAGGATTCTGCTTAATTTACAGAAGAAGTTAGATCTTATATCAAAATTGTATAGAAAATGATTATGGACCTTTTTTCCATTTTTTTTCTTTTTTCTTTTTTCTGGTGAAGTCTGTATGTAAAATTTCATGTGGTTTCACTTGATTCCCCGCATGCACTGCCTCATAACTCCGTACACCTTTTTTGGTGAGAAATATAAAATTTTGTATACATAATGCTATCTTTTAAATTATATTGAGAAATGCATACTTAAGAAGAGGGATGTGAATAATTACTTAGAAAACTTGATAGTTTAGAGGTTTTCTAGTGAAAAAATGATACAGTGCTTGACAACTTTGTTGTTTCCAAGCCTATTTGATGAACTTTTATGAAGTCTACTGTAACGATAGCATTCTTACTAATTTGGTGAATAGGTGCAAGGAAGAGATCGGTTGATTGTAAAATCTGTTGCTGAGCAGCTGGGTTTGGAAGGTTCATACATTCCACGTACCTATATAGAACAGATTCAACTGGAAAAGCTTGTAAATGAAGTTATGGTATGACAACTACCAAAAGATTATTAATGCTTTTCTCCTTCATCAGTAATCCTGATCTGATCATTTTTGTAGTCCCTGCCAGAAGATTTAAAGACGAAGCTCAGTTTAGATGAGGATCTGGTATCAAGCCCCAAAGAAGCACTTTCACGTGCCTCTGCTGATAGGGTTGCCATGAGAAATAAGAATCTCCAAAGGTGCATTTGTACTCTCTCTCTCTCTCTCTCTCTCTCTCTCTCTCTCTCTCTCTCTCTCTCTCTCTGGTTTTAACTATAGTGCTGAAGCTTCGATTAATGCTGGTTGACCTTCAACTAAATAGAGTGACCGATGTTGACATTTAGCAGTGGTATGTCGCATTCATATTCAACTCATAGGGACAAGAATCTGTCCAAGCTTACTGGATATGCTGGGAATAACAGGAGGTTCGATGACAGAAGTGCAGATTCACCAGCAACTCTCGCAAATCAGGTATGCATATGTCTTAGTTTTTGGATTGCTTTTACATTGTTTTGCTGGTGTAATCATATGGAGACTTAAACCTCATTACTGATGAACCCTTTTATAGGGAGTCGTCACTCAACTTTCAGAACATATCTCCTCTCTGAATGATCGAATGGACGAGTTTACAACTTGTATTGAGGAGCTGAATGCCAAGTTAACCATCAAGAAAACTTCTATCAGCCAACAAAATCTGGTGCTCCAAACTGAGGCCTGTAATGGCTCTGGTCCAACTTCTCACTTCATATCGGGTTTAGGCAATGGTTCTTTGACTGGATCCATAATGCCTAATTCTTTATCTTCTTCCCAGTTAGCTAAGGAGTCTCCTTTAATGGAAGAGGTACCATAGCTGTTACTTTCTTATGTACATATACTATCCAAGGTGTAGGCGGAAATTTGAAAGTTAGGTTGCAAACTTACATACTTCAAAGATGATATGCTCTCTTTTTTGAGTAAAAATGATGTTGTCACAGTTTTGTAGAGTTGTGTAGTTGATCGTGTGAATTTATAACTTTGAAGCTACTGAATTTGCTGGATGACCTATCCATTTCCTGATCTGTGCCCACTGTATATGAATCAGATAACAGGTATTGCACGGGGACAGCGTCAAATCATGCACCAGTTGGACAACCTTAGCAATCTTGTTCGTGAGAGCATGGGAGAGCGGTCTCACAAAGTAAGAAAAAACGAGAGAGGTATGATTGGTGATGATGATAAACCCATCAAAGTTCCTCTTCTCTTAACTTTGGCAATTGGTGGCTTAGGAATCATGGTGTTGAAGGGGTATTTATCCCGAAATTAATTTTGCTTCTCAAATATTAATTGCCATTATTCACGAATTCTCATTTTGTTGTGGTTCCTACTTCCTACAAAACATTTTGCAATACTGCCCTTCGGCACGGGAAAGACAGCCAAACTGTTTGAAGGCTAATGAGAGTTTTCAAGGTTCTCTTTTGAGGTTTTTAATGAAAGGTGCTGCTCTTAGCCAATTTTGTAACTCCGGGAACCATTATTGCCATTTTGGCAATGGATATTTTGCTACTTAAAGCATCTCTACCAAGATAATTACGAAAAGTAGAAGCATCTTTACAATTTTCTCCACACTTTTATTACAGAAACTATAGCATGAAGAGGTAGTTTATCTTTGACTCCTCCCCCTTTGAGATCCAAAGTGCACCAAAGTGTACTCATTAATGTTATATATCATGGTTTATGCTTACTTGTTTTGAAATTTGTGATTCGTAACAATAAAAAGTAGTTGTGACGACGAGATGAGGTTGGTCTAGTGATATATCATCATATCTACACCACGAGGTTGTAGGTTCGAGTCATACATCTTTCACAAACCCTAAATTTATGTTATTCCTTTAAAAAATAAAAACAAAAATAGAGGTGACAGGCAATCACATTATAACAACAATGCTCGAGTTACAAGATCATTAAGAGGTGAATGTGAGACAAGGAGAGATGTAAATTTGTTCTAAAAGGTGCTATGATGGGGGACGAGGAGAGATCTAAGGGTGCATTTGGTTAGGCCAATGGGGAAATGGGGATGGATATAGGTCTCTCCATCCCCATCTCCATTCCCGTAGTTTTGGGGGGAGTTCCCCCCACCCCCATCCCCATTTCCCCGTTTTTCCCCATTTTTTCCCGTTTCTCCATTTCCCCATTTTCCCTATATCATTAAAAATTACATAATAAAAAAATACATAATCTATTAAATTCAAATACAAAATAACATCAAATACAAAAATTACATAATAAAGATGTATATATAGTTAGTAAGAATAAAACCTATTTTAATTTGGGGATGATTTTCATCCCCATCCCTCCCCATTTATCTATTTTCCCCCAAAAAATTTCCCCCAAATGGGGATGGGGGAGCGGGGATTTGGGGCCTCGGGGGAAAATGGCCATCCCTACATTTGGTGCATTGGATTAGAGAGGATTGAATTATTTTCAGTAACACTCTAATGTTTGGGGCCAACATTGGATTAGATTATATATTTGTATATTCAATTTATTTAAAAACAATATAAAGCTATAATTTTATTTAAAATTATTTTGGAATATTGTTAATTTAATAATATATAGATTTAAATATTTATTTCATCGAAAAAATTAAGTAAATAATTTGGTATTCAATTTTCAGCTGATTTTAAGGAACTGAGATTATTTTAATCTCAATCTCAAGCTCAATCTTTCTCAATTCAATCTAACCTTGTGCACCAAACGAGGCCTAAATCCGATCCTTATATGGGATAAGATGTTTTGCTTGCAAAGCATTACATTTGTAGAAGTTTTAAATTTATATATGTATGGTGGCGTTTGGTTACAATGGTGGAATAGTAATTAGAATGATAATGAGAATGAGAATTGGAATGGAAAGGAATGGAAAGCTGATTCCTTTGTTTGGTTGGGACTGTAGAATTAATATCTGAATCAGTATTATTTTGTTTGGTTAACAACTGAATGGAATGGAATTAATTGTATTGTGACCAAAATACCCCTAATTGCAAAACAATTATAATAACATGATATATTATGGATAATAATAATAAAATATGAAAGTATAATATATATATATATATATATATAAATTAATGTAATTAATAATAAAATTTATACAAAAAATGCATATGAAATTTTCAATTACAAAAAATGTATATAAATATATTTATATATATATAATTATAATATATAACATGTTATATATACATATATTATAATATATAACATGTTATATATAAAATATATATATTACATAATAATATATATAATATAAATATTATTATATATATTTATATATAATATAATAATATAATATATAATAATATATATAATATATATAATAATATAATATATAATACATGATATATTATTTTTGGAAAGAAGGATATTTTTGGAATGTAGTTTGTGCATATGAGGGTATTTATGGAATAAATTTTTTAGTTTGGAATGGAATGGGCATTCCATCCAAAAACCAATGGAATGACCATTCCATCCAAATGGAGGAATCATCATTCCAATAGAATACCCATTCCATTGGATTTTAACCAACCAAATATAGAGAATGAAATCCATTCTATTCCATTCCATTACATTGCAGCCAACCAAACACCACTTATGTTCTTAAAATTATGTTGTTTTTCAAGTAATTTTCATTAATGATAGAATTGTAATTAAAGTAAAAAATTTAAAATGGAGTGCTGAAAGAATTACTTAAAAAAATCAGAAGCAGTGAAATTAGGTGCTATTCGGAACTATTTTTAAAAAATGAAAAACAACTTTAATGTTGTTTATTTACACGTTTTACAAAACTATTTTTAAAAACAAAAAACAAAATTTTAAAATGTATAATTAAAAAGTTGAAAACAATTTTTTATTGTTTTTTACCATTTTACAAAACATCATTTCAAAACAAATCACAATTTTTCCCACCAAACAACTACTTTACCCATTTTAAAAAACAACAACCAAATATTTTTACATCGTTTTCTGTCTTAAAAAATTACTTTTAAAAAACACTACCAAACATATTATATTTTTAAAACATCATTTTGAAACATGATTTCCATTTTTAAAAATAGTTTTCACTAAAATACCATTTTAGTGACTTATCTCTTTCTCCCTAAAATCAAAGGCAGCGTCGTGTGACTCGTGTCGTTAACATTAATCAGAGTGTGATTTAGACAATATTCAGGGATCTTTGTGATATTAACCTTTTAAGCGGTGTCCAGAAAAACACGGCAAAGCGTAGTGAAGTTAAGTGGAGATCGGAGAATTCGATTTGTACTTGTAATGTTCGTCTTCTCAAGTCTGTGTTAAGGTATTCTTTCTTTTTACATTTTTTGGCACTTTTAATTTATCTCTGTTATAATTTCGTGTGTTTCCTTTGTTGTTGACCGATAATGTGATTCTCATTAGCGTGGATTTGATCCTTTCGCTTGCAAAATTTTTATAAATCTTATTATTGGGATCAACCGTGATTTATTTAGCTGGATTTTTGGCTTGTCTTAACTTTACCGTTTTCTCAGTAACCCAACCATGGAAATGGAAACGAATCCATGGGTTTCGTTTAATTTTTCAGTTATATATATATATATATATATTCTGCTACTAGTAGAATGTCGGTGGCATATATTTCATCTTAGGTCTATTAGAGGATTTGAATTTGGAAATATGAATATTCTTGGTCTTGTAGTTGGTGCATATCCAATGAAATGATGGGAATTGAGAGTTAAGTCATGAATGAAAACGAAGAATTGATGCTATTTCACTAGGGTTCAATCGGCAAATAAATTGATGAATTGGATGTTGATTGAAATATCAAGGTTTTTCTTCATTTTTCTATATCGACTATTGAGATGTTCTTGTGGAGAGATAATGATGTCAATTAGCATGTGGTTTTGTACTTAACCATCCAAGTTTTCTACAATTGGTGACAGGTTAGATTTTGCATTGACTTGTTGGTTTACCTGAAAATGCAGATGGGTGATGTTGCAGCACTAGATTTTATAAGTGATTTGCCTCAGAGCATTATAGAAATCATCTTGACGCGCCTACCAATAAGAGATGCTGTAAGAACTAGCATTTTATCTACTAAATGGAGGTACAGATGGGCTACTCTTACTGAACTTGTATTTGATGGAACGTGTGTTACCCTATGTAATGATCGATCACTAGTTGAGAAGAGCATTGTAAATTTTATAACCCGGGCACTCTTTCTTCATCAAGGACCAATTCACAAGTTCCAGCTTTCTACTACATATCTGCAGTGTTGCCCGGATATAGATCAGTGGTTACTTTTCCTTTCAAGGAATGATTTAAAAGAATTGATTCTTGAATTAGGAGAAGGGGAGTGGTTTAGAGTACCTTCATGTCTTTTTAATTGTAAGAAGTTGACTCATTTGGAGCTACATCGTTGTGAATTTGATCCAGCTCCAAATTTTAAAGGATTTTCGAGTTTGAGGAGCCTTAATCTTGATCAAGTTCTTGTTGCCCCGGAAGCAATTGAAAGTCTCATTTCTAGTTGCCCAGTCCTTGAGAGTTTGTCATTAACATACTCTGATAGTTTAGATCTAAATATAAATGCTCCAAATCTGAAGTACTTATACCTAGAAGGTGAATTCAAAGATGTCTGTCTTGAAAATACTCCGCTATTAGTTGAAATCTCTGTTGCTATGTATATGACTGATGATATCGCTGAACACTTTGAGCAAAGTTCAAGTTGCAATTTTATCAAGTTTCTTGGTGGGGTGCCGCTTCTCAATAAGCTCGTTGGGTATATATACTTCACAAAGGTAACATTTTGTTAGTACTGTTTTTTAGCATAATGAAGCTGATGTAGCTATATATAGTATTTGAGATTTTTAGTATAAATAATTAGCTAGGCTGACTCCTGACTTGCACATGCAGCAAAACCATTAGCTTATGTTTGTTTATCTTTTTCCAAAGTATTTGAGTATAGGTGATGACCCAGGAAGACTTCCAATTACATATAGCCAACTAAAGATAATTGAATTACATCAAGTGAGTTTTGAAGATATGAAAGAGATAATGGTTGTTATTCGCTTGATCACAAACTCTCCTAACCTGACGGAACTTAAAGTTTCGGTAAGTTATGGCAAATTTTGATTTTATGAATTGTGATAAAAAAAAAATGTTGTTGTTTGTGATACCAGCTGAAATCTGTTTTCTGCTTCTTGTTGTGTATAGGGTTCATCGAATTCATTAGCTGCTACAGAAGAAGAATATGATTTGGATCTTTGGGACAAAGAATGCCCTTCAGATTGTTCGTTTAATCATCTTAAATTTGTAAATATGACGGATATAGCTGGTGTGCCACATGAGATGGAATTGATTAAATTTTTGCTCAAGAATTCTCCGGTACTTGAGACGATGAGTATCACCCCTTGTGTCTTTCTTAAGGATAGAAAACTGAGCATGTTGATCGACCTGTTGAGGTTTCGACGAGCATCTAATCTAGCTGAGATTGTATTTGTCCTGAATTAAGCATCTTTAAATTTTTATGGTGGATTGTCCATCATTTTATATTTTATTTTGCCATCGACTGTTGTATGCACAGAAGAGTTGTTTGCTGTTATATGAAAATTGATGAGGAAGATGACTGCCTATAGGTTTTTCAGCTTACGTTTACGAATGGTTTCATTTATAATCCTTTTTGAGTTGTTGAACTTTTGAAGGTAGAAAACAACAAACATTAAAGTTTTTTAATTTCAGAAAAAACTTTGCTATTACAACCAAATCCCCTGTAATAAACATCTCTAGAAAGATGATATTTAACACTCAACTAAAAATATCAGTTTCTTTGATCTGAATCTATACAATCAGAAGAAATTTGATACAGCTCAGGTATATTGCTACTGTACAGCAAGCTCATTTTGACACATTCATTCTTCTTGTTTATCTTAATGTCACCTTGGTCCAGAGAGCTCCATTGCTTGAACCAACAATGAAGAGTCATCAGTGAGGTCGGAGTATCGCTCTGAAGAGGAGAATTCATTGGCCCTGGACCTGGTTGCTTCAGCCCTTTGAGAAGCTGCCCATTTCTCTGCAAGACCGTCTCCTTCGAGCATCCGGACCACCTCCGACATCTTGGGTCTGTGACTTGGAAGGTATTGAGTACATAACAGAGCTACTTGAACCATCTCTTCAAGTTCGATTCTATCATAGTTGTTTTTCAGGTCCTTATCAACTATCATCTCAAGTTTCTTTTCCTGGTGGATTTTCTTCACCTGCAATTATGGTCATAACTCGTAAGACACATGACATGAATAAGTGAATCATTTTGAAATTAACCAAAAACATCTTTGCGTAGCTCACCCAGTCAAGCATGGCTCCCTTTTGATTCGCGGTTTTCCCGAATTCCAGAGCTCTTAGCCCAGAAATCAATTCAAGAAGAAGGATTCCAAAACCAAAAACATCTGTTTTCTCCGAGGACTGGCCGGTGGATAAGTACTCCGGAGCTATATGCCCCACAGTGCCCCTCACTGCTGTAGTAACATGAGAGTCTCTGTGATCCAACAATTTTGCCAAACCAAAATCTCCTACCACAGCCTCACAATAATCATCAAGCAAAATATTCGCCGCCTTCACATCCCTGTGAATGATCTTGGGGTCACATTGTTCATGCAAGTATAACAACCCCCTTGCAGCTCCTAAGGCAATTCTTTTTCTTGTTCCCCAATCCAACACTGGTTTGGCTGCACAGGTACAAATGTTAGTGAAATGATCAAATAGACAGATGATGAACATCAATGAAACGCTTTTACCTTTGAGACGGGAAGCAACGCTCCCGTTGGACATGTAAGGATAGACTAAAAGCCGCTCAGCTGCTGTCATGCAAAACCCGTTGAGGCGGAGAAGGTTCCTGTGAACTGCCAGGCTGATCATCTCTACTTCAGTCTGAAATTGGATTTCACCACCAATTGCATTCCCATCTTTGAGTCTTTTTACAGCTACAACAGTTCCATCTCGGAGATACCCTTTGTATACATTTCCGAAACCACCTTTTCCGATCAAGTTCTTGGAACTGAAATTGTTTGTAGCATTCTGAAGCTCTTTGAAGTGAAATCTCTTCAAGTTTCCCAGACAGACTTGTTCATGATGATGTTCTGAAATATTAAAACAGGACAATTTATTTGGTTTCCATCAAACTATTTGCATTTAATATGCTAGTGTTCTTATTTATGTTTCACTAACCATTAACATCAAAGAATATTTGCTTGTTATGTCTATGCCTCCACCAGAGAAGGAATCCAAAGCCAAGAATTAAAAGGCAGATGCAGCCTAGGCTTGAACCAAGTGCCAGAGCTATTTTATGGCTCTTAGATTTCCCAGAAGAAGGCTGTGAATCTAAACAAAACATACAAAATTTCATGTGAATTTTGAATTCAACTTAAAGTCAAAAAGTGATGATAATTTCATGTAAAGAAAAAGAAGCACAAAACAACTTTTCTGAAAAGAACAAGTTCAAAATTTGAAGTGAAAAAAACTTGTAGAAGGCGGGAATTATAGTTTACTTTGGGAATTATTCAAGGCAAAAGAGAGCGGAAACGGTGCTGTTCCGAAGCAGTCTTGCTCAGTTCCGGTGGCACATATCATAGGGTTTCCTACAATACTGTGTGAATCCAGAAAAATACTAACGTTAAGCTAATCATCAAATAATGAACACAAAGCTACTAATTCGAATTTCTGAGTAACTTACTTGAATGTTTTAGCATGGAATTGGGGCACAGAACCACTCAAATTATTAAAAGACAGATCCCTATAACATTAAAAAAGTATCATTAACCTTGTTCAGATATAAAATTTATCTTCATAAATAAAATAAGTTGTTTAAGAGAATTACAGAAAAGCAAGCTGTGACATGTTTGACAGAGAGAGAGGAATTTCTCCAGAAAGACTGTTGTTGTTCAACCTCCTGATGATTTTTTAAGTTCAAAACATACAAACTTAGTTTTCATCAGATGGGAGACTAAGAATTCAAGAAAATGACATCAAATATTTGTATTAATTAATTAATTAATTAATTAATTACTTACAGGTATTGGAGGCTTTTCATGTGAGATACTGTAGTGGGAATTGGACCAATGAAGTTGTTGTTTGAAAGATCAAGTGTACGGAGCTTAAGAAGCTTCCCAATCTCAGCAGGAACATGTCCTGATATATTGTTACTTTGTAACAGCCTGCAAATTAAAAATCTCTTCTAATGAATACTTAATTAAATTTATGTTTGAACCAACAAATAAAAAAAATTCATATTTTGTATGTGTGTGTGTTTACTCACACAAGCTGGAGATTTGTCAAGTTGCCTATACTTGGTGCAAGAGAGCCTGCTAAATTCTGGCTTGGAGCTCCTCTGCAACCAAAAAAAAAAAACAATTTTATCAATTTTTTTGAATTTTTTTGATAGATATTTGAATTTTTTTTTTTTCAACTTTACTTACAGGCCAATGACAAGACCATCAGAAGAACAAGTTATCAAATCCCAACTGCATGGATCAACAGAGGTTTCATCCCAGTTGTTTAGAACAGCATGTGGATCATGGAGGGAATTCTTAATCCCCATCAAAGCTTGAACTACGAAAATTCAAACTAAAAAGGATTACTTAATGTTCTTATAATATTGTTAATGAATAAATCAATACGAAAAAAAAAAAAAACCAGTTACCTTCATAGTTAACACCTTTGGTTGAAAGCAACCCACATGCAGAAGTCCAGAAGCACAAAAATGCCAAACAACACAGAACAGCATCTCTTCTTGTGATTTCCATTGAATTTTAGCTAGAAAGCAAAGTTATAGCAAGTAAGGAGCAGGTATGAAAAATTCAACACCAGGTCACCAATGGTTTTTCTTTGTTTTGTTACATGTAATGGTTACAACAGAAGCCAACCAGAACCAGAAAAACTCCTCATCTCATGCTTCTCTCTCTCTCACTCTCTCTCACTCTCTCTCTCTCTCACACACTCTCACTCACAACTTTGGAGTTTGTGTCAGAGGCAAGAGCCAAAGCAAAAGGAAAGCAAAGGCTAAAAGAGGGTTCAACAAAGTGAAGTAAAAAGAATACATAAAAGCTAAAACCACATTAACCAAATCTAGATATATATCAAAACATGATTGGAAAAGAAAATTCCTCCAATCATGCGTTTCTTTTATTTTCTCTTGAGAATTCTCTCGTGTATACTATTCCTGTACAGGTTTAAATATGAAAAAAGCAAGTGATTATTATCTGTTAAGCACTAAAGCACTGCAATATTAATAATAATAATAATTTGGTAAAAATTACAAAGTGGGACAGGCGCAGTTTATAAAAGAAAGAGATATCGAGCATGTATTTGATTTGCAGGAGTTTTCAATGCATGAAACAGTGGACTCTTGAGAATCCAACATTCTCTAATTCTCTTCTTTTAAAGAAAGAGCATTATTATTATTAATATTCTCTTCTGTGGTCTTAATAATTATTAGAGAACGGTGAGAATCTCGAGGGATGGGCTTGTGAGTTGTGAGATTGATGATGTAAATTGTTCTTCTTGACATCTTTGTTGTGTTTTGTGTTTTGTGAATTATTATTTCTCTCTCACTTTTATCTCAGTTGGGTTTTTGCTTTATTGATTCTATTATACACTCACGTTGTCTCCACTCCCACAGTCAACTAGTCAACAAACAGTCCCCATTAAACAATCCCGAAAGCAAAAGCTGCTCCTGCTCTCACTCTTTTTTTTATCTCTATATTTATGTGCAGATCGAGTATATATGTACGTATGTTTAAGTATACTTGTGGGTCCCCTGTATGTATGTACACTGCCCTCTGATGAAGAACCAACGGTGATGATGGTTTCACTATCAAACAGTACGTACTGGGGACCAGACAAAACAATATGGAAGGCTTGGAAGCAGTTGATGAATGCAGATGCACGTGTAATGTGGACCTACCAATGCCCGTTGACTTGACGCTTTGACGTATTTTCATGATGAATAAGAAATTTAAAGTTGATCAGATGGTTGATTATTATTAGTGATGATCATCATCACTCATACTTTACAAACAAGGATCAGATTAGATTAGCTCTTGATTGAGATGTACGTGTGGACACACATCCTTTATCTTGATTTTAATTTTATACCGTTCGATGCCACTTACATTAACGTACAGATTCAGGTTTGCGTTATGATCCTCTCTTTCCTAGAATGGATTAAGAGACTGATTTGAGTGAGTTTAATTAAGGCCGGGTGGTGTAATAGTAGGTAATTTGTATTAAAACTTGAATTGGTAAAATGGATAAAAATTGATAATGGTGTCTTGTCGATCTTGTCATCTATTTGTTCTTCCTTTGGCTCCATTTAATGCTCTAATTGCTCCTTTTTGTTCCTTTAAAAATTTTTGTTATCTTTATTGATCATTGCCAACCAAGTTGTTGGATTGAGAAAAAAGGAGTCAAAGAAACAGGCTATAAAGGAGAAGTTGACTAGAAAATCTTAATGAAGATATGCAACAAGCAAGGGATGTCCCAAATGAGTAGCAAATTATTGTTCTGTTTTTTTACCAACTCATTGGTTCGTTTGAATTAATGAAGAAGGAGCTATCTAGCCAACTCTAGCTTTTCAATTCAACACAATTTGTAATTAGTAATTTGTAAATTGTAAATTGTAATTGTACCACCAAAACCCACTTGATCATTTCTATATATATATATATATATATATTCTCACTTTAAAAAAGACATAATAAAGCATCCAAAATAGTTGACAATTCATCTCAAACCCCACCAGACCTTTAGCTCTACTTGTTTCTGCATTAATTTGATCAGATGAATTCAGAAGACTCGAAACCTGTAGATCAAATTGCATAAATGATTCTCTCACGGGGACTGCAACACTGATACATGAAAAGGGTTTTGATTTCAAATTCTAATAGCCTCTGATCAGTGATTTCTTTTTATATAATAAAAAGCCAAGAAAGAATAAATTCGTTTTGGAAAAGCATATGGTATCTCTCACGCAAGCCAAGAATTTTTTATTTCCCCCTTTGTAGTGCCATATGACATTTACATTCTCATAAAATTCCTAATCCCACCCAAATTTGCATGAAAGCTACTTACTCTCTCTCTCTTTCTCTCCATATATATATATATTGAATAATAATTTATTAATAACAGATTATGTTACGTGTGGTCCATGCATAGTTACACAATTGTATTATTATTTCACGTAATGAAATATAAATTAATAATTTTATATACATATATATATATAAATGGACATGTAAGTACACGTCACACTCACAATCAGCTATGTTAGTTTTTCTCTATCTTTGTTCACAGAGTAGAACTATTCTTATTGGATCTACTATACTTAATATATAGGCTAATTGGCACAGATGCCTCCTGATCTCTTCAAAAAGTTGCACTGTGCCCCCTAAACTTTTTTTTTCGGCACTAAACCCCCTGAACTCTCATAAATTTACAATCGTTGAAGGAATCTACCCCCTGGTGAGGGGGCAAATTCCTTCAGCGATTGTCAAATTACACGAGTTTAGGGGGTTTAATGGCCAAAAAAAAAGTTTATGGGGTAATGTGCAAATTCGAGTATAGTTCAGAGGTATCCGTGCCAATTAGCCTAATATATTTTTTGAATTAAAAAAAACTGTGATTGATTGAAAATATATATATATATATTATTAACTATATATATTAAAATAAAATAAAAAAAAGGAGGGGGGGTATAAATTATGAAAAAAGCAAGAAGTAGGAAGATGAGACATGAGGAGAGCCCACAAAGGCACAAACATCTTTTTTGATAAAAAAAAAATAATAATGTGTTGATGAGGAGACCCCACAGACAATATATGGTGAATGGTTAATTAAACTATTGATTCCAAATCTCTGTTTCCTCTACTTTTGTCACTTAGTTTAACTTTCTTGCTGGGAGTCACTTAAATTAAATTAATATATTAATTTTTAATATATGGTTATTCATCCGTTGAGTCATCAAATCAAGATCTTTGCTTCTTAAAATGAAAGATTTCACGCAGCCGAAAGCTAATTAAAGGTGAAATAACAACCCTCTGTATGTGTAAATTGTTCTCAATTATTTGATTTGATTTAACTTAACACATCTTTCTTTATATATACATATTACATGGAATATTATTTGACAAAAGTAAAGTGGACAGAGATAGATCATCTGAAAATTAATTAAGTGAAAAATACTATAACAAAACAAACATAGATTTCTCACTCGATCACGATAATAGCTAATTTTCTCTTTTAGCCCAAAATTATCTTCATCGATGTATACATATATGGTAGCGCGTACAAAGAGACCCACACTACTCTTGTGTTGCTTGTACGTAATTCTGATTCTCTGTTCTGATCATATAAGTAGACGAGATGAAACTGGTCCAGTGATAAAACTCTTTTACACTTACGCTAGCTATAAGGTAGTGGGTTCAAGTCCTTCTCTTCCCAAAACAAAATTTCAAGTGTGGGAAATCCCGTATGGAATTGTCGATAATAATACAATAAATAACTGTAGCTATCGACGATCATGTACAGGATTTCTCGCAGTAAATTAAAAGTTACTCTATATTATGTGTGTTTAGCCGATAAAAATGTTTCAGTAAATTTGGGACATGCATGCATGCTATTTGAAGGGAACAATACTCCCAAGACAGTATATTGATTAATTAAAGTTTTCTAAAAAATACGGCTATACCATATGCAATTATCTTTTTGGCAAGTTCGTTTAACCTAACTTAGTCGAATATTCAAGTGAATAGGTTATAAAAGCTACTTAATAATAATAGTATTGATAATAAATCTGAGTCACTGGGCCATTTAACAAGTGAATTTAACATAAAGTATGATAGTGCATGCATGATTTGGGTCTGCCTCAGTGGAGCTGAGCATACCATGAATGTGCTCCAAGTGAACAGGTAAATTAGATGAATATGGACCAACTGCCTGCTTTTATATATATATATATATATATATATGCCCGTATCTCCGCACAAAAAAATGCCTAAAAACTATAAAATATGTGAGGTCGACTATATAACATTACAATGTGACCTACATACTCTCAAAAGCTTGACCCTATTATTAGGTTTTGACTTGTATTCTTAAGCGAACCAAATAAGACTCAACTGATATGAAGCTTCCTGGAGACATGTGATACGTTTGGAAGATGTAATGGTGTTGTTTGAGGGGGGTTTGAAGACCAGAAGAACGGAAGACTGAAGATTATTTCAACGTATTAATCGCGGTTTTATAAGCGATGTAATTTAAAGTGACTTGTAACGGTTTAGGAAACGGGTGCGCAACCGTGACCCAAATCGTAGTTAATCATAAGTATGCGTGGAACGGGAAATCTTCAGCGAAAAAGGAAAATGTTCTTTTAGGAAGTTCTTATGTTTGAATGAAAATGAATACTCTTTACAAGAAGACTTGTCATAAAAGGAAATAGTATTTATGTGAAATAAGTAAGTCTTGTACGTTTAGGAATAGAATTTTCTTTTATCTTAAACTCCTTGTAACTAATATAAATAGTCATAATATTTATGTTTAAACACCATGTAACATCAGAAAGAGTGTGGTGAGATCCGGGGGAGACCCAAGGGAATATCTGGGAAGGGATCTAAGGGAATATCAATTGATTAAGTTAGAGATCCGTAGGTGATATTCAGGGGAGACTTAGGGGATATTGTGGGGGTACTCAGTGAGGATCTTGTGAGTGGGGTTTGGGGTTGAGGTGAGAGAATTAATCCTAGAGTATATGGTTGTAGCAATTTATCATATAGTGGAACTTTCTCTGTTGTCCTAACGGCCCGTGGTTTTTACCTGTTTTGGGTTTTCCATGTATATCTTGTGTTGTGATTGTTTATTCTCTCTCATCTATTTTTCTGCTTATTGATGTTATTAATTGTTATGAGTTATAGGCGAATATTAGGCACGACGTTTCCGCGCTCATCGGTTCATGAATTATCCTGAACACCTATCATTATGTAATTAGAGTTACAAAGTGAGCTCGATCTGTAACAAAACAGAATCGATCCTGCAGGAAAAAACTTGTAGGAATCCCGCATTTAAAACCTCCTCCTCTTACAATATAATAAGCTTAAGTGAACCATTTGTATTTGAAAATTCAAAAGCAAAAATAGAAGAATCATTTGATGAGTCATGAAAGATAGAGATGTGTGTGTCAGCCTTGCAGCGAATATATAAGACAATATGATATATATATAGACCGAAATACATAAACAGTAGAAAAGCCTGCACTGCATGCGTTGAATTTCAATTACTCAATTAATATTTCAAGCGCATTTCTGAAGCGCATTCCTCAATTTTCGGAGAAGGTAAAGCAGCACTCCTGGAGTCCAGGGCCCCCCCACCCCACAATTCTTCAAGGAAACACTAATTATTTATTTATTTATAACTTCCATTTATTCGAAGACAGACAATTGCACGATCCTTATGGTCATTTGAATAATGTTGATGTAAAAATTTGGGTTTGCGATGTTATTGAACTCATTACCTCAAGCTTTGTTAAGTACTTGGCGCTAATGATACCATTTTGAGGTTTATACTTTATAGTACACGAGCTTGGAAGATCTTTTGCTCTTATCGAGCTGGTCTTACCACGTTGATAAAGACTTGTCAGATGCTCTCTCAACTATCCTCACTAATATAATTAAATATCTATGTGTTTTTCTCATGTTCTCTCCTCTTATTTATATATAATATTTACACAAATTAAGTTGCATACAGCCTAATAGGCCGGTGTGATTTCATTTCCAAGCTACGTGGAGATAGATAGGCACTACATGAGTTCATGTTCTTCATCGGCAGTTTATTTTAGTGACTCATCATCCCTTTAGAAGCTAATATCAGTGTTTTTTCTATTAAAGTGACACTTGTTTTTATGCTTATCTTAGCTCTTGACACGTGTTTTATCAGCACGTGTCGGAGTATTTTTACGTATTCAATCTCTTATTTCTCTGACAATTGACATTTAATATGTGCTTGTTAGCTCTAATAGTAATTGAACTGATAATGGTATATCCATTTAAACTTGTTCATGGGATAGATGCTCTGATCTCAAATTTTCCTAAGAAGTTTAGGTTGTACACCATAATAAGCTTCTATAAGCGGGTGGACAACTAATCACATTATGAGTCCATGTTACATAATGTGACACGAATAGACAGGTGTCTATCGGACCCAATTTGTTTTGTCACCCAATTGATATGATCATCCAATATAGATTTGTTACAAAATAATTCACCATAATATAGTGATTTCTGCAACTAACTATTGAGGACCAAAGATACAACATTAGATAGTTTATTTGGTTTCAATAGTTACCCTTTTTTTATATATTCAAGAATCAAGATGAAATTTTCTTATTAGGCATATAAAATAAATACTGCAGAACATAAATCTTGAAAAGATCTTATCATAAAAATGGTAAACCCAACTTTATACACATGTTTTACGAAGGCCTAAATGTGTCTCCACCCATGATTCTTAGAGAATGACTTCGTTACACCTCACATAGGTGTCACGAGTTTATAAAAAAGATTACGCAACTAAAAACAAATAAAAGAAGATCCTTGCTCCAAAACAATGTCATCCAATATGTTAATTATTTTTCTTACTTTTGCTTCTGTAAAAGATTAACGAATCGGAGACTTTGCTCACTCTTTTTTCTTAACAATTAAATTCGTTTCCCACTTTTTTCCGCTTGTCTGTTTGAGAGGTTAGCAAGCATCATATGCATGAAATGCACAAAACATGTTGCCGCTGCAATTCTAACTTCATATTTTATACGACTCCAGAACCATTTTGTGATCATATAATAAAAATAATAAAAATAATAAAATATAAAGAACCAGGAGAATTATAGTCCAAATATTAGTATATTACCATATAATAAAAGACAGGTGCAGAATACAAACCCGAAAATCAAAACATAAAGCATACGAGTACGAACATTGTGATCATAAGACAATGCCCAACAATCACTTATTTATATGATAAAAACACGCAAGTAAACATAAAATTACTACTCTTCTTCATCTTCTTCATCCTTCCAGCAGCATTTCAGAGTCGATCTAGGAGACCCAGACTCTCCAGTCTTAATGAACTTCTGGTAGACAATTGAACCTCCCATTCCGAGCCCTTCAATGCTTCTCTCTTCGCGACGATATCCTTTCAAGTCCAACAAGCACTCCTGTTCAAAGGACCTTCCTGCAACATCAGCATGCACAGCAACAGAGAACTCACTTGGTCCAAAACAAGCCAACACCCTTCCCACAAGCTGCTTCAAGTTCACATCTTTCAGGTTATACCCCACAGTTTCAAAGCTCGCATAACTGAAACCATCTTCTGGTGTGACATGAATAGTAGAAACCGCTGGCCCTTCAACTGAATTCATGGAATAACCGCAGGGGTCGAAATCAAAATCACATATCTCTGAATCAGGAAGAATCTTTCTAATACCAGAGTTGATGGTCATTAACCCCGCAGAACCAGATTGGGATTTGTAAAACACAGAAGCCATATCCTTGTCCAAGCCAGTCATGCACATCTCCAGAGTGTAAACAGAATCACAGGAGGCCACTGATGCTGCACAAGCAGAGTAAACATGCCATTTCTGAGGCTTGTTCGACTCACCAATTACATAAGCGTTGCTGCCTGAACCAAGCTTCCCAAAGTAGCCATCAAGGACAACAACTTCTTCCATGAAGTTGCGATGAGGGTATGGCTGATTTCCAGGGAAAATGAAACTGCCACGTGTATACCTCACTGAGCATACATCAAGGGAAAGGGTCGCAGCCAATTTCAAAATTGGCTCAATCGAATTAAGTAGCTTCGTAGTTCCACAGGTTTTGATGATAATCTTGTAAGGGAAAACAAAGAGACTGGACTCTGATAGAACATATGAGTCCACATGATCATTCGACAATGAAGACACTATGGTGCACTCAGCTGGTCCTAGAATCTCATCCAACTGAGACTTGGACAGATATCGAAGGCCCTTTCCTTCAGGATCAACAAAGATGCTTGGTTCAAAAAAGGATATTTCTAGCCTCTTTTCGTAACCTTCAAAACCAATTGCAGAGACCGCCATGGCAAGATTCCAACAGAAAGTATGGCAGTTGAAAAGAACTTTGAATTAAAAAGACACCAAATCGCTGGGTGATGGCTCAAAGAGAAAATGCAGTCGCAAAGGAATCACAATCGCGAAGAGAGAGAGAGAAAGAGGAAGAGGAAGGAGTTTATTAAGGAGTATAACTAATCCACTAACTATGAAAGCAAAATAAAAGTTGATCACGGTTAAGTGACCAGATTTGCACAACTTTAGAGAATATCAAGATGGCTTGCGAGCACA
Organism: Acer campestre; assembly: GCA_954870605.1. Taxonomy (NCBI): domain Eukaryota; kingdom Viridiplantae; phylum Streptophyta; class Magnoliopsida; order Sapindales; family Sapindaceae; genus Acer; species Acer campestre. The sequence goes on along the minus strand of OX940806.1, from coordinate 23,750,659 downwards.
CTGCACAACACAAGAAAATAAAGATTAAATCTCATCTCAAACTAGTGATTTAAGCAATGGAATGTATATAAGAATATGATTGTAAAATCTTACGTTGGAGTAAGCAGCAGATCTGAATTTCTTGATTCCACCGTTGGGTCGGATGTCTTCAATGCTGTAACCAAGAGGAGCTTCGTAACATAAAGATTTACTACTACTACTAGACTTCTTCCCACCTTTCGATTCCATTAGAACATTCAGTCCTTCCTGAAAACAGATTCACAAAGAACAGAATTAACTCTTGAGATATATCATTAGTCCTCCACAAATTGAAATGATAATAAAATTAATAATTAAAATACGAGAAACACAACACACAACATTCTCCACAGCATAAAAATAAGAACCTAAAATCTATTATATCATATAACTTATAATTAGCAGTAAGAATGTAGGATCACCCCCAATATTAACTATAATTCAGAAATTTAATAATCTTAGAAATCATAGCGACTTGTTGAAAAAAAGCACAATTATGCCTCCAAAACAACCAATAAGCCCCCATAAATCCAAACACATACAAACCAACTCCGAGTCTCTCTTCAGATCCAAGCAAATAGAATAAAAATCACGAAAATCAAATCTCATATTTTATCTACATGCAACATGCATAAAAACCCTAAATCGATCATCAAAGAAATGATCAGAGCCAAGAAAGTGCGAATAAAAAAAATTAAAAATTAAAAAAAAAAAATCTAAATCGAAAACATGAATAGTAAATACTTACAGATATTACAAAAATTTGATATTCTTATCAAATACAACACCGACAAACCTTCGATCTCTTCACAAACCCTAACAATATTGATCAAAAAAGAAAAACAAAATCAGAAACAGCAATTAGTATAATACATATATACTGCAATATACATATCAAAATCGAAAATATAACAAAAAAATTACTTACAAAGGTATAAGATTGAATGGTCTAAGGAAATTTTGAGAAAACCGAAATCTGCTGCTTTTCTTGTTTCTCAAGAGAATGATGAAATAATAATTGTGATTCGTGAGAGGCAGAGGCCAGAAGCTACGTTTATATATGACCTAGAGGGCAGTTTGCGTCTGTGAGACGGCCACGTTTTCACGATAAAACTACGGTTTTGCCCTTCACACGTTATTATTATTTACTTTTTTGATATATGTTTTTTTTTTTTGTTTTTTAAAGAAAATATACGTTACTATTGTTGTTTTTAATAGCTCGATAATATTGGTGTTTTTAATAGTTTGATAATTCAAAGTTTGCGAGAGAGGACATGACTCGAACCTACAACCTCGTGATGTAGTATAGAGGGGCATACCGGGGCATACCAGTAGATTAACTTAACTTGTTTGTTATTGTTGTTATCCTCATTTTTCATTTTTAAACTTCCGAATTTTTATCGACTCGTGCATTTAGAGTGTGTTTGGTAGGGAGGAAAGAAAATAAAATGGATAGAAAAATTTAAAGGGATAGAAAACAAGAGAAAAAGAAAGAAAAATGATTTTTCATTGAGCTGTTTGGTACATGGGAAGGAAAGAATGAATTTTCTTTATCAATTTTACTATTTTACCCTTGTATTATAGATTATATATTCAAAAAATAGATAAATTTGTAATTTTAATTAAAAGTAAAAAGATTCCCTCTTTTTAAAAATAGTGGGTCCCACCCATAATTTTCCTCTCATTTTTCTCTTCTTTCCATTTTTCTCTCCATACCAAACACATAATTTCCCTTTTTCTTCTCCCTTTTCCCTCCACCCTTTTCTTTTCTCTCCCCTTTCATCCTTACCAAACACACTCTTAAGGCCACGTTTGATATATAGGATAGGATGGGAAAAGGTTTATTTTTAAGCCATTTCCCATGTTTGGTTGGACGTGAGATAGGATAAATTAATCTCATCTAGATTTTTTATCCCATCAACATAAGATAAATTAGTCACAAGCAAATTATTCATGGGATTCATTTTATTCCCGCTTCTTTCACACTTTTTTTTTTTTTTAATTGAAAAATCAAATGGTCAAATGATTATGTTGATGATGAAGAAGAAATATTGTTCATATTTGCTTCTGCTTCCTCTTTAGGATCAAGGGATTCATCGATGTTTTCACAAAACAAAAAATAACTGATATAGTCTATCTTTATATAATTTATATCCAATAAAAATGATTGCCACCCCCTCAACTGGGATTTGGATTCTCTCCTCACCTCACTCTGTCCTCACCTTGTCCTCATCTAGAGGTGTGCAACGACTAACTGAACCAATCCGCCTAATCTAACCCAAACTTTATGGGTAGGTAAAAAAAAAAGTATTAATAGGTTAATGAACAAAGCGGTCAAAGATCGGATTGGTCTAGATTGTTTAAAATAAAATTCATGCAATCCAAACCAACCAATATATTCAATATAAGTCAAATCCTTATTTTATTTTATTTTTACCATTCCGAATTTAATCTTCTTCATTTTTTTTCTCTGTCTCACACTTTGATTTGATTTGATTTTTTATTTTTGATTGGATTATGTTTTTTTTTTTTTTCATGATACTTGTTATTATTTATATAATTTTTTTAAATTTTCTAAATAATTAAATAACATCTATATTTAATAATTTTTATATTTAAATAATTGTCTTATAATAATACAAAAAATGAAGTTTGGGTTCAAATTTAAATCGATAAATCTATCCAAACAAACCCGTCTATTTTTTTTGTTTAGTTTGAATCGGTTTGGACAATCACATTGGTTTGGTTTGGAGGAAATATAACAAAACCGATATATATTGGTTTGGTTTGATATTGAGCTTCAACCCAAATCAAACTGAAAATTAGGGGTCAGCACAAAAATCGAAACCGAGTTGAACAAAACCGAAAAAGGTTATTCAGTTCAAGCTGGTTGTATGTATTAATTTGTTATAAATATGACTATGACTAATGTGTACCATAGAAAATTTGTCATTTATGGAATCTTTAATTTAGACTACTTTTTTTCTCATCCATACACTTGTCTCCACGCAGGCCTTGCGTTACTCTGACTCCTGCACTACAACTAAATGCCCTTAACTTCGGACTTTGTTCTCATCCATATACGTTGTATCCACGCTGCTTGCAGGCCATGTGTTATATATATAAAGAGAACGATTCGAACCTATATTCTCGTTACTCAGACTCGTTATATATATATATATATATATTATTATTATTATTTGACAAAAAGCTTCAAAAACGATATTGACAGCTATCAATAAAATTAAAGTTGTTCAGATTCCCTCAACTATGCATGTCGTTACACTTTTTTCTTTTTTTCCTTTTTTTTTTTAAATATACTCCTCATTAACTTTTAGCTCGTCCATTGAAAATGTAGACTCTTTACTGATTTGATTTTTGTCACGACTTAAATAAATCTATTAGCATATGTAATCAATGTCTAAAATTTATTTATTTTATTTATTTTATTATTTTATTATTTAAATATAAAATATTATCTTCAAGCGCTTTAATACGTGTTTGATATAACTTTAAGGATTAAAAATGCTTTTTTAATACTATAAATTATTTTGAAGTTTTTTTTCCAGCTATTTGATAAAACTCAAATAATTTTTTTAATATATGAATTGTCTCAATTACCCTTTATAAAAACCATTTTATGTCTACTTAGAGAAGCCTAAGACCATCTCCGATGCATATATCAATGTAGCATTGTGCCCCAATGTATAATCCTATTTTTATTATTTTATTAATTAAAATTATAAAAGTAAACACTTATCATAAATGCATTCATTATTTCTTTTAATGTTCCAATGTAAAATTTTATTAATGCATTCATTATTTCATTTAAAATATATATATATATAATGATATTTTTGTAATTAAAAAAAAAACATTTATTATTGTGCCAAACACAATATAGCATATGTCAAATTTGACACATCATTTGACACTGCATTGGAGGAGGATTTTTACACCATATGCTAAATTTTAGCATTGGTACAATTATTTGACACAGCATTGGAGATGCTCTAAAATTGAGCTTTTCCAAAAAGCCTTTTTTTTTTTTAAAGCTTTTTTTAAGACATATGAATTGTCTCGACAACCATTTATAAATTATAGATATTCCACCATACAACTCTTTCATTATAAATACATTATCAACACCTTTTTTTTGTAATTCACAAAACCGAAAGCTATTTTTAAAAATATATTGTTAACTCTTTTTTTATAATTTACATAACCAAGAGCCTTTTTTTTTTTTTTTTTTTTTTTTTTTTTTTTTTTTTTGTAAGAAGCTCTGCTCATTAAAAACTATTACAAAAATATTTACTCCAGAAACTCTACTTAAAAAGCCATAAGAAACACTCTTAAATCAAAAAAATATCAACACAATAGAAGATCCAAATCCAACTTTTTAGATGCTTTTGGATAATATAAGAAAAAAAAAATGAAATTGAAGTTTTATTATTTCAAAAGGAATTAAATTCTAAAAATAACTCGAGTTGAACTAATTGTTGAAGTCCGCCGGACATTTGATTCGAAGTCGGACTGGGCCGGACTTACAAATCCAGACTTAGTGCTTAGCCCTGCCCTTAAAACAAAGTCTTACAAAATATAATTAATTAATTTTAAAACAGGGAAAACAGAGGTTTGACCTGTCAGTCTGTCACTATCAATCAAATTTGACTCTTAATTCAACTTTTTTTTTTTTTTTTCTAAAAAAAAAAAATTGACAAGAGATCGTTTTCTTTAACAGCAGTAACTAATTAACTATGTAATAAAATGTGTGTCTACAAGTACTCAGCTCCTATCCAAGCTCCCTGTTTTGCATCTGTATTTCTGTTCAGCATCATTCTCATTATAGCTTGTAAAAATATGATTACTTGGTTGTTCATCATCGAAATTGACAAATATCATTCCTTGGATTATGTGGTGATTCTTCAAATATTTCACCAGTTGCTCACTAGCTTTTGGATTTTGGAATTGTGCAATGATTTACCACCTTTGTCCTTGTAGGAATTTCTTGTGCCAAGTGACTTTCGCCCCCCACGGGCTGCTGCTATGGCCCGTCGTCTCTGCTTTTCAATGCGTTTCATGAGTTCAGCGTCGTTTTCATTCACAAGCTGGTTTTCTTCCTCCTGAAGAAATGAATGTGAAAGGGTAAAACCACCGCAAGTAATCAACTAGCAGATCTATCAGTAACTTAAATCCCACTCTTTATGGCATCAAATTTTGACAAGGACTAAACCCTATAGACTATCTGCAAGGCATAGACAGCGTTCATCGCATATAACTTCAAATTTCAAACCACATATATGACAGAATAATATCTTAAGTGATACCTTGTCACTCACATCTTGAGTTTCAGACCCACTGTCACCTTTTTCACATTTCTGCCCATCCTCATTTTCACCTTCCTGCTTGCATAATCTTGACTCTTCCTGAATTACATACATATGGCAATCAGAACTTATAATATCAGCAAGAAGACATAAAATTATAGAAAACATGTATGTATTATAAATGAAATAAAAACAATTCATATTGCACAAACGAACCAAGATGTGCTTATCTCAGAGTTATGTAATCTTTAGAACTGAAGACCTGAACTTCATAACCTGACAAATCCTATGCCAACAATATTTTTAGTCTCCCTTCCTATAGATCATTTTACTCGATTGAAACCTAAGGCAGGACCATTATTTATGCCATTCTAGGAGTCAAGATTAGGATTCAAATAGAGGATTGGTAGGGTGGTCAACAAGTCTCATTTGCTGGACGATATCATGTATTTCTGAAGATTGACCGAAAAGCAATACTCTTTTTCCATATAAAACAAGTAATGCGCTGGGGATGCAGGATTTTGAGAGTCGTGAAAATTAGAGATGCATGTTAGTGGATTCAGTTTAAAGGAATAACTTAAGGAAGAATATTTGAAACTATAATCATGCTACTTTTGTTTATGAAATTTATCTTCTATTAAAACAGAGCAGTTTAAGGAAAGTAATTAATGTGTTAATACTTACTAATTTTTTGTTTTCCGGTATTAGTCTTTTGTTCTTTAACTTTAAAATTTGAGATCAGTTATCTTTTTACACACACACACACAAAAAAAAAAAAAAAAAAAAAAAAAGAGATCAGTTATCTTTTAATATGGAGAGGGGAAAAGGATTTTGCAATGATCAACAGGAATACGCCTTGTATATCACTTGTTTAATCTACCAATGCAGTTGGTTTGTGAATAATTATGTTCACAATTTAATAGAACAATAAGGCACCGTAGAATATGATATAAACTATGAATTGATTAAACTTTTATAAGTTGAAAGTTGAAACAGTGAAATTTACTGTTCTGGCAATATAATCGCTGCTTAAATTACGATTGTTTAGCAGTCAAGGAAAAAAAAAGTTATCTCCATCTTGACCACCAATAGAAATGAACAAAAATGGCCTGATTCTCATTCTGTGGCTCAGGTGTTTGGTTAAGACATCTGTCTCACCGACTAGCCAACTTTTAAGTTGTATAATTTAAACATCAAGGGAAAAAAGAGATATTTAGGAAAATACCTGCTCTACCAAGTGTAAGGAATCCAAACTTTTGACATTTGTATCATTTAACTCAGAAACATCTTCATCATCAGTTTCCTCATCCTCAGAATTAGCATCGTTCTCAATACCTCCTTCAATAAACTGCAAATAATAACATTTAGTGTAATGCTCTTAGCTCTTATATCATATGCAAGAAATACTTTTTGCAGAACTTGTTATAGGGAAAAAGAAGTAAAGAAAAATAAACTGAAACATTACTGAAAGTAATAGCAACCTACTGCATGAAATAAGCAAACAACCCACACCAAAAATGGAAAATGTAAATATCAACACTTGAGAAATGCATTGTAGCTAAACATGCAAATCACCTACACTAAACATTCATGAATGCTTTCTATCTTTTTATTGGTCACATATAATGCACATGGTGCATGCTGGTTTTGTACCGGTAGGATCTAATCCGAGTTTATGATCCACTACACAAAATTGAGATAAAAAATACAATTTATTAGACAAGTTGTCTCAAGAATCCCTGCTATAAAAAAGACATCTGATGTAGCACAATCAGTAATTGCAACCAAGATTTAAGCATCCTACAGAAACACTTGATTAGCAGCTAGCTTAATAGCTTAACAGCTATTTACTATCTAGCCATCTCTCCCTCTATCGCAATTCAAATGCACAAGCACAATTATACACACACAGGTGGCAACTTGATAAAAAATGTTTCGACATACTTTCTCAATGTCATCCTGATCATTTCTTGTAAACCCACTGGCAGCAAGTTCCTTGTCTATAAATCCAGCAGTTTTAGGTATCGAAGAAAAGCAAGGCCAAGCGGTTTCATCTGTGTCTACGTCTGAACCATCAATATCATTGGTAGTTTCTTTAAAAGACAGGTTAAACCTGGAGAAGGAATATTTCATAGAAAAAATGTAAAAAAGTTAATAACAGATCCAGTAGCATAGCTGAAACTTTAAAACAATCAACTAAAATTCAGACTTCCAAAAATCAATAGCAACGATGGTTCTGACTAGGGAGCTAATTAACCCTATTGTAAGAAGTAATTGAGCATTTCAGGCTGATTGAAATGATTTCAATAGCCATTGAAACCTACTTTCCAATAATTCTGCACTCTCATAGTTATATTAAATATCAATATTATTCATCATACAACATAATATGTCTTTCTAAACAAATGCTGATTAGTTGATACACAAACAGCGAAATGTATGCAGGTAAAGGATTTTACAAGACACCACTTGTCATTCTCCTTTGGTAACTACTCCCCAACTTCAGTTAAAACAAATATAACTCCTGAAAATAGAGCTGCAAAATGATAGTTAACGGAGGAATTACAGTTACCCACCCACTAAAAACTGAAGAGACATCTTTGAGATAATGTAAAAATCAAATACATAAGGCCCAAAATCACATTGATTCATATATTTTGAAGGATAAAGGTGCTGCATACAAAAGAATCTAAGTATGCGTTTTAACATATCCCACATCACTTATATAATGCATATATAAACAATATCTTATATAAAAAATAAATAAATAAAAACAAGATTTCTCACATCACAGAATTTTAAATACTAAATAAAACTGCTCCAATATCTATTATGGGCTTCAAATACAACAATTTTAAAGGAATTTGTAGAAGCCTATATTAAAGACTTTAAAAAAGTGTTTGATTCTATTTCTTTGTGTTATCATTTCTTTAGAGTAGTTCTATGAGCATAGGGTGGGCTGGTGATCCTCCTTTCATTTACTTCGTACTTTTCCTCCATTTCAATAAAGTTCTTGCTTCATATATTTAGGAAAAAAGATAAAACAAGGGGCACTATTTTCCGAACCTTAACCATTCAAAAAACACTTTCCTAATTATATACTAATTTTACAACATTTTTTTCCAACCTTTGCAGATTAAAACTGAATTATGCAATGCCAAATGGCCAATACAGTTGGCAGGTCAAGAAACCTACCCAATTAGATATGCATACCAACTATTCAACCAAATAGTCATACTACAATTCCAGTGCCATATGAATCCCAAAAACTATAGCTATGGCATAACAGAAGAAAGGGTTTGAAAATATGCCCCCACCCCTTAGCCCAAGATTCAAGCAAGCGTGTGACTTTTCATTAATTAAGAATTTTTTCAGCAGCTCCTAATCTATTATCAACTTACCTATGTTCAGTGCTCGAAAAAGCGCCCTAGGTGAAGTCAAAAGGCGCTAGGCGGCATTGACCGTCTAGGGTTTTTTTTTTTAAAAAAAAAAATTAAAAATAAGACCAAAACAACATCGTTTTGGGCTTCATTAAACACAAGCCAGCAGCCCCTCTTTTCTTTTCTTTTCTCCACTCTTCGTCTTCGATCAACACTTGTTCTCCACTTAGGGTGGCCGCAGTGCCACCTACGCAGCGCCAAGGCACCCTAGGCGCTAGGTGCCGGACCACCACCCAATTAGTGCCTTTTAGAACACTGCCTATGTTGACATGTTCATTACATATAGGGTCAGTTCTGGCAAGGAAATCAATAAAATAATGACCCTTCTCATGTTCCCAAGTATGTCTCATATGAGAGTTCCTTTTATTCATTGCTTAAAGAGAATAATAGAATAGCAGTTACATTAAGACCCCCTCCAATTAAAATTGATATATGACTACATCAAATATATATATATATATATATATTGATATAAGACGGTAGTTCAGTAATGCCTTGATTATTTACAGGGTTACATCCATAGTGGCCTGGAGGCACTAAGCCAAGACAAGTTCTTGATTGACTATGAGCATAGGTGTATTACAAAAAGGGATGCTAAGTAAAGACCAGAAAATTTGGGACTCTCGTTCGCGCTATAAAATGGTAGGAGAGAGTGAATGTCGGGTTGCATACAGGTTACAGAGCTTATGTGGGAAGTAGCAGTAGAGAAAGAGTTGAATGCTATGTTAGCTGATGGCAATGTGAGGAACCTGAACAGATTTTCTGAGTACAGGTTTGGGGGTGAAGGATAACAGCTAAAAGTGCTACAGAGGCAAAAATTACTAGAAGTATTCAAGAACAAGTTTGCTAGGTCAATTAAAGGGTGCCTTTTGTTTCTGGACCTATAAGAAATGGATTAAAGTTTGTACTTACACTGTTGACGGTTTATTGCTGACGACAGGTCATTCTGAAGCAGCCTATGTTTACTACTCTAGGAACATGACTTAAAAGTGTACACATTTTCCAATTGTAATACCTGCTTACTGTTTGGAATACCTAAACCCCTACCTAGGAAGGCGTGAACATGTGGAATTCATTATTTCAAATTAATTTTTATGACTTTATTATTAATTAAATGGAATTTTTATTTCAAATTAATTTTTATCACTATATTATTTTGATAGATTTGTTATTTATAGAATTTTCTTAGGAAATATAGCAGGAAAAAGTTATGTTATACCATATGAAATGAATTTTTTATTATTCACTCCAATTAAGGTCGTAAAGGTCATATCCTAGTTAGAAGAGATTTTATAATATGCAAAGTGCGAACCAACCAGGCTCAAAAGTACTTCTGGTATGAAAAGCTCTTCTAACATACAGTAACGTTATAGAAAAGGCTTTGATAATAGCCTATTTGTTAAGGGGAAATAGGTATTTGAAGAAAGTAACATTACCAAGTGTGAACAGTGCGTGTAACATGATTGCACCTACTTTAATTAAAAATCTAAATGCAATAGAAGGTAGGCCTTGGATAGATTTGAAGACTGGTACTATTTTCAGTAGAGTGCATCGAATGATGTGCTTAAGTAATTTTAAAGTAGACATTAGTAGTCAGCTGACTTCTGTAGATTATTGGTCTGGTAAGAATGCCACCAGTTAGATCCATGCTAAGCAGAGATGGATTGATTTAATTTTTGGGATGACCGGTCACCGGTGATATGAAACGGTTAAATAAATGAATTTTTAAGAGTTCCATTTAGTAAGCCAGAAACAATCTAAAATTAACTAAATAGGAACAATACTTCCAACAAGCTTTAGCAAAATCTCAACTGACCTTTTCTTGAAAAACTTAAAGATGCATTCAACATCACGGTCAAAGTACCTGAAAAATGTGAACTCATTAGGAATATGAATTGATGAATATAATATATGATAAAGAAGATATACAAATTTAAAATACCCAGACTTTGATACATATGAATAGAAGTTCAACATTGAAGAGGCAGTATCCCTTACATCTGTGCATTCCGATGCGATACAGACACCATTTGCGGAAAATCAATCACTGTTATCTTCTCATCATCATCAATCTAAAAAACACAGAAATTCAATCAAGTTATAAATTTACCAATAGGCCAAAAAAGCATGCAGATAAGACATTTTAAATACTGTTATATAGATGCATCAAACCCTATATTGTAATACACTGAAAAAGAAAAAAAAGAAAAACAGAGCAATCTAATGACATGGACAGACCCTAAAAACACAAATAGAGAATTATGAACACGCCTAAAACATGTACCATAATGTTGAATTCATTGAAGTCACAGTGAATGAGACCATGTTCTGCAAATCGAACAACAATACCAATGATGTTTTCAAAAACTGTTTCTGGATTTTGCAATTGCTTCACCTGTACACTGCAGAAACATAAAACAACTGAACAACTTTCCCAAAAAAAAAAAAAAACATAACAAGACCACAAACGTCTTTTAGAACATCAAATACTTATGGATCTAAATAATAAATTTTCCAGAATTATGATGCCTGTCCAGTTCTAAAAATGCCACCTTACTATAACTATGTTTCATTTTTAATATACCAATACTGATAAAATCAAAATGCTATGACACACAAAAGGGAAAAATAATTGGTAAATTTTTTGATAAGCATGTTTACATAAAACCTATAAGCAAAAAAGTCAACTCATTCACATTATAAACAAGATGGACATCAATATACAAAATCTTGATTTGGGGTATGAAAATAAAACATATTTACAGGTAAAAAGAAAAACATACAGTGGGTAGCCTTGGACAAGCGACATAATCACACAATGCCTATTACAGTCCACAGCATTAGGAACAGGGAAACCATGTTCTTCCAAAGCCTGCTCAAACAGAGGACAGGTGTCACACCAACATGAATTGAAATGGAAACAACCCAATTAAAGCAAACGTATATGAAAATGTAAAAGACATCAGTCAAAACCTTCATAAAAGCAAATTCTTTGAGAGCAGCAAGGCGGGACAAATAGAGCCAGTTATAACTGCTACGATGCCTCAAGTAATCACGCTTAGATTTGACAGCCCTAAAAGAAGTTCTACCGAGTCTGTGCAACTTCATTGCTAAAATAGTACCATCTTCCTGCTGAACCTCAAAGATGTCTGAATGAAATAAGTGATACAAAAAAATGTCATCAATACCACCATCAGAAGTTTTATAAAATGCAAACTACAAAACAGGATGAATTAAGTTACCAGACTCTTTCCCGACCCCCAGTTGACGACCAACAGCCGTAAACACTCCACGGTTGACCAAGGTTTTAATTGCAAGAAAATCGTAACCAAGGTAAGTGAGGCGAAACCCATCATCTAGATACAAGTAACAAAGATAATCAGATATTTTGAAACTAGAAGAATCAAAATTGCAATCGGTAACAACATTGGTTCAGTTCCAGGAACATACAAGAAAACTACATACATTTAGAAGAGTCATGGTGTAAAAGTTTATGCCTGAGCAAATTCTTCAAAACCTTGTAGGTGCCTCCATGCCTAATGACATGCCAAAGTAGGTTTGCAAAAACAAATACCGGTCATTAATGTCTATTATTAACATGATTATGTGGTAATTTCTCAAATTAATACAAAGAATATTGAAAGAAGATTAAAAGGAAAGAGTAAATACTTGAGAGAAGCAATGCGATCGACAAGTTCTGCGGGGACAATCTCATGCTGAAAACAAGAGGAAAAAACAGTAAAAAATTCGGTTTTAGCAAACATATTCTTGGAGATAAATAAATTAAAAAATAAAATAAAGAAAAAGTGTACGTACATTCCTCATGCCCATCTCAACAGCAGTGAGAACCCTGAAATCATCTTTGGAGAGATATCTAAGAACGTCTACATTCAGCTTCATCTCTCTGGTCAAATCAAATCAAACTTTTAACAAAAACAGAAACCCCACTTACATATTTGAAAAATCAAAACAAACCCATTAAGTTTTAAGTGATAACCATTAACCAACCGGTCCAACCAAACCACATGCAAGAGTCAATTGTATATTTAATATTTGTATCAAAACAAAACCCACCTCAAGCTCATTTAAAACAATTAAACAACCTTAGAAGTTAGAACCCAAAAGCAACAAGAAACAGAGAGATAAAAACAGAGCAAGCAAGAGGGGAGCAAAATAGTATTTGCATAAGTATAACCCACATCTGATTGAAGTATATGCATAAGTATAACCCACAAATTTCACCAAATTACAATTTTAGGCAAGTAAGGCAACAAAACAAATCATGGATGGGAATCTGAAGGCACAAAGCAAGAAAAAAATGCGAAAATAAAAAAGAGAAAAAAAAGAGAAACTCACAAACCTGTCACCGTGTCACGTAATTGTCGGTCGCCGGTCGGAGGTGAGAAGCCGAGCAGGTACTTCTTCTTCCTCTTTCCTTCCCTTACTTTTTCTTCCTCTTCTCTTCTTCTTTAGTTCTTCTCTACTTCTCTATCTCGTAGCTCAGTAGCTGCCGTCAGCTCTTCTTCTTCTTCACTGAGTTATTTTGTTTTTGATTTCGTTCTCTTCTTCTTCACTGAGAATCTTCAGTTCTCTTCTTGATTTCGTTTTTGTCTTTTGAGTTTTGAGGGAAAACAGATGAAAAGAACTAAAGAGTAAAGAGTAAAGAGTAAAAAGCCTTTTAGAAACCCTAGAGTTATTTTGTAAATTTATGATTTGTCCCCAATATTTTCACAATTATAAAACTGACCCCGTTTTTTACAAAAATAATTATAAAAGTGCCTCAAACGCATCCCATGCGTGTCCTCCCCGTGTCTTCGCCGTGTCCGTGCCGTGTCGAAAAGTCAACTTGCCGAAAGTCAACGGATACGGAAAATCGCATGTCGGACACGTGTCCAACGTGTGTCTGTGTCCCACGCGTGTCCGACACGTGTTACCCCTCCAAAAAAATGTATCCGTGCTTCCTTGGTGTTTGTATATGGGATCTTCAGTCAAGCCCTATATCGGAATTATCAACTTTAACACCTAGCTAGTCAGGCTTTAATTTGTAAGAATTCAAGAGTCTGCCTGGACTTGACCAGATCTACCTATATTGGAGTAGTAGTTTTTCCTAAAGTGAAAGGGGAAGTGAATAATCACTTATAGAAAATAAAATATAAAAAAAGAAGTTGGGCAAATCTTCTAGGTTTTTAATTTTTTTTTTTTAAAAAAAATTGTTCGTTTAATTTTAGGGATTTTTTTTTTTTTTTTTCTTAGAGATTGTAATTATTTTGAAATTGTGCCCTGAGTGTATTTTTTTTTTCCCTTAAAGAGTACTGTATCGGTTGCAAATAAGTTGTAATATTCGTTGTGGATCTTCTGGCAAATAATTACAGCCAAATTTTATTCAATTGAAATGTTTGTATTTTTAATTATATTTGTAGTACAAAAAATAGTGCAATATGTTAGAACATAGAATTATATCATAGAGGATAAAACTAATTTTAAGTATGAAAAGTCTTTCAACTTCTTATATTCGATATATTCGATATTTTGATTATTCTCTTCATCGCTTCAGAGTTCAGGTAATGAAGTGATGGCACAATGAATATTTAGTTGGTTAAATGTACATTAAATCTCAATTGATAAATTAGTAAAATGTATGTTAATCTATTGAGTAAAAAAATATAATCAATACAATCAAAATGAAGTCGGTCCAATGTATGCCTCTCACCACCGGTATGTACGGAAGGGAAGTATTATTGATAATTTAATTCACTTACTGCATATTATATGAATTGTTTTAGGGGCCGTTTGGTATGGGGTAATCAAAATAATATAATTCCTGGGAAAGTGAAACCCAGGAATGTGATTCCTGGGAAAGTTGTTTACATGTGTTTGGTTGTGTATGAGAATATTATGTTGGATTCCTGTGAATGTTAGATAATTGTGTTTGGTTACGTATGGGAATGTTTTTGTCTTTAGATATAAAAATATACCAAAATTAATTTATTTAAAAAAAAAAAAACAAATGCTAAACCTAAACTCATCCCAAACTAAAAACTCATCCAAAGTCCATCGCCGACATCTAACACCCACCCTTTTTTTCTTTCTCATTTTCTCTGCATATTTTGCCATCTTCATTCTTTCCTCTCAATTTTCCCTCATATTCTCTTATCATCATTCATCTCTCTCTAGCAAACCCATCACTTTCAAATCCCCTTTCTTCTTCTTTAATTCATCTCCCTTTGCCGTGAAGCTCGTTGTTGCCGAGAAGCTCGCCGTCGAAGCTTGTCGTCGTCGGCGTCATCATCATCGAGAAGCTTGAAGAAGAAGAACGAAGAAGAAGAAGAAGGAATGAAATTGGGGATTTTTGGTGTTAATTTTGGGAAAGTGATCAGTGAAGAACGAAGAAGAAGAAATGAAATTGGGGATTTTTGGTGTGAATTTTGATCTAGGGTATTATAATCAATGAAATGAAATTAGGGGTTTTAATGTTAATTTTCAAAGAATCAATGAAGAACGAACGAACGAAGAAGAAAAATGAAAAAATATTTTTTTTTAATGAGGTGGGTCCCACGGTGGGAATCAGATGGAGGGGCATCTGAAACCCACCTATTATGGTGGGAATCAAATTACCCCCTTGGAGGGTAATGTGATTCCCATGGGATTCATTATCCCGGGAATCCAAAAACACAAACCTGCTACCAAACATAGGAATGTTGTCAGATTCTCATTCCCATGCCAAGATGCCCCCCATACCAAATGGCCCCTTAGAGTTCAATAAAAAAGTGAAAGACTTATTTATTTATATATATCTAACTGGTTAAGTGTTAGTCGAGTCCAACCAAGAGATTAATAACCCATTTGTGTTTTTTTTAGTTCACAATTTGTGACATAGTAATTTTATTTGTTTGACTCGTAAATACTCACCAATTTTATTTTCCACATTAAGTGCCCCGTTTGGTATTACCGTAACTAGGGGTGGGCACCCAAACCACCAAACCGATCAACCCGCCCAAACCAAACCAATTTAAGCGGGTTGGTTTGGTTTCGTTAAATAAAATAAACTGATTGGGTTGTTTTTGAAAAACCCAATTGGTTTGAGTTGGTTTATGGGTTGCATTTTATCAAACCGTATAACCCAACCCAACCCAAACCATTACATACTTATATATATATAAATATATTATTAATTAAATTATAGGAGAAAACAAATAAAACTAAAGTTAACCCAATGCAACAAGAAGTGAACTTCGAAACTTCAAAGTAGTTGCTTAGACGGTGGTAGATATTATTAATTTAAAAGTTTAAACAATTTAGTTTTATTTTATAAGTTTTAGACATTCTACACTTGAGTTTTTTTTTTTTTTTTTTAACGATTATCGTTCTGTACTTGAGTTAAATTTAGTATTATAAATTAGTATTATTGTTTATCTTATTGATAATTGGTTTAACTACTTACATTGATAATTTGATATTATTAAATTTATTCAAATAAAAAATAATGTAATTATTTTCTTAAAACTGTTAAACCAAACCAATTTTTATCGGTTTGGTTTGGTTTGGTTTGGTTTTACCTTATAAATGGTTTGGTTTGGGTTGTAAGAAATTAAACCGATTTTATAATGGTTTAGTTCGGGTATATTCAAACCCAACCCAAACCAACACATGCCCACCCTTAACCATAACCTTTAAAATAATCACGGTTAACTGTGCTGAATGAATAATCAACTAAGAAATTAATCGGTTGATTAATTGCACTTCTAAAACTACTGCATAACTCAAAGCAATATACATATGTAATTTCATTGTAAAAGAATTTTAGAACCATACTCCATTTTTGGATGACCATGTGTTTGGTTGACTAGAATGGAATGGAAAGGAGATCATTCTTGATGTTTGGTTTACTAATATGTGTTGGAAAGGGTATTCCATTGGAATGGTGTTTCCACCATTTTGGTGGAATGGGCTTACTATCCAAAAACCAATGGAAAGCCCTATCTAATTCAAAACTACAATTGTTATTCCAAAAATACCCTCCTATGCCCCAACTCTATTCCAAAAATACCCTCCTTTCCAGTATATATATAATTATAATATTTATAATGATATATAAATATATATTATATATAATATATTATTATATTATATCTATATCTATACACTCTATATAAAAAAGAGTGAGTTGAACCATATTTTTAATCCTCTGCATTTTGTTGTGATTTTTTTCCATTGTAAAAAGATTTATATGCCCTTGTTCTTTTTAATATTTTCAAACTAATTGTGAATATTTTATCTAGTAGCAAGGTGAATATGTAATTTACAAATTTAAAAGTATTTTACTGATTTTTCAATAGTGAAAAGACCAAAAAACCCTTCAAAGGTTCAAAAAATACATGGAACTTATATAGCATGACTAATTATTGAGGATATAAATGTCATTTTATATTTACAATTGGGGGTTGTTTTAGAAATTGCAAATGTAGCTTTTTGTAATTGTTTAAAGGGGCTTTAACAAATGAATTGTACATGGGACCCACGTTTTAAACATATTTAAAATAATTAAAACAAAACACAGCAACTAGGTTGAGGAGAGAGATAGGGGATTGAGATGGTTGTGAGTGTTTCAAAAGTGTATTAAAATTTAGTAATGATCATTTAGAGCTTTAAGAAAAGAAATAGATGTCAACAATTGTGAGTCTTTTGAGTTTATATCATTTGGTGTGGTTTGTGTTGTTAAGTTATTGTTGAGGTTTACAATAAGTTTTCATGTATAATATTTAATTAAAAACAAGTATATTTATATATATAAAAGATCAAATATAAACCTGAAACAAGTTTTATATTGAGTAGTTACTTTCAAATTGTGTCTTAGTTATTGATTTAATATGTATTATTTAACATATTATTATAAATATATGTATTTAGGCCAGGCATGTGCCTCCAAACCTAGTCTTCTATTAAAAAGAGTGTTCTGAGTGTTTGTGTAGGCTTGGCTGGACATCTCCCTTTATTGCCACACACATACTCTACCTGTTGTATAGGTGCATCGATGGCTGAGGTTGAAACAGATAACTATGAAGAAAAAAAATACACAAAAAGTGCTGGGTTGGTTGAACGAATGAGCAGAGAGGTATTGGTTTGGCTGAAAAAAGAAGTGGGAAAACAAGATAAAGAAGAACTGAGCTTCATCTTCAAAATCTGTGATCAATGTATTGAGTTTGTTTGTTTTTAGGCGTGCAAATAATAGATGAAGTATTGGTTTCTTTAATTTCACTCTTTTAATTTGTTTAAACAAAAAAATTCTTCTTCTCTTTGAAATCTGTTAAAGTTGCATTTGAAATTTCGACTCAATCTTTTGAAATTTGTTAGCATCTATTATGCTATTTTTTTTTTTTTGACAACTGCATCAGCAGCAAGGAGCAACAGCACAACAAGAAATCGCAGGAAGACAGCACAAGAGCAAAAACAAAAACACATAGAAAAAACCAAACAGCTAGGATGGCATATCAGCCTCTACCATGCTTGTAATACAGCTCGGAAAATCTTCCATCCAATAAGCGTCCCCCGTAATGTTCAGAGCGAGATTAGCAAGGCCCTGAGCCACACGATTTGCCGTTTTAGCAATAGTCTTAATCTCCATACCATTAAGAACAACTCTCATATCAGCAATTTCACCAAGGATTGCGCCACACCTGGTATCCAGGGAGTTAGCATTTAGGATCCGATCCACAGCTTCAACCTTATCAGATTCAAAAGCACAAGGCTCCAAACCACAATCCTTGCTGAACAAAATACCTCTGTAAACTGCCATAACCCCAGCAACCTGACCATCAAAACTAGCCTCAATAACTTGGGAACAAGAAGCCATAACAAGGCCGACGTCATTCCGGATCACGATGCCAATACCAACTCTACGCCCTCCCACCTCAATTTGTTATACTATAAGTTTTTAATTGATATTCAATTTGTTTTGTTTCTTATGGTTACACTGGTTTCACTTTCTGGGTTTGATATGATTGGGTGATTGAAAATGATTCAAGTAGGTTTAAGAAATTTGTGTCTTTTATTGTTTGATCTATTTATTTATTGTTTGGATTGAATTGATATTGATTTTAATTTTGTATATTTCTAGGCTTTAGATACAATAAAAAATATGTTAACTTTTAGGGTTTAGGTAATTGTGTGTGGATTTGCATCTTAAATACTTGTCGAACATCATGATAATAAGCGTTATTCATTGATTCTTGCCTTTGTTTTATGTTGAATATTATCGTAGGTTGCTTTAGAACTATTTAGCAGGCTGTGTTATTCAAGTTATTGGATGTGGATTTGATGGTTTGTGTTGAATGTTTAAGTGCTTGATGGGTATTAGCTTTTGAGATTAAATCATGATTATGTCAATTGTTTGTCTATAAAAATTAATAACATTATCTACATCATCTTAAAATAGTTTAAAATATGAAAACAATTATAGGACAAACCAAAAAATCATTAATTATTTTGTTATTTTTTTATAACAAATAAAAAGAAAAAGTTTATGTCTATTTATACTTTTAGTAGTTTCTCACTGTTATTTTTATTTTTTTTATTTATAACATTCAAAGGTGGTTACTACTATGAAAATCTTTGAATATGAAATTAATCAATTATATACATTTTTAAATTATAAGAGATTTTGCTTATTCTTAAATAGTTTGAAATACTATGATCAATGTGAATATCTCTATAGACTGAAAACAGAGTGTGAATCACAATTAATGATTGTAAAAGTGAAAAAAATAAAACCCTATGGCAGCCGCCTTCTGTTTTTCCACCCAACCAAAGCAGCCAAAAAACAGCGAGGTTCTTCTTGAGAAACTGCCTAATCCAGTAACCAGCATTAAGCGTGCCCGATCTAATGATTCTGGTGAGAATGATATAATTAGACCGACAGCAGGGGAAAGCTTTAAATCCAAACTCCTCAATGCATCCAATCCTAACCAGTGGAAGGGTTTGGGGTCTGGGAAGGAGAAATTGAGTATTGCTGATGGGGACATAACGATAACAGAAGGTCCGTCTGGCCCTGTCATGAAACTTTATGATGACCTTAAACAACAACTGTACAAGCCTTGGTCAAAGGCTATAATCCTGAAAGTTATGGGGAGGACTCATACCCTAAGTTTCATGCACAGGAAATTAAAACAAAAGTGGCAACTAAGTGGGAATTGGCAACTCACAGATTTGGAAGAGGGATATTTTATGGTTCGATTTCAGATGATAGATGATTTGGAATATGTGTTAACCAGAGGACCCTGGGTTATTGCTAACCAATATGTTACGGTTCAAAAATGGAGACCAAATTTCATACCTGGCGAAGATGTCATTCAGAAAATGCCGGTGTGGGTGCGTTTGTCTAAGTTACCTATGGAATGGATAGATGTTGAACTATTGAAAAGTATTGGTGGAATGTTAGGTACTACGTTCAAAGTGGATCCTATCACTGTGACACAGGCTAGGGGGAGATTTGCGAGAATTTGTGTTGAAATTGATATCACAAAGCCTCTTAAAAGTTCTTTTTTGATTGAGGATCGGGATATTAAGGTTGAGTATGAAAGCTTAGGGATTATTTGTTTTAAATGTGGGAGAGTAGGTCATAGCAAGAAGGTTTGTAGAGAGGGTTTGGTGGAACAGAATGTGGGTGGAAATAACTCTGACCAGGATGTTACGGGTGGTAGTGGTGACAAAGAACCCTTTGGTCCTTGGATGCAAGTTACTTATGGGAGGAATGGGAGGAATATGGGGAATGGTTATACAGGGAAAAGGTCTACTCCTTAGATTAATAGTGGGAGAACAAGGGTTGGTAGAAATTTGAATGCTGAAGCTACGACCTCTGCTGCTGGTAATTCAAGGCAGAGTAGAACTTTGGGAAAGAACTTGGTGGACACGGCCAGGAGACCTGTCGATACTGATAGGAGTGGAATTGCTAGTAACGTGGCTGAAACTGTATGGTCTGGTTCGAGATTTGATGTGCTAAGTGAGGAGACAGCTGATGAAATAATGGTGATGAGCTCTCGTAGCCGTGCTGCCAATCAAGGGAAAGCTCCAATGAAGAAGGTTCTTGCAGATATTTCCAATCGGAAACTGCCCATGAAGGTTTGTCAGGATATTGGACCCAATAAATACCTGAAAAATCCCTCTGTGGTGATGTCAAGTGGCGCTAAACCATTTGAGGAAACCATGGAGACGGGTCAGGCCTCTACGTTACCTATACACCAGCCTGGTATTGATCCCGTGCAGATTGTGCAAGGGGATATTGTAGACACTGAGGTGCTACAATCCTTTCACGATGACATTATGAAGCAAGTTCAGCTGGCTGATAGTAATGTTCTGGGTGCTGCTGTTGAGACTTTATCTCCTATACAAGTGAATGTGTCAGATGCCACAGATTTTGAGATGGTTGCCTCTAACCTCAAGGAGGCAATGGAGGTAGTTCTGAATTAGGCTTGTCCTTTGTTTCCCTTATTTTATTTATTTTTTCCTAATGATTTGTTCCTGGAATGTGAGGGGTGCGGGTAAGAAAGGGTTTAGTAGAGTTATTAAGGATATTAGTCATTTGAATCATATTGATGTTTTTGCTATTTTGGAGCATAGAGTCAGCGGGTCTAGAGCTACCAAAGTGGTGGAGAAGTTGGGTTTTTCTAAACAGTTCATTGTTGATGCTTCAGGATTTTCAGGTGGGTTATGGCTTCTGTGGAATGATACCAAAGTTAAGTTGCATGTGGTGGCTCATTCCAAGCACACTATTACTGCTGTTGTTGCGGAAAATAATAATTTTTGGGTTCTCACTATAGTCTATGCTTCTCCTAATGCTACTCTAAGGAGGCAACTGTGGAGTTATCTGAGTGCAGTCAGAAGTTGTTTTCGGGGTCCGTGGTTGGTTATTGGTGATTTCAATGAGATCACTAACATTTCTGAGAAGAAAGGTGGCTGGTTTGGGTATCATAAGACGGGTTTTGTGAAGTGGATTAATAATAATAATTTGGTTGACTTGGGTTTTATTGGTCAGAGATTTACCTGGATGGCTAAGAGTGGCCTTTCTGAGGGTATTTGGGAGAGACTAGATAGAGCCCTCTGCTCTGTGGAATGACGCCTTATGTTTGAAGAAGGGCACATTCGGCATCTTGCTAGAATCTTCTCTGACCATTGCCTTATTTTGTTGAAGTTGCATAGTGCCCATATCCCGCGTGATGGTCTCAAGCCTTTTCGTTTCCAGACTGTGTGGTTGTAGCATAGGTGTTTTCATAGTTTGGTGAAAAATGCTTGGGAAATGCTGGATTTGAACCTTGTTGATAAGATTCAGTCTTTAGCCGGAGTTCTCAAGGAGTGGAATGGGGACATTTTTAGGTGCTTGTTCAAGAGAAAACGGCGCTTGCTTGCTAGATTACAAGGTGTTCAGAGGAAATTGGGGGATAATTTTAATCCTGGATTGGTCAAGCTGGAAGCTAAGCTTCAAAAGGAGTTTAATTGTATTATTGATCAGGAGGAAACTTTCTGGATGCAGAAGTCTAAATGTGCCTAGCTGAAAGAAGGTGATAAAAATTCTAAGTTTTTTCACCTTGCTACTATGGTTTGGCGAAGATACAATAAGCTTAAGGGGATTAAAGGTGTTGACGGCATCTGGAAGAGTGATAAGGAAAGCATGAAGGGTATTGCAATATCTTATTTCCAGAGTCTGTTCTCTACTTAGCCTTGTGTGGGAGATTATAGTGAGGTTCCTAATCTTTTTCCTGATTTAGGTGTTACTCAGCTTGCTAGTCTGTCTAGTGATGTTAGTATAGAGGAAGTTAAAGCGGAGATTTTTAGGATTGGGGGTCTGAAAGCCCCAGGGCCGGATGGTTTACCTGCAATTTTCTTCCAGAATCAGTGGGATTTGTGTAGCACCGATCTGGTTAAGCTTGTGAAAGATAGTTTCAGGGATGAGTATTTCTCTACTGCGCTAAATCAAACCCTCATTACATTTGTTCCCAAAGTTCCTAGTCCCCTTGAAATGTCCCAGTTGAGGCTTATCAGTCTATGCAACACTATTTATAAAATTATTAGCAAAGTCATTGTGCAAAGACTCAGGAATTTGATGCCAGATATTATTAGTCCTAACCAAGTTGCGTTCATCCCTGACAGGCAAATTCAGGATAATATTGTGGTTGCTCAGGAGGCCCTACATAAATTCAAAATTATGAAAGGTAAGAAAGGGCTTGTGGTTTGGAAAATTGATTTAGCTAAAGCCTATGATAGAATCCAGTGGGGCTTTATCAGACGTGTCCTTATGGATGTTGGTATTGGGAGTACTCTTTTGGAGCTTATTATGTGGTGTGTAACCACTGTTCAGTATCAAGTGGTCATTAATGGGGAGGTTTCTGAGCCTTTCACTCTAGGGTATGGTATTCGACAAGGGGATCCTCTTTCCCCGTATATCTTTGTTATGTGTATGGAGAAGCTCTCTCATCTGATTGCTCAGAAAGTTAGCCTTGGTACTTGGAAAGGTTTGAAAATTTCTAGGGGGGTCCTAGTTTGTCTTATCTTTTCTTTGCTGACGATCTGATTCTTTTTGGGCAGGCTACCGTTGTTCAAGCTCAGTCTATGAAGGATTGCTTGGATACTTTTTGTGGTTTGTCGGGGCAGCAAGTTAGCTATCCTAAATCAAGAGTCTTTTGCTCTAATAATGTCAGGAATAGTAATGCTAAAGTTATTGCTGGGGTCTGTGATTCTCCTCTCACTACGGATCTGGGAAACTATTTGGGAGTCCCTCTTATTCATGGCAGTGTTGCTGCTAAAACTTATGAAGAGATTGTGGAGAAAACGAAAAAAAGGTTAGCTGCTTGGAAGTGTGATTCCCTATCTCTTGTTGGCAGAGTTACTCTTATCAAGTCTGTGACTTCGGCCTTGCCTATTTATGCTATGCAATCTGTTAAACTTCCTGCAGCAATTTACAGCAAGCTGGATAAACTGAATAGGGATTTTCTTTGGGGTCACTCTTTCTCTAAAAGTGTTGTTCATCTTATTAACTGGGATACAGTTTGCCTTCCTAAACAGGGTGGTGGTTTGGGTATTAAGAAATCCAAGGTTATGAATCAGGCGATGCTGGCTAAAGCAGGGTGGCGTCTCCTCCAGAATGAGAGGGGCATTTGGAGTGAGCTTCTAAAATGCAAATATCTAAAGCGTCATCAGTTCACTGATCCGGCCCTTAATAAGAATAGAGTCTGTTCTAGTACTTGGAAGGCTATCTCCTTTGGTGCTAAGCTTATCACTAAGGGTCTGAAATGGAGAGTTGGGAGTGGTGTCCATATTCGCCTTTGGACGGATGATTGGGTTCCAGGTATTGGAATCCTTAAACCTCATGCGAGTAACAGAATTGGCATTGCTGATCTGCACCTTTGTGTCGAGTCTTTTATGGCTAATGGTGACTGGAATGTTCCTCTTCTGGCTACTGTGCTACCTTGGAGTATTGTTCTTAGAATTATCAATCTCCATGCTAGTAAGCAGGACAGTGGGCCGGATAGGGTGATTTGGGGTCCCAATAATTGTGGTGATTTTTCGGTGAAGTCTGATTTCCTTGTGGCTGTTGATGTTGATGCTATCCCGGTTTGGCAGTGGAGATTTATTTGGCAGCTTAAAATTCCTCCGAGAATCCAGTTCTTTTTGTGAACTCTCCTTCATGGGAAAATTCTTACAAATGTTCAACGGGCTGTGCGTGGCATGGATTTTGATTCCGCTTGTCCTAGATGTAACTTTGGTATCGAAACGATTGATCATCTTCTTCGTGGGTGTCGTTTTGCCATTGATGTTTGGGAAAAGGTTGCTGCAGGATGCTCTGTTTCTGCTGAGTTTAATGGTGATTTAAATGGTTGGCTGGTTACTAATCTTCGTAACGGGAGAGTGACAAAGGATGGCATCCCTAGTTACCTTCAGTTCTCTTATGTGATCTGGTATTTGTGGAAATGGAGGTGTAGTGAAGTGTTTGATCCTACTTTCTCTGCTCCTCGTTCTCCTGATGCTATTATTATTTCTCTTGCTAAGGATTGGTTGAAGGCTAATTTTGTTGTTACTAATAGAGAAGATATTCTGCAGCCTGTCATGTGGTTGGAACCGGCTGAGGATTGGGTGAAGGTTAATGTTGATGGGAGTAGGAATGTCTTATCGGGTAGTATTGTTGCTGGTGGGGTTTTGCGAAACAGTTGTAGAATATGGTTGAAGGGTTTTGCTATGAATAAAGGGATTGGTAGCATTATTGAAGCTGAGTTTTGGGGTCTTTATGAAGGTCTGTTAATGGCCTGGAATGCCGGATTTAAGAAAGTTTTGGTGGAATCTGATTCTCTTCATGTTGTCCAGTTGATGCAGAGTATTACCAAGCATAATCATCTCTGATGCTCGCTGATTGGGAGTGCAGGATTAATCATGTTTACAGAGAGGGTAATAAGCTTGCTGATGGTTTGGCAAGTATGGGGCAAAGCATGGTTAATGGCATTGTGTTTTTTGATAGCCCTCCTGGTGAGGTTCTCCCGCTGTTTCAGGCTGATCTCAAAGGGATGAATTGCTTTAGACAGGTCTCTGTCCCTTTCATCCCTTAGTTGTTGTTTCTCTTCTTCCCTGGGCTAGGCCCTCCAATGTACCAAAAAAAAAAAAAAAACAGAGTGTGAATACAATAGTATTGTGGAAAGTTTAAAGATAGGTGTAATGAAGTATGGAGAAGGAGATAGAAGGAAATTACCAAATTGGTGGTCATACTCTGATACTTATATGTGAAGAGTAAAATGACAACCACTTGTCACATCATTTTGGTTGAAATATTTATTAAAAATTCAGTACATACTTAGTTAATAACATCTATAAGGTATATGTTTAGAGATTTTTAGTCATTTAATTTAATTTTAATATAGAACATTGTTTCTGATATTACAAATTAAATTAGTTTTCATTTATTGTATTTCATAATCTACAATAATAATTCACAGGGTACACGAATTCAAGGAAGTATTTTTGGCCGTGACGTCAATACTTTCAAAGACACTTTGATTTTATCAGAATGTTATCGTATCTCAAATGCTTATGTGAAACCAGTAAAACAAGAGTACAGAATCGTTAAAAATGAATATCAGTGGACAATCAATAGCAAAACTCTTGTCCAGGACACTAAAGATGAAAAATTCACAGTTCCATTGACTTTCAAGTTTGTACATTTTGCTGATCTTAACACACATAAAGACGGCGCTACCTAAGTAGATAAGAACTTAGCTTGTACATTTTCTTTATCTAAATTTTCAACATTAAAATTAATATTGACAACCTATTATACTTTTTTTGATATTATTGCTATTGCAATTGATATGCAACCCGCTCACCAAATAAGAACAAAACAAGGGCCATCAACAATTCAGGAACCCATAGTCATCAACCAAGAGTAAGAATTTCTTTTATTCTTGATCAACTATTTAAAAACACTACTATTTAAACTTTACTGTAAATTATAGTCATATTAATGATTGTTCTTTATTTTTTAAGATTAAAGCCAATGGTTTTAACCATGTGGAATCAGTTTGTTGATAATGAAGCTGCTCAGATTTCCCAGCTGATCAAAACAAGACCAATCATCATCGCAACACATTTAAAAGTCGTGTCATATAATGGTATACATTATTACCAATTTAAACCTGTTATCATTTTTTCTTTTTGACACTTTCAATTATATATATATATATATATATATATATATATGTATTTGTTCAAAGGCACATCTTTGGCAACAAAAACATCCAGCTCTTTCATTATCAACCCCGATGCTTCCGAAGCCATAGCACTGCATTCTTGGTAACTATCAACAAATAAATAACATGTATATATTGTACTTGATAATCAGAAAATTCATTTTTTTTTCATAATACAATAGGTCTGTCCTCAATGAAAGCATTCTTGAAGACATCATCAAAAATAAGTCGTATATGGCTTATGCATCCTCCTCTGCTCCTCCTGTTATAGAAGATGTTGTGCAAATTGCCAAAATTGAAACTTTGCTTACAAAGATAAATCGATATTTATGCCTTTTTTTCTTTTACAAGAATAAATTTTGGGTGCTGATATTGACACCCATAAAACTTATTAGTATACCCATATTTTATTTAAAAATTTAATTACAAAAATATCCCAATAGAAATTTACCAATAAGGACAAATTATTTTAATTAAAAATAAACTAAATAATATATACACTCATTAATTACGCTCATATCTTCACCTATATTTCTTTATTAAAAAAACTTACCTTTAAAAAAAAAAAAAAACTTATGATAAACTCTAATTAAACTCTAATTTTATTTCAAGTATCAAACTTTCTCACCATCACATGATTATCAATTTATCATATTGTTTTTGTCTTCTTTTATGTATAGTTATGAACTTTATCAATAAACAAAATATATATATTTTAGCAATAGCTGTAAATATCAACAATTTTTTTTTTTTTAAGATATCCGTAGATATCAATAAATAAATATATATATATTTTAAGATAGATGTATAAATGAGAGAATTCCAGATTGAAAATCTCTTGACCCCATATATGATTCCACATATTCCCTTTTATAAAGCTCTTACATTCGAGATATTTCCAAAAATAAATTAGACCATCATTAAAAGAGGATTTGATTCCAAAAATAATATGATTATATATATATATAAATTGGACGTGATAATAATTTAAGAGTGCTTATAAATAATATGTATTAAAATGAATATATTTATTTCAAGTAGGGTACTATTGACATTAGGATAGGTGCTTATAGTAATATTAATTTATTTTATTTTAGACATAGGTGTACTAATAAGTTTTATGAGTGTTAATTATTGGCTATCAAGTGTTTCAGTTGTGTAATACTACAACTACTGTCTATATTGTTTTCTTTATTATTAGAATCATATAAGGATTGTATAGCTGTAAAACTTATCTCTAGGAGGGTTCAATATTAAGTTGCTTGCATATAAATATGTGTTGCAATCAATAAAGAGAGTGTGCAGTTTTGCAACAAATCAATTTGTGTTTTCATTGTATCAGAGCCACGATCTATTCCTTAAATCAAATCTTTTTGATTGCTTTTTATCATTCAATGACTACCTCCACCGACGGCACCTCTCCTGACAACAGCTCCTCTGCAGCTCCTACCATCGTCAATGTCACGCCAGCCACCTCTACCTCACTCCGTTCCAATGAGTTTCATCTTATCACCATCAACATCACTGCCCAGGCACCTCTCAAACTCACCACCAATAACTATATGTCCTGGAAGATACAGTTTCAAACTCTCTTCACGGGATATGATCTTCTTGGCTTCATTGATGGCTCCAAGCCTTGCCCACCGGCCTCCACAACAGTTGGTGATGTCACCACTCCGAATCCTGCCTATGGAATATGGGTTCGTCAGGACCAGCTCATCTTGAATGCAATCATTGGTTCATTATCTCCTACTATCATCTCCTTATCATCTCCTTTGTTGCTAGAGCAAAAACGTCCATGGAAGCGTGGACTATACTTGCAAATACATATGCCAAACTGTCTCGTGGTCATATCAAGTAAGTTAAATCTCTCATCAAGAATTCCACAAAGGGTACACAGTCCATCACTGATTTTCTTCATTCCGTTAAGGCTCGTGCGGATGAACTTGCCTTGCTAGGTGCTCTAGTTGATGACAATGATCTCACTGAGAGGATTTTAAACGAACTTAATGATGATTACAAAGAATTAGTTTGGGCAGTCCAAGCCAGAGACAATCCCATATCCTTTGATGAGCTACATGAAAAATTACTAACCTTTGAGGCTTCACTTCAGAATTGCAAAAAGGAGGCACCATATTTTCCTGCTACCGCAAATCCCACATTCAAAACTGGCTCAAATTGGCACCCACAATAAAGTGCTAACTCTTGGCGTCCACCGTCCTCTGGAAACAATGGTTGGTGTCATCCTTCTTCCTATTCATCTCGGCCTCCCTTCTACAACACAGGCCCGCCAAATCGTGGCCATCAACATGCTCCACGTCCCTACCTTGGTCGCTGTCAGGTATATAGTGTACAAGGCCACTCAACCAAGCACTGCCCCTCATTCCAACTGGTACTAGTTCAGCCATCTGCTGCTCCACCTACTGTTGCACAATCTTCTCCGACACCATGGCAGCCTCAGGCTAATTATGCGGCTGTTGGCTCTTCCTCGAATTTCGCCTGGCTCCTAGACAGTGGGGCTTCTCATCATGTGACAGCAGATCTGAACAATTTGTCACTCCATGCTCCTTACAATGGATCCGATGATGTCATGATTGGTGACGGCACAGGTCTCTCGATCACGAATATTGGCTCCGCAACTCTTAATACTTCAAATACCAAATTTTCTTTGCAGGATGTTCTTTGTATGCCAAATATGAAGAAAAATTTGATTTCAATTTCTCAATTTTGTGCTACTAACAATGTTTCTGTTGAGTTCTTATCAACTTCTTTTCATGTGAAGGATCTTCGTTCGGGGCCAATTCTTCTGAGAGGTTCAACTAAGGATGGAGTGTATGAGTGGCCAACTTCCAGTCTTGTGTCAATATCGGTCTTAGCTTTTTCAGGCGTCAGAACCACCTCCTCCACCTGGCATTATAGATTAGGTCACCCAGCATGTCCCATATTACAACGTATTGTTTCAAATTTCAATTTAGAATTGTCGTCTCCTACTTCAAAGGATTTTTCATGTCATTCATGTCAATGCAATAAAAGTCACAAGCAACCATTTTCTTGTTCAACTCTTGTCTCATCTCAACCTCTTGAAATAATATTTTCTGATGTCTAGACTTCGCCTGTTTTCTCTCATGAAAATTTTAAATACTATGTGATTTTTGTGGATCATTACACCAAATACATATGGCTCTATCCCCTTAAGAAAAAATCAGAGGTCAATGACACTTTCATTAGGTTTACAGCCATTGTGGAAACAAATTTTACACGAAAAATCATCACATTTTACACAGATAATGGCGATGAATACATGGCACTCAACGACTACCTAGCCACGAATGGTGTCTCTCATCTCACTATCCCACCACACACACCTAAGAATAATGGGTACTCCGAAAGGAGACACCGTCATATTGTTGAGACAGGTCTTACCTTGCTCACTCATGCCTCCCTTCCACTCCACTTTTGGCCTCATGCGTTTGCTACGGCTATGTACTTGATCAATCGCATGCCAACTCCTACTCTCGGTCTCTTGTCGCCCTATGAGAGAATTTTTGGTCAGCCTCCGAACTACTCAAAGCTGAAAGTATTCGGGTGTCTTTGTTACCCTTGGCTTAAGCCATATACATCTCACAAACTTGATAGTCGGTCCACCTCCTGTGTCTTTCTTGGGTATTCCCTATCACAAAGTGCTTACATGTGTTATGATCCGTCTGGTTCGAAAATGTTTGTCTCTCGCCATGTCAAATTTGTAGAGACAACTTTTCCCTATAAGTCGTTACACACAATTTTAGACCGTCCTAACTCCACCACCTTCAGTTCTTGGGTTCCATCGGTCATCACATTATCTCCATCCACTGCTGTCCTCTCTCCTGATTTGTCTCCGAGTGCAGCTCCCATATGCGTGACACAAGATGCTCCTCAGCTCTCTTCACCGGCGGCAAGCACAACAGCTGAACCAGTGCCATTGTCGCCTCGGTCTGCATCCTCTTCATCATCCACTTCAGTGGCTCAATCTGAGTCACCATGTCTGCTCCCACCCGCCATCAGTGCTAGCTCCGAGTCGACCACTTCGGCTGTTGCTCCACGACTTTCTCCTACAGGTGTGTGCTCCACTTCTCAGTCTTTCTCATCAGGTGCAGTGTCTCCACCTCTCAATGATCACCCGATGACCACCAGAGCAAAGAATTTCATTCACAAGCCTATTCAGAAATTGAACTTGCACACTAGCCTTCAATCTGCGTCAGAGTCTGAACCAACAACAGTCACACAGGCCTTGACATACTCTAATTGGCGTCGGGCTATGTCAGAGGAGTATGATGCTCTAGTTCACAACGGTACTTGGGAGCTTGTTTCCCCGAATGAGGCCTCTAACATTGTGGGATGCAAATGGATTTTTCAGATCAAACGGAAATCTGATGGTTCAATTGATAGATTCAAGGCTCGTCTGGTTGCTAAGGGGTTCAATCAGAGACCAGGTGTGGATTATTTCAAAACCTTCAGTCCTGTCATCAAACCAACCACCGTACGACTTGTCCTCAGTCTAGCTACTAGTCATGGCTGGCCCCTTCATCAGCTGGATATTAATAATGCGTTTCTTCAGGGTCGACTCACAGAAACAGTTTACATGGCACAACCTCAAGACTTTGTTGACTCTGATCGCCCAACACACGTTTGCAAGCTCCGGAAGGCTATTTATGGCCTCAAGCAGGCACCGTGAGCTTGGTACCATGAGCTGAAACAATTTTTACTCACTATTGGATTCAAGAATTCTCATGCGAACACCTCTCTCTTTGTTCTGAATACAGGTGGTAACATCCTCTACCTTCTTATATATATAGATGATATAATTCTCACTAGTAATAACCCAGCTCATGTGAATCGGTTTGTTAAGAGTCTTGCTCAGAGATTCTTCCTGAAGGATCTTGGTTCCCTCTCCTATTTTCTTGGTGTTGAAGTGGTTCCTCATGAACATGGTATACTCTTGTCACAGCGGCGCTACATACTGGATCTTCTCTCTCGCATAGGGATGGGAATGGGGGCCCAATGGGTCGGGGGAGGGTTCCCCCACCCCCACCCCCGTTCCTAAAACCTCCCCCCACCCCCGCCCCCAAACCCCATTTGGGGGAACTGGGGATGGGGGTGTTTGGGGGGAGGTTCCCCTGCCCCCACCCCGCCCCCCATTTCCCCCATTTCCCCCATTTCAAATCCTAAAATTTTTCAATCAGAAATTCAGAATTTTTCAGAATTCGGAATTCGATTGAACCAAACTTTTATTTCAATATTCAATCCAATAATTAACAAAATATATAATTGATTTAATTTAACCAAAATTAATACAAATAACTATAATAATACAGTGTTAGTGTATTACACTATTACACATAAAAGTTTAAACAAATTTAAAGTTTTCGATCAATCCAAAATATGAGTAATAGACAAATAGAGTTAGAGGCTTTTATTTATTTATTTATTTTTTTAGAAAATAAAATTAAAAATAAATAAATAAAAATATATGGGGGAAATGGGGGATTTAAGACCCCACCCCCACTCCCCATTTAGAAAATGGGGGAATGGGGAAATGGGGTGGGGGGAGGTTCCCCCACCCCCACCCCCATTTAGGTTTTGGGGGCAAATTTTGCCCCCACCCCCACCCCAAAACCCCATTTGGGGGCAAATTTTGCCCCCAAATGGGGGCGGGGCCCCGTGGGGGTGGGGCCCCATGGGGGAAATTCACATCCCTACTCTCGCACTAACATGTCCGGTGCCAAACCTGTCCAAACACCCTTGCCTACCAGTCCACCTCTTAGTCTCCACTCAGGCACTCCTTTAAGTGATCCTACCATGTACAGAACAGTTGTTGGCAGCCTACAATATTTATTGCTCACTCATCCGGACATTTCCTACGCCGTCAACAAACTATCTCAATTTATGCATCAGCCCACTTCGGTCCACTGGGACCTTGTGAAGCGTCTTCTGCGTTACTTGTGTGGATCACTGAATGAAGGGGTTGTGATACATCGGAATTCCCAAGTTGCTCTTCATGCCTTTTCCGATGCCGATTGGGCTGGGAATAAGGACGATTACTCATCTACAAGTGCCTACATTGTCTATCTTGGGAGGAATCTGATTTCATGGAGCTCGAAGAAGCAAACGACCATCGCTCGCTCCTCTACAGAAGCTGAGTACAGGTCGGTTACAGCCACGGCAGCAGAGCTGAAATGGGTGTGCTATCTTCTTACTGATCTGGGTATCACGCTGTCAGCTGCACCTGTTGTTTACTGTGATAATGTGGGGGCTACCCAGCTGTGTTCGAATCCTATTTTTCACTCTCGTATGAAGCATGTTGCAATTGATTTTCATTCTATTCGAGACCAAGTGCAGTCCGACAGTTTACGTGTTTCTCATGTTTCCTCCAATGATCAACTCGCGGATGCGCTAACTAAACCACTGTCGCGACCCCTGTTTCAGTCCCTCAAAGACAAGATTGGACTCTCTTGTTGTGTTCCATCTTGAGGGGGCATATTGGCTATCAAGTGTTTCAGTTGTGTAATACTACAACTACTGTCTATATTGTTTTCTTTATTATTAGAATCATATAAGGATTGTATAGCTGTAAAACTTATCTCTAGGAGGGTTCAATATTAAGTTGCTTGTATATAAATATGCGTTGCAATCAATAAAGAGAGTGTGCAGTTTTGCAACAAATCAATTTGTGTTTTCATTAATATCCGTACCCATAAATTTTTTATTATTTTATCCAAAAAATTATTATAATGACTTAAAATATATAATTACAGGATACCAATTTTTGGGTTAAAGCATCAATGAGAGTGAAAAACTTAAACCAAAGATTCTGGTATATGTCTTGCGATCAATGCAATAGAGTCACAGGTGTTGAATATCAAGAAGCATATACTTGCATATACTGCAAAAGAAAGAACGCCAAAGATGTACCAAGGTATTTTCAATTTGACTATAACTATTCCATGAAAAAAAAAACAATGGAATTCTTTCAAAACATATCTAGCAAATAAAAAATAAATAAAAAACATGTTCATAATTCATATTTTCTTTTACATAACTTAGATGCTGCGTTGAAGTATAATTGCAAGACACATCTGAATCAATTTTGACCACAATATATGGAAAGAATGCAGAGACATTTTGTCATGCTCAGTAAAAGAACTCAAGGAACAAACAAACGAGGTATATCATATGATATATTAATTATTTATTTCTAAAAGTATTGCATTTGCTAGAATCCTCAGAAAGTGAGAAATATTCTCTACTTATATCAGCTTAAAACTAAAAATATATACTATGATATTCCCTTGTTTTAGGTGTTTGTACACATGGATTCTCTTGCATTATTCTGATTGCAAAAAATGAAAGTTTTTTTGTTCCTTTTCCTTCTATAGAACCTTTTAATAAATAACTACAGTAGTAGGCCGATGGTGGTTTTCTTTGGGTTGAAGGAAGTCTTTTGGTTTTGATGTATAATGTACATAATAGACCTTTCTGTCGAAACAATGGTGCTCTATGGTAGAAGACCTTAGTTTGATATATAAAGTTCACTACAAAAAAAGTGACATATAGCGACAAAAATTATTTGTCACTCCAAGTAAAGAAATCGTCACAATTTCAATATTGTGACAAAAAAAGTGTCACTAACAATTCGTCACTTTTACCCCCGTCACTAAAAGTATTTGTGACAATTTTTTGGTACTTATCACGAATCATAACTTTTAGTGACATATTATCACTTGACCTTAATTAGTGACAAAATAAAAATTGTGTCACTAAATTTATATATAGTGACAATTAACTGTTTGAAGATTTTGTCACTATACATCTTCTTAGTGACAATTTATTGTTTTAAAATTGTGTCATCATTCACAAACTTAGTGACAATTAATTATTTAAATATTGTATCACTATACATAACCTTATCGATATTTAATTGTGTCACTATACATAACCTTATCAATAATTAATTATTTAAATATTGTGTCACTATACATAACCTTATCAATATTTAAATGCGTCACTATACATAACCTTATCAATATTTAATTGTGTCACTATAGATAACCTTATTGATAATTAATTATTTAAATATTGTGTCACTATACATAACCTTATCGATATTTAATTGTGTCACTATACATAACCTTATCAATAATTAATTATTTAAATATTGTCACTATACACAAACCTAGTGATTATTAACCATATGAAAATTATGTTTGTTTTACACAAATTAGTGACAATTAACAAGAAGATAACAAGTTACAAATTCAATCAAAATTAATATAATGGTCCATTCAATTATTATTAACTACAAGTAAACTTAAATCCAAAAAGTACAATAAAGAATTGATAATCAGAACACAAGAAAGAAAAGAAAAAGAAAAAAGAAAGTGAAAAAAAAAATATATATATTACAAAATTGTTAGTGTACATACACCAATTTGCTACAAATTTTGAGATAAAATGATTGCTTTATTTCTACACAAAATGTAGCCCCCTTTCCGTATCCTTTTGTGTAAGTTTCTCGGGTAAAACCGGGTTTTTAATGTTTCATTTGAGGTTTTTGTAGGTTTTTCTGATAGCATGGGTGTTTTGGCTCTAACTGGAGAACTTTGGGCAAATAGCGCAAATATGGAAAGTCTGGGGGCTTGGATCAGAGCGCCGCGGTTGGTGCACAAGCGGCAAGGAGGCGACAGAGATCCTCCAAAGTTGTCGCGCATGAAGTGCCGCGTTCGTGTAGTAGCGGCAGAGGGGCGACAGAAACCTCATTGGGTTGCCGCGGTCTACTTGCCGCGGTTGCTCAACCGCGGCAATGGCGTGATAGAAACTTCATCGGCCTGCCGCGGTTGTCCAACCGCGAAAATGGCAACCGCGGCAGAGCGTCCCTTCGTATTCCAGAGGGTATTTTGGTCATTTTTGGGCCTCCTATAAGTACCCCTTCTAGGTCATTTCAGAAGGAGACCTCCCCAGCTCGAATTATTACAGCAAGTTTCCATCTTGGCTCTTTCCTTCACACATCACCAACCCATCCCTTACAACCCACCAAAATCCTACCTTTCCCTAAGATCCAAACACACCAATCCCACCTCTTTTCCATAGCCACCATCACTTCACCTTTTGAGCAAGAAGAAGGATAGAAAGAGAAGAAGATCCAAAGAAGAAGAAGCTCTCCATATAGTTTTTTCTAGACTCTTTCTCTTTTATTCTTTATTGTAGCCATGTACTTCTTATTTCACATATATTGTATGGTTACTAGTTGTAATATAATGAGCTAAACTCATAGTGCTAGGATTTGATGAAACCCCACCTTTGACTATACATTTAAATGAATTGATTCTTGTTTATCTCTTATGTGCAAGATTATTGTTTGTATGGGTATTTTAATGTTCTTAATGCTTTTCAATTGATTGATCTCATCTTGAATGACTTTTGTGGTATGTTATGAACTAACCGGAGACGCATGCCACGTGTTCGATAAAATGCTCCCCTATGCATGCTTAGAAAAGTAGACCTACTTAGGCTAGCGTATAGGACTCGTTTAGTACACCAAAGTCTGTAATGAACTCATTCGTACATTCCGGGTAATCGAAGGATAAGCTTGGGTATGTTTTGAGTGTGACTCACTCTACTTGACCAAGATTGTGGGTCAATATAAGGGTGTACGAGTATATGAATTGCATGAGTACGTTTGGGGTTATACAATCGAGTCTAACTAGAAAGTCAATCTAAGGGTGGGGTGTAGTCAAGTCCTAGCATATTTCTCTCCATTAATACATTCGTGTTTTATTTTGAGTTTTTCATTTCATTGCTTTAGTATTAGCCTTTAATCAAGATAGTTTACTTTGTTTGTTTTGAATTACCATCATTATTGATTGTTTGAATAGCAAATGGATTAATCAATTTCGGTAATCGATCACTCGATTCCTTGGGAATGAACTTTACTTTCCGTTGTGCTACTCTCCGACCTCGTTCTATTTCGAGTGTCACTTGAGTGATAGCCAAATTTTTAGCGCCGCTGCTGGGGATTGAGCGGAATGATTGATATCGATACTAGTTAATTTATTGCTAATTTGAACCTTTTAATTTAGTTTGTGTGTTTTCTTCTTATAGGTACCATCGCTATTGTATGCACCCACGTATAAGGAGCCAAAATCTTCATTTCTTGAATTTCGATCCGGAGATTGAAAGGATAGGTCGAAGGAATAGACGTGAGGCAAGGTTGAGAAGAGCAGAGATGGGTGATCAACATGCACAGTTAGGACAAATGGGTTTGCCTCCTGTGGTGAATCAAAATCAAGGGGAAGTTCGTCCTGAGGCCGTTCCGGTGCAAGAGGGTTTGCCTCATGTTGGGGGTGAGCGCACCCTACGGGATTACACAATGCCTAGAGTAGACCAGAACATGTCATCTATTCGCCGACCAACAATTGCAGCTAACTCCTTTGAGATAAAGCTTGGGGTGATTCAGATGATTGCCACTACTTGTATGTTCAATGGTTTGGCGAATGATGATCCGAACTTGCACCTCCAGAATTTCAACGAGATTTGTGACACCTTTAGGTACAATGGGATTCCCAATGATTTTGTCAAGTTGAAGTTGTTCCCGTTTTCTGTGGGAAATGATGCAAAGATATGGTTGAACACCCAACCACCAAACTCGATCACTTCCTTTGATCAGTTGGCCCAAGCATTTCTGAATAGATTCTTTCCACCGGGAAAGGCGGCCCGCCTTAGAAATGAGATCCTTTCCTTTCAACAATTTGAGAATGAGAGTATCCACGAGGCTTGAGAGAGGTTTAAGGAGCTTTAAAGGAGATGTCCTCACAATGGCCTTGCAAGGTGGCAAACTTTGCAAGCTTTCTACCAAGGGCTCACGGTTTCAACAAGGAATTTGGTGGATGTGGATGCGGCTGCGGGAGGATCTATAATGAGCAAGACAATGGATGCGGCTCATGATCTCCTAGAAGAAATGGCACTCAACAATAGCCAATGGGGAATTCAGAGGCAAGCGCCAAGGAGGATTCCGGGTATGCTAGAGGTAGATGAGTTAACAAGTGTTAAGGCTCAAATGGCGGCACTTCAAAATCAAATGAACAAGTTGAGTGCCGGACCTAGCAATGTGCAAGTTGCCCAATGTGAGTGGTGTTTGGGGCGCACTCTAGCATGGATTGTCAAACAGGAAGCCCGTTTGCTTCAAGCTCGTCCGAACAAGTGTCCTTTGTGAACAACCACCGGAACTACCAAAACCAACCCCAACAACATGCCAACCCAAATCCCATCTTCCATCCTTATTCAAACACATACCATCCTTCATGGAAAAACAACCAAAACTTATCATGGAAGGACAACCAACCCCAATAACCCCAGCATCCACAAAATCTCAACCAAAGACAACCCCCCAGATTCCAACAACCTCACCAACAAAACTACCCGAACCCACCTCTCAACAATCAAGTGGAGAGAGAGAAAACCTAACCTAGAAGAGATGTTCTCTAGAATGATGGGCAAGTTAGATACAAGGATGGAGACCCAAGACTTAGCCTTGAGAAAGCTTGATACAAAGATTGGCCAACTCGCCCAACATTCACAAGCTTCGATCCAAAACTTGGAGATGCAAGTGGGTCAACTAGCTAGGGGACAACAAGGAAGACAACAAGGCTCTCTCCCAAGTGACACAGTGGTGAACCCTAAAGAGCAATGCAAAGCCATTGCATTAAGGAGTGGTAGAGAGGTTGAATTACCGGATGACTTTGGAAAGGGAAAAGAAGTTGTTGTGGAGGAAGAGGGAGATGTTGAACAAGGGGTCGTTGAGGAGAAGAAGAGTTCTAGCCATGATGACATACCCATCACATCAAATGATACCCCTCCAAAGCCCCAAGTCAAAGCCTATGTCCCTCCCATACCATACCCACAAAGATTGAAACAACACAAGGATGCTCACAACTTTGGTAAGTTTTTGGAGGTGTTTAAGAAGCTTCACATCAATATTCCCTTTGCCGAAGCACTTGCCCAAATGCCTACTTATGTGAGATTTCTCAAGGAGTTGCTCTCTAACAAAAGAAAGTTGGAAGAATTCGAGACGGTTGCATTGACAGAGGAATGTAGTGCCATCCTACAAAACAAGCTCCCACCTAAGCTAAAAGATCCCGGAAAGTTCACTATTCCATGCACCATTGGCCAAACGAAATTTGGGAAAGCATTGATTGACTCCGGGGCAAGTATAATTTTGATGCCATACTCGGTTTTTCAAAAGTTGGGAGTGGGGGAAGTGAAGCCTACTCATGTCACTCTACAACTAGCCGATAGGTCAATCAAATACCTAAGGGGGGTCATGGAAGATGTCTTGGTGAAAGTAGAGAATTTGTACTTCCCAGTAGACTTTGTGATACTAGAAATGGAAGAGGATGTGGAAATACCTTTGCTTTTAGGTAGGCCTTTCTTGAAGACGGTCGGGGCTTTGATAGATGTGAAGGAAGATAAGATGACCATGAGGGTTGAAGATGAAAACATGGTGTTTGACATGAAAAAGGCAGCCCGGAGACCAATGGGAGTAGATAGATGTTTGATGATTGAGATTGTTGATCCATTGGTTGAAGACTTTGTTAGAAGAGAAATTCCCAAGGAACCCTTGGAGGCTTGTTTGGTTCATGGTGCCAATGAGAAGGATGAAGATGAGAATGTTGCGGAATATGCTCTACATTTAAATTCCCAACCCATGAAGAAGTTTAGAGAAAGAAGGAGGTTTGAGGAGCTAGGAGAAGGGAAGCCTAGGCTACCCCCATCTATTGAAAAGCCTCCAAAGCTTGAGTTGAAGCAATTACCGGAACACTTGAGGTATGCTTTCCTTGGTGAGTCACTATCACTTCCGGTGATCATTTCGGCCTCCTTGTCATCAATTGAAGAAGAGAAACTTTTGAGGGTGCTAAGAAGCCACAAGAAAGCCATTGGTTGGTCTATCTCCGATATTAAGGGGTTGAGCCCTTCGATTTGTATGCACAAAATTTTGATAGAGGAAGAGTTTAAACCAACAGTGGAGCACCAAAGAAGATTGAACCCTAACATGCAAGAGGTAGTTAGAGCCGAGATCCTAAAGCTTCTAGATGCGGGTATCATATACCCAATATCCGATAGTCCATGGGTTAGTCCAGTACAGGTAGTGCCTAAGAAAGGAGGCATCACAGTGGTACCAAATGAGCACAATGAACTCATCCCAACACGGACCGTCACAGGTTGGAGGGTGTGTATTGATTACAGAAAACTCAACACGGCGACACGGAAAGATCACTTCCCCTTACCCTTCATTGACCAAATGTTGGAAAGGCTAGCGGGGCATGAGTACTATTGTTTCTTAAACGGATACTCTGGTTATAACCAAATCCCAATAGACCTTGAAGATCAAGAAAAGACGACGTTCACATGTCCATATGGGACGTTTGCCTACCGAAGAATGCCCTTTGGACTTTGTAACGCTCCGGCGACATTCCAAAGATGTATGATGGCCATTTTTTCTGACATGGTGGAGAGGTACATTGAGATCTTCATGGATGATTTCTCCGTTTTTGGGTCATCATTTGATAGGTGCCTAGAGAACTTGGGGAAGGTGCTAGAAAGATGTGAGGAGACTAACCTCATACTCAATTGGGAGAAGTGCCATTTTATGGTGAGGGAAGGAATTGTGTTGGGGCATAGGATATCCTCTGAAGGGATTGAAGTGGACAAAGCAAAAATAGAGGTGATAGAAAAGTTGCCACCACCAACTTCAGTGAAGGGTATCCGGAGTTTTTTGGGGCACGCCGAGTTTTATAGAAGATTCATCAAGGACTTTTCGAAGATTACAAAGCCATTGTGCTCCCTTTTGATGAAAGACATGCCATTTGTGTTTGATGAAGCATGCTTAGAGGCGTTTGAACTTTTGAAGAAAGAGCTTATTTCGGCTCCAATCATGAGAGCCCCGAATTGGGACCTCCCCTTTGAGTTGATGTGTGACGCTAGTGACTATGCGATGGGCGCCGTTTTGGGTCATAGAGAACAAAAGCGCCAACACGTTATCTACTATGCAAGTCATACACTAAATGAGGCACAAGTCAACTATGCAACAACCGAAAAAGAATTGTTGGCCATTGTGTTTGCCTTTGACAAGTTTAGGTCATACTTGGTAGGATCCAAGGTAATTGTCTACACGGACCATGCAGCCATAAAGTACCTCCTAGCCAAGAAGGATGCCAAGCCAAGGCTCATACGATGGGTGCTACTCCTCCAAGAGTTCAACCTTGAGATTCGAGACAAGAAGGGGACCGAAAACGTGGTAGCGGACCACCTTTCAAGGCTTGAGAGGGATGACAAAGAAACGTGCGTGGAGGAGCCCATTAAGGAAGAGTTCCCGGATGAGCAACTTTTTGAGTTGCAAAGCTTGCTAATCCCATGGTTTACGGATGTGGTGAACTACCTTGCTAGTGACATAGTGCCCCTAGAGCTAAATGTGCATCAAAAGAGAAAATTCTTCGCCGAATTGAAGTATTACTTTTGGGATGAGCCGCTCCTTTTTAGAACATGTGGAGATGGAGTGATTCGTAGGTGTGTCCCCGAAGAAGAAATGCTTGAGATTTTGGGGCATTGCCACTCCAAGGAATGTGGGGGTCATTTTGGTGCTTCCCGAACGGTTAGGAAAGTCTTTCAATCGGGCTTTTGGTGGCCGTCTTTATTTAAGGACTCACGGAGTTTTGTAGAGGCATGTGACCGGTGTCAAAGAACCGGAAACATAACAAAGAGAGATGAGATGCCGATGAATGTCATGTTGGAAGTGGAACTCTTTGATGTTTGGGGCATAGACTTCATGGGACCATTCCCAACATCTTTTGGGAAGAAGTACATTCTAGTTGCCGTGGACTACGTTTCTAAATGGATTGAAGCCATAGCCACTCCAACATGTGAGGGCAAGGAAGTGACAAAGTTCTTGAAGGGGAGCATCTTCACCCGGTTTGGCACACCTCGAGCAATAGTGAGTGATGGAGGTTCTCACTTTTGTAATAAGAGGTTTGAGGCATTATTGAAGAAATACGGGGTGAAACACAAAGTCACTACTCCTTATCATCCACAAGCCCCTCGAATAGAGAAATCAAAAGCATCTTGGAGAAAACCGTTGGGATTAGGAGGAAGGATTGGGCAAAGAAGTTGGAAGATGCCTTGTGGGCTTATAGAACGGCCTACAAAACTCCTATTGGAATGTCTCATTTCCGACTTGTGTATGGAAAAGCATGTCACTTGCCATTTGAGATTGAACACAAAGCATGGTGGGCAATTAAGCTCCTCAACATGAGCATGAAGGAGGCTGGGGAAAAGAGGTGCCTCCAATTGAGTGAGCTAGAGGAGCTTCGGCTTGAGTCTTACGAGAACTCAAGAATCTTCAAAGAAAAGACCAAGAGGTGGCATGACAAGAGAATAGAAGCAAAGGAGTTAAGAGTGGGTCAAAAGGTGCTTCTTTTCAACTCTAGATTGAAGCTTTTCCCGGGCAAGCTAAAAAGCCGATGGATGGGTTCGTTCACAATCACCAAAATATTCCCTCATGGAGTGGTAGAGATTGAAAATGAAAAGATGGACAAATTCAAGGTAAATGGCCAGCGGCTGAAGATCTTTTGGGAGCTTGAGGATCAAAAGCTCAATGAGGTGGTCCGGTTCTAAGAACCACCCTAAGCAAGCAATCAAAAGGGAGGTACCATCTTGTACATATTAGTTTTAGTTTTGTTTTCGAATTTTTCTTTGTTTTATTTTAGTTTATTCACCTTCCTTGCACTTATTTTGATAGTTCAGATATGTTTGATGTGGTGTGCTAGTGTGTTGATTGCAGTATGCCAAGGTGAAAATTTCAGCAGCCAAGAAGGGTCTGCCGCGGTTGACTTGCCGCGGCGGCACAACTGCGGCAGTCAAGTGACAGAGATCCTGAAAGGTCTCTGTCGCGTGGTTGTCACGTGGCTGCCGCGTGGTTGCCGCGCCTTTGTCGCCAGGGATGCAACCGCGGCAGTCGAGGGATAGAAATCCCAAAGAATCTCTGTCGCGAGTCTGCCGCGTGAGTGTCGCTTGGGAGAGCAACCGCGGCAAGCCCCACTTATTGAAGCGACGCCGTTTTGGACCAATACGCTGCTGTTTTGGTGCCGCGGTCTACCAACCGCGGCAGTCGGGACCGTGGTAAGCTTGACGAGTATAAAGGGGCCTGCTTCAGTTAGGGCTTTACCACTCCACTCCAAAATTTCTCTCAACCGAGCAGCCTCTTCCCCTCTCGTGGACGCCCTCGCACTGGTAATTGTCCCCCTTCTTTCACTTGTTCTTTTGTTTTGAATCATTTCCCTTCCCCTCTCTTTCCCTCTCTTTGGATTCTAGGGTTGGTTTGGTGAAGTTTGGGATTATTTTCGGTGAATGGGGGGGGGGGGGGGGGGGTTGAGCATTGTTGTTGATCTGAATTGGTGTATGGGTTGAGTAGAGGGTGTAATTTGATGCTTGTGTTGATGATTTGAGAAAATTTTAGAGTTTATTGCATAAAATTGGTAGATTGACCGAATTTTGGGTGGTTTTGAGCGAGATTGGTGTGGAAGAAGGGTTTAGAAGTGTTTTCTCTGTGTTTTTTGTGTGTGGTTTGCTGTGATTGTGGCTTGAGGGTGCCCGTGGTGTATCGGGTTACCGGTGTGTATTGACTGAGCGCCGAAGTACTGCCGGGTTTGGGTTTGAATTGTGAAGCGGCACGGTTTTCTGTGTGTCCGAATGGCTAGAACAAAGGTTCCCGCGGTGGTTGATGCAGCAGAAGACACCGGTGCTTCCTCGAGGTCGAGTATTGGCGGGGGAAGCAGACGGCAGGCAATTCCCCTGTGTGTGCAGAACCCGGACTTCCCGTCCCAATTTGCTAAATGGGAGAAGAGGAAGATTATCCCAGAGAAGGGGATCACCGTCACAAAGTTGGGAGATACACCCATCTCAGGTATGATTGAGAGGAGAGGATGGCAGACATATGTCCAGCACCCTCCCATATATTGCAGGCGGATAGTGGAGGAGTTCTATGCCGGAATGGTTCCGAGGAACTACCTTTTGGGCGGCTCAGTGTGGGTACGAGGCAAGGAGGTTAGTGTAAATGCCTCAGACATCAACAAGTACTTCAGGGCAGCTGTGTCAGTTGAAGACTGTCAGAGGATGTATCGGGGGTTGCCAAGGAACGACATCTTCACTAAGATGAACGTGGAGCTAGCCAATGCCCTTACAGATTATCCACTACCGTTTTAGCACACTAGGTCTAGCCCGCTGAAGCAGTCGAAGATCCACATTGACCTGGCCTTTTGGACGTTTTCATTTCATACTCACTGAGGCCGTGTGGACACCGCACTACTGTGGCCTATGAGGTGGCACAGATTCTCTACTGCTTGCGCCATGACGAGCCGATCGACATTGGTGCTCTCATCAAGATGGAGATCCACAAGTGCAAGAAGGATGAAAGCAAGAAGGAGGCCATGGGGTTCCCGAGCCTGATCACTCAGCTTTGCTTACAGGCAGGTGTTGACCTTAGTGCAGAAGAGATGAGAGAGGCTCCCGTGGACATAGGGATAAACCAGTGGTATTCCCTCTACCCGAGTAGGGGATTGCAGAGGCTTGGGGGACACAAGAGAGCTCGAAGGGATGATGTAGATTCAGGTCCTAGGTCAGAGGCAGAGCAGTCTGAGTCAGATGCTGAGGGTCCAGATGCTGAGGAGCCAGAGCCAGAGCCAGAGTCAGGGCCAGAGGCTGGGGACGGTGCGTTGCTTTCAGAGGATGATGAGAGCAAGAGCAAGTGGTCGCGGATGCTGTCAGCACTGAAGCTCACGAGGAGGCTTGAGAAGAAAGAACGGGCTGCAGCACGTGATAGGCAGATGGCGGAAGTTAGGGCTATGAAGGAGGATATCCTGAGGGAGATAGCAGCCTCATAAGGCAGGATTAGGGCCCTGATCAGTAAGGTGGAGGATGGGCTTATGCAGGACTTTACTAAGCTTAGGACTGACCTCCACATCCCCCAGTACACCAGGCAGAAGAAGGCCTATCCCTATCCGCCAGCTCATCCCCGTCCGACCGGTGGTCCCGTGATTTCAGAGGAGGAGGCTCAGATGCGCATGGCCATGGAGCGGTCCCTGAAGGAGCATGCTGATAGAGAGGCGAGGACGAGCAAAGACAAAGGAAAGTTGCCGAGTTCCTCATAGCCGCATTCCACCACCTTTTACTTTTCATGCTTGTTTTCTTTTCAGTTGCTTATTTTCAGATATTTTTTTGCTTACTTTGACATAGTTCAGATTTTTTTGCTTTGATTTTGGATATTTCATTGTCTTTTAGTTGTAAATAGTTATGCTTTTAGACTTTTATTTCTTGCGTTATCTTTTTATGTTAATTATTTTCCTTGCTTAGTTTAAGTGTGTGGCGTTGTATTGTGCCTAGT
Source organism: Acer campestre (assembly GCA_954870605.1). Classification (NCBI taxonomy): domain Eukaryota; kingdom Viridiplantae; phylum Streptophyta; class Magnoliopsida; order Sapindales; family Sapindaceae; genus Acer; species Acer campestre. The sequence continues at coordinate 23,705,691 of OX940806.1, read as the reverse complement.
TTTTAGGTTTGCGGCGTGCTTGTTAGGGTTGCGTTTGGCCTCCCTCCCGCTTATAAGCTTATATTGTCCAATCCGCTTATGTGCAAACATTGGGGACAATGTTTCGTTTAGGTTTGGGGGTGCGGCCATTCTTTGACCAGCATTGTTTGATTGTTTTGTGTGTGCTTGTTTTTGTGAAATTTTTTTCAATTTTTGCATGATTGTGTGTTTGGTCCATTCTCTTGCTTCGAGCCAAAATTTTGGGGCATTAGCTTGCTTTATGAGATGCTTTTGGGTTGTGCCTTTTGAGGCAATTTTTGCATATGTTGAGCCCCTTAGTCTAGGCAAAGGTGGTGCTAGTCAAAGCTACACCACATTGCTTGCACGCACCTTACCAGACTCGAAAGTGTCTAAGTAATTGGGTATCGCGCTTAAGATGTCTAGATCATTAGTGGAGATTACCCGCGTGAGGCCAGAGCCTAAATAGCGTCCTTATGAGTGTGATTTAATTTATTGTTTCATCTTAAACACTCTTCTTGTAGATAAGTAGGCATAAATAAAAGGACCTCACTCCTTACTTTGGGCTTTAAAGAACATCATTGAAAGAGCATCATCTTTGTTTCACCTTTGTTTGCGTGCTTAACTCGTACCTATAAAGATGACGTAGGCTATGTGTGTTTAGTCACTACAAATATCACAAACACTTCCCATGCCTTGTGTGTGTGCTTGATTGTCCTATCTATATTGACCTACACACTAAACCCCATCACTATATCCTCCCATATCATACACATCACCACATCTTCCATAAACACTAAACCATCCCATGTGCTACGGTTGTGGCTTGTTTTCATGTCAAAAAGAAGCACAAGGAAAATCAAAAGTGTAAAAGTAGCATGTACTTAGGCTAGACGTGTAAATTGTGCAAGGATTAAGGCAGCCCCCTGATGAAAATAAATAAATAAATAAATAAATAAATCCAAGCCTTATATAAAAGTTGCAAAAATAAAGCAACTTAAAGTTTAGCACAAGTTAATTGATTAAATAATTCATGCCTAGGCGCTTTAATTGTGATGAACACCAAAATAAAAGTTTAAAGCATAACCGATAGCTAGCCAATAATACCGTACCCACCTAGCCTCTCCACCACCTATTCACCACATCCCCACTTGAACTTTAGAGAAGTCCTAATTGATCTTTAGGAGGAGTTTATGCTTGTTGATGAAGGTTTCAAATGATGTTTGCTCTTGTTCTTAATGTCCAAATCCGTTCTTGTGGTCCATTTGTATTTAAACATTAGCGGTTTTTCAAAATTTGTCATATGCGTGTAAAATTTGAAAATTCTTGTGCTTAATTTCCAACCGCATATGTTTGTTGAGTGAGCTTAGGTTCTGAGTGGTAAAATGAGAGAGATCCGAAGAGGTATAGAGTCGAGGCGAAATTCTATCATGAGACTCTTGTGTTCGATGCTTTTTGAAGCTTTGTTCACTAAGAAGTATGGAATTGCAATCTCTCGTGTTGTAGCACCTTGGCTTGCACTTCCCAAGCTTGTTCTTAGGGGTCTTTTCATGCATGTGTCTCAATTCGGTTTGCCCATCATTGCATCTCTGTCTATAGTTGGCTCGGCAGGAAAGACGTTTGTGGGTGTCGTACTGTAAACCCTCACGAGACTTCACTCGTCCTTCTAGGGATCGCCTAGGGGCTTAAAAGACTTATCATGTGTTTTTCTTGTTTTCTTTTTGTTTTTGCTTTCCATTGTTTTTCTTTTTGTTTGTTTGTTTTGGTTTTGCTCGAGGACGACCAAAAGATAGGTTTGGGGGTGTTTGATTGCTTTATTTCTACACAAAATGTAGCCCCATTTCCGTATCCTTTTGTGTAAGTTTCTCGGGTAAAACCGGGTTTTTAATGTTTCATTTGAGGTTTTTGTAGGTTTTTCTGATAGCAGGGGTGTTTTGGCTCTAACTGGAGAACTTTGGGCAAATAGCGCAAATATGGAAAGTCTGGGGGCTTGGATCAGAGCGCCGCTGTTGAAGCGCCGCGGTTGGTGCACAAGCGGCAAGGAGGCGACAGAGATCCTCTAAAGTTGCCGCGCATGAAGTGCCGCGGTCGTGCAGCAGCGGCAGAGGGGCGACAAAAACCTCATTGGGTTGCCGCGGTTGCTCAACCGCGGCAATGGCGTGATAGAAACTTCATCGGCCTGCCGCGGTTGTCCAACCGCGAAAATGGCAACCGCGGCAGAGCATCCCTTCGTATTCCAAAGGGCATTTTGGTCATTTTTGGGCCTCCTATAAGTACCCCTTCTAGGTCATTTCAGAAGGAGACCTCCCCAGCTCGAATTATTACAGCAAGTTTCCATCTTGGCTCTTTCCTTCACACATCACCAACCCATCCCTTACAACCCACCAAAATCCTACCTTTCCCTAAGATCCAAACACACCAATCCCACCTCTTTTCCATAGCCACCATCACTTCACCTTTTGAGCAAGAAGAAGGATAGAAAGAGAAGAAGATCCAAAGAAGAAGAAGCTCTCCATATAGTTTTTTCTAGACTCTTTCTCTTTTATTCTTTATTGTAGCCATGTACTTCTTATTTCACATATATTGTATGGTTACTAGTTGTAATATGATGAGCTAAACTCATAGTGCTAGGATTTGATGAAACCCCACCTTTGACTATACATTTAAATGAATTGATTCTTGTTTATCTCTTATGTGCAAGATTGTTGTTTGTATGGGTATTTTAATGTTCTTAATGCTTTTCAATTGATTGATCTCCTCTTGAATGACTTTTGTGGTATGTTATGCACTAACCGGAGATGCATGCCACGTGTTCGATAAAATGCTCCCCTATGCATGCTTAGAAAAGTAGACCTACTTAGGCTAGCGTATAGGACTCGTTTAGTACACCAAAGTCCATAATGAACTCATTCGTACATTCCGGGTAATCGAAGGATAAGCTTGGGTATGTTTTGAGTGTGACTCACTCTACTTGACCAAGATTGTGGGTCAATATAAGGGTGTACGAGTATATGAATTGCATGAGTACGTTTGGGGTTATACAATCGAGTCTAACTAGAAAGTCAATCTAAGGGTGGGGTGTAGTCAAGTCCTAGCATATTTCTCTCCATTAATACATTCGTGTTTTATTTTGAGTTTTGATTTTGATTGCTTTAGTATTAGCCTTTAATCAAGATAGTTTACTTTGTTTGTTTTGAACTACCATCATTATTGATTGTTTGAATAGCAAATTGACTAATCAATTTCGGTAATCGATCACTCGATTCCTTGGGAACGAACTTTACTTTCCGTTGTGCTACTCTCCGACCTCGTTCTATTTCGAGTGTCACTTGAGTGATAGCCATAAATGCATTACATCAATTATATCCGAATAACCATGATGAAGATTCTTCAAGCCTCAATACTAGAACACTTTCGTAAATGAAAAGATAGGAATAAACTTTTCACCTAGATACAAACTACAATAGATGAAAGTATATTATTAACACCTCAATAAGATATAATTTTGTTTTTTCAATGCTGCATCAAACAATTGGTTGTTCCATAAAAATCATTTAATCAAACAGTTAGTATGCACATCAATGGATAAATATCATGTATTGTGGAAATCTAAGAACAAACAACTATAAATCATGAAATAATAATTATGGGTTCCTGAAAAAAATTAAAAAAAAATTAAAGTTAAGAATCATTCCTAAACACACATATATAATTATATATATAAGATACCTTGTTAAAAGAAACTTTCAGTATATGAAAATCAAATTTGAGATTCTGACCCTAAAAAACAAGTATAAGAAAATAAACCCTAAAAAATTAAATCAAGAGAAGCTTACCTTTTCTATTAAGACAAAATTTTCTCTATAATCTTGGTGACTTCTAAAGATGAAACACAGTTTCAAACCTAAAAAGTGTTTTTAAGGAAAAGAGAAACTAAAGAAAAAAATAAAATTAAAATTAAGAAACATCCCTAAACATATATATATATATATATATATATAATTCTACATAAAAAAAATATATCTTATTCAAAGAAACTTTTATTATATGAAACTCGAATTTGAAATTCCGACCCTGAAAAACAAGTAAAAGATAACAAACCCTAATATATATATATATATATAATAATAATAAAAAAAAATCAAATGAAGAGAAGCTTACCTTTTTCTATCAAGACAGAATTTTCTCTACAATGCTAATGACTTCTACGGATGAATCACAGTTTCAAACCTAAAAGTGTGTTTAAGGAAAAGAGAAAATAAAGAGAAAATCTAGATATAGCAGTGACAAAGGGAGAACCAAGAGACATATGAAGATGGAATAAGGAAAAAAAAAATAACAACACCACGATTGTGGCTTTTTTGTTTTCTTCCAAATAAAATAAAATTTATTGATTCTAATGCCTTTTAAAAACCTAATTATTTATAAAATAAAATCTTTCCTTTTTTTTATAGGGTAATTTGTGACTAATTATATTATTTGTCACAAATTATCAAGTTGTTTTTAACTAATTGTGACAATTATTTTTTAAAAATTTAAATTGAATAAAACATAATGACAAATTATATAATTTGTCACAAAATAATACCTACTGTGATATATTTGAAATTTGTCACACAAAAATGTGTCAATATATGTCATTTTTTTTGTAATATATTTGCTTGGAAGTTTATGATTGAAGTATATCATGCATTAAGGGGTCCCTCTACTTTTGTTCTACCATTAATTCATCTCGTACTTTTCCTTTTTAAATTGTTAGTCTCTATGTGATTAATAAAGTAGTATCACGTTTTGGGAAAATATATGTGAATTTAAAAAAAAAAAAAAGTGTGTCAATTAAAAAGAAAGCGGAATAGCAAATAACTTCACTTATAGTATTTATTACTTCACCGTCTGTCTCTTTATATTTCAATGTTATTTGTATAATTTTGGTACTAATTATACTCGGTACGGATAATACGAAGATTTTTGACACAAAATTTATGTCATGTATTCATTAAATTGTTTTGTCACCAATTACGTGACTTCAATTCTGAAGAATTTAATTTGTTTACCTTTTAGGTTTTTAGATTAACTAATGGAATTTTATCTGTATATATATTTTTTTCATTTGATTAGTCGATTTCACTGTAATTAGTCGATTTCAATGTAATTGAGATTCAAAGATTTTATCATTATATTTGAATATCTGGTTTCTCCCTATGTTTATTTTTTAAAATTGTCATTTAATGATTGTGTTTGTTTTTTTTTAATACCTTAATTAAACTTATATTTGCATGTAACATGATGGGAGCATCAACATTGACATGTCACTTTGTAATCCAAATGACTTCCTCGTTCATATTAGAGCAACTACATTTGAAAGTCGAGGACAGACAGAATAAATTCAATATAGTTGCAATCCAGGAAATCCCAAAGGAAAACTTCTCTCAAACATAAAACAGTAGAAATATAATAATCTAGCAAATAACTTTTTTTGATACATCAACTTTTTAAAACAATATCGTTAGCTTATCTAAAATCCGAACTAATTTTGATATAAATATTTTTTGAAAGTTTATGGTTTTAGATAACCATTAACTTTGAGTCACTATGTTTTAGAATTGTACTAACTTTTCATCATGTAAATTTTCCTAACTTTAGTAGATGTAAGATCTTTAATAGTTAGCTTCTTCTCCTCTCTGAATTACTTGTTTACTTTTTGGATTTTAATTCGTTGTCTAATTTATCACTGAGTTTATAATGACACAAATAAATTTATTCTTTTGTATGATTTGTTTTTTTTTTACTCAAAATTGTGTTGTAAATGATATAGGTATTGGAACTATATGTATGTTAGTCATGGTGTATCAATATTCTGCGTAGAGACCGAGTCTCTACTTGTGATGAAACTTATTTATAGAATTTAGAAATTGAAAATGTAGGTGAATTGAAAATTTAGGAATCTATAGAATATAGGGAGAGCTGTGACAAAATCTTTATAAAATTTTACATCCTCAAGGTTATGAGTGAAAATGAAATACCTTTCAAAAAATTACCTACTTTTGAGACAACCATTAACTTTGAAGTACTGGGTTTTAAAACTGTGTTAACTTTTCATCACATAAATTTTCCTAACTTTAGTAGATATAATGTATTAAAATCTGTTATTTTAGATTACTAAGATCGTTAATAGTAAGCTTATATAAATAATATTTATATTATATGTATTATAATATAATAATATATATTAAATAATATTCTTATATAATAATTTATATATATTATTATAATATATATCATATTATTATAAATATTTTGTAATTATGGGTATTTTGGTCAAAATACAGTTAACTTCATTCCATTCAGTTGTTATCCAAACAAAATAATACTGATTCAGAGATTAATTCTCAATCCTATTCCACCATGATAACCAAACGTGACTTTAAGACCAAAGTCTTCAAATGCTGGGCCAAACTGAATTCGAACCCAATCAGATTTGAGCCCTTTAAAAAGTGCATTAATAGGGAAAGCAGAGATTTGACCTGTCATCATCAATCAAATTTGACAACTACCAATTCACATGCATATGTTTATGTTTAAAAATTAAAATCGGAACATTGATGTAAACATATGCTTAAACAACAATGAGACCAATTAATGCTCATCTAACTTCACCAATGAAATTTTTTTCAATAATTTAGGAATTAAGGAAGAGGACATGACTCGAACCTATAATTTTACGGTATAGAAGTGAAGGGTATACTATTGAATCAACCTCGTATTCACTACAACAAAAAAGATCTTTCACAAGTAGTCACAACATATAATGTATGTTGTAGACACTCTCAACAACATACATATACAATTTATCTATTGAGAAATTGTTAAATGTGTTAGAGGTTTTCTATAACTTATTGTGCTTATTGTTAAAAACATGAAGTTATTTTTTTATGCACTCATTCTTTCATATGCAGTTAAATCATAAGTGGACCGCATCATTACTACTCCACCTATGATTTGACTGCACATAAAAGACTGAGTGAAAAAGAAAAAAAGAAAAAAAAAAACAGACTGAACATTTGATTTATTTTTTCGTTTTGTATCAGGCATTAATGATTTACTAAACAGACAGAAGTAGCATAGATATTTTATACAGATTTGTCGGGTTATAAATACTGCAACATATAAGTCGCAAGTTGCAACAACTAAGTGTACGTACTATATGTCTATATTCAACACTATACATTTATTCTTCTTAAAGTTATCCATACTCTAGTATTCTATAATCCATGAATATGATGAAGAAACCCTCTTGTTCCTCATTTTCCTTGTTTTTCATAATGTTTCTGAATTTTCTAAATGTCATCTTGTGTGATGATCATGACAACCAGCTCCAGAACTACGAGCAAGTAATGCTGCCCGGAGTGGTAGGCCCCGAAAGCATCGCCTTCGACTGCCACGGCAAAGGCCCTTATGTTGGTGTCTCTGATGGCAGAATCCTCAAATGGCAAGGATCTCCTCTTGGTTGGACTCAGTTCGCTATCACCTCATCAAACAGGCAAGATTTACAAACTATACTCGTATATATGTCAAATAACTAATACCGCGTATAGTTACTAGCTTTTACATATCTTAACTTCTCTTTTTTACACTTAATATATCTCAGTTTGGTTTTGTCCGGAACATATATCATTTAATTTGAAGCAAATCAAGAGAAATAGTTGATGAGATGAGAATGGTCCGATGGTATACTTTTCGCACCTACACCACGAGATTGTGGGTTCGAGTCCTCCCCTTTCCAAAAAAAAAAAATTCCTCAAATTTATGTAATATTTGAAAAAGAAATCAAGAGAAACAATTAGTAGACTATCTCAAGAATCTTTGCTCCTCTAAATTAAGTTTAATGACGATAAATAATGTGGAAGTCAGAAATTTTTTGGTGATTCAGTTATCAAATTTTAAAATTTTTTGTGAAAAGATGAAAATTGTGCTTTTGATTTATTGTTTTCAAAACCAAGAATGTGTCTGGTATGACTTGGTGAAACTATGTTTTGGAGATGAAAGTAATAAAAAACATGTCAGTAGGAAAAACTAACTACTTTATGACCAAATTAATACTATGTAACTTAAAGCTTGTTTGGTTGGGTTTTTGAAAAACCTCTATTGGTAAAAGATTATTGGTAAAAGATCTACTTGCAGTAGATCTATTAAAAATATAGTTTTTTTTTAAAAAAAATATATAGTTGTTTGGTTGGTAGACTTTTAAAAAAAAAATGTCTATTTGGAGAATCACCTCACCATGAGCTTTTGTCTAGTAGAGGTTTAAACTCTACTGGTCTCTACTCAATTTAAAATAAACAATGTCAAAAGCCCAACTAAACAACTCTAAAAAACTCAAATAGACGTTAGTAGACCTTTTGAGGCGGTAGAAAGCTCAATCAAACAAGCATTTATATATTTTATATTTTTCATATTTTTTGCTTTTTATTACTTTATCTATGATTCTATATATGAAATAAAATTTTAAAATATTTGCTAGAAATATTCTAAAATTATTTTATTTAATCTTTTTGAATATCAAATTATATGCTTCAACGGTAGTAGATATAGTCTGTGCCTGGTGGTAAAAACACTTCTCAAGTCTCGTTTCGTTCCATGTTCGAATCACCCTCCCCAGGTCAACAAAAAAAAAGGAAGGAATTTAGTTATAAAATTGAGAGCTTCTCCTTACGATCCACAAATTATCTATTTACACTCCAATTTAATTTTGTTTATTAATGACAATTTTAATATGAATTAAAATTACTAAAAAAGACAAAAAAAATTCTAAAGACACTCGAAACTAATTAAAAAAAAAAACTTATGAATATTTTGGTTTTTTACTAACAATAATATATATATATATATTAATAAAAAGTCAATACAAATACCCTGTTTTTTAAAAAAAAAAAGAAAAAAAAGAAAAAGAAAAAATAGATATAGGAAAACTTGATTTGTTGCAACTGAATTCGATTAAACTTATAATTTCTAAAGCTAATGAAAGAATTAAAGTTCTCTAGGCAATCACATAATTACAAAAGTAATAAAAAACATTTTCATATTTTGATTTTTTTTTATTAAAAAAAAACAGGGTACTTGTTTTTTGAGTTTTTTTTTTTTTAATATATACATATATACGGTTTCCTAAAAATAAGGGTTATTCGTAAGTTTTTTTTTTCTTAACTGTTAGTCTTACTTGAGAAAGAATGGAGATAGAAAATTAGAGATATGTATAGGAGGAGAGAGAGTTTAATATGGTAATTAAAAATTTAGGAGAGAGTGTTGATTATGTAATATTTAATCTAATGATTTATGAGAGATAATTTCTTGTTTTAATAATTTATTTCAAAAAAGATTACACCTCGAATGAATCTAAAGGCTACGATTGCTCATCCTAACTTTTATTAAAATGAAATGGAGTGTCTTTATAAAATTATTTTTTAATATAGAGTATCTTTAGAAATTTATTTTTTTAAATGAAGTATTTTTAGAATATGAGTGTCAAAAGATAAAAAAGATAATCTTTGAACAAAATGAAATGCCTTTAGAATTTTTTTTAAAATTTAAATTTTGATAATGGAGTGTCTTTAGAAAAGAAGTGTAAAAAGAAAAAAAAAAATTGAATTGTCAAAAGAAGATGTCTATAAAATTATAGAGGAAATTTCCTCTTTTAACCCTCAAATTAGTATAAAATTTAATTTTACCAAATTTCAATAACATTTTATTTGTTAACTACTCTAGTCACTTATCTTGACCAAAATATCTCTAATAAATATACGCATGCCGTACAACTACAAGTAGGTGTAGTTATTGAGGAGACTTATCAACAAATATATGGAGGAGACTTATCTCTAATAAATATATCCAGGAGACTTATCAACTTTCCCAATAGATTCCGATAATGGAAAGACTTGGATTTGGATCATCTCTTCATTTCACTTTAACCTCATCTAAATCAATAGTGTGGATTAATTATATCTTTTGGTTAGATAAAATATAAAAATTAATAGAAATAATCCAGACTATTGATTTGCTATATTAAATACGTATCAATAGATTATGATGGTGAGGATAAAGTGAGAAGAGGATCCAGATCCGACTATTATACTACAATACCAATCTCATCTCATTATTAAGGGGATTATATTGATATAATGATTGTGTGAAATAGGCAAAGGAAGTTATGTGATGGGTCAACTAATTCGAGGATGGAACCCATATGTGGGAGGCCATTGGGACTCAAATTCAACAAAAAAACATGTCAACTCTACATAGCAGACGCCTACTTCGGCCTTCTGGTTGTCGGACCAAATGGTGGCCGAGCCCTAAAACTGGTAGCTTCCGCTGAAGGAGTCCCCTTCCGCTTCACTAATGCTTTAGACATTGATACCAACACTGGACATGTTTATTTTACTGACACCAGCATCGTCTTCCAGAGAAGGTACGTACCATTTTATTAATTTGCTTTCATCGTTTGTTTTTATGTCTAAAAATATGGTTAATTACCACCGAACTATGCTTAATGCTGTAGTGTTGCAGGGATTATTTATTGGCATTGATGAGAGGTGATAAAACTGGAAGACTGTTAAAATATGATCCACATAGCAAGAAAGTGACAGTTATGTACAAAGGGTTAGCATTTCCAAATGGGGTGGCTCTAAGCAAAAACAACTCATTCATCCTAGTTGCTGAATCAAACACTATGCAAATTTTAAGGTTTTGGCTTCATGATCATAATCAGAATATAACAACTAGTACTACTAGTTATACTCCAGAGGTTTTTGCAACACTTGAAAGGTTTCCGGATAACATAAAAAGGAACCATAAAGGAGAGTTTTGGGTAGCCCTGAATTCTGCAAGAGGAATGATTAAGAAGGCGGATTCAGATCCGTGGTTTACAGAAGATCCGGTGGGGCTTAAATTTGATGAAATGGGGAAAGTTGCAATGATGTTGGATGGAAAGGGAGGAGAGGCACTTGAATCTGTGAGTGAAGTTGAAGAACATGGTGAGTGTTTGTACATGGGATCTTCAATCAAGCCTTATGTGGGAATTATCAACTTGAAGACCTAGCTAGATAGCCAAGCATTGTATGCATTTCTATTATCCCAGCTTGTAAGAAGGAATGAAGAAAATTGTTTTACGGAAAATGAATTTCAAGAGTTTATGGGGACTTGACTAGACTCGTTTGATACGTTGTATTGTATTGGATTATGTTGGATTGTATTATATTGCATTGCATTAAACTGTATTATTTTTATAAAATTATTTGTTTAGTGATATTTCGTATTAGACTGTATTAAGTTATACAATGCTTTGATATGATTTTTGTTCCTCACATTTTATTAATTAATAAAATTGATATATTTTTAGAATAAAAATATATATTATAAAATATATATTTATATTTTATTTTAAAAAATAATAATTAATACTTAATTAATATTTTTATTACATAAATTATCATTCATGTAACAAATATCAATAATATTTGACAGTTATTTTTAATATTTTATTTAACTTATATAATTTTTAGATATATAATATTGGAATAATTTTTATTTTATATTTTTATTTAATTAAATTTACATAATATTTGTTTAATTTAATTTTAAATTTAAATTTAATATTAACATAAAATTATATTATTTGTGTATTATATTTAAAATTATTATTAAACATCAATATTATCATTATAATTATTGTATATAATAATAATTATTATTATTTTAAAATTTATTATTATTTCTATTATAATCATTGTTATTATAATTATTAATTTTATTATCATTTTTGTTATTATTACTAGCTTGCAGCCCGTACGATGTGCGGGCATTCTAAAATATAAATTGAAAACTGTGATATAAGAATAATATTATACTAACATTAATAGATTAGTGTGTAAAGATGAGAAAACTATATATATATATATATATATATAGGAAACATCCATTAATTTATAGAAAATTGATTGGAAAATTAAGGGTTGGAAAATAAATTCTTATTAATCTATATAATATTCTTATTAATTAGTTATTAATTGTAATATATAAAAATATAATTTTATTTTTTCTAAAGAAATAGAGAGTCTCAACCTTCCATTAATTTATATAATTATAAATTGACTTAATTTATTATTAATTAGTTATTAATTGTAATTCTAAAGAACAAATGAGATACCCTCATATAACACTCACCCAACATACTAATTATTTTCGTTACACTTTCATTTATATCCTAATTTCAATTTTATCATAATTACTATTGGAAAATTTTATTTAATATAATAATTTTTTTTTCATAAAAGAGATGGAGAGTCTCAACCTTCAATTGATATATATCATATGTATAAATTGCCTTAAATTCTTATTAATTGTATTTTATAGAAAAATTGAGATTCACTCACATAGCACTCACTCATATTCAATTGATCATAATTAATATTGGGAAAAAATATATTTAAATTTAAGGCAAAACTTCTCAATTATAATATATCATATTATAAATGTAGGGTTTGGCTAAGTTGATATTAAAGGTATATATATATATATATATATGTGTGTGTGTGTGTGTGTGAATTAACGAAATTATTAAGAAAATAAATGCAAGACTAATTAAACATCCAAATTCATAATATTTAAAATTAAATGGATGCATTAATCAATGGGTGTATAATTTCTCAAAACTTCTCAATTATAATATATCATATTATGTAGATATAATAGATATATGAATCAACGAAATTATTGAGAAAATAAATGTGAGAATAATAATAATAATAAAACATCCAAGTTCATTATATAATAGCAGCCAAATCAAAAAATTAATGGCAAATAAAATAAATTTTACTAAATATTAAAATTCTCCATTTTCCTTTTAACATCCTATTTGCATTCCTCTCTTAAAATCCTCTTAAAACAAATGGTAACTAATAGAAACCAAATCAATCAATTAATTCTAAAGCTCCATCGTACATGGCACCTTGAAATTCTTTATCAATACATGTGAGCCTCAGGACATCTGCTTGTGTAATTCTTTATCAACTTGAAATTCTTTGTCTAGCCTCCAGCACTTTGTGTAAAAAATAAAAATACAACGCAAAAATCTTGTTAACAACTAATATAAAACAAACTATATGGAAAGTAATTGACAGAAAAATATACCAAACTTTCAAAATAATAACTAATTTAATAACTGATTCAATTGTATTTAAAGATCATTGAAAGAATTAGAATGATACAATATAAAATGATCATCTTCACTTGTGTTAACATGAGAAAATTATGTGCATGAAGTAGAGAGAGAGAGAGAGAGAGAGAGAGATTGACTTAGAAAATACTTAGAAATTATTATAGAGATAGAGAAATAGTGTTGGAAAAATGCAATGGTGGTTGAGTCACACACAGTTCGTTAAAGACCAATATCAAGATAAAGTATAAAAAATAAAATAGATAACGGAGAGAAATAAAGAGAGACAGTTTCAAGTTCAAGTTATGATGCTCGCTCTATATATATATAACCAATAAATCTGTTCTTGGTAGTGGTGGAAATGAAGAGTTGTTTATTAATGGTATTTGATAGCTAAGAGTTTATTCTTAATTAAAGAATTAATGTTATAGGTTTATGTTTCAAAACATTTCAATAATGAACCGAAAACAAATGGTTGGAAAATGAAGAGCGTTTAATTTAATTTAACCAAAAGAAAATTATATTATTACATATCTCATTTTCCATGTATTATTTGTGTAACATTTAAATCCAAAGCTCTCATATAGCGACATGTGGCGCTGGTGAAACTATATTATTATATATATACTAGTTTTTCAACCCGAGCGTTGCACAGGCTTTGTATTAAAAACTATTTACAAAACATTGTGTTGTTTATATCAAATTTTGTGATGCAAACATATTTAAGCATAATGAACATATAGTTTTACCTTCGGTTATCTAAGTCATGTTAACATTTGAATTTCATTATCTCACGAAACAAAAGAAAAATATTAAATTAAAAAATATCACCAAATATTTCTCCATTGTATTTCAAAACCTATTTTTAATATTGGTGATCTAAGTCTTCAAATTCTCCTCAAAATATATATTTCCCAAACTAAAAAATTACCTGTGAATTAATAAAAATTCAACAATCATACATTTCTAATAATTATTATTTAAAAAAAAAAAAAACACAAAGAGGGTTCAATGATTTACATAATAAGTTAATAACTAATGAATTAATACATACATACAGATATATGAACTCCATTATCGATATTTTACCTCGCTCTTGTTACCCACTTCCCTGAAGAAAATATTAGAAAATACCTGCAAAATAGACATGAGAAAATTCAAAAATTAGATATCAAACTTCAAACCCTTAAACATATACATTCTTAATCATTAATATAACAAAAAGGAAAAGAAACAGAGAGGGTTCGATGTATATATAGAATATAGAGACCTTTCATTTTACTTGTATTATTTAGGTGGATCATTAATACTATCATACAATTAAATAAGTGGGTCATTAATTAGAAAGAGTTCAATGGATAAATAAGATAACCTTTCATTTAACTTCGATTAAATATATATATTAATACTATTAAAAAATATAATATACATGAATGAAGATATAGAGTTGCAACACTTGATATTATCTAATTAATATTTATCAAATTATTTAATTTGATTATCAATAAATAGGAAAATTGAAATAAAAGAATTAATAATATGGAGTAGCATTTAAATTCAAAGCTCTCTTACGGTGACACGTGGCACTTTGAAACTCCATTATTATATATATATATATATATATATGATATGATTTGGATATATTTATTATTATTTCTCTCCCCTATTAGCTAATACAACATCCATTGTGTTAGAGAAATTAAAATGTATTAGCTAATACTAAGGGTAGACGTTTAATGGATCAGTTCATTTTTCAATAGAACCGATAAAATTCGGTTTTTAAAAATATGAATCGATCCAATAAAATTTACAAATATCAACCGATCAAAAACCAACTGAATTGGACCGGTTCGGTTCGATTTTGGTCCTACTAGGCCAATTTCATGGGCTTTAATTATTACACATATTTTCATATTTTAATCTTTTTGGGCCTTCGACCAAATTAAATTATGAGCTTAAACAAATTAAAAATACTAGTTCAAAATAATATTCAACAAAAAAAAAAAAAAAACAAAGAAAAAAAATATGTTATGACACACTTCCATAGTTTTATAGTTTCATGGACTGTTGAACATTAAACTAGGTTTTTTTTTTTTTTTCAAATAAATTGGATCTCAGTTTGGTTTTCCGATTTGGGATAGCAAACCAGAACGCAAACTCGAAAAAAAAACCGATCCAATCGGTTTTCAAAAAAATGAACCAAACTGAACCGACCAATCTAAGAAAACCGAAAAAAAACCCGATTGGATCGGTTCGGTTCGATTTATTGGTTTTTTGCCCACCCCTAGCTAATACAATACAATGCATATTACAAAACAAACCAAACATTGTATTGTACTATTCTAATACATTTTAAACCTCTAATACAATACAATACAACCTACCAAAATGCCCTAAGGGAGAGATAGTTTTTCCAAAAGTGGAAGGGAAATGTATAACCACTTTTAAAAAATATAATATAATATAAAAAAAAGTTCGACAAATCTTCTGAATTCTTTTAGCTATTATTCTTGGTTTTTATTTTATTTTATTTTTAAAATTGTTTGTTTTATTTTAGGGTTCTAATTTTTGTTTTTTATAGACTGTGATTATTTTGAAATTGTGCCACGTTATTACATAAATTCGGTGTTTTTTTATGAGGGGAATGATTTGAACCCGCAACTTTGTGGTGTAGGTGTGAATAGTTTACCAACAGACCAACCTCATATTGTCATGTGTTTTTTTTTTTAAGAGTGTATCAGTTGCAAATAAGTTGTAATATTCGCTGTGGATTTTCTGGCAAATAATTACAACCAAATTTTAATTAATTGAAATATTTGTATTTTAATAACAACTTAATGTTTAGTTTTGCAAGAATATGATTGCTAATGAGTAATGAGTAATGATAGAGATGAGTGAGATAATAATGATAATCTAAGAGACAGAAAATTTAGGGAGAAAATGTTTGGTTTTGCATGAAAACGAGTGAATATCGAGAAACAAATGAGAGAATATCGAGAATCGAAGAGAGAAAACAAATGGGATATTGCTTGGGTACTGACCAGTTAGTACCCAAAATACTGACCAAATGACATGGCCCAATTAAACTGTGACAGATGTCCTTTATATTTCACCCATTCCAAAGCCTCACCCGTTCAAACACAGAGAACCTATTCAGCTTCTACTTCTCCAAAACTATGGTTGTCACTGCTTTAACCCACCCATATGCAGTCAATACTACTTCAGACCACCATCCACTGACACCCACCCAAACCGAAGACCGGCGCCCACCCACACAGACGAACGACACCCATCATCACTGCCGCCGGCGACTTTGTTGCATCCCCCTATCTTTCACTCATCTTCCATAGATATTTGAGGAGGGAAGGAGTAAGAACTCAATCAACTTTTGTTTATATAATACTGTTACAATTCGCAGTGAAGGTGATGGGGTGATTTTAGTTTCTCTAATTGTGAGATTATGTCTGGTGTTGTTGAGTTTGTTTCCTTGTTCTTTCTGTTGTACTGGGCTGTTTTTATTTTCCTTTCAATTTTTTATTTTATTTTATTTTAGTTTTCTAGTGGTTTCTGCTTCGTGCGGCTCTGCATGTACCCAGTTTCTATTTTGCTTTGTGTGTAGCTTTTTGTTTCTGCGTCTTTTTTTGGCCTTTCTATAAAATAAGCTGTTCAAAAAAAAAAAAATGGTCAGTGAAAGTGTGTCGCCTATATTCACTACCTGGAGTTGCAAAGTTTAATTGGTTACAGAAATTTGTGTTAGATAACACTTATTCATGGATTAATATTTATATTGCAGGATATGGAGAACCAAGATTCTACAAGATTAAATAGTCAGCCATTAAATGGTGAGGAAGTTGACTAACAAGGTACGGATCATTGCCATTCACCTACTTGTCAGTCACAAAAACATGATTGTTCTTTGGAATCGCCTAGGCCAAATAAAGGCAAAGAGATAGTGGAAGAACTAAAACTTGGAATGGAGTTTAATTCTGAAGAGAGTGCATATAGAGCTTATGTTAAGTTTGGTGGAGAAAACGGTTTCAATGTGAGGAAGCATCATAGGAAAAAGAACAAGGTGGGTCTTATAACAAGGGTGAGTTATTGCTGTTCAAAACAAGGTCATCGTATAAATAACAATGAGATTGAAGGTCTATCTTGTTTTGTTCCAATTTCAAGAGTTGGTTGTGATGCTCACTTGACTTGCCTCCTTCAAAAGAATGGAAATTTTAAGATTGTTTCCTTTAATGCAAGTCATAATCATGATCTAGTTAGAACACCCATGAAGCATATGTTAAAGATCAATTGTCAGATGTCTAAAGCTCAAAAATTACATGCTGATGATGTTGACAAATCAGGAATACCAATAAAAGCTACTGTAGAATTCATGGGTAGAGAAATTGGTGGACGAGAGAATCTTGGTTTTCTTGATAAGGATTATCGGAATTACATCCACAAAAAGCGGAACTTAAATATGGAAAAAGGAGATGCTGGGGCAATATTGCAGTATTTTCAGAAAATGCTTGTTGAAAATTCATCTAGCTCTTACTCCATGCAACTTGATGAAGATGATATGATCACAAATATATTTTGGGCCGATGCGCGTTCAGTAAGTGATTATAGTCTTTTTGGAGATGTTATTTATTTTGACACAACTTATAAAACAAATGAGTATGGAAGACCATTTGCACCATTTCTTGGAGTTAATCATCATAAACAAACTGTAGTCTTTGGTGCAGCTTTATTATATGATGAAAGTGCAGATTCTTTTAGGTGGCTTTTTCAGACTTTCTTGGAAGCGATGTCTGGAAAACAACCAAGAACAATACTTACGGATCAATCTGCTGCAATGGCAAAAGCTATATCAGAAGTGTTTCCAGAAACTCACCATCGGCTTTGTGTTTGGCATATTTATCAAAATGCTGCTAAAAATTTAAGCCATGTGTTTCACATATCAAAGCAATTTGCTTATGATTTTGGAAAGTGTGTATATGATCACGAGGATGAAGAAAAATGGCTATTGGCATGGAATGATATGCTTCAAAAGTATAACCTCACGAGCAACACTTGGTTGGGTGATTTATTTGAAGTGAGGAAAAAATGAGCATTAGTATATGGCCGACATACTTTCACTGCGGACATGATGAGTACCCAACGCAGTGAGAGTATGAACAATGTATTAAAAAAGTGCTTGATGCCAAGCCACAATCTCTTGCGTTTCTTTGAACACTATGAAAGGGTTTTGGAAGATCGACGGTATGAGGAATTGATAGCTGATTTCAAGATGATGCAAACATCCCCCATGTTAGTAACTAATGCAAAGATGTTGCAGCATGCTGTTGATATTTATACCCCAGAAGTTTTCAAGCTCTTCCAAAAAGAGTACATAGGCATCCTTAATTGTTATATATATGAAGTAGCCAAATTTGGGATGACATATGAGTATAAGGTGACTTATAGTGGCAGATCTCAAGAGCATTTTGTTAAATACGATGGTTCGGCAGAAACAGTTACTTGTAGTTGTATGAAGTTCAATTTTGTTGGGATTTTATGTTCTCATGCATTAAAAGTCTTGGAGTACAAGAATGTAAAAATGATCCCACCTCATTACATATTGAAGAGATGGACAAGAGATGCAAAGGGTAGGAGCATAACTAATTATCATGGAGGTCAGCCTAATGACAATCCTAAGGAATCTGTTGGGAAGCGTTATGGTCATTTGTGTCGTAACTTTCGTGAGATCTCATCCTTTACAGCAGAACATGAGGAGTTGACAGCATATGCCCATGACTGTTCAGTTGAGTTGCTCAAAAGTTTGGAACAAATGAAGAAAAATCTTTGCCTAGATAGTACATGTGTTAATCAAAGTTCACAAGGCCAAGCTTTATTTGATGGAAATTGTGGAAATGAGCAGATAGCAATGAAAACACTTCAAAATAGTGAAATAATAAAACCACGTGGAATTAAAACAAAACCTACAGTGGGACGTCCGCGTGGTAGATTGAAAGGAGTACTCGAAAGGTGAAAACCGCAAAAAAAAAGCCACCAAAACAAAAACAACAAAGCAACTGTCCATGAAGGTAGACATTATGAGTTATCAGGAAAATATTATGTTAAAAATATTTGTCTGGAATTTTTTTTCATTTATGGTTTTTATCTAATACAATTTATGGTTTTTATCTAATGCAATTTGAATATACCAGGATTGTACTCTAGAGGCAATGCAAATGAGCAACAAGTTGTTCAGAATGAAATTCTGATGTTCAATGGATTGACTCGAGATACCAATTTTAATGAAATTCCGATGTTCAATGCAAATACCAATTTTGTTGCAACTACAGCTATGCAAGATAAAATGCTTTGCACTCAACAACTTCAGGTAACTAGTATGAATTGTAGAATCACTATATATAGTTTATGTAAATGCGTACTGTGCTTTTAATAGGGATCCTATATTGGGAGTGGAACTCAAGTACCATGTTCAAGAAACTATTTTGCTCCAACTACAACTTTTCAGTATTACATGCCTTTTATTGAACAATTTCATGTAACTAGTGTAGGGAAAAATACCGTATAGTACACGCAGCGGAAGCGAGACTAAAAAAAAGAGATTTAGTAGCTTTTAAAAAATTTTCCATTTATGAACCTTAACCCTTTTAATCAATTAAAGATATATATTATCTAACAAAAGAAGAATACCTTTTGTCGCGTGATCCGATTGACTTACGTCGATGGTAATCCGCAAGATCTTCAATCCTAGCACGAACGTGGATCACCTAGGAGCGTGGTCTCCCTTTTCTTTGAATTGCAAGCCTGTGATTGGACAAAACAAACTTTTCTCTTCTTTGTTAGTCACAAAAACAATCAAAAGAATACTAAGATTATTCCGGTCACTTTTGAGTTCTCAATCTAATGATCAAAACTCGCGTGAACCAAGATCGATGTTGTACACACAAGCTTATTGATGAATAAGCAAATAGTATACCATCAAAGAATAATCTATGTCTCTTTTATGTTTTAGTAGAATAAAATTTAATCTTTCTATGAATTGAGAAGAAGAAGAAAATAGAATCAAGCACCAAAAAACCTAAGTGGCCGAATTCTATAAGTCCACTTATATATGTGGCAAAATTTTCTTTCTTTCTTTTTATTAGGGTGGCCGAAATCTCTAACCTAAAAGGGACTAGGGTTGCTGCAATACTCAAGCCAAAAGGAGTTTGTATTGCACCCTAATTCCTATTTAGTTTAAGACTCCCAAACCCTAATCCAACTCATAAATCTTTTTATTCTTTTATTTGACTAAATAAAAAGACTTCTTATTTGATTAAATAAATAAAATTAATTATTTATTTCCTTGTCAAACAAGTCTTTTAATTTAAGTATACTACTACCAATGGTATACCTTTAGGAATCATATTTCCTAATCAGAAAATATTTGCTTCTTAATTAAACAATTAATTAATAAATTAATTAATTCTTATTTAATTAAACAATGAAACAAAATAATATATTAGGTTAATTAATTCACCTTTGCCGCCCCACTTAAAATAAATGGGCTATATATTATTTTCTTATTTCATTTAATCCATTGGATTTTAAATAAAAAGCCCATATGTGAACTAGACTCATTCTTACTAAAAGAAATAAGCCCACATGTCATTCATTAATATATAAATATAATTGAGCAGCCCATTACATAAATAATGTGCAAATTATATTTTTAATATATTAAATGCAATTCTAGATGGACCCTTAAATTGGTCCGGTAGAATATATCAAGTGATCCATGCAAGTCCGTGCGGATTGGGGATCTTGGCGGGCTATCTAAATTTAAGTTTCAATAGACATAACCTAATCACAATCAACAAATGATTCACTTAGGTCCGATCCATTAATTTTAACTCATTCCACTAAAGAGCTAAAATTGAACTCTTAAATAAAGACAGAAAAAGAAGATGTTTCCTCATTCATACCCTAGACAATCATGTTGGAGATAGTGTATCCTCATGATTAATATCAGTAATCACCAAGAGTTCATAGACCGCCTATAACTCTCCAAGTTACCATATTTACTCATATGACCACGTTTTGAACTTGGATATTTTGACTTGTCCAGAAGCCATGTTTTCAATAGACACTATCGAAAACTCAACGTTGAGATTTAATATCCAATTACCTCAAAACATCCATATGATGATATTATACTCTCATTTGATAAATGGAGCCACGATGTCCATATCTATAAATGAAGTCCTCTATCGATTAACAAATGAGTATCCTCAAACTATCGAGGATAGACTATGCGATATAATCGTACTCATTGATAACTCAAATGATATCACTTGCAACCATAAGTCCATCATTTATCTCAGGATTAAGATAGACTCTCCGGTTGTCCTGATAATGAAATGACTTTTATCTACTGACGGTTATAGATAAAGTATTTCATTGTGATCCAGTTCAATGCACCCAGTGCACTAGATTCTTTTGCTCGAAGACACTCCGATGATTTTAGACTCATCATATCTCATTTGATCCCACTCAAATGCTAGCAAAAGAATTCTACAACTTTAACAAGATAAAGGTGCCCAACCTTTAACTTAAGTTGTGAACAATATTCAAGACTAACTAAAGAATTGTGTCTACCACATACATATCCAGATGTACGAACAATTCTTCTTTTCTCATAGTCTTTAGACCTTATGATTATTTACTTTGACAATTATAATATTAAACTATAAATGCTATAAGATTTGTTTAAACCAGAAATCACTTTATTAATATGAAAAAGATTGTTAATTACAATATTACACTCTTGCTATTGAGCATAATCCTAACAACTAGTATAATTAAAAATATTTTAGTGATTGTTTATATGAATTAATGGTTGTATATAAACTATTTTGCTAATCTGTAGGAATCTTTGATTTCTTCTAATGACCTTTCACAGAGTAATGAAGGAAACAAAGGGTTGGGACAAAGTGCACATAAACACTCATGAAGGAGATACTACAATTTGTGAAGAATGCAAGGAGATACTGCATTTACTTTTTTGATGCTGGTGGACCAGTGGTTAACTATTTTGTTGTTGCTGTATTAATTTTTTTTTGATACGGTTTTTGAGAGGGTCTTGTTGGCCATGGTGTTGTAAATTTGATGTGATTATTTTCTTTATGTGGGGGTTTCATTAACAAATGTGACTTTGAAGAATAATTTGCTATTTCGCATTGCAATAGGCAGAACTATTTATGCATTAAAATGGTTGACGTAAACAAAACTAATGACTATTGCATTAAAATTCAACAAGATACAAATCCATAAGTTAACTACAAGAATAATAAACCGCAATCTCATAAAGGAAAAGTCAAGTTTACATGAAAAATACATTTTTTCCCTTAAGAATGCCTAATGAATGTAGAAGGCTTTCTCCTTGAATTACAAACGAAGCAGAACCATTACATCAGATAAATTAGTCAATACAATTCAAACTTTTTTTGGGAACATCTTTAGCTGAAATGAAACATTTCCAAATAGTTTTTCTTTCTCTTTTTGGCACTTGGCATCCATATATAACACTACGTGTATAATGCCGTGGGTAGAATTTGATTGTAAGTGCTTGGCATCCTGCACAAGACCGATAAAAACATGCTTGATTGAAGATTCAAGAAAGAAACAAATTGAAGAAATTGTTTGGTATGATATAAGTGCTAGTAGATACAGATTTGATCCTCATCACATTTATATAGTAAAGAATTGATTATGCTTGTTGCAAGAACCATCCTTACTTTCATCACCCAAATAATTGATTGAATGAAAAAGAATCATAACAGTCAATAGAAATCTACAATCAGTATAAAAAACCAAAATAATTCAAGCAAATCCCTAAAAATACCTGATGCAAGACAATTTTAAGGTAAAATCATTAAATACAGGCCACAAACAATTCCATCAATCCTTGAACCATAACCAATCCTGGTATAAATACGGCACTCATAAAGGATACAATTTGCTTTGTCTCTACAACCATAACCAATCCTTAATTAACTTTTCAAGTTAAGCAAAACAAGTTTAATAAGACTATTGTACCTGACATTTTGCTTGTTCAGTGGCGCCAGTTTCCCCTCCACCTGCGCCTCCTTCAGCGACAGCATCTTGGCGTCGTTTTGAGTTACTGTTTTGGGCTGAATGGTTTCTGGGGTTTTGCGATTTGGGAGTGGGAATGGAGGGGTCGTGATTGGTTGGAGTAATATCTGTTTGGATCATGGGAAAGTGATGGAAAAGGAAAGAAAATAGGGGGAAATGATGGAAGAGGAACGAAGTTGTTGGCAGTGACGACGGTGGGTGATTGATTCAGTTCTTACTCATGTCCATGGAAGATGAGTGAAAGACAGGGGGATGCAACAAAGTCGCCGGCGGCGGCGACGGTGGGTGTCGTTCGTCGGTGTGGGTGGGCACCGGTCTTCGGTTTGGGTGGGTGTCAGTGGATGGTGGTCTAAAGCAGTATTGACTACATATGGGTGGGTTAAAGCAGTGACAACCATAGTTTTGGAGAAGTAGAAGCTGAATAGGTTCTCTGTGTTTGAACGGGTGAGGCTTTGGAATGGGTGAAATATAAAGGACACCTGTCACAGTTTAATTGGGCCATGTCATTTGGTCAGTATTTTGGGTACTGACTGGTCAGTACCCAAGCAATATCCAAACAAATGTACTCTTGATTTGGTTTAATGAAATTCTTTTCCCTTACTAAAAAAAAAAGATGAAGAAAAGGTCAATAGAAGGAGAAAGATGTGTAAAAATCAGTGTTCTATAAATCGACCGACTAGGCTGATTAATCGGCTCAAAACAGCTGGTTGGCAATTCACTGCGGCGAAGAGGCCAAAATCACCCTAATTAGCCGACCGCCGACTAATCGCCCAAATCGCTGACTAATCGGAAAGTCAGTCTCCGATCTACTCCATCTTCTCACCTCTCCCATCATACTTCCCTTCTCTAAGCTTGTCTTTTTCAATCCTAAAACAACAAACCCAAACCCAAACCCATCTCTCACGTACTCGAACCTAAACCCATGTCTCCTCCTCTAATTTTCAGTTTCACAATTCAACTTCTCACCCAACAAATTCCATCCTTAACACAAAATAAAATTCCATCAAACACTGAATAAACACAACAAAAGTGGGGATGTTTGATGATTTCTCAAAGATTAGGAGATAAATCGGCTAAAGATCGCCATCCACTTCCAGTCGCCCAAATCGCTAAAAGCTGCTGTTCACAGTTGCCAAGTCGCCGCCATCGCAAAGGCTCTTCATTTTTTTTATTAAACAAGAACAAAACTGGAACAAACCAACGAACAGAGCAAAAACTAAACATAACAAACCAAATCCAGTGTTGTATTTGAGTGCGTGAGATATTTGGATAAGGAATCTAATCAAGAATAAGATTATATTCAAGACATTTTTCGTAGAAGAAGGACAAGAATTCCTAAATCGATGGAAATAGAAACTGGAGTAAAGAAACAGAGGTTTGCATCCTCCAATGCCACTAAAAAAACGTAGATAAGGATTATGAATTATGATATTTAGATAAGGTTTTAATGTTGTATGTGGGTATTATTTAGAGTAAATTACCCTGGTGGCCATCAGTTTTAGGCATAAATACCAGTATAGTAACCACCTTTTACCCAATGCACCAAAATGGCCACTATTGGCAGACATGTCGTTAACGGTGACCATTCCATCCATTTTCTAACGGAATTGCTGATGTATTGCTGACGTATTCCGTCAATTTTCACTATTTGCCACATGAAAAACCATTTTTACCCTTACCATTTAATATAACAATATCTGATATTTTTTTTTAACAAAACAAGATCTCAGCCATCCATTTGAGATGATGGATGGTGGAGATCACCAGATCCAAAGAAAAAATAAATAAATAAAAATTTAACCTTTAAGAAAATAAATAGTGGCCTTTCATAGATAAAATTATTTTTGAACAAAACAAGATTTGGAAAAGAAATTTTTGAACAAAACCTGGAAAAAAAACCTAAATTCATCTCTTCCCAATCAACATCAACACTCCACCATCAGTATCTCAATAACCAAACCCTAACTCACAAACCCATAACCCCAAAATCAACACCCACCCGACACCCATCTTCATCATCTACACCACCACCACCACCACTCATCCCCAGTCCGATTTGTTTCTTCTTCCCCAGTCCGATTTCTTTTTTTTTTTTTTTGCTTTGAATGGATCCTTTCGATTTCTCTCATCCCCAGTCCGATTTCTTTCTTCTTCTTTTTTTTTTCATTAATTTTAACATTGAATGATAACACAAACGAAATCCAAATCCAACTAAAATAATCAAACTCTAAGATTTTTTTATAGAGAATGAAAGAGAGAGAGAGAGACAGAGAACAGAGAAGGGAGAGAGAAAGCAAATCTGAGATTGTTTGCTGATGTATCATCATCAGCAAATAAATTTTGCCCCTACCCAATTCTTCCCACCCGATTGAGAGAGGAAGGGACGAATCGAAGGTTTAGGTTTGGCTGGGAATTGCTAAGAAGAGCAGAAAGTCTCCAACAATTTACCATTTGTGATGGATCGATGAATGTGGTGTAGATTCCTACTCCGAAGACGAGAAGAAGGCCATTAGTGAGTTGGGCAAAACCTCTTGTTGTTGTTGTTGTCGGAACCGGTTGAGATTGACAGCAAGAAAAAATATCAACAAAAAAAAAAAAAACACAGAAGGAGTGGGAAAGATGAGGTTGTTGTTGAATTGTTGATGGGTGATTTTTGAGATCTGAAAATTGTTGTTGAATTGTTTGGTGAATTTGTGATGGATCGATGAATGTGGTGAATTTGTGATGGATCGATGAATTTGAGATTCAATCAATTTGTTTTTGAAAGAAAAAAAAAATCTGGAAATATTTGATATTGAAGTATGGTGACGATGGTGGAGAGATGAGGTTGATGATGGTGGTAGAGAGATGATGAAGATGATGATGTTATTGAGAGATGGGGATCTTTGCCTTTTTTTATAAAAAAATCTGGAGATCTAAAATTTTAATGATCTTTTAATTTACTTTTTTGTTTTATTATTTTTGAGATTTTTTTTGTTAATATTAAATGGTAAAATGAGAGAAAATGGTAAATTGTTGTTTGGGATATGAGAAAATGAGAGAAAATTTTGGGTATTAATTTTGAAACCATGAATTCTGATGGCTTTTATTAAATGGAAAGGGCAAAAATGGGTTTTCATGTGTAAATAGTGAAAATGGACGAAATACATCAGCCATACATCAGCAATTCCGTTAGAAAATGGATGGAATGGCCACCGTTAACGACATGTCTGCCAAAAGTGGCCATTTTGGTGCATTGGGTAAAAAGTGGTTACTATACTGGTATTTATGCTTAAAACTGATGGCTACCAGGGTAATTTACTCTATTATTTATGTGGGTCTTATTTCTGATTTTAAATTGGGCCATACATTGGGCCTTAAAAGCAGTCTAACTAAATTGGGTCTTGTTTGTTGTTTTTTACTGTTGTGCCTTAAAATCGGGCCTAACTAATCGGTCTTGGTGCTAGGCGCTTGGTCTCCACCCGACTAGCACCTAATGCTTACTAGAACACTAGTAAAAATTGGTAGAACAAATCATACTAGGATGGTGATGACTTATGATGATACAACAACTTTGGAGTGTGTTAATAACTAGGAAGCACACACATGCCATATATCATTAGGAGTTCAATAGACGGTTATTAGTTGGGATCAAGATTGGATATAAATGTTGAATGTCTAGTAGCATTACTCTATTCAAATTGAGTAATTAATTTACCAATGATGTGTTATGATCCCACCTTTGTATCTCATTATGATCCCAACTAATGATATATTAATAAATAGATAGATATTAATTCATTTACTGTATGATATATGAGTCTAAATTAAATGTCCAATAACCACATCATAGTTATGAAATCAATACAAGATACAAGTCAATAAATAGATAGATATTAATGATGATTTAATTCATTTAACATATGTGGAGATCCTGGATCTCCAAACCCATCAATTTTTTTTATTTGTTTTTCCAATTTTGTTGTAATTTTTGCTTCTTCTTATTATTATTATTATTATTTTGTAATTTAATCCCCACCATGAATATTTGGGATAGATGGTAGAGATCAATCTAAATAGCTACCTATTTTTTATAAATAATTTATTATTATTTTTTATATTACTATTATAATTTTTTATATTATTATTATTATTATTATTATTATTATTATTATTATTATTATTATTATTATTATTTATTATTTATATTTATTATTATTACTATTATTTTTTTTTGAGAAAAGATTATTATTATTATTATTATTATTTTAATATATTTTTTTTTTGTTTTTTTGTTTTGTTTTTGACATTATTAATACCCTTGTTATTGTAAATGAACAAGTGATATTTAAAGATATTTAAATTAAAAAAAAAGATAATATAAATGATAATTCCCCTTAAATAATTTAAATATTTATCTGGGTTTTATATTTAAGGATATTTAAATAAAAAAGATAATTTAAATAATTGTTAAATCGATTTAGTTTTTTCATTTCTCTATTTATTTAATTGTCTTTATAATAACATTTGGAAATTTATTATTATTTAACCATTATTTCAATTTTAAATTTTAAATTTTTATTTTTAAAATTTGGTCAAAGGGGTATTCGGGTCATATTATTATATTTTTTCTAGTTTGATACAATTATATATATATATATAATCAAGGGAACTTAGTGTAATTTGCCATGACAAAAAAATTGATGGTGTTAGGATTTGGGACCACAGGGCAGCGAAAGAAGAGTTCAGGTGGTTTAATGGCAAAAAAAAAAAGTATAGGGGGTAAGGTGCAAATTCGGGCATAATTCAGGGGGTATCAATGCCAATTAGCAAAAAAAAAAATTGCATTAAACATTGTAGAATGTTTGATTATATATAATTACATTTAATTGTAAACGGTTTTGAAAATTAATTGCATTAGACACATTTTTCCATTTGAAAGTACTACTACCAGCCGCGTTTTTTATGTTTTCATTCTTGGAATACTGTTTTTTTTTTTGTTTACACCATCCGGTTTCCGGGTGGGGCGGATCCACTATAAGGTGCAATCAGTCCAGACCACACCCTGACTAATCCGGGCTCGCACCGGGTCGGCCCACTAAGGGGTAAAGTGCTCCTAATATGTGTAGCTCCGTTCACAAGGGGGGTTGAACCCACGACCTTGCTTAAGGGATGAGAGCGCCGAACCACTTACACCAACAAATGAATGATTGCTACCAGATGCGTTTTCGGATCCGAAAAATACAAAAATCAATTTTCCAAAATCAAATGAAAACGAAAAAATAGAAAATGAAAAACGAAAGCGTTACCGAACAGCCCCTAATATTACCAAATTTCTAGCAACCCCGACCCAATTGGTGTCGGACTTAAAAACATAAGAAAATTGCCAAATTCTCGCATAAGGTTAAAATATGGAGAAAAAAAAAAAAAAAACCCCATCAAGATTGTAGCATATAAGACAATCGAGATTGGCTAGGTGACAAACAAAGAACTCAAGAGAGAAAGCAATAGCAAGAACATTTTGAGTGAAGTTAATCAGTGTAACTGATATATGTGAGGCCTATCAATTTATTGTTTTTTAAGGGCAAATAAAACCAGCTCTCACCTCCTTAAATGAGTACTCAACCACATGTTCCTCTATCTTTTGAATTGGTCTAGGACCAAAAGAAAGAACACAAGGGGTGGCTGGTGTCATGGCTGTCAGCATTGGAACAGACACAGTTTTAGGAGTCGTTTGCACCGGAATTGGCATTGTTTTTGGTGTTGTTGTTCTGTTTTCTTCGTTGCCAACGAAAGTTGACTTGGAAGGTGTCTTGCTACCTAGAAGTGTTGTTTGTAATGTTTATTTATTTGTTATCTCAAATATTTACAACATAATTAAGGTTTTATTGTGTTGTTTAAAAAAAAAAAAAAAAAAAAAAAGAGGAAAGAAAGCAGGTGTTGTTAAGGGTGGGGACTGGCCAAGTTTGGCATTGCTTCCTTAGCTACTTTTGGGGACAAAAGTGATTCCGGAGCAATGATAGAATGTTTGGTAAAATTATGGGGAAGTGCTTTTGGCCACTTTTAGATTCTCCCAACTGAGTTTTTGAGAAACTACAAATATTTGCTTTTGGAAATCAGCTTCTGCTTTTGGAAACGCGCTACAGTGATTCTTTAATGAAATTTTACCAACTTTCCTACTTTATCCTTATATTTCAGGAAATTTACCACAGCGAAACTCACTAGACCTTTTTCACGATAGTTTTCGCTGGCTAAAGTTGGAGATTGGTTTGGTGACATTAGTGAGATGAAGAAGACCGTGATCTGCTGGAGACGAGTGGTGAGATGACTACGACGCTGATCTGGTTCGCGGCGGTGGTGCTTCGTGGCGAGGTGAAGGTTTGATCTGGTTCGACCATGGCTGCCAAGCAAGAGGTTGAAGATGAAGATTTGAGGGTCTGGTTCGTGGCTGTGGCGCTTCGTGGCGAGGTGAAGGTCTGATCTGGTTCAACCATGGTTGCCAAGCAAGAGGTTGAAGATGAAGATTTGGGGGTTTGGTTCGTGGTTGTGGCGCTTCGTGGCGAGGTGAAAGTCTGATCTGGTTCGACCATGGCTGCCAAGCAAGAGGTTGAAGATGAAGATTTGAGGGTCTAGTTCGTGAATGTTGGAGGTTGAAGACGAAAGAAGATATAGGTTCTTCAATTTTTTACTTGAATTTTTCTAAGTTTTTCTTTAATTTTTTTCTTTTAAAAAATAAGAAAAAGATCTAGAAAATGGGGATTTTTTCTTTAAGAACGAAGAAGATTTTTTCTTTGATTTTCGTAATTGATTTTCTTATATATATATATATATATGTCCATATCATTTTCTTTGTACTTCTTATCCATAAATATTCACTAAAACTCTACAAGAAAAATCTGAAAAATAGGGATTTAAGAAAACAAAATCAGATTACTGATGATTGGATCAATATTCATTTGTGTCATTTCTAGTAATTTTGCACGATCACAACACCTTTACTTACGATTTACCAAACACATTGAAATTTCTTTTGGTTCTCATAGCACTTTTAAAAATCAGTTTACTAAACACTCAACTAATTCTCCCCACAGCAAATTCAAAAGCAATTCCCTCCATAACATATCCAAAAGCAATTTCTCCCACAGCACACCAATGCCAAACTGGGCCATAATCAGTTTGATATATATATATATATATAGTAATTTTCCAATGAAGACTTTTATAATGCATACTTTAAACACTTTTTGATTAAATTTCATGTAATCAAATATTTTTTGATGAGATTTTTTGTATGCATCCTAAAAAAATTAAAATACACATTTGGTAAAAATTTGGAAATTTTTTGGATTTGATAACTATTTTTTCTTATATTTCCCTATTTTTAAATGTTTTATCTTCAAAAAATCGGAAATAATTATTTCTTGCTCCCGATTTTTTTAAATTTTTTTTTTCCATAAATGTATTTCAATGTTTTAACCATCCATACAAAAAATCAAATCAAGATTTAATATATTCCATACAATTTCATCAAAAGGTGTTTAAATAGTGCATTGTAAAAATCCTCATTAGAAAATTACTCGATATATATATAGTCTTTCTATTGAAAAAAAAAAAAAGAAAAAAAAAAAGAGGAAAGATAAAATTTTTAAGTTGAAAGGAAAATAGGGTTTTGAAGGGGAGGGGCGATGGGGTTGCGTGGCCCACTAATATGTACTAAGGTTTTATTTAAACAAAAATTATTAGTTGATTGATTTTCTTTTGTGTTGTTTGTTCAATTTATTTTTCTTGAAAAAATAGTTAGGTATATCACAAAGTGGTTCAATTGCTTTCGTCAAGGTGGAAGATACATCCGAATCTTCCACTGGTATGCTTTTGCCCACCAGAGAAGGCAAGAAAAGGATTCATGCAAAGATCATCATCATCATCATTTGTTTATTTGTGTCTTTGCTTGTTGTTAATGTGGTAATCCTTGGAGTTATTCACCACAGATATCATACCTCGTCTTATAGAAGGATGACAATAACTATACATTGAAAAAATTCATCATAAACGAAATAGGTAAGAACGATAGAAACAAAAACAATTAAATATTGATCCAATATTTAATTGTTTTTGTTTCTATCGTTCTTACCTATTTCGTTTATGATGAATTTTTTTCAATGTATACAATTAAATATTATATATCTAATATTTAATTGTTGTTGTTTCTATCGCTCTTACCTATTTCAGTTATGATGAATTTTTTCAATGTATAGTTATTGTCATCCTTCTATAAGACGAGGCAAGATATCCGTGGTGAATAACTCCAAGGATTACCACATTAACAATAAGCAAAGACACAAATAAACAAATGATGATGATGATGATGATGATGATGATGATCTTTGCGCGGATCCTTTTATTGCCTTCTCTAGTGGGCAAAAGCATACCAATGGTAGATTCAAATGTATCTTCCACCTTGACGAAAGCAATTGAACCACTTTGTGATGATCTTCTCCCATATTTCAAATGAAGCCTTTGCTTTTTGCATTGACCATCTTTGTATAATGCAGCATCACAATTACAGTCTACCAAGCATGCTTGCCTGCAATCTTTTTTTGATGTTTGTGACTGAACAATATACGAAACATCTTGCCAATTAGTATTGTCCTCCGCTCGAATGGTATAGTTTCTACCCTTATTTTTGCAACTTTCTGCTGTGAAATTCGTTTCGCAGCCAGAAGTCCAGTTGCCTTGGATAACATGTGCAAATCCTATAAGACAACTACATCCAGGTTCTAGATCATTCGAAACGCAAAAGCTGTTAAAGGCCATAGAGACCCCTCGGAGCACACCTATCAGCTGTAGTATTCCATAGGATTGACCACCTACAGCTCTGTCCCAAATTGTGTGAATATAGCTAGAATAATCCATTCCAATCAATTCTTAACAAATAAATGCTTCCCTTTGTTGCATACACTCCACTTGTTGTTATATTCATGACGTTGAATCCAATGGCGTTGAGAAGGTAAAAAAACTGCCTTCCATCAGTAGCAGTGAAGAGCAGTAAAAATATTTGTTTAGTAAAGGAAATCCTGATTGGAGTATGAGAAGCTGGAGATGTATTTAGATTTATGTGAAGTTAGATTCAGAAGTCGTCCTAAGTCAAAGTTGCTAAAAGAAGACTTTCCAAAGCCACCCAGAACTCAAAAGCATGTATGGCAATGGACAAATTATTTCAATATCATGGAATTGTAGATTATTCAACATCTTTTGTTTGTTTTGTTCCCCAAAAGTCAAGACCATAATTGATGAGTAAACATCTGTTTCCAAGCTATCGTGACATAAACGTTAAACTCAAAAACTTAAATTATAAACGTTTGTAAACTATGGCATATTTGTAAACTGTAATGACTTGAAGCAAAAGCTAAATTAAGTCTAAAGGAAATCAAAGCAATATCAAAAGCAATTAACTGGAAAGGTCATGAAACATAGTAGAGAAAACCAACTGATCAAAGGAAAAATAACGTGCTCTCGTAGGACAGTTAATTACATCATTCAAATATTAAAACAATATAATACATCATCGTAACAAAATATGATTATGTGTTTTTGTGGCTGATGTTTTTGTGCTATGAAAATATGATTATATCAGGTTAATGTATTAGGATGTTGTTTACTTTGTTTGGTTGGTGGTTTATTTGGTTTCAGTGATTGTAATGGATTTTACTTAATATTTTGTTGCTTGCTTGAAAATAGTGTTGTTTTG
The DNA here is from genome assembly GCA_954870605.1 of Acer campestre. NCBI lineage: Eukaryota > Viridiplantae > Streptophyta > Magnoliopsida > Sapindales > Sapindaceae > Acer > Acer campestre. The sequence goes on along the minus strand of OX940806.1, from coordinate 23,672,623 downwards.
CTTGCTATATTCTTGTTAAGTGTGGAGTGAGAAGAAATTTAGTACTTTATTTATGCTACATGTTGACATTACATTATTTCATGCATGAAATTCATTACATTATGTAATGCATGAAGCTCATTTATTGCATGTATGAGTCATACCAACGCATATGGCCTGTAACACATAGTTAAATATGGCAATGACTTTCAACCAAGCCAAACTCTCTTGCAGTTTCTTATAGTTTGCAATCATCACATCAACATGTGTGTTATCATACGAAAAATTTGATTCTGCACATGTTTTGGGAACATTAGAAGATACAAATTCCTCTATAATTTCACATTCTTCATTATTAGGAGACCAACAATTGAAATATTTGCATGCATTGCAACTGAAAAATAGTTTATTACGATTCTTGCTCGTCTCAAAGACCTATAATGTTACTTTCTTCCCATTTCCACAGCTGCATAATCTATTTTTCACCTTGATCTATTTAGCATTTGCACTCGTGAAGCTTGACGATGACGATGCCATAATTTGTTGATATTTTATTGCCAAAAAAAAAAAAAAAGGATATTTTGGCTTTATTAAACTTAGAACACTAGAAAAAAAATTAATTCAAAAATTTTTGATGTATAGAGAGGAGAATAAAGAAAATAAGATGAAGAAGGGGATTGGTAATGAAAAACTTGAGAAGAAGGAGATGGCAGATTGGCATCATCTCTTAATTAATGATATTTGTGACCGTTGTTCAACTTTTAATTGAATAAAAACAAGGGTAAAAGCGTCATTTCATAAGTCAATTAAAAAGTCAACTTAAAACCTAATGTGTTGATAGGAATATTATGCATTTTTTTTTATTGAATTCCATTCAAGGGTAAAATTGTAAAACAACAAGTTATTAAGAGCATTTGTGTCTTAACAGTCTCAAGTCAAATTGTAATTGTTACAATTTTTAATGGGTAAAACAGTACTTTTACATTGTCAATCGGAACTCATGGGTAAAATAGTCATTTTATTTTTTCTGTAATGATTGACTATTAAAAATCTTGTCAAAATGATTAAATTGATAGGTTTTTGAAAACATAGGAACCACACCAGTGAAAAATGGAAAAACAGTTAAAAAAATCATAACCGGCCAAAACATAAAGACCAAATTATAATATGCCTTATTTTCAGCGATTGTCTGGTACCCATTTTAAGAGCAGCTTTCATTTTTAATTTTAAAAACATTTTAAAATATCTATTCGGTACTTGTTTTTTAAAAGCAATTCAAAAAATATAAAAAAATTACATTGAAAAACACCAAAAAGTTGTTTTTCTTGAATTTGTTTTTGTTTTCCAAGTGAAGTTGGCCCCATATATTTTAGTCCCTTTAGTTTGATGTAATCCGGATTTTAGTCCCTTTAGTTTGTTAATTATCATTTTTAGTACACACTTTCACTGACAATCTCATTTATTGTCCCTACTATCTAATTCCATTAGAATTTATTTGACTTCCGTCTAGTCAACGAGGGTAAAATGGTAAAAAAAACCGTTAGGTTTCTAGAATCTTATGTGACTGAAGGTTATATTGGTCATTAAAAAACAAAACAAAAACAAAATCAAATTGGACAGATTTAATTAGGACAAATTTAATTAATATATATTAAAAATTAAAATTAAAAAAATAATAAAAAATTAAAAACTAGTGATATGATCACCAAACCCTAGGCCATATCTTCTTCTTCTTCATCACCGTACCAACCCAGGCCCGTATCCTCTTTTTCTTCTTCATCACCACACCAAACTAGATCCACATTTTTTTTTTTCCATAAAAATTTATCCAGTATATTATAATCACATTCTAAACATGATTACATCCAGAGCTTTACAATCTCTATCATAAACAAATCCAAAACAATTGAAAAAAAAAAGAAAAAAAAAAAACAAATCAATCCAATCAAAAACCTAGAAAAAAATAATTCAAGAATGAAAAAACTCAACCAATCTGTCTATAACCCAAAACATTCTTCAATACTCGACTTGTTTAAGGGCATATTGGCCTTCAATACTCGCATAACTCTTCCTCGCCATCATTACACCTCTTTTCTCCCATGTGTAAGTTCCTCAAGTTTAATTGACTTATTTCGGTGACAAACCACATGTGGGGTCTGATGTAAGGGTAGTTTAGGTATTTGATTGTTGGTGCTCTTACATAACAAAGGCCCTCTCAAAACCTCAAGAGAAGAAGCACATCAAAGATAAAATTACTTGTGCTTAATTTGCATTGAAGAGATCTAGTTGCACACACACACAACTCATGCATATCTCTAATTCTTATATGTTGTGTGTTTTTTGTATGTGCATTCATGTTCTTGAATCCCCTTCTTGCATATTTTATTGATTGCATATTGTTTGTCAAATGCCATGTCATAATAGGCATTAGGATGCATAGTTTACATATGGGCGTTGTACACCCACTCTTAGGTCGCCTTACGTACAGCGCCAATAAAGGGCTAGAGCAAAATTGCCCTTACCCGCTGTACACTCGCCTTACATACAGTGGGTGACCTGATGGATTTTATCCATCGCTGTTCACCCGCTCTGTTCAACCGCCCTATGTAGAGCGGGTGAACAACGGCTCACCAAACCCAAGAGCAATAGCTCCCTGGTTGCCCCAATGTCGCTCTTGTATATAGTGGATTATGAAGAATATGTTCATCATTTTCCCAGGTGTATTGTTGTACACCCGTCCTACGTAGAGCGGGTGAACAGCAGTCAAGGCCATTTTTCAGAAAACTTATTAAAATGACTTAGCATCATTTTGACACCCTATATATATGCTACTTTGACTTTAGGTCGTTTTTGAGAGAGTTCAAAACATATTTTTGACTTAGCATTTTTCCAAAGAGAAAAAATTACAAAGAACTCACCTTTGATTACTCAAACACTTATCCATATGCATCAAACATCATCTAACATCATCCATGATCATCTAGGTGCCATTTATGCATGGGTTTTGTTCAACACATTTTGCTTAGTAAGTTGGTCACTTGTATCTTACATATTTTGTGTCTTACTTAACAAGTAATCTCATTTATCACTTGTATGCTATTATAACATATTCTATTTACAAGATTGAGATTATTGTATTGAATGTTTGAGAGTTGTATTGTGATAGCTATACCTAGGATTGCTTAATCTATGTTAGCTATGCTTTATGCCATAACATATAGCTATTAATATATATGATTGATTTAATTGACATCTTATAATCCTATATAAGCATTTAGTGTAACCTAGCATTAATTACATATTTGGATATCTTTGCATATTCACATAGGTTGTTTAATCTCTTCATTGAGAAGTAAGTCTAGTTGCTAAAGTGGCTTAGTGTGCTAGCAAATTGGTCTAGGGTTGCTATTAAAGGCCTACGGGTAGTAGTGGTGGGTTATAGGCCGAGAATGATTGAGGTCAACTTAGGTTGTAAACATCATTACAAATAGTGATTTCGAGGATCGTGTGTGGCGTACATAATATCCCGTGGTTTTTCCTTGTTGAAGATTTCCACATAAAAATCAAGTGTTATTTAAATTCCGCACTTTACACTTGATTTATTGAATTGATTAAATTGGAGTTATTTTCGTAAAATTAACTAATCCAAAAATTTTGGTCATAACCGGATTAAAATCTATTCACCCCCCTCTAGATAGTTTTATACACACCGGCGTAATATTTGTTTCATCCTGCATTCGCTGATTTGCTCCCTCGTGAATTTGAAAATATCCCATTTACTTTCAACCAATTCTTTGACGAAGGAGGTGTCAGTTCAAACATTCCAGCCACGAGCTTCCGGTTCTCTTTCCCTAAAGTTGCAAAGAAATCAGGCACTGACCGTGCCAAAACAGAGAAAACAGAGGACCCTTTTCTTAACTTGTTTAAATTCTCTTGAAAATTTACTTGTTTCTTCAATGGAGATCATTTAGGTTTAGACTCTTCATCTTCTTCTTGTCTCCTCCTCCTCAGCTTGGCTTCTATGAGTTGCGCGTACTCTTTGTATTTGGGTCCTCTCTCCATGAAGTAATTATCGATGGTGAGTTTGAAAGGGACCATTGGTTTGAAATGATCAGAATTTTGTGAGAGAAGAAAAGAGATGGGTCAAGTGAGTGAAACAAAAAGCGATAAAAACAACATTGGACTAAAAATTTCTAGATCTGTTGGTTGATTTTTTTATTTTTATTTTACACATATGTATCTGGGTTTGTATTGATCTGTTGGTTGATTTTGATCACACATTCTTTACAAAAATAAGGGCATGTTGGTAATTTTGTAAACTTTTTTATATTAGACAAATTTAAGGGCATATTGGTCTTTAAAAGGGTATCAGCACTATTCAACAGTAGCAGGGTCATTTTGCCCTCTTCCTATGTCAGTAATGGAACTTTTAACGAAAACAGTTTTAGAAGGACTAAAAATGACAATTTTACAAATTAGTGGACTAAAATAGAATTATGTTAAACTAGAGGGACTAAAATAAGAATATCCCTTAAATAAGTGGACCATGTATCATTAACATATATTTTATTTTAAAAAACCTTTTTTTCCTCCGCATTCTTTCATCTTCTTTCTTCTTCTTCCTTCGCCTTCTTTCATCTTCTTCGCCTTCTTTCTTCTTCCGTCTTCCTTCCTTCTTTTGTCTTCAAATTCTTTTTTTTTTTTTTAAAAAAAACACAGATTTTTTTTTTTACTCTTCTTCAAGTTGATATGGTATGATATGATATGTTACGTATCATACAAACGCTTTTCATGTATGTACAGTAGCACGACCAGGGGCAGACGCCTTAGAGGGCTGACTAGAGCTATAGTCGGGTCAGCCATTTGTGAATTTTTTTTTTTTTGTTTTATTATGTTACCTCAAAATTTACAATTACAAAATTAAATGTAAAAATATATTTATATTAGATTCTTTAACTTAGGTATTTTTCTTCATTAATTTTTTTTTTCTTTCTAATTAACAAGTTAGTGTTTTGGATTTATTATTCATCGTTTTAATTTAAGGGTGAGACCCGTTATGTCCCTTTTATCTATCTGTATTTTTGGAATTTGGATACTTTATTGTTCTGATATTTGTCCTGACCTACTTTGTCATGACCGAAAGCACTTGAAGGTAATACTTGCATTTAAAGTAATGAAAGTGAAATTAATCTCAGCTATTGATTACATATATCACTAGATCTATTTAGGTTAGGACAAAAATCAGCTCAGCAGAAGATCCAAATCCGTATTTTTGTTTTTCAATTAATGAAATTTTCCAATAACGTTGGAATTCACTTTTTTTAATATATATATATACATATATATATTTATTTTAGCTCACCTTAATAAAAAATCCTAGGTACATCTCTTAAGCACGGCCCGGTTGGAAAATATGTTTTCCCTACTTTTTGACCTCCAATATTTGTTCTAGCCTTCTAGCCTTCATTTTCTTGAAAATAACGACTACAAAAGTTGTTATCCCCCAATAATATAAGATAATTATCAGAGGGAATATGCTTAATTTGAGTTTAAAATAATAAATTATAAAATGACAAATTAGAAAAAATAAATAGTGATGAAAACAGTGAATTCTGCAGTAACAAAGTCTATTATTAACTGAGAAATGGAATTCTGAAACGGGGAGAGAAACCTCATGCACCATGTATTTCCTGCGTTCATGTGATTTTATTTTTGAAATGGGTGATTGTATTTGACACTTATTAATAATTACAGTAGTTCATATACAAATAGTTTTAGGTTGCGTTTGTTACACGGGATATGATTGAACTATTTTTAAGACATGAGATTTGATTGGATTGGATTGGATTAATTATAGTATTTTCCGTGTTTGATGTAACATGTGATTGGATAAAAATAGTCCAATCATGTGTTTGGTATGTGATGAGATTGGAATAAAATAATATATATTAAACTAATATTTAAATTAGTTTAAATAAATTTAATATTTTAAATATAAATAATATAATGTAAAATAAATAAAGTATGGGTCACATCCAAAAAAATAAGAATATAAAATACATAATGTTGGGTCTCACACTCTCACCAACAAAAAAATTAAAAAAAATATATAAAAGTTGGGACTAAAATAGTCCCAACATCTTTGGAAGGACTAAATAATCCTGCCACAGCAGGATTATTGTTGGGCCCACTAGATTGTTTTCCTGTCCATAGCTCACACCAAACGTGGGAATGAGGCTAAAAATTAACTAATCCAGTCCAATCCTGTGTAACAAACACAGCCTTAGAGTTTAATGAAAAATTAAAAGATTTATTTATTTATTTACTTATGTAATACCTATCAAGTTAAGAGTTTAACGAGTCCAACCAAGAGATTAATAACCCGTTTGGATTTGTTTTCCCTTCACAATTTGTGACATAGTAATTTTATTTGTTTGACTGTAAATAATCTCTAATTTTATCTGCCAAATTAATTTACAAAAGAATTCATATGCTCCCTACATATGTATATGACACATATGATCCCTTTACTATTATTGATAAAGGTAATGTCTTAGTGATGAAAGGATCGATGCCTTTTTTCTTTCGACAAAAAAAATCATAGATGCCTCTTATCAAAAAAAATATTCTTAGATGCTTAAATGCTTTTTACAAACGGAAAGTGTTGGGACGACCAAAGAGAATATAGTTATGTTTTTTGTTTAGGATCAGTATAAACCAACATAAGTTTGTGATTTAAATTTTGATTTTAATATCTAACCACCTGACTGTCTACAAGTGTAAAGATTTAAATCTTGGTGGATTGATGGAGACCGTAAAGTCTCTAACCATATAGGCAATGAAGAGTTTTTGTCTAATAGGTATACAATTGTGAGCATATTTATAGTAAACATATTCACCTTATCACTTTTTGCCAAGTAAACATTATTTGATCCAATTGCATTGCTTTTTTCAGTAAAAAAAATGATAAGGTGGATAAGTGCGCTATAAGTATCCTTACAGTTGTGTGCCTCCCAAAGAAAAACCCATGCAATGAGCCTTTGAATATTACTCTTTTTAATTAATCTTTAAAGGTAACATTTATCTAATTTGTAATATAATAATAATAATAATAATAATTTATGGTGGAATCACAAACTACGGGTTAGTTTGGTATTGTTTTTAAAAAGAAAAATCAGTTTATTTTATAATTTTGATAGAAAATGATGTTTTGTAAAACTTTCAAAAGTGATTAATTGATAATTTGACAAGTTTAAACAGTGATTTTGAGAAGTATGTGGGGGGGATTACTTTTTAAAAGTGATTATGAGATAATCTATTTTAGCATTTAATGAATCTTTTAAAATATCATTATTATCCTTATGAGATCAATTCAAAATCATTTATATACTTTATTTCATCTTAAAATTAAATATTCTACTTAAATATTTGATTTGATTTATATTTTTTTTTTTTTAAAAAAAAATTGTTGTGTTTATTGAATTTTTTTTTTTTATAATTTAAATAATATACTTAAATATTGAGTTAATGTATATAATTAATAAAAAAAATTGAAATAGGGTTTTAAATTCATGTCTTAGTAACTAATCTTAGCACTTCTGTAATAAACTAACCAAACATATATATATATATATATATATACTGTTTTTGGGCTATACAATAGTTTTTAAAGTACAATTAACCAAACATCTGTTGATTAACTTCACAGCAGATTATTCCTTTAGCACAACTAATGGTGATTATAAGGAAAATTACAACATACCAAACTGGCCCTACATTTCTATTATGCTCGATAACTTATAAGTGTGGAGCTTATCATAGATGTGAAAGCAGAAATGCACTACAATTTAAATAATTAAGAGTGGATGTGTACGGTTTTTATATTTTTTTTTGGATTTTTTTTTTTTTTTTTTTTTGAAGCTGACATCATTGTAGGTTAGGACTTACCGGGACTTGTTAAGATTATAATACTCAAGAGTTGAAGATTTAGGAAAGGCAATAATTAACAAATTCAAATATAATCCTATCATAATCGAATCTTAAATTAGGGAGGGTCTTGGCTACGATTAGTGGTGACCATAGTCCGAAAAACCGTCGGTTTTGTCCGTAGTTTAACTGGAACCAGAAACCGGAACCAAAACTACCGGTTTGAAAACCGGTGGTTCTGGTCTCGGTTTTGGTTTGGGACTCCTCCAAACCGGCCGAAATCAGTGGTTTTAACCGTTGGTTTATAAAAAATAAAATAAAAATCCAACCAATCAAATGTTGTCACGTGGCAACGAATTTAAAAAAATAAAAAACCGAAACCGGACCAAACCGTCAAACCGCCGGTTTGAAACTAGTGGTTCCGGTTTCGGTTTCGGTTTCGGTTTCGGTTTTGGATGGCCACAAAACCGAAACCGTCGGTTTCAAACCGAAATTGAACCGAAACCGAACCGTGGCCGACTCTAGCTACGATGGAAGCAGGGAGCATCTTTTGTTATGATCGTCGTTTGACAATTTTAACATAAATAAATGCAGTAATGTATTTATATACTCATGTATCCCCTATTCTACAAATAGAACTAATAAAATGATTAAATTGCCTTCAAATACTAAAATTGAAGAATGAAGATAATCTTTTAATAAAAAAACAATTAAAAATGTCTAGCACTCTTTAATCTTCCACTTTTGGAACTAATATCAGCTTAATAATTTGAGTTTTAATAGCACAACAAATGTGTTTAAGAAAAAAATACTCTTAAAACATAATCACAAAAATAAATCTGATATTATTTTTTTTCATCCGAAACTTATTTTGATCTTTCTGAAACTTATTGGTGGTAATGCAAAAAAATAAAAAAATAATTTTTTTTTGGACTATAAGTCTTGAGTAGTGCACCCGAGACTTATTGCCATTTTTTTTAATCTTCTTCTTTATCGACCTCCGATGGATGTCGAAAAGGACTAAAATTCTAAAAAGACCTCCATTGGACGTCGAAAGGAACTCAACCTCCAATAGAGGTCGAACAGATCTTCATTGGAGGTTGATGAAGAAGATATTAAAAAAAAAAATTGGGCTGGACAGTAAGTAAAGGTTACTTACTTCGGTGCTAAAAATACATTAAATTATAAAGTAGGTGCTATTCCCACAACATCCTCCCCCATTTTGGCGTTATTTACCATTATTCTCACATTAAATTAATTGAATATAAATTAAAAAAAAAATTTAAAAGAGAAAATAAAAAACAATTTTTAAAATTTTAAATAATCTTCATTTTTAAGTAAATTAAAAATGTTTTTAATTTTAAAATTATCTGCAATTTTGAATTATTTTTTTTTTCACAACTTAAAAAAATTATAATAATAAATTGTTTCTAAATTTTAAGTGGAAATTGCTAGAAATGACCACATTTAACATGGAAATTTTGTTTGTAACCACAAACGAAAATTTAATTGTTAAGAACCAGGTTTTTGTAAATTTACTTGAATGCCCACATATAAAAACAATCTCAAATCAACTCTCTCTCTTTTTCTCTTTTTTTCTCTCTCTCCTCTGCTCTCTCTCTCTCCCTCCCCAATCTCTCTCTCGCCGGCGTGCTTTGGGTGTCACCGAGCACAGACGAAGGTGTCACTAAGCGCCGACGAGCTTCTGGGCTTCGCAGCAGCAACAACGCGCGCCGTCGTGCATTGTGCATGCTGCTGTCCTTCGCGAGTCGCCGAGGCGACGCCGTCCTTCATGCCCAGCTGACAGCACCATCGTGCATCGTGCCATCGGAGCTTCCCTTGCACCGGCGCACGGATCTGCAGAAAAAAGATAAAGAAAAAATCTAAAAAGAAAAAGAAAAAAAAAACCTAATTTGGGGAATAGGGAAAATTGGGCATGATTTCGAGTTTTGCATTTCATTTTAATCATGATTTCAAGTTTCGATATTCAAGTTTTTAATCATGATTTTAAGTTTGAGGTTTTTTTTTATGAAAAAAAAAAAAAAACTAATTTCATGGGTACTATTGTAATTTATGGACATACAGTGAATTTTTTTTTTTAAGTAGTTATTAACAATTAAAATTTTAAAAGTAATTATTAATGAAGTTTAATGTTTTCAATAGCTAATTTTGGTTTTCTCTCAAATTTTAGATTATTTATATAAACTATTCTTTTTATGGCAAAAGCTTTCCCGTTAACATAGTTCCATCTAAAAAAAATTATTTATATAAGCTTTTATTATTTTTTATTAAAAAATTATTTTTATTTTTAAATTATAATAACTAGGGAGAATCGCAAATACCCCCCCGACTTTTAACCAAATGGCAAATCAAACCCTCTGGTTTGAACAATCAGCAAACAACCCCCTACCGTTAAGGACCCTTGCATTTTTTGCTGCATGTAGGGGGTTATTTGCTGATTTGTAGGGGGTTATTTGCTGATTGTTCAAATTTGTAGGGGGTTGTTTGCTGATTGTTCAAATCAGAGGGTTTGATTTGCCATTAGCTTAAAAGTCGGGGGGGTATTTGCGATTCTCCCTAATAACTAAGAATAATTTGATCTTTTTTAATTTTAAGATTACGTGAGATCCGAGTAAATAAATGCAGAATTACTCTTTTGCCTCATTTATAGTTTATGCTAGGCTTTAGGGGGAAATCAATGTATTTAACTCAAAATAATTTAAGGGCAAATTACACTCAACTCTTTGAGGTTTGGAAAAGTTACACTAAGATGGAAAAGTTTTGTTATTATACACTAACACCCCCAAAACTTAAATTTGACTTTTAAAATACCTAAAATACCCCTAGTTATATTATTTTATACTTTTTTTTTTTTTTACCTTTTAACCAAAAAATTTATAAACTTTAATAAAATAAAAAAATTAAATAAAAGATATTATTCATTAAATAAATAAATAGTTTTTTTTTAAAAAAAATAGTTTAAAATAAATAACTAAATAAATACTTTCAAATAAATAAATAAACAAATAGTTTTAAAAAATCAAATATATAAATAGTTTTTAAAAAAATTAAATAAATAAAGGGTTTAAAAAAAATAAATAAATGAAAAAAATTAAAAACATTAATTTTTTTTTTAAAGATATCCATTAGTAGGGACAAAAAAACTATAAATATCCAAACTTTTACGGTAAGGATGATGGTGAGAGAAGCTTCAAGGTTCCCAACATTGGGAGTCTTCTTGCCTTTTTCAACCACTTCATTTAGTGTTGGAACCTTGAACCTTCTTTCACCATCATCTTTACCATAAAGGTTTGAATATTTAGAGTTTTTCTTGTCTATGTTAATGGATATCCTTAAAAAAAAAAAAAAAATTCATTTATTTATTTGATTTCTTAAAACTATTTATTTATTTAATTTTTAAAAAATATTTATTTATTTAATTTTTTAAAATATATATTTTTTAAACTATTTATTTATTTTTAAAAAAAAACTATTTATTTATTTAATGAATCATATCTTTTATTTAATTTATTTTATTTTATTAAAGTTTATAAATTTTTGGTTAAAAGATAAAAAAATAAAGTATAAAATAATATAACTAGGGCATTTTAGGCATTTTAAAATTCAAATTTAAGTTTTGGGGGTGTTAGTGTATAATAAAATTTATTTTCCATCTAAGTGCAACTTGTCCAAACCTCAAGGGGTTCAGTGCAATTTGCCCATAATTTAATGGCCAAAACTCAAAAATATTTGTCAACAAAATACATAACCGCTATTATTTGTTCTTCTTCTACTGCATACAACCGGCGTCGTTTTAGTTACTTCAGTAATTCAGTTTCAGTGATTGAGTCCAGTACTCCAGTCCAGTGATTTTTTGCGATTTATTAGATTCATTTGCCATTAATTATTTCACTTTTCAGATATCGAGTCCTCCGTTGTAGAGCGGGAGATAAAAAAAGTTGGCGATTTGACTTCAATTCTCGAATCTCTCGCTCCTTCGATCTCTTCGTTTCCATAGGTATCCTTATTTTTTTTTTTTTTTACTTACAAAATTTCAGATCCACTCTCTCTGCTGCGATTATTGATCATCTAACCTTGAAAAATCTGGTATTAGTGAAATCAGAGAATGGGATATATAGGAGCTCATGGAATTTCAGCATTACATAGATACAAATACAGTGGAGTTGATCACTCTTATGTTGCCAAATATGTTTTGCAACCTTTCTGGACTCGTTTCGTTAAAATCTTCCCTCTATGGGTCCCGTAAGTTTCCCTTTGATTTGTTTTTTCTTTTTTTTCAAATTAGTATTCTTTTTTACTTGTTTTTTGGGCTCACTCGTGTTTGATTGTGATTATTTCTTTGTTTCCGGATCTTCTCCAGACCTAACATGGTGAGTGCTTCTTTATTTGGTTCTCATTTCTCCATTTTTTTATTCTCTGCTGTTGTTTTCTTCATTGTTCATTAATTGGGTTCCCTCGTTTTGTAGATAACACTCACCGGATTTATTTTCCTGGTCACGTCTGCGCTGATCGGTTATGTGAGTATGAATTACTCTGCTGTCATTTTTTTTCAGTTTTGTTAATGCTAGGTTTTTGTATGTCAAGTCTTATAAGTTGGAATTTTTAGCATTAGGCTTAGTGTTTTGAGAACATTTCGCTCTTTGTTTGTTGTAATACTTACATTATTGATACAGCTCTGCGAAATAAAATTCGACTGGGAGTTACTTAAAACTTTAAATAAATGATTTCCATTTGGAGTGTGGTTTGCAGTTAAAAAATAGTGACATACATTCATAGAAAAAGTAGTTCAAAGTTGTCACTTGATAAGATTGTTTTGAAAAAGTTTCTCTTGAAATTGTACTTTCAAAGAGTCTTTGCTTCTTTAAGATTTTGGTTTTTTTTTTTTCTTTCAGATATATTCTCCTCGCTTGGATTCAGCTCCACCAAGATGGGTTCATTTTGCACATGGCATGCTTCTATTTTTATACCAGGTTTCTTCTACTTGCTCTTGTCTATACAGTCAAATGCTTCTTTCCTGTGTATGCTTTGCTGAATTATAATTTTTGGCATTGCTCTTTCTGACATTTTCACTAACTACATGCTAGACTTTTGATGCTGTTGATGGGAAGCAAGCACGACGAACCAATTCATCTAGTCCATTGGGTGAACTTTTCGACCATGGTAATTTCCCTTTATCATGTCTTTTGCTAAATGTTTTACAATTTTTCTTTAATGTGCAATGTTGATGACATATAGTTTTTTTTTTTTTTCCCAATATTTTGCAGGCTGTGATGCACTTGCATGTGCGGTATGAACATACAATTATTGATTGTTGTTGTGTAATTCTTGTGAGTAGATTTCTTTGATATTTTTTGTGATGATTTCAGTTTGAAACCATGGCTTTTGGGAGCACTGCCATGTGTGGTCGAGATAGTTTCTGGTTCTGGGTACTTTCAGCTGTTCCATTTTTTGGTGCAACATGGGAACAGTGAGTGATCCTAACCTTACCAGTCTTTCCTTTTGTAAAAATTAATACAGTATAGATACAAAGTGATTCAATATATATGCTCTTTGATTCTATATGAGGGTTATATTTTGTAATTGTCTGTATCCTTTCTGTGTGTAATATAGAGGATGTTTGCGTTTTCCTTTCAATGAAAGTTCTAATTTTCATCATTTTTTGTTAATTATGTCAGCAATATTGATATTCTGTTTGTTCCAGCTACTTTACCAATACCCTTATTCTTCCGGTAATCAATGGACCTACAGAAGGTCTTATGCTGATCTATCTGTGCCACTTTTTTACAGCCATAGTTGGTATGCTCCTTCACCAATTTGCCTTCCTGCACAAAATAGTTATATTTCTGTACAATTTGTTTTTTTTTTTCTTAATAACGCATCATCTTCTTTTTTATTTTTATTTATTTTTTATTTTTATCTCCTTGGACTTTTCTTTTTCTCTATCTGCACCTGGGATAGTTACTTGCTTTCTTTTTTTCTTAGGTGCTGAGTGGTGGGCTCAACGTTTTGGGAGTTCTATTCCCCTTCTGAATTGGGTGCCACTTATTAATGGTAAGGCTAAAATGATCATTTTATTTGACCCCGATGTAGATGACCTATAAGTCAAAATATCTGACTCTGAAAAACCCATGTGAATTGAATTATAATGGATGCTATTAGAGAGTTTTGACTCTCTTATTTTCATTTGATTATGTGCCCTAGACCTTCATATCTGTTATATTCTATGTACTGCTTTGAAATTTGTATAGAATATTCTGTTAGATTCTAGTTTTGAAAGTATCTTCAGACTTTGGTTAACTTTGTCTTCTTGGTGACTGGATAATGTAATGTGGTGTTTATACGTTTCTTAGTGTAATTAAGGTAATCATTCCTATTCTTCAATATCATTGTCCGTGTTTGCTTTCTTCCATTTGTTAATATGCAATATGTTAGGTATTAAGAAAAGAAATTCTTACAGCTTGCCATAAGCCCATAAAGTGCCTTTACAATGTTGGACCGCACTATGCCATATCTGCATCGATAGCTATTATAATAATCTCACCGGAAACTTTATGATATTTGATTACTGATTTATTACTGTTCTTATTCTCAATTATTTTTTAGGATTTGCAATATGCATTTCCTGATTACCATTGTTTTATATTTTCTTGCTTTTTGGATCTTCACGTTATTTGTTCTGCCTTTTTCTTTTAGAAGACACCTTTTGCATTTAATTTATTTGTTACTCACATTTCTCTCACTTGTAACTTCAGAAATTCAAACATACAGAGCTGTGTTATATTTGATGTTACTCTTTGGTGCTATTCCTACTGTGTACTTCAAGTAAGTGGTTTTTCTATCCTAAATGGTTGAAAATTTAAACCTAGCGATGGTCACTTTTTGATTGATGTTCTTGAATTTGCTATCGCATACCCATTTTATTACAAGTTTAGACAGAGTAATACTACAGAATAAGGTTCTGAGTTGCTGAACCGGCATCGTTGGCATATGCATCTTAAACTGTAGTTTATCCTCATTTTTGCATTGTTACCCTTGTTATTCTCTCTGTGGCCTGGAGTCCATTCTTTTGATCATTCATCCATGCTTAAATAGTTAGCTCAGAAGGCCCTCTTGAAAGTGTAATGACAAAGATATATTTTTTTTCATTTATGTTTGTTTTATGTCAGGCCAATTATTAACTAGTGAAACTTCAAACAGCCTTTTATTTATTTATTTATTTATTTTTATTTTTTATAATATATATATATATCAGGGCTGACATGTGAGCTTGCTATGGCTTTTTCCTGAATCTCAACTTGAACCTCCCTTACGTGGTCGTATTATTTTGCTATTTTGCAGTGTGTCTAATGTCTATAAGGTTGTTCAGGCAAGAAAAGGAAGCATGTTATTGGCATTAGCAATGGTAATTATTAATTTTTTAATTCTTAGTTCTTGATAGTAAATATGCTTAACAGATGTTTGGTAATCAATTTCTTTTCAGCTATACCCCTTTGTGGTGCTCATTGGAGGAGTGTTGGTGTGGTATGACTAAGCTTGTGATATCTGGTTCTCGTGTTTAATTTTTATTTCTATATTGATCCTCAATCCTCATACTTGATTTGATTTCTTATACAGGGATTATCTGTCTCCATCTGATTTAATTAGAAACTATCCACATCTAGTTGTACTGGGCACTGGACTTGCATTCGGATTCCTTGTGGTAAGATATTCATTTTTATGTGACTGTTTTCCTTGACTTCTTTGAATTCATTATTGTACATTGAGCTTCCTGTTAAACAAATTATGTTTTGCCTCTTTGGGTAGCCATTTTGTCATTTACTGTGAGAGTCAAGTAGTTTGCTAATTGTTGTTAGATGCATGGTGCACCACCTTGAAGTTTATAGATTGCTTACCTATAAATGATATTAAATGGTTATAGCTGCCGATATCACATTATTTGTCATCTGCACATTGGAAGGATAGTTTGATTATTAAATTCAGTCATTTTTGTTATAATTTGTTGTTGCCAAGATGATTGGAAAAAACTGTTTATGGTATTTCTTCTAATGACCTTTTTATTTTATTTTTGTTATATAATTTTTTGTTTTTTGTTTTTGGTTTGGGGAGTGTCTTCCCACACCTTGTTTCCATGTATTCCATCATATCCCTTTCTTGAATTATTTTGGATGATCCTTGTAATGAGCGTCTGTTAGATTTTCTTAACAATTGTTGCAACTACTTTCTTTTTATCACTTGTTTTTTATTTGTGCTCTGTTTTATATTTTTTTTTCTTCTGGCCAACTGTACAAATGTGAATGATACTTATCTGTTACCTTTTGGGGTTTTTTAGTTGTGGTATTACAATGTGTAATTTAAAATTCTATACTGAGAATCACTGTAGTAGATTGATCAAATTCCTTATCATATAGTTTCTTACAAAAAGCTTGTTTTGACAGGGAAGAATGATTCTGGCTCACTTGTGTGATGAGCCCAAGGGATTGAAAACCAACATGTGCATGGTATGAAGCATTCTCATTGCAAATGATACAGGAGTTTCCTGATGGATATTTCTCTTTTCTTATCTACAACCCCCACTTTCCCCTCCTTTATTTGGCCTATCTTATGTTGAGAGATGTTTGTTAAGATAGCAAGGCATTGATAATTTTGAGTTCTTTCTTATATGATAATTGGATTGCTAAGTTTTTTTTGTGTTGCTTGTTCAGTCACTGATGTATCTTCCATTTGCCATTGCAAATGCTCTCACTGCAAAACTAAATGATGGGTGCGTGGCAGTTTGATTTTACTTGGTTTATCCGTAGATAATTTTGTTATTGTTATTTTTGAAAATAAGGGTTCTTCCTCATTTGTGGACATCTTTTGTCACTGTTGCAGAGTTCCTTTAGTTGAAGAAGTCTGGGTATTGCTTGGGTACTGTGTATTTACAGGTACATGATCTTATTTCTATTAATTATGGATATTTAGAATAAGGTTAAGCTATGTCAACTTAATTTATAACTTCAACATCCAATGGTTGGGAAAGGTAAATGCATTAAGAGTAAATAACAACTGGACTGAGAGTAAATAGATATTTTAGTAAAAAAAAGTTAATAAAGTCCGACTGTTGAGAATTTCTGGTGCATCTGCATTTTGGTAAGACATCTTCCAAAGTTCAGCTAAGTAGATCTGTTTTTAAAATATGTGGCAATATTAAGTTAATATATAACCTGACGATTGAGAATATCTGGTGCATCTGCACTTTTGTAAGACATCTTCCAAAGCTCGGCTAAGTGGATCTGCATGTTGTAGCCAATTATCGTTAATAATTGTTCTATCAAAAAAAAAAAAAAAAGAGAGAGAAAAGAAGAAGAAGAATAATCTCATTAAACTGTGTTTCCAGCAAGAACGTAATTAAATAAAAGTGTTATAGGCAAATTTTGTTCTATCAAAAAAAAAAAAAAAAAAAGGAAGAAGAAGAAGAAGAATCTCATTAAATTTTGTTTCCAGGAAGAAAGTAATTTAAATAAGTGTTATAGGCAATTACTGTTCTATCAAAAAAGAAAAAAAAGAAGAAAGAATAATCTCATTAAATTCTGTTTGCAGGAAGAAATTAATTTAATTACGAGTGTTATTGGCAATTACTGTTCCATAAAAATAATAATAATTAAGGCAGTGACTGTCCTTCTATCTGCATAAGGTCTGTGATTGATTTTGAGTAAATTACATTGGTTTCACTTTAATTTCATAAAAATATAATTTAGTCATGCTTAGAGATACAAACATACAAAAAAAAAAAAAAAAACAACATATTGCTGTTATTTTCTTGCTTTTGCTGACATTTATCTTTCTCTTGAACTTAGCAACCCTCTATCCTTCTATCTGCATAGAGTCTGTGATTGATTTTGAGTAAATTGCATGGGTTTCACTTTAATTTCATAAAAATATAATTTAGTTCATGCTTAGAGATACAAAAAAAACATAACACTGTTATTTTCTTGCTTTTGCTGACATTTATCTTTCTCCGAACTTAGCGGTCCTCTATCTACACTTTGCCTCGTCAGTTATTCATGAAATTACCACGGCCTTGGGAATTAATTGCTTCAGGTGAGAATGTTTTATAACCAAATTGGCAAATTTGGTTAAGTTCTACTTTTCTGAATTTCGTCAGTTCATCATTGGTTTTCAATAACTTGATTAACCTTATGACAAGGTTGATTGTTGGAAACTTGAAAGAGTCAGACCTACTGTTAGCATCATTAAGCATATAAGTTTCTTGCGAATATTTTCCCAAGTGTCGGTTTCTAATGTTAATTTCTTGTTAAATGACAGGATAACCAGGAAAGAAGCGTGAAAGTTCATTGTGTTACATCAAGGTATATCCTTGTGACCTTGTCTGGTTCACTACTTATGTTTGGATTGATGTTTGTTGTCTAATTTTGAATTCTCTCTGATTGTACAGATTTTGGCAAATATTTCAAATTTATTTCTATTAAATGGAGTTTGTTTTATTAATGAAGATTCGCCGCACTATTTTGATCTTCTTCAGACAAGCAATGCAGCCACGCCGGGGATTTGGCATATTAGTTTTGTTTTAATATTGATAACAGCTTTTTAACTGGACCTGATTTGTCCAGATCATCCACACTGTTTATTTAGTTTGAAAAATGTAGTAGGTGATTTTAGGCATGTGAAATTATATTTGCTGTATGTTATCTTAATGTTATGATGAATGAATGTCTCAGCGTTTGGTAAGAATGTGTGAATCTGAATCCTGTTAATATACACTTGGATGAGCATTCTATGGTTTTGGTTGACAATGCATTATGATGCACGGTATAGAACGATGATTAAAGATTGGTTGAATTTCACCAAGTCCCATCTTGTTTGCGATATAAATGTCTGCCATTTTCATCACTATAGTATTTCCTTTATTCAAAATCCATCACTTTGGTCATTTGACTAAATATTTAATAGTACACTATAACATATTGTGTTAAAAGTACAATTTTACCCTTTTTATTATTTACTTTAATTAAAATGGCATTTTTACTCTGATTTTAAAAAAAATATATAAAAGTTTAGTAAATATATACCATCATTACACAACATTATTTATTATTTTACCAACACACTTCAAAATTTTCCAACTTTACAAATAAATTAATTGCCCAAAATGCCTTTATTATACAAAATTATTTACATTTTTACCATTAAATATTTTATTAAAAAAATCATTACTCAAACTAAATTTTTATTTTTTACACCTTTATTTTTTTAGACGTGTCATTATATGTGTGGATAATATACCATAGAATTGAAATATCCCTATAAAGGAGGGACTAAAGTAATAAAGACGGTAAAGATATTGGTAAAGATATTTATAAATGTGACAAATCGTAAAAAAGATAGGACTTACATACCAAGGTATTGAACCTTGGTTGTGGAACCACACTTGGGAGATTCCAACCACCAAGGCAAGAGGCCATTGGTGATTTTCAATTTCATTCTGCTCGTGGATTTATACCATTTAGTTGTCGGCTACTATATGTCTTTGAAATAAATGTGTTTTTTTAGATTATTAATTATTTTAATTTTTAACATTTTTTTGAGGAAATATTTTTGGCATTTTTAAAGTTTTATTTAAAATTTATTGTTTTTAGCCAAATTTCCTTATTTTTCGTAAAATTTACATCTATATCAATATATCTATAGATATTTCCATCAAAATGGGTTGGTAAAATACGGGTCTAGACCTAGACCGTACCCAGAACCAGAATAGACCCGGAAAAAAAAAAAAGGTTCCAGACCCACCAGATCCTTTCAGCAAATAACGGGTCTGAGTAAAAACTGTACCCTATCATATGACCTGGATATTGATTTTGACCGATATTTTTGTCCCAAAAATTTCGGACCAGAAATCTTACAACATACAATTATATATATATATATATATATATATTTTTTAAGCAGTAATATAATTAAGAGTGAGAGGGGTTTACAAATAAGAAAGAATTTTACTAAAAAAATAAAAATAAAATCATACCTTGAAGTGAATTCTCAATCTTAAAATGTATGTGCATTTTAAAAAATCATACATTCCACACCATGCGCAGCAATTTCTCCGATTGTAAGAGTTGTAGTCCATATGTAACTTTTCCCTAATAGTGAGAGTAATATTTCGGACCGTGCTTATAGAATATAATTAATCTCATCAGATCCCAACAGTGGTTGTATTAAAAAAAAAAAAAAAAATGTATGTGACATATTTGTTTTTACCTTATTAGATGTATGTAACGCCTGAGAGATGATGTCCCCCAAATTTTATAATTTCTATAAAATCTAGACTTCCAAACTAGGTGACAAAAGTGTCGCACTCAATTTTAATAGGTTTTTGTAAGCATTTACACATCCAATAATCCCCTCCAACATCAACCACTTATTTTTTTTCTTCCCATGTGGAAGTTCTGTCATGTTAATTTATATAATATCACCATCCTTCTTCTTTTTCTCCTCAGGTGAAATGTAACATCACCATCTTATTCCTAGGAAATGAGAAAGAATAAAATTTTGGCTCATTTCTACTAGATTTTAATAGTTATTGCAATAAGCACCGACTAAATTAAATGTGGATCATATTTATTTATAAAAATTCTAAATGTAAATATATTATACAAAAACTATAACATTTAAATACCTCGGGTCAACAGGGACGTAGCTCAGCTGGTAGATAGACAAGATTGAGGTTTGAACAAATGACTCTCAAGTCAGCGGCGCGAATTCTACCAATAACGAAAACTTTCAAAAAATACATGATCTTGGATTAATAGATATTGTCAAAAATAAATAAATAAATAAATAAAAACCATTTACATATCTCGGTAAGCCATTTATAACTAAATATATGAAGTCGTGATTCGAGTCATATTCCCCTCCCAGTTTCAAGATATTGTAATAGTTATAAAAAAAAATAAAAATAAAAATAAAAAATCTCAAATCCCTTTTAATTCCAATAATATTTCTTATACCAATTTACTAAAGACAGATAAACTAAACTATATAGATACTAATATAAAATTAACAACATGCAATGTAAAAAGTTTGGCACCAAACTGTTTCCCATAAACCAATGCACCCTACTAACAATATTTTTTATTATTTTTATTAATATTAAAATATCAAAATCCAATAGTTATCTTTTTAATCAATTGTACTTTATCAAACATTTTCATATTGATGTAAATTAAAATAAGTCAAAAGTTTTAGAATTATTCAAAGGGTAAGAATTTTTCTATGATTATGACTTGACATGCTTGTGGCTTAAAGAGCACTTCCATTATTTTGAAAACACTTTTTAATATAAATTATCAAAATATTGATTTTTTTTAAGGTGTCAATATTTTTAAGGTGTGTTTACACTATCCTCCCCCCTCCGGGAAACCAAACAAACTACACACAACACATCACAACAAAGGAATTAACACAGGGAGGAAATTCCTCCAACCAAAATATGTCCTCAACATAAAGACCGTTTTGGCTAATACATGAGCTACATGATTAGCCTTTCTAGGAACAATGGTAAAAGAACCACAGAGAACCTGCCGCGACAACACAAAAATATCATCTGAAATAACACCCACATCAGAAATAAGAAAAACGCGACTATTGATCCACCCAATCACAACTTCAGCATCGGAATCAATTCTACAAGGAGTAATCCTCGAGTTTGCAGCCAGCTGAAGGCCTCGAAGAATAGCACTTGCCTTCACCTCTTGGAGAGAGAAAAAAGCTTTGGTTTTTTGAGAAGAAGCAGCCAACACAAACCCTTCTGAATCATGTATAACCACCCCAAAACCCACCAGAGAACCAACCTCATAAATCGCTGCGTTACAATTAACTTTGTATAAACCTAAATCCGGTGGAACCCAAATAGGATTCCGATTAATGGGTAATCTTCTATCATGATTTAGCACCAAAGAAACACTATTAATATCGCCAAGGAAAGATCGAGCCCACTCCTACACATCCAACCCCTTCTCCACAGCACCTCCATGAACTGCCACATTTCTCAAGGACCACACCTTCCATAAACATACACAAAACAATACAAGGTCCTCCCGTTTCAGCTTCATAAAACAATCCATTAAGAAGTCAAAAAAATGAACTCTGCCTTTGTGATTATTAGCAAGTTTTGGAAACCAAGAAGCAAACAACACCTTCAAACAGCTGTAGCTTCATAAACCATGAAGAACTGACTCACTCTTCCATTTGCACATAGGGCACAACCTATTTACAGGCATTTTTCGATGAGCCAGAACCTCAAAGGAAGGAAGAAAATTATTACAAGCCTTCCAAACAAAAATTTTTATTTTGGAAGGAAGATCAAATTTCCACAAAGCTTTCCACCAAGATATAGAAATATTAGAAAAGAAAGCAGTATTAGACACACATGTCCTAGCTCGCAGAGCACAGCCCAACCTATAGCCACTTTTCACAGAAAAAGACCCTTTTGACTCATAGTGCCACTGAAGGGAGTCTGTCACTCTATTCCTCCAAATAGGAATACTCAGAATAGCCTTGGAATCTTCCTCCACAAAGGACCGATTAATCAGACCCACATCCCACTGCCCTGAAGAAGATAACAGATGATCAACCGTAGAATTTTCACCCAAAATAGGATAAGAAATCGGACTGAAGGTAGAAGGCTTTGGAATCCACCGATCTTTATAAATTCTAATGCTAGCACTGTTTCCCACTCTCCACCAATAACCAACATAAATTATACCTCTACCCCACATTAAACTTTTCCAAATGAAAGAAGCATTGGGCTTGAACTCAGCATCCAAAATCTTACAATCTGGAAAATAACATCTTTTTAGCACTCGGGCAGCCAAGGAACTATCATTGGACATAATCCTCTAACATTGCTTAGCAAGTAAAGATTGATTAAAAACTTCTAGATTTCTGAATCCCAGACCCCTTATCTATTTGGATTCACACATCCTAGACCAAGAATACTAATGAATCTTTCTGGAATTATCCTTACTCCCCCACCAAAACTTAGCGCAAAGATGATATATCTCATTTAACAAGCACTTAGGTAGCTGAAAAAGATTCATAGAATATGTGGGAATAGATTGCAAAACAGCCTTAATCAACAACTCCTTCCCACCTGTCGAGAGAAACTTATCCCTCTAACCTCTAATTTGTCCCAAATTCGGTTGGTAATAATAGAGAAAACCTCATTCTTTTTCCTACCAGTAAAACAAGGCAAACCTAGATACCTCTCATGGCAATCAACAATACCAACACCAAGAATCGCAGCAAGAGAAGCACAATCCGACGAAGACAAAGACGGACTGACACATATAGCAGATTTTTCGAAATTTATAATCTGGCCCGAAGCTTTGGCATAGACATCTAAAATCCTTCTAATCTCAACACAATTGGAAACCGTAGCCATAGCAAACACTAAACTATCATCTGCAAACAGCAAATGAGAAATGGTAGGCCCATTTCTACTGCACTGAAAACCCTATAACTTCCCATTACCAATAGCTTGATTGATCAAGCTGGAAAAACCTTCTGCACATAACAAGAATAGGTAGGGAGATAGTGGATCTCCCTGCCTCAAACCCCTCATCGGAATAATACTACCACAAATATCACCATTCACCACACAAGAGTATGAAACCGACGAAATACAATGTATAATAAGACTTACCCACCTCACCCAATTTCTGCATCATTCTCTCAACGAACATCCATTCCACACGATCATATGCCTTAGACATATCCAACTTAACAGGCTTGGATCCATTCTTTCTCCTCTTTCTCTTAATTCTATGCATACATTCGAACCCAATCAGAACATTATTAGAAATTAATCTTCCTAGAACAAATGCACTTTGTTCCTCCGAAATAATCCCATCCAGCGCTATACGAAAACAGTTGGCGATAGTTTTACCCACAATCTTGTATAGGACATTGCATAGACTAATTGGCCTGAAATCCGACATCCTCTTCGACACTTTCCTCTATGGGATAAGTGTAATCAGTGTATCATTCATTTGATACAAAGATTTTCTATTATTAAGGCAATCTAAGCAAGCAAACACCACACTAGGATAAACTGTGTCCCAATATTTCAATATTTCTAAAAAAAAAAATATTGCTGGCAGACCATCCCTACCTGGTGCCTTCAAAGCTCCCATCCCAAACACAGCTTTTCGAATCTCATCAGCAGTAAACTCAGCATCCAGTAAGCAACTCATAGGAGATGACAATTTAGCCTGGACTCCCTCCAAAATAACATCCATATCAGACTGAGAAGGCGTAGAAGACTGGAAAATATTGTGAAAATAATCAATAACAACACCTTCCATACCAGCTTGCGACACCTACCACTGCCCATTATCATCCAAGAGACCACTAATTTTATTTCGCGCTTTCCTCACCGAAGCCTTCATATGGAAAAACCTCGTATTTCAATACCCACACTGAAGCCAATTTATCCTAGACATCTGCCTCCAATAATGCTCTTCAGTTTCCAATACTGTATCTAACTGAGCTTAAATTTTTAGAATATTTCTCCACGACCCAATACCAACATTATCATAAGCATTCTTTAACTCCATCTGCTTATTAATAATCACCTCCTTAAGCCTACGCAAGCATTGCTTATTCCATATATCCAACTTAAAACCACATGCCTTAATATTACCAATAACCTTCTCCACTGCGTTCCTATCTCTCCTATCAGCCTAACACTGCACTCTGGATCCTCAATCCAACACTCCTTGAAATGAAAACGTCTCCTTCTTCTTTGCCTTCCAGCCACCCCTGAAATATCCTGAGTACTTAAGATAATAGGCTTGTGATCCGATTTCCAAAAATTAAGATGACTAACCTCATAATTTGGGAAAACCATTTTCCACTCCAAGCTACCAGTGCATCTATCGAGTCTCTCCTGAATCATCTCTTCCCCCTCTCTCTTATTGCACCACGTAAATTGCGGACCAACGAAACCTAAATCTTCGAGTCCACATTCGTCGAGCGTTTCTCGAAAACCAGCCAACTGAGACCACTCCTTAGGTACACCCCCCAATTTCTCAGAAGCATCCAGCACTTCATTAAAATCACCTAAGCACACCCAAGGGAGAATTGACATACCAGCTAGCCTTCTCAATAGCTCCCAAGAATGACACCTCTGTTTTGCATCTAGATTACCGTAAAAACCCGTAAGTCTCCACCAAAGACTATCCATCGACTCCATATGCACATCAATATGTGCCACCGAAAAACTCAACAGATGGACATTAACACTATCATTCCAAAATAAACATAACCCACCTGACTTTCTAAAGCAATTCACCACCAATTTACCCACAAAACCTAACTTAACTCTAAAAAATTCGATTCTAGTATGATCTGATTTCGTCTCCATCAAAAATAATATATCTAGGTTAACCTCCTACTTCTGGAAAAGCAAGGAATTGAACGCCCGGGTACTACCCAACCCCCGAGCGTTCCACGACATGATTATCATTGTGAGCGGTGGGCCGATAGAGATCGACCGGCCAATAACTCTGCACCATTTGCTTCCACATCCACTAACGAAACCAAGAAATTGGTAACCTCTGCTAAAGAATCCCCTCCAATAACACTCTCACTCCTCAAATCATCATCAATCCCATCTCTAGAATCCACTAATTTTCTAGTTTTCCCACGTCCCAATATATCACTATTCACCACTAAATCCATTTTCTCTTCCCACAAATAATCTCTGCTCTGTTTTCCTTCACCCTTGTCTTTCCAAAACGAATAAACTTTCTTTTATTCTCCCCCTTAATATTTCCTTATTAATAAAAGGATCAGGCCCAACCCCAATCTCCACCCCCTCACCCGGCTGGGATAAACACAAGACTCGAGCCCATTCATACCAGAATCTATGTTAGGCCCACTCAAGAAGGACTTATTCAATAAATCAGGCATAATACCCAACTGGGCTTTAACAAAATTACTTTCATCATTTGGGCCTATAATATCAGCTTTTGAATTGTTATCAGAAAAATCCTCACCGCCAACAGATATACTTGGAGCACATGACTCATCCACTACACTCTTGCAATAAATGCTCCCTATATCTGTCCCCTTAGTCATAATAGAATCAACCATCGTCGACTGCTTTTGAGTGACAAAAACCATAGGCATCGGGCTAGGGAAATTTGAATTGACCTGACTCCACAGCCATCACTTTTACATCTGCTGTATTTCCTAATTGAATATCCACTACACCAGATTTCAAAGTGCTCACCTCATGCATGACATCCTATTTACCTTTCCCTTCCATTGAATCCAGCACCTTTCCTCTTCTTTCTTTATCCCTATACCAATTCGACTCCGACTGAACTGGGAAAAAGGAAACTCCTTTTGATTTATGAGTAGAAGGAATTCTAAGAATACCAGAAGCTCTAAACCATATACCAAAAGGAAATTCAACCTTCCCATTGACTAAAGGAATGGGATCTTCATCAGAACACTCTGAAGTAATATGGTTAACCATCCCACATCTAAAACAGTGGTTTGGGAGCCTCTCATAACAAAGAATCATTGTAGTCTCTATCCCATCTCCAAGGATATCCACTCTCAAGCATCTTTTCAAAGATTTCGTGGTATCCACACGAACTCTAACCCACATAAATTTCCCCACGCAATCACCAGACACACCTCTATCGACATCAATAACTTCCCCAATTATACCACCCAAGAAATTTCCAATTTCCCTCGTCATACATAGTAGAGGAACCTGGTGAATTTGGACCCAAAAATCTGCCTTATTGAACTCCAAAGAATTAATGGTACCCTTTCCCTTAGGTATATCCAGCGCGATAAGGGCATTATCAAAATTCCATGGACTACCAGCCATAACTCTATCAAGATCATACTTTTCTATAAAATGAAAAGTGAAAATATTACCCGTAACAGACTCAATCTCCATACCCTTCTTAACCTGCCAAATTTTTCCTATCACCCTTATAAAAGCTTCTCTATTAACACGTTTACTGGTTAGAACCTTTCCTACCAAACATAATGACATCCTTTCCCTAGCATCCGCCATAAATCTTAGTCGGAACATCATACTTATTGATAGACAAAGAAGCACACAATGAAATAATATCCTCAGAATCCATCGCAAGCATAAACAGAAAAAGGAAACTTTTAGAACAAGAACCCCACTGGAAAACACTAAAACAACTCTCACTCAAATTTCAGAGAAAAAGAGGAAAGACTTTTTATCCAATTACAATAAATATATATATAACAACGCTAATGATTTGGTCCGATTCTTTCTGCCCCTTTATACTTTGAAAAGTCATTAACTTGATTTTTGGAATCAATTTTTTTCATTAATGTCTGCTTTTCAACAACCCAACCAATTTTGTTCTCCATTCATCAATATGATGTATAAAATAATAATTTTATTACCTAAACACTCTTAATAATAACAGAAAATGAACAATACAAGTGTTGGATATAGTGTGTTTAATTTATGTGTCATTTTTATATTGTTAAAAATTTGAGAGAATCAGTTTTTTCATAGGTCCAAATTGAGAAAAAAGAAGAAGAAGCATGAAAGTCAATTTTAAATGTAATTGTTAGACAATTCAATGATCTATACAAAAATCAAAGTTGGTTGTTATTTGATAATCAATTTTTCTTAAAGTTATATGATCAATTCTCAATTTAAAACGTTTTATTATTATATGCATTTATATATATATATATGAATCGATAGGGAGAGAAACTTGGTGCAACGGGATACATGTACATCTTACATTATGTGGTGAAAGTCGTCATGTGACAAAATCGTAATGGGAGATATATATGGTACATCCTACTGCATTCAAGATTTTTTCGAATCGATAGAATGTTTTTAAATTAATGAGAAATTTTCTTCTCGGTGGAACTTGTCACGATGCATTGAAAGAGTACTCCTTAATGTATCCCAATTCCCATCTATATCTAAGGACACTTTGTACAAATTATTTTTAAAATGAGATATTAAAATATAGATGGAGTGGATATAGCAATGATTGTATCTAATCATCATAATAAAGAGTGATTTGGGTTAAGGCAATATTGGGCCTCAATAATTTCAAAGACGAGTTGTGTTTAATAAGAAATCATAATATGGAAATATAATTTAAACTGTGATTTGCGATTACTGTGTATCTTTGTTGACTTACATTATTGCAAAAAAAAAAAAAAAGTTACATTGACCAAGAACACACAAAAATAAAAAATTTAATTCCTACGAAAAGGTAACTTAATCCCCCTCTACCTAAGTACAGTAGAACCCCTGTAAATTAATCTTTTATAAATTAATATCCTCTTTAAATTAATAAAAAATCCCGGTCCCGACTCGGGTCAGTGTAAAAAATTAATAAACTTCTCTATCGTAATAATTAATAATTTATTTTTGAAACCCAGTGAAAAATTTCGGTCCCGATTATCGTATAAATTAATAATTCCATAAAAGTATAAAATATATTACATAATAATCAAGAACTAGAAAAGTACTTCAAGATACTAATTTGCACAAGGCCACACCATGTTTGATATTTTTGACTTCATTCTTCATCTTTTGACTTGTCCGATTGTTATAACAAAGAAGATAGGAAAGAGAGAATTTTTAGAAGCTATTAGGAATAGAATTTTTAGGTATATCTTGAAATCTCTCTTGTGATATACAACCAAATAATAAGCCTCACTATTTATAGGGTGAGTATGCTTAGTCTCAAAGTAATCACATTCCTAAAATGAATTGGAAATTTTCTTAATAAATCTTTCCTAAACAAGAAATCCTGAAAAGAAAAAAATAAAAAATAAAAAGGAAATTTCCCTGAAGAAGAAAAATGACTAAACAAGGGATTTTGAAAAGGATCCTTCACTAAACAAGAAAACGACTTCCACATATTTTCTAAGACAAAATAACACTTTAAAATGTAAAATCCTTCAAATTAATAACCCCTCTAAATTAATACTCAAGGATAGGTCCCAAGAATATTAATTTAGAGGGGTTCTACTGTAATTAAATCTATTTTCTAATTATCTTTTCAACGAAACTTAATTTCCTTTCATTTCGTGTCTTCAACATGAATGAAAATGCCTGTATTGCAACAAAAGAATGGAATTTCATTCCGTATCTTACCTTTTTTTCCCCTATAATAGAGAATAAGCTTTTAAAAAATAAATATGAATTTGATACATTCTGTAATGATTTGAATTAAATTATTTACTATGTTTGTTTGATTTAACAACATTCTTATTTAACATATTTACTCAAAATTCCTATATATTGATTGTGTAAAATATTCATCATTTGGTTAAAAATCTTCTCTAACTTATTGTTCACTAATAAGTAATAACCTGTTTGTCAAAAAATAAAAAATAAAAATAACTAATAAGTAATAACCCAAATCTCACATATATAGCTACAGTTGTTAGATATTCCACCAAACTTTAGTTACATATTTTCTCCAAAATTTTCTTTATGTGTTCACCACCTTTCTCTGCCACTGGATTTGTGAGAAGCTCCAAAAGAAAATTTGCAGAAATGCCAGATATTCTACCACCTCTTATCGTGGAGATACTCTCAAGGTTGCCATTGAAGTCTCTGTGTCGATTCAAGTTTGTATCCAAAAACTGGTTGGCTTTAACCAACCATCCTCAATTTGTCAAAATGCGTCACTCTGTAACCGGCCATAAGCAAAGACTAATTCTTCGGAGAGGTTATTTGTACTAAGTAAAACTTGAAACCGTATATTGTCTCCCCAGCTCCATTCCTGTTAAGATTGTATTACAAGGCAAACTTCTGTTTACTATCGTTATAACAGAGTTAGAGTTACCAGCTGTACACATAGTCAGAGTTACAGCTGTATTTCCTATTACCTATTTTCTTTTTTTACTTTTTCTATTGTTCTGTTATGCTGAGGTGTGGTTAGGGATTGTAAACCTCATCATATATAAGCCTAGTTTTGTATTCTTTACTGGCTGAATCAATCAGAATATCATAAATACTTTTCTTTTCTTTCTCTTTTGTAATATGGTATCAAAGCAATTTCTTGCTCCATTGCTTCTCTGATTTTTTTTTTTAAATGGCGAGAGGTTTGGGATCTAATGCCAATCGATTTGGCACTATGAATCCAATTGATGAATCTCCTCCATCTTCTCCAATGGGTGATTCTAGTAGCCCTTATTTTCTGTATAATGGTGATCACCCAGGTCTTAATCTGGTTTCACATCCTTTGACAGGAGCAAACTACCATACCTGGCGTCGAGCTATGCTTATGGCTCTCACTGCGAAGAACAAGCTCGGTTTCGTCGATGGTTCAATTTCTCGGCCAGGATCCGTAGATCTTCTCTTTGGTGCCTGGTCTCGATGCAATAGCATGGTCTCTTCCTGGATCATTAATGCCGTGGCTCGTGATATCGCAGACAGTCTACTTTATCTTGATTCAGCCTTTGAAGTTTGGAAAGATCTTCATGATCGTTTCAACCAGGGAAATGGACCACGGATTTTCCAGATCAAGAAGCTCTTAGTCGCTCTGTCTCAGGGATCTCAAGATGTGAATAGCTACTACACTCAGTTGAAAATCCTATGGGATGAACTCAAAGAATTTCAGCCTGTTCCTGTTTGCACTTGTGGTGGATTGAAAGCTTGGATGGACTATCAACACAAAGAGTATGTACTGCAATCCTCATGGGGCTCAATGACTCTTTTTCTCAGTTGCGAGCTCAGGTATTAATGATGGATCCTCTTCCTTCTATTAACAAAGTATTTGCTCTTGTTGTGCAAGAGGAGAGACAACAAAACATTGGTTCTGGTTCACATCTACCCTCTGAATCAATGGTTTTTGGTACTAATTCAACTCCAGCAGCTTCTGTTATGAGTTCTGCAGCTAAATCACGAAGAGACAAGGCTCTTTGTACACATTGTGGGATTTCAGGGCATACAATGGACAAATGCTACAAAATCCATGGTTATCCACCTGGATATAAATTCAGATCTAAAAGTTATCCAACTAAACCTCTTGTTAATCAAGCTGGACACAATATACCAGAGTTTTATGAACCTTCTTCACCTGGAGCTCCTGTCATGAATTCTCTGTCACCAGCACAATGTCAACAGATAATTCATCTTCTTAGTTCACAACTTAATGCAGGATCTTCAGCTCAGCTTGGTGATTCTCCACAAATTGGACCTTCTGTGTCTAATTTCACTGGTATAACGTCTTCAATCCCTTATTCTTCCTGGATTTTAGATACAGGAGCAACACATCATGTGTGTTGTTCATTATCTTTGTTTGATTCATCTTTTCCTGTATCTAATTCTCGAGTCACTCTACCTAATGGTTTTTCTGTTCCTATTACTCGAATTGGTTCTGTGTTTCTTTCAAAGCATATTAAACTTCAAAATGTTTTATATGTGCCTCATTTTAAATTCAATCTTCTGTCAGTGAGTTCTTTTGTACAATCTCTACAATATTCTCTCATTTTCTCCCATGATTCTTGTTTAATTCAGGACCATTCACAGGGCCAAACGATTGGGATGGGTAGACGCAAAGGCAATCTTTATTTTCTGGATTTAGAGAGTTTTAGTTATTCTCATTTCAATGTAAAAGCTACTTGTAATAGTGCTGCATTGTCTAAGGGTGTAATTTGGCACTATAGGCTAGGCCATCCATCTTGTGTTAAGATAAATACTCTCAAAAATGTTTTACACATTACAGATGAATATAATACAAATTCTCATTGTTCTGTATGTCCTTTGGCTAAACAGAAACGCTTGCCTTTTATTTCTCATAATCATAGAACTGATACACCTTTTGAGCTAATCCACTGTGATATTTGGGGTCCTTTTCATATTGAAACTACCGAAGGTTTTAGGTTTTTCCTAACCATAGTAGATGATTGTACTAGAGCTACTTGGATTTATTTGCTTAAAACCAAATCTGATGTCAAACAGATCATACCAAAGTTTTTCAATATGGTTCAAACTCAATTTGGTATCTGTATCAAATCTTTTAGATCAGATAATGCTCCTGAATTGGGTTTTGTTGATCTTTTTCACTCTCTTGGTGTTGTTCACTTCTTCTCATGTGTTGAAACACCTCAACAAAATTCTGTTGTTGAGAGAAAACATCAGCATATTCTTAATGTCGCTCGAGCTCTGCATTTCCAATCCAATATTCCATTGTGTTATTGGGGGGATTGTGTTCTTACAGCTGTTTATCTCATCAACAGAACTCCTTCTCAACTTTTGTCCAATAAAACTCCCTTTGAAGTGCTATTTCATAAACAACCTCAGTATAGTCATTTAAGATCTTTTGGTTGTCTTTGCTATGCTTCCACACTTGTTAATCACAGAAATAAATTCTCACCAAGAGCAAGGTCAGCTGTGTTCCTTGGTTATCCATTTGGTTACAAAGGGTATAAGCTTCTTGACTTAAACACAAACTCAGTTTTCATTTCCAGAAATGTGGTGTTTCATGAAAATATTTTTCCTTTTCACAAAATGAATTCCACTGTGTGTGAGAGTGATTTTTTCTCTGATAGGGTTTTGCCTTCTGTCATTTCTGAGTATAATGATGTTTCTTCCCCATCTTCACATGTTCATGTTCCTACTCAGTCTCCACCTACCCTTACATCTCAGAGACCTCATCGACAAATCAAAGCTCCTACTTATCTGCAAGATTATCATTGCTCTTTGGCTAGTTCTGATTTTTGTCCTCAATTATTTTCTGCCAACACACCTTATCCTTTACACACATTTCTTACCTATGACCATTTGTCTCCTACATACAGATCCTTTGTGCTTTCAATTTCTTCCCATTCAGAGCCATCTTCTTATTCTCAAGCTGTGGTTTTACCTTAATGGAGACAGGCTATGAAAGCTGAGTTACAAGCCTTAAAAGAAAATAACACCTGGTCTATTACAAGTTTACCTGTAGGCAAAAATCCAATTGGTTGTAAGTGGGTTTATAAGGTGAAACATAAGGTTGATGGATTTGTTGAGAGGTTTAAAGCTCGATTGGTTGCTAAGGGTTATAGTCAACAAGAGGGTGTGGATTTCATTAACACATTTTCTCCTGTTGCTAAACTTGTGACAGTGAAGCTTTTGCTTGCTTTGGCAGCTATTAAGGGTTGGCATCTTACTCAATTGGATGTTAATAACGCATTCTTGCATGGTGATCTCTCAGAGGAAGTGTATATGGTTCTGCCTCCTGGATATCACAATGAGGGGGAGATTTTACCTCCAAATCCGGTTTGTCACTTGCACAAGTCATTGTATGGACTCAAGCAAGCATCTAGGCAATGGTTTTCTAAATTCTCACAAGCCTTAATTACTGAAGGGTATACTCAATCTGCATCAGATCACTCCTTGTTCATCAAGAAAAATGGTGAGACTTTTATAGCAATTTTGGTTTATGTAGATGACATTATAATTGCTAGCAATAATAAGTATGCTGTTGATCAACTTAAGCTATCCCTCAATAGTCGTTTCAAACTCAAAGATCTTGGAGATTTGAGATATTTTTTGGGTTTAGAAGTTGCTAGAACTGATAAAGGGATTCTTGTAACACAAAGACAATATACTCTTCAACTTGTGTCAGATTTTGGTTATCTTGGCTGCAAACCAACCAAAATTCCCATGGAATCAAACTTGAAGTTGTCTCAAGAAGAAGGTGATTTGCTTGATGATCCCACTGTGTATAGGAGGCTGATTGGGAAGTTATTGTATTTGACTATCACAAGACCAGACTTGTCTTTCTCTGAGAATCGTCTGAGTCAGTTTCTTGCTAATCCCAGATTGCCACATTTGAAGGCAGCTCAGAGAATCATACAGTATTTGAAAGGAACACCAGGACAAGGCATATTCTTCTCTGCCAATTCTGAAATTCAGCTTAAGGGTTTCACTGATTCAGATTGGGCTACATGTCCTGATACTAAGAGGTCTGTTACTGGTTTTTGCATATTCTTGGGAGATTCTCTGATCTCTTGGAAATCCAAGAAGCAACATACAGTGTCTCGATCATCTGCTGAGGCAGAGTATCGAGCTATGGCCAATGCAACATGTGAGCTCACATGGCTGTTATCTATGCTTCAAGACCTGAGTATTCCTCACTTAGCACCTGCTCTGTTGTTCTGTGATAATCAAGCGGCACTTCACATAGCAGCTAATCCAGTGTTCCACGAGAGAACGAAACATATTGAGATAGATTGTCACGTTGTTAGAGAGAAGATCCAAAATGGTAGTTTAAAAACCTTGTTTGTCTCAACTCATCATCAACTGGCAGACATTTTTACTAAGGCTCTCAATCCTACTCAGTTTCTTTTCCTTCTTGGCAAGATGGGACTGCAAAACATATTTTGTCCATCTTGAGGGGGAGTATTACAAGGCAAACTTCTGTTTACTATCGTTATAACAGAGCTAGAGTTACCAGCTGTACACATAGTTAGAGTTACAGCTATATTTCCTATTTCCTATTTTCTTTTTTTACTTTTTCTATTGTTCTGTTATGTTGAGGTGTGGTTAGGGATTGTAAACCTCATCATATATAAGCCTAGTTTTGTATTCTTTACTGGCTGAATCAATCAGAATATCAGAAATACTTTTCTTTTCTTTCTCTTTTGTAATAGATTGAACTTCCTCCCGAGATAAAATTAGACTCTTATTTTAATAAATAAAAAATTCGTGACTGGTTAAATAAAGTTGGTGGCAGTGATTGTAGTGTTGGTCATTTGAGTGGCTGTCTTTTCTTGTCATTTCGGATTGATTCTAGAAAAACTGAATTATGGTTATGAAGGAATACGGTGTGAAAGGATCTTGGACCAAGATTTTGATAACCGAATCAATCAATATCTGTGAGTTGTATCTGTTATGTTATTTGAATAACAATGAGAAACTTTTGGTCACAAAGTGGAAGGACAACTTGATGTTTTGGGATTCGAAAGATGAAAAATTCAAGGATGTGAAGATCGACTGTATTCAGAATCACTAGAGTGTTGAGAATGTGTACGTGGAGAGCTTTGTCTCACCAAATCGCATAAATGATTTCACAATCGAAGGTATTGATAACTCTTTCATTTTCTATGTTTGATCTTTTAGCATAATTAATTTATAAAAATGGTCTAAAATTGCAATATGAAATAAAAGGATTAGTATAATGACATGTGGTTTTACACCGAGATTTGCCCTTGGCTTCTTGAAGAAGCTTGTACACATGGAGGCTTCAAATTGTTTCTCTACATGCACATTGAAGAGTGACATTTGTTTGGCATGTTTTGATTGGTCCTCCCAACTATACATATTAGTTTTATCTTGTAATGGTTTGTTGGTTCCGTGTGTGTGATTGTTGAATACTGTAGCTCTCATTCAAATAACAAAGGCTATATTCTCTATTTCTCTTCATCTCACATCTCTTCCTCTATTTTGTTTTATTTATTTATTATAATTATTTACTTTATCTTATTATTATTCTCTCATTTTTGTTTCCATTATATTATATGTTGCTCCAATTTAATTTACAACACGTTATCAGCACGATGTTGTTATTTTCAGAACTTGAAGTTCTGAATTTATTACTACTTGAACCTGAAGTTCCTAGATTTATTACAAGAACCTAAAGTTCTAAATTTATTATTACTAGAGCTTGAAGCTTCCAGATTTTTATTTATTAATACCAGAACCTGTAATTCTGAATTTACTTTCTCGTATTTTACTTTTACGCAATTTACTTTCCTGCATTTTATTTACTTTTAAGCGATTTATTTTCTCGCATTTATTTATTTATACGCTTTTATGAGATTGGCTATGCCAACCTAACAGAACCTGCAGGTATGGATTTACTTTTTCCGCATTTATTATTACGCACTTTATTTTGCAATTTTTATTTAAACAATTTGGTCACCCATCCAGAACCTGAAGTTCATGGATTTATTTATCATTGTTGAAATCTGAAATTTCTGAATTTATTCCTTTATATATCTGAAGATTTAAATTCCTCTGATTTTTATCAGACTAGAAGTTCTGACTCTAATTGTGATTTTTAGATAACTAGAAGCTATAATAATGGTAAAGCTTGTAAGTTTGAAATTTGCTGCACTGGATGTGTCTGGGGAAAATTATATGTCCTGGGTTATTGATGCCAGATTACTTCTGAAATCAGAAGGCCTGTATTACACTATTGAAAATGGGGCCGAGGTATATGAACAAGATAAGGCTACCGCCATGGTTATTATCCGTCACCATTTGCATAAGGATTTAAAATCCCAATATCTAATTGTCACAGAACTAGAAGTTCTATGTCAAGAGTTGAAAGATCGATTTGATAACAAACCCGATGTTGCATTACCAAATGC
Source organism: Acer campestre (assembly GCA_954870605.1). Classification (NCBI taxonomy): domain Eukaryota; kingdom Viridiplantae; phylum Streptophyta; class Magnoliopsida; order Sapindales; family Sapindaceae; genus Acer; species Acer campestre. The sequence goes on along the minus strand of OX940806.1, from coordinate 23,636,296 downwards.
ATGGTATCAATGGCAACATTTACACTTTCAGGACTTTAAATCAGTCGTTGAGTACAATTCTGTTTTATTCAAAATCATTACACAGCTGAAATTGTGTGGTCAGGATGTAACAGAAAATGATATGCTGGAAAAGACATTTACAACTTTTCATGCCTCTAATATGATATTACAGCAACAATATCGAGAACATCGATTCTCAAAATATTCAAAGCTAATCTCATGTCTCCTGGTTCCAGAGAAAAATAATGAGCTCTTAATAAAAAAATCATGAATCACGCCTGACCGGCTCTACAGCGTTCCCAAAAGTGAATGCTAACACTATTGAAGGAAATACTCGTGGTCGTGGTCACAGTTGCGGTTCCTACCATGGTCATGGTCCTAGTCGTAGTCGTGGTCGTGGCCGTGGTCGGGGTCGTGAAAGAACATATGGTTACTTTGGTCCGGGTGGTTATAATCAAAGGAATGAAAACACTCCCCAGAAGTGGAATGTTTATAAAGCCAGACCAGATAAAGGGAAGAGAATCCAAAAGGGGCTTAAGAAAGATGATAGTATCTGTTTCAGGTGTGGCGGTCATAATCATTGGTTTCGTAAATGCTGCACACCTAAACATTTAGTTGAGCTTTATCAAGCATCGCTCAAAGAAAAAGAAAATGGAAAGAATCCTAAAACTAATTTCATGGAGGATTCAGATTTTATGGATATTACCCAATTTAATGTTTCTGATTTCCTAGATGATCCAAAAGATAAAGTGACCACTTCAACTGGTGATGAAAATATCCGTACCAATTAAGTACTACTTGTAATATTTTTGTTATTATGTGAAATGTTTATGTAAATATTCCTTATGTAATATATACCTTTTTAATCACTCTATCTAATGTGCACTTTATTTATTTTTGTTTTTGTTTTTGTGAATAGATATGTCTTTAAACAATAAGTTGAGTGATATTGAAAAGTAAGATACATGAGATATATGTTTGGCCGATTGTGCAACGACGCATACGATTCTGCGGAATCAGAAATACTTTCTGAATTTAACCTTACTCAAAGCAAATGTTAATACAATATCGGGTCCAGCAGATTTGATAGAAGGCTCCGATAAAACCATGATATTGTTACCAAACGATACTAAAATATGTATCAGTGATGCTTTATATTCAAGTAGATCCAGAAGAAATCTACTTAGTTTCAAAGATATACGGTGTAATGGATATCACATAGAAACTATAAGTAATGAGAATATTGAGTATCTGTGCATTACTTCTCATAATTCAGGCCAGAAGCTCATTATAGAAAAGCTACGTGGTTTATCATCTGGATTATATTACACTCTTATAAGAGGTGTAGAAATTTATGCAGTTATGAACCAGAAGTTTTCAGATCCAAAAATATTTATGCTTTGGCACGACCGTCTTGGTCACCCGGGATCTACAATGATGTGTAGAATCATTGAAAATTCTCATGGGCATCAATTAAAGAACCAGAAGATTCTTTTATCCCACGATAATTTATGTACTGCATATTCACAAGGGAAATTGATAATAAAACCATCTTATTCTAAAGTTGGCTTTGAATCCCCATCATTCCTACAAAAGATTCAAGGGGACATATGTGGACCAATTCATCCACCAAGTGGACCGTTCCACTATTTTATGGTCCTAGTTGATGCATCCAGCAGATGGTCACACGTTTGCTTATTATCAACACGCAATGTTGCTTTTGCAAGATTACTTGCACAGATTATCAAGCTTCGGACACATTTTCCCGATCATCCGATCAAATCAATCCGCCTTGATAATGCTGATGAATTTACTTCCAAGACATTTGATGAATATTTCAGATCAGTTGGGATTGATGTTGAGCATCCAGTTCCACATATCTATACTCATAATGGATTAGCAGAATCATTTATCAAGGGTCTCCAGGTAATTGCAGAAACTTTATTATTACAAACACAATTACCAATTTCTGTTTGGGGACATGCTATTTTACATGCTGCTGCGTTAATTCGTCTTCATCCCACTGTTTATCATCAATATTCTCCTGTGCAACTTGTATTTGGCCATCAACCAGATATTTCTCATCTGCGTACTTTTGGCTGTGCATTATATGTCCCAATTGCACCTACAAATAGAACTAAAACGGGACCCCAAAGGCGTTTGGGAATATATGTTGATCTAGATTCTCCATCAATTATTAGATATCTGGAACCTTTAATTGGTGATATTTTTACTGCATTATTTGCTGATTGTCATTTTGATGAGAGAAATTTCCCATTATTATGGAAAGGAAAAACTTCTCTTGAAGAGAAGCGTGAATTTTTTTGGAAAGTTCCTGGTCTAACTCATCTTGACCTATACACATCTCAATGTGAGAATGAAGTACACAAGATAGTTCATCTCCAAACAATAGCAAATCAGTTACCAGATGGATTTACAGATGCTACTAAGGTAACAAAATCACACATCCCAACTGTTAATGTACCAGCACGGGTGATTGTTCCAGGAGAATGATCTAAACAAATAATAGCAAAATAATCATCTACTGTACGCCAGAAGCGTGGTAGGCCACTTGGTTCGAAAGATACTGTTCCCCGAAGGAAGAAAATAAAATATCAGGATCATGTTCCTGAAATGATAAATAAATCCACTTTCTCTGAATCAACTCCACAAGAGTTAAATGTCCCTGAAAGGACACAAGAGACCCCTACAGGGGAAGAAATCTCTGAAGAGATACGAGAACATAGAAATGAGGAAATTTCTATAAATTATATAGGAGGAGTGTGGAATCGTGAAGAAAAAATCATTGATGATATATTTTCGTACACAGTGGCGACTGAAATTTAAATGATGATTATGAACCTCATAACCTCAATGATTGTAGGCAAAGATCTGATTGGCCTAAATGGAAAGAAGCAATTCAAGCAGAATTGGCTTCATTAACCAAACGTAAAGTATTTGGACCAATAGTCTAGACGCCTGAAAACGTCAAACCTGTTGGATACAAATGAGTTTTTTGTACGGAAACGTAATGAGAAAAACGAGGTGGTGCAACATAAGGCACGACTCAGGGTTTCTCATAGAGACCTGGTATTGATTTTGATGAGACGTATTCACCAGTGATGGATACAATTACGTTTCGATTTTTGATAAGTTTGGCTATCTCAGAAAGACTTGAAATGCATCTTATGGACGTAGTAATTGCCTACCTATATGGATCACTCGATTCAAATATTTATATGAAAATCTATGAAGGATTTAGAATGCCAGAAGCATACAACTCGAGACCTCACAATTTATACTCGATTAAATTACAAAGGTCCTTATATGGATTAAAACAATCTGGGTGCATGTGGTACAACCACATCAATAAATATTTGATTAAAGAGGGATATATCAATAATCTCATATGCCCATGTGTCTTCATAAAGAAATCAGAATCTGGATTTGCTATTATAGCAGTTTACGTTGATGATATGAATTTGATTGGAACTCTTGAAGAGCTCCTGAAAACTGCTGAATATTTGAAAAATGAATTTGAAATGAAAGACTTGAGAAAGACAAAATATTGTCTCGGTTTGGAGATTGAGCATAAATCAGATGGAATATTTGTCCATCAATCAGCATATATTGAAAAAATTCTGAAAAGATTTAATATGGATAATGCTCACCCATTAAGTACTCTTATGATTGTTAGAACCCTTGATCCTAATAAAGATCTATTCCGACCAATGGAAGATGGTGAAAAGATATTTGATCTTGAAGTACCATATCTTAATGCAATTGGTGTTTTATTATATCTGGCTCAATGTACTCGACTAGATATTGTATTTTCAATAAATTTGCTTGCTAGATTCAGTTCAGCACCAACTCGAAGACATTGGAATGGGATCAAACATCTTTTTCGTTATCTTCGTGGAACAAAAGATTTAGGGTTATATTTTTCAAAATCTAACAACTTTTCAGGTTTACTTGGTTATGCTGATGTCGGGTATCTATCTGATCCCCATAAAGCTCGTTCACAAACGAGGTATGTTTTTACCTATAATGGCACAACAATCTCATGGCGCTCCACAGCAAAACTTTGAATGAATATATGTGTACTGTACTCTTTTTCCTTCTACCGGATTTTGTCCCACTGGGTTTTATCGGAAAGGTTTTAATGAGGCAATTATAAACACATCTACACCACTTGATCTAGAAGATCATTATATATATTTTGCTAAGGTTTTTGTCCCACTGAGTTTTTCCTAGCAAATTAAATACAAATGGTGGAAACCCAAAGGGGAATATTATGACATGTGGTTTTCCACCGAAATTTGCCCTTGGCTTCTTGAAGAAGCTTGTACATATGGAGGCTTCAAATTGTTTCTATACATGCACATTGAAAAGTGGCATTTATTTGGCATATTTTGATTGGTCCTCCCAACTATATATATTAGTTTTACCTTGTAATGGTTTTTTGGTTCCGTGTGTGTGATTGTTGAATACTGTAGCTCTCATTCAAATAACAAAGGCAATATTCTCACTTCTCTCTCGCCTATCTCTATTTCTCTTCATCTCACATCTCTTCTTCTATTTTGTTTTATTTATTTATTATAATTATTTACTTTATCTTATTATTATTCTCTCATTTGTGTTTCCATTATATTATATGTTGCTCCAATTTAATTTACAACAATTAGGAGTTTCTGAAGATTATTTTTAATAATTGTTTTTTGTTTTTTAGATGATTTTAACTACTTTTTCTATTGTTTTGCTAGAAGACAGAAGAGCTTAAGATATTTGATTTAACGCAACCTAAGGCCCCCCTGTATTATTATGGTTATTCTCTCAATATTGAAGTCTATCTCGATTCTGGTGCGTATCTAGGTCCTGATTGGTTTTAATCATTGTTCTTATCGGCCTAGATGGCTGCCTAGGCCTTAGGCTGATCCGGTCACCACGAGACCTTCCTTGGTAGCCAGGCTCCTAGGCGGGTTAGGCAGAGTCGATGCCCGGTAATTTTTTATTTTTTTTTATATATATATATATATTTTCAAAACGGCATCGTTTTAGCTAATTCGACTTTACCGTCTAGGACGATCGGCTGGTGGTCTGGTGCCTAGCGTCTACTAGGCATGTATACTTTGAATTCTGTACAACGAGCAAACCATATCTAATCTCAGCAACTCCATTCCTGTGGAGATTAAAATATTTTCGATGAAATTAGACTATGATTATGAATCTTGACACCTGATTGGTGCTTGAAATATTGTATAATCCTTCCACTAAATAGTGCAAGCAAATTCCGTATTCTCATTGTTTTATTTGGTTTCGGTTACGGAGGAATTCAGCGTGAACGGGTCTTGGACAGCCCAATTGTTCCATGAGTTACACACAATTATGTTATTTGAATAGGATATGGCTACATTGTTGGGAAATTAAATCCCAATAACGTTATTGGAATTTTATTACAAGATTCTTCCAATATTTTGTTGACATGTGATGTGGCAAACAAACAATTTAAAAAAGATGAGTAACTGATTATTACCAGTTAACCAGTTACTTTCAAAAAAATTTATTATAAAAATGTAATAATCTAATTTAATTTAATTTAAATAACTATGTTAAATAATTTTAAATAATAATTAGATAAGGATTATACATATCCTCACAATAATCTTCTGTTATTTAAATAAATATATGATACTTTTTTATTATTTGAATTTGCATTTAATTTATAATATAACAGATTTAAAATAGTCAAAATTAATTTATTTAAACTATTATTATTTTCAGAAAATAAAAAAAAAATTAATTTTTAAAATATTTTTGATTTATTATATTTTGAAATTAATATTTATTTGATTTAATTATATAAAATATTTGTAACATAATAATTTTTGAATTAAAATTTCATTTAAAATATTTATAATTATTTTTATATGATAAATTACGTGTAACATAATTTCTCTACAATCTAACAAATTTTGGATAAAAAATTGTAATTTAGAGGTGTGTGGTAACAAAATTTTTTTTTTCTTTTTTTAATAAAAAAATTCCAATTTTGTAACAAATTTTAAATGATATGTAACAATAAATTCATAACACGTAACAATTTTACCATAGCATGTAACAACTCGGTTTATACAGGCAACAAAATATATGTATTTTGTAACAAGTTTTATGTAGAAAATTGTAGTTAAAATGTTTGTGGTAACAATTCCAGGTTTGTTTGATGTGTAACGAAAAAGTTGAAAGTTGTAAGTTGTAAGTTGTAACAACGTTGTCGTATCATGTAACAACTCATTTTATATGTGTAACAAAATATCCGTACTATGTAACAAGTTTTACATAAAAAAATTTAAGTAAGATGTATGTGGTAACGATTTAACGTTGTAACAAATCTGACATGATGTGTAACAATAAAGTTATAAGTTGTAACAACTTTGACGTAGTATGTAACAACTCAATTTATATGAGTAACAAAATATATGTGTTTTGTAACAAGTTTCACGTAAAAAGTTGTAGTTAAAATGTGTTTGGTAACAATTTCACGTTGGTTTAATGGGTAACGAAAAAGTTGTAAGTTGTAGCAACGTTGTCATATTATGTAACAACTTATTTTATATGGGTAACAAAATATCCGTACCATGGAACTAGTTTTACATAATAAAAAAATTAAGTAAGATGTATGTGGTAACGTTTAATGTTGTAACAAATCTGACAAGATGTGTAACAATAAAGTTGTAAGTTGTAACAACTTTAATGTAGCATGTAACAACTCGATTTATATGGGTAACAAAATATATGTGTTTTGTAATAAGTTTCACATAGAAAGTTGTGGTTAAAATATTTGTGGTAACAATTTCACGTTGGTTTGATGTGTAACGAAAAAGTTGTAAGTTGTAACAACGTTGTCGTATCATGTAACAACGCATTTTATATTGGTAACGAAATATTTGTACTATGTAACAAGTTTTACATAATTTTTTTTAATTAAGATATATGTGGTAACGATTTAATGTTGTAACAAATCTGACATGATGTGTAACAATAAAGTTGTAAGTTGTAACAACTTTGACGTAGCATGTAACAACTTGATTTATATGGGTAACAAAATATGTGTTTTGTAACAAGTTTCACGTAGAAGGTTGTAGTTAAAATATTTGTGGTAACAATTTCACGTTGGTTTGATGTGTAACGAAAAAGTTGTAAGTTGTAACAATGTTGTCATATCATGTAACAACTCATTTTATATGGATAATAAATTATTCATACTAGGTAACAAGTTTTACATAATTTTTTTTTTTTTATTAAGATGTATGTGGTAACGATTTAATATTATAACAAATCTGACATCTTTGACGTCGCATGTAACAACTTTATTTTTATGGGTAACAAACTATATGTGTTTTGTAACAAGTTTTACGTGAAAAGTTGTAGTTAAAAACTATCACATGATTTCCATTATCAAATTTTTTTTAAAAAAAATCCGTTATAAATTTAGAACTCATATTTTGAAATAGAGATGGACAAAGTACCTTTTTTTTTTTTTTTTTTGAAGCCATATACAGTGAGAGAAAAATAATGAATATTTTCTAATAAAGCTATGAGCAAACATAACCTTCAAAACTCTTTTTAGGATACTAAACAAGGGTGAAGATGCATATTTGGCTTAGGGTTCTTTTAGAATAATAATAAAAATAAAAATAAAAAGATGAAGATGAAAGAATCATAAAGACAATCTGGTTTATATATGGTTCCATTAATTTGACCGCTTTTTTTTAATTATTTTTTTTCATAACGTTAAAATCGCATAAATACATATATATATATATATATATATTAGAGAAATTTTTTTTTATAAATTAAATCCTTTTTCTTATCTTTTTTTAAGTAATTTAAATCCTTTTAAAAAAAAAAAAAAAAAATTAATCCCTTACCATCTGATATGCCTTCTTATCTCCTACTATTATTAATTATTTGAAAAATAAAAGAAAAGAAACCGGTTGAAAAGGTTTCAAGTTTTTACTGTAATAAAAGACATTTTTTTAAATTTTAATAATGTCCATTAGATTTGCTTTTATCCAATCCAATGGTAGTTATTAAGTCCAATAACGTTATTGGACCAATAAGGTAGTATGACCCTTGATAACAATGAAACAATGGTTTTTTTTTTTTTTTTTTGATGAAACAATGGTTTTTATAACATCATCCAACATAATAATTCTAATTTTCGTGTTTATTCTGGAAGTTATAATATAACAATTTTTTATTTTATTTTATTTTATTTTATGAAACGTTAAATCCACTTAACAAAAAACATAGAGATTAAGCATTCTAAAATAAATATGAATTTGATATATTCTATATTGATTTGAATTAAATTATTTACTAGGTTTGATTTAACAGAAAACTTTCTTATTCACACTAAAATATTTAGGGCCGTGCCGCGGATTGGATCCATTGGATTTGTCATGATCTAAGATCCGATTGGATTGAAGAAATGACAATCCAATCCGATCTGATCCATAGAGCAAAATCCGATCCAATTACAATTAGATCTGATCCGATCTAATTGCAAAATACGTAAATTTGATCAGATTCAATCCAATGGATCAGATTCATATATATGATACAATTCTTAAAGTATAAAAGTTAAAGCATTCTTAAAATTAATAAAATCAATAAATAATCCATATGATATTAATTTCAAATATAGTTAACAAGCTAATACTTAACACAAAAGCAATACATAATTGTATACTCTAAAGTACAAAAAGTTTAAAAATTATAAACTTTAAAAATAAGTTCTAAACACATACTTAACATAAATAAAATCATCCAAAATTTTTAAATAAAAAATATATATAACCTTTAATCAAACAATATAATAGCACCCCAAATTTGCTAAATGTTTACAAAATAAACCTAATTGGACCAATATAAATTAAGCCTTATGGAAATCCAAAATCTGATTTAATTGATTTCAGAATATTCCAATATCAGATCTAATGAATCGGATTGAATCGGATTGAATCTTGAACACTCCTACAAATATTCAATATATTTACTCTAAATTCCTATATATATCATGTAAAATATTCCACATTTGGTTAAAAATCTTCTAAAAATTATTGTTCACTAAGAGCAACTCCAACCCAAATCTCTAAGTTGCTGCAAGTTTTGCACTAAAATAGCTCAACAGTCACTCTATTTCACTATTCCATCTCCAACCCACTACTTCAAATTTATCTCTATAAGGAATATTCCCAGGAATATTCCATTTCTTTCCCTTTTTTAGATATTTCTCCACAATTAACATTTCACCCCATAATTAACATAATATTGCAATAAAATACGAAATTATAAAATTAATACATTAATAGAAATTCAATTTAATTCGGTAAAATATTACATTTTTTATTAAAATAACTTAAACATTACATTTCATAAAATAAAAAAGAAAAAGCATGAAAATAAAAGTACATATTGATCATCATCTAATCATCCAAATTAGTATATTCTTCCCACAAATGATTTATTAAGGCATTTCGAAGTGCATCGTGAGCATGATTATCCCTGATTCTTCTATGTCGAGCTAGGAATTCTTGAAATCGGGTATTTTCGTCTAACACCATCTCAACTTCCGGAGTTGGTGCTTCCATATGATCCTCAATTGCTACATCAACATCACGCTCATCCTCGATTATCATGTTGTGCATAATAATGCACGTAGTCATTATATCATGTAAAACATGTTTATGCCAAAAACGCGCCGGTCCTGCCACAATTGCAAACCGTGATTGGAGAACTCCAAATGCACGTTCAACGTCTTTTCTACATCCTTCTTGTTTCATTGCAAATAATTTATTCTTCGGACCACGTGGATCGTGAATAGTTTTTACAATCGTAGACCAGTTAGGGTATATACCATCAGATAAATAATAACCCATATTAAATTCTTGTCCTTGAATGACATAATGAGCTGGAGGAGCAATACCTTGAGCGAGGTTGGCAAAAAGATGGGATGCCTCCAACACATTAATATCATTGTTCGTACCCGGCAAACCAAAATAGGCATGCCATATCCACAGATCATAATCAGCTACAGCCTCTAGAATAATAGTTGGGGATCCACTACGACCAGCATATTGTCATGACCAAGCCGTTGGACAATTTTTCCACTTCCAGTGCATACAATCTAAACTACCCAGCATTCCCGGAAAACCTCTCTCTTTACCAATACGGAGTAGTCTGGCAACGTCAGTAGCGTTAGGTGATCGTAGATACTCATCTTTAAATTCCTCCACAACAGCACGACAAAATCTCTTCAAACTTTCAATTGTTGTAGACTCTCCTATTTGAATATACTCGTCAGTAGCATCCGCTGGTAGACCATATGCCAACATCCGAAATACTGCTGTTATTTTTTGAAGAGCGGACAAACCCAGTCTACCCACACTATCTCTTCGTTGCACAAAATAGTTGTCACGAGCTTCCACTTTGTCAACAATACGAAGAAATAAACTTCTACTCATTCGAAAGCGTCGACGAAACATTTGATCATTATACCGTGGGCTCTCAGCAAAATAGTCGTAGAACAAACGATGATCAGCATTTTCCCGATCTCGATTGATCACTCTATGACCATGAATTGAGCCTCCACGGGTCACTAGATTGTTTTGTTGATTGAGATACTGAGACATGGCCCGTTGGATGTTCATATGTTGGGCAATAATCGCATCTTGTTCTGACTCATTCTCTTCAAGATTTGCCAGAAATTGCTTTTCATCATCGTCGGAAGATGAAGATGAGAAATTAGATGGACCTCCGATATCGAAATTCATTATCAGTTGGAGTTGAATTGAATGAGTTTGAATCATACTCTGGTGTAGGGTATTTATCTTTCTGAACATGTGCTTCTAGAATAGCTAGTGGATGACAGTTATATCCAGCTGGTTAACATATCACTTCGTGGGAGTGGATGACAGCTATATCCAGCTGGTTAACATATCACTTCGTGGGAATGGATGACAGCTATATCCAGCTGGTTACACAACTCAGAACATGGGAGTAGATGAAAGATGTATCTAGCTCAGAACGTGGCCGACAATAACTGCAAGCCCACGTGGAAATAGTAGATACTGACAAAAACACTTTCATTCAAAAAAAAACCAATGCTTGAACCATATTCATTGAACCTAGACATCTAGTACTCGTTGTGGGGCCCACTCTGAACTTGTCCAGAAAACTGTTCTTCACTTTTCCCAAAATAAGAAGATAAGATATCTGAGCTATTCAATGCCAACCAATGGATGGATTTCCTCACATTCTGAACCGTAGGATTAAATCGATTCAAATAATTCTTATCTTCACTTTTCCCAAAATCTGAAGATAAGAAATTTGCTCATCATCAAATCCAACAAATGGATGGATTTCCTCACATTCTGAACCGTAGGATTAAATCGATTCAAATAATTCTTATCTTCACCTTTCCCAAAATCTGAAGATAAGAAATTTGCTCATCATCAAATCCAACCAATGGATGGATTTCCTCACCTTCTAAACCGTAGGATTAAATTTGAAAAGAATGCCTCCTAGTGCCTATAAATATCAACCCCCACTAAATTAAACTTATCCCTTAAAATCTCTTACCCCTTCAAATCTCTTACCCCTTCGAATCCCATATCTCTTGAAATCAATTTCTCCTTTCAAATTACTTTTTCCCAAAAAATGACTTCAAGCCGAAGTACTTCATACACGTTTGCAGAAGACACACACCTGTGTCACGTATATTTGGATGTTTCCCAAAATCCGATCATAGGGCATTACCAATCCATGGAAGTGTTCTGGGCTCGAATTGAGGGTGAATATAACAACACCAGACCAGATTTTATAATTGAACATCGTACCTCACGAAGTTTACAGTGTCGTATGGGGATTATCATTCCCGCAATTGCGAAACTACGGTCATGCCAACGACAAATCGAAAGTCTGAATCCTAGTGGTGCCTCTGAAGTTGATATAGTGAGTATTTGTTAAAATTACAGTTGTAGAAAATAATTATATTTAATATAAAATTATTCCAAAAAATTTATTTGAATCATTTTGCAGATGAACCGGGCAAAAGTCTTATTCTCCCAAGATAAGAAATACAAAAGGGGTTTCAAGTTTGACCATGTGTGGCCCATTCTCAAGGATATGCAGAAATTTTCAGATAATGATAGTGCAACATCAACCCCGCGAAGGCCACGTGGCCATAATATATCATCACAAGAAGACTCTCCAACTCCAGAGTCTCCAACAATGGCATCTCCCGGGATATCTTCATTTTCTCTGAATATATCTAGTGATGACGCCGGGAGTAGTTCATCTCAACGACCCATTGGGGTGAAGAAAGCAAAACTGAAAAAGAGGGCTGCGGAAGATAATGCATCAATTGTTGCCACTTTTACAGAAGGACAAGATAAACTCGTGGAAGTTTTTGAAAAAAACAATCTGGAGAGACAAAGAACTAATGATATTTTGGAGAGAAAATTGGAAACCAAAATAGTAATGATGGATTTGGCTTCCATAAAAGATCCAAAAAAGCGCGAGTTTGTGGATCAACAACAAAGAAAAATTATGGAGAAACATGCTCGGCAACAAAACTATGGATCCGGTAGTTCATCTGCTCCTTTTGGTGATTTTTTCAATAATATCGGAGGATCTGGAAATGGTCTTGAAGACTACTAAATCTTAAAAATAATTTATGTTGTATTTTTCCTTAATTTTAGAGTATTCCAATTAGTGGTAATTTATTTTATCACTATGAAGTTTGTATTTCATTTTTAATGTTTTTATCAATTAATGTATTTTGCTTTATTAATTCCAGTAGGAATGAAGTGATTTATTAACAAAAAAATTGCATTTCAAACTTATGAATTAATGAAGGAATGAAGTGATTTATTAAAAAAAAATGGCATTTAAATTTTTTAATTATACACTTCATTTTAGTTTATTAAAAATGTTAATATCAATAATAATTAAATCAAAACAAAATCCTTAAATAATAAAAAGGACCAAATTGGAATAACTTTAATTTATTAGGGTAAAACTGTGAATACACAAAACCTTTTAATAAAGGGTATAATCAGAAAATATTTTTAAAAATAGGGCCAAAACGTGATTATATAAAATTTGAGGGATCAAAAAAAAACACAAAAGCGCTACAGTGTTTGCGCTGGTGAACAGTGTCGCGCAATATATTGCGCGGCACTGTTCATCTTCCTCAGATGCCGCAGCCGTTGCCTCTGGGTTGGAGGTCGGTTTTGAGTGGATTTTGCTCCATTTTGAAGATAAAGATGGATTTGAAGTGGGATTGGAGTTGGTCTAATAATCCAAATCTCACACTGCAGTCTGCAGATAGCTTCACAGTTGTCAAAGTGGCACTTTAGTCCTCTACTCTAAACTTTGGTTATATATTTTCTCCAATTTTTTCTTTTCCATTCAATTTGTGAGGAGCTAGCTCCAACAGAAAATTTTGCAGAAATGTCAAATAATATTCCACCACCTCTTATTGTGGACATAATCTCAAAGTTGCCGGTGAAGTCTCTGTGTCGATTCAGGTGCGTATCCAAACCTTGGTTGGCTTTAATAAACCACCCTAGATTTTCGAAAATACATCTCTCTAGAACCCATAAAAGCAAAGATTACTTTTTCAGAAGAAAAAATTAGAAAAAGGGAAAGGAGTTAATGCTCTGTAATCTTTAGAACTCAAGACCATATCTGGTCTCCGCAGCTCCATTCATGTGGATGTGGAGATTGAACTTCCTTGGATTAAATCAAATTGGTTCAAGGTCATGCTTGTTTCTTGTAATGGTCTGGTATGCACTGAAGGTTTCGATCCTAGTACGAGTCCAAGTGCGCGTGCAGTGTTGTATAATCCTTCCACTAAAGAATGCAAGGAAGTTGCGACTCCCTCGTTTGGTTTTCTTGAAGGTGTTATTGGTTTTGGTTACGCTGAGTCTATTGATGACTATAAGGTTATTGAAATGTTGGAAAGCAAAAGCATAATCAATGTCTACTCTCTCAGAAAAGATTCTTGGATAAGTATTAAAAACAATGGTTATCTTCAAACCTATCCTTATAATCCTGAGGATTCTTCTAGTGTATTTAAAACTACATGTTTTAATGGAGTTATTATTTTTCATGATTTTCTCGGGCAGAAACCAACCAATATTGTTGTCTTGGATTTGGTGGAAGACAAGTTAAAAACCTTGTCACCTCCACATGATTTGATGTTAAATAAAGATAATTATGCGGGCTTTCATGATATTGGTTGTTTCAATGGTTGTCTTTGCTTGTCAATCTATGCTGATTCTCAAAGCATTGAATTATGGGTTATGAAAGAATATGGCGTTACAGAATCTTGGACCAAGATTTCGACAGTAATCGTGTCAGGCATTATCGGTTGGCTGTACCAATTCTATTATTTGGGTAACAATGAAACAATGCTGTGGAGATATCAGAACGACAAACTGATGTTTTGGGATTCAAAAGATGAAGAATTAAAGTATATAAGGATGGAATGCATTCAGGATGATCGGTGGTGTGCTCTGGCTGTGTATGAGGAGAGTCTTGTCTCACCAAATCGCATAAATGATTTCACAACCGAAGGTACCAATAGCTCTTTCCTTTTATATGTTTGATCTTTTTATCATTTCATTAGTTTTTATTACGTCAAATTCCATTGAGACTTCGTTCGCTCAATGTGCAATCTAAAATAGAGGGATCATGAGTTTTTGAAGATCTTTTTTAATAATTGTTTTTTTAGATGATTTTAATTAGTTTTTCATGAAAAGTAAATGAAGAAGGCAGTATGTGCTTTTGCTCTTTTTATTTATTTATTTATTAGAGATGAGATATTCTATATGAACTTGTTATTGGGTCAGTTTGATGCCACCTTGCAACCTTGCTTATTTTAATTCTTTCTAATTGAGGTTATGTAACTGGATTTTTCACAGTTTCTTCAAGTTTAAATTTATTAAAGTCGAACTGGTTTTGGGGGTTAAAGCTAGCATTTCTTTTTTAAGATTATATTTTTGTGAGATGTAATTGTGACACTCATGTTGAGATTCAAAAGACAAAAAATTAAAGTATACAACTTGAAACCATATCTTGTACGTCTAAAGGAACTCCATTCCGGTGGAGATTAAAATGATTTGCTTTTCCTTGATGTTGACAAACAATTAATTTTGCATCAAACTCATAAAGTAGTTAATGTATCAAATGACCCATCTAATTTTTTGAATTGTAAGCATTAATAGAAGAAAGGGTTGAAAGTGGTGGCCACAGTTCGGTTTCGGATTGAAACCGGCGGTTTCGATTTGGTACACAGCTTAAAACCGACGGTTTTAACGGTTTCGGTTTTGAGCGGTTTCAGTTTCGGTTTTTTTTTTTCAAATGTGGTGCCATGTGGCAGCATCTCATTGATCCCTTTTATTGTGGCTATTTTTTTTTTCAAATTTTCTGTAATGTGGCAACGTCTGATTCGTCGAATTATTATTATTATTATTTTTTTTTTTTGAAAACCGTGGACAAAACCAATAGTTAAACCGTCGGTTTTGGTCGGTTTTTAAGAAGGTCAAACTGAAACCGAAACTACATAAACTGGTTCAAAACCGGTTTTCAAACCGACGGTTTAGGTTATGATTTTGGTTCCAATTTGGGCTGTATGGTTCCGATTAAACCGCGGTCAAAACCAACGGTTCAACCAAATCAGTCCAAATCCGTGAGTTGCACCCATTATGTTATCTGAATAACAATGAAACAATTTTGATGACAATTTTGTGACCGAGCAACAACAGCGTCAAGAACATGATGTTTTGGGATTCATGAGATGAAGAATTAAAGGATGTGAATATCGACTGCTGCATTTAGGGTGACTGGAGGTTTGAGAATGATTACGTAGAGAGTCTTATCTCACCAAATCGTATAAGTGATTTCACAATCGAAGGTATCACATATATAATACCAGTTTTAGTTGTGTATGAATTTGTTTTGTAAGTATTGATGAACCTTGTGAAGCTTTACAACTAAATGACATGCAAAAAACCAAGTGATGGGAAAAAAAAAAATGTTGTCTAGAATTAGGACCAATTCTTCCATTGAGAGACTTCATTCTCTCAATGTGAAAACTGAAATAGAAGGCTTAGGAGTTTCTAAAGATTATTATTAATTATTGTTCTTCTTTTGTTGAGATAATTTTAAATAGTTTTCCTATTGTTTTGTCGGATGACGAAAAGCTGTTTTGATATTGGTTTAACTAGAAAAACCATGAAACGGCGAATGATGTGGACTTGTTATTGGGGAAGTTTGATGCAACCTTGGTTATTTTAACTCTTTGTAATTGAGATTATATTACTGGATTTTTGCAGTTTCTTCTAGTTTTGTAAGTGCTTGAAACTTATTAAAGTAAAACCGAACCGGAACCGGTCTTTTGAAGAGATATCATAAAGAGTCTTCCGTGTCTTTCAAAGCTAGAATGTCATGAAATGCTAACATTGTCTGTCTATACACTTGAGTTAGTGTTTAGACAAATACAATTTTGTATATACTATCTATCAATGTTTTGAAATGACTTAAAATACCGAAACATTTGTACATAATACGAATACCGTGTATAAAGTTACGTATACTCGCACTAAAACCTGTAAGAAATACCTAAAACCAACCATCTGATAGTTTTGAAGTGGAGATTTCCAACAATGAGCAGGAGTTTGTCCAACTCTGCATAATATTTTTCACAAACAATTTGCTAACTGAATCAAAAATCGAATAATATTTTACAATGAAAAATGTGAAGTCAAGAAAAAGGCCAAAGAAAGTTGACCAAAAACCTAATAATCCCAAAAAGAAATTCAGTTCTACAAGAAGCTGAATAGATGAAAATTACAAAATTTTAGCAGGCCAAGCGCCTCCTCAAAGCACGATTATATGTGTTTTCGTACAACCGGCCTGCCTTAAATTCATCGTCTACCTCTACTGCCCCTCCCTTGATGACCTCCTCTACCTCTACCTCTACCTCTACCCATGCCTCTACCTCTACCTCTACCTTGGCCTCGGCCTTGAAAGCCTGATCTATCCGGCTTTAGACCTAATGATTGGACTCCCCTCCTTTTCTCATGCCTCGTTTCTCTGTCCTCATCATTTTCCTTGTACTCGGCTGAACTTCTAGGAATGAAAGAAATCTCTCGCGATCCTCCTGCTCCAATCTTCACTTCGTTTGGAACACCAGAACCCCGCCTAACATCATCATCTTGCAGAGCCTTCCCTCTCTCTCCGAGAGGAAGAGCATCCTCTTTTGCAAGTGATACACGGTTCCAAAATGCCTCTGCATGCCGCTCATCCTTAACTTCGTATAACCTAAGATTTTCATGGAAAAAAAAAAAAAGGAATAAGTGCCAGTTCACAAAACCTCCCTAGTTGTTTCCTAAAAGATAAAATAGGAAAACCATATATTCATCCATAGCACGGCTACAAGCAACTCACCTAGGACCACGTGATTTCTTCTTCATCTTATGCTTGCCAGGCTCATCATCTTCAGAGGACTGAGATGCTACTGAGGCATCCGAATCACTCAAACTCTGATCATCATCATCTGTGGCAGGTTCAAAATGTTCCTCCACAAGAGATGGTTGCTTCTGGGAAGCCATAGGATGTAAAGCAATATACTCTGGTGCCAACTCATCAATTTCGAAGTCCTGTACACAATCAGAAAGGCCATATTATTCAGAAGCAAACAAAATTAAACATGTCATTTGTAGGACACAAAAATTTTACATGATTGCAAACATAAGTGAAATAAACAACCTATAATGAACTATCAATCTCACCAGCAGTTCTTAAATGGGTGAGATTGAAAAAGATGCATTATCCTAGAGATATACCAGCACTAGTTTCCATTAAGATCATAAAATCCGACTTCTATAATCCACTTTTGTATATCGCCATATAGATACATTTGTCATCAATATTTCTATATGCAGAATCCTTGATGCTACATTGCTACCACAATCTAAAGCTCTAATAATATTTCACCAATTTCTTCTTTGGTTAAGCCACGCATTTAAGTGTGGGAAACAATCACTATACATGTGAAATTAAAATATAAACTTCAAAAGCAACTTGCAGTGCCAGCAGACAATCAGATTATGTTACCTTATTTTTAAACATATCCGCAAATCGTTCATCCTTGAAAACCTCACTGCTAAGTCCTTTCTTTTTCTTGGATTTCTTCTTATTCTCAATTTCATCATCATCTTTTCTCTCAGTCCCATCGTCTTCATTTTCAAGAATACGAGCTGCAAGACCACGGTTAACCTTGGGTAGTTTCCTCTTAAGCTGCATCAACAAGAAAGGAAAGAATGTGTATTAATGCAAAGTGAATTCTACAACTACAATGAAATAAAAGTCTAATAAGATAGAAAGTTTTCAACTTTCCACTGTCTTTTTAACAAATTGAGAAACCAAATATCATCGAGCAATGAAAAAATATGACTTTAAGCGAACATCATCTGTATCCTCGGGGAAAAAAGGATAGATTGACAATTAAAAACCACACTTTCATTTGCCAAAAAGTCATAAATGTAATGCTTTGGTACAACTGTACAAGATCAACATCCTCTCCTAAAACAATCAGCATAAGATCCATCCATATATTCATAAGAAATTTAGCACAAGTAAGCCACATAATTATAACCACATATCGGACGAACAAAAATGACAGGTCGCGACAGCTATATCAATCTGCATTCAAAACCAGTGATCATACGCAAATACAAAACTTAGGAAATCGGCTCATTTTAACAAAGAAAAATATTCACCGTAATTCTAGATGCACGTTGCTCTTCCAGTTTCCTTCGTTTCTGATCCTCTTGGTAGGACTCATATGCGAAAGGATCCACCAATGCTTTTGCCTGCAAAAGTTAACAAAATATTAAGTGCTTTAAAAATGTGTCCAATACAGACGGATAAAAAAGTTTTCTTTAAGTTGCAACTTAATAAGATATAACAAATGCTTCAAAATATACAAGAGCTAAATATCATTGCCATAGAGACAAAATAGTGTGACGGAAGATCTTTGAATTACAAATTTAGTCATAAAATTCATTAAACAAGACAGATAAAACCTGAACTGAATTTTAAATGACCAATTTTCCTGATCACAACACAGATTCTCTAAATAAATCCCAAGTACATTGCAAACAAAATAACATTTCACACAAATTCTCCACATGATACCTTAGTGGATAGCAGACTTAATAATCATAAACAAACATTCTTGAATTTTCTTAGACATGGGTTATCATATTCCATAAGACAAGCAAAAATGCAAGCAAAAGCAGGCTCACCTTCTTATATAATCGATAATCAACAAAGAAGCCATGCATGTAGGCTCTCAGAAGATTGGTGCCAATGAGACCAGTCAAATTCAACTTTTCAAGTTCTTCTCTGGTCAAAAATTTGTAATTGTCATATATGGTTGTTTGGCCACCCTCCTCTAGCTCTTCCTGTGAAGACACAAAAAGAATAAGCATATTAACTCAAGGTTCCAGATGAAATGAACCAGAGCCAAGAAAACAGCAAATCAATTAAATTTTAAAACATACTGTCATATTTTCCATCGGAGAACACCACTTGGGAGTAGGTCCCAAATCAGGTATGAAGTACGATGGTATCTGGCTGCAGTCCAAAGCCAGTAACATGAGCCCACTGTCTCTAAACACACATATATCATTTATCTTTCCAGCTGTTGGTTCAATGCTAGTCATACCTTCTCCCTAACAGCAATAGAATTAAATTAAGTCCGAGCATATGATTCAAATGTTGAGATTGGCTAATCTCACTTATATATATATATGTATGTATAGAGAGAGAGAGAGAGAGAGAGAGAGAGAGAGATCAATGGCCGCTCGTTTTTGGGCAATTTATAACACAAGTTGGAACCATTAGATAAATACACTTTTAATTGGCTAAGATTGCATCTAACCTGTGTTATTTCTGATATGCATTATTTATGCAAGTCAAATATAATTTCAAACTTAAATATGCTTTGATCCAAGGTCTAGAAATTGTGTCAAAATAGGAGATGTGAGCACACAGATGCTAGTTTGATGTATACATTTGAGTTGATTATTTCCAACAAGTTAACTGAAGGTCTGCATTTCTTTTAAAGTTACTTGTAAAGTAACTATCACTAGTTTGTCAAAAGTGAAGGTCAGCTAAGAAATTTAACCACTCAGCAAAAAACAATTGTAATTTTGACAAGCCAAAATAAAAAATGGCAGTTAATCCTCTTAACACTTCCTTTTATTATTATTTGTGTTCTCAAAGTACAATTCTGAACTTCACACAACCAATGGAGCCAACAAAATTTTACCCAACTTTTTCCTTATCTAGTTTTTCTTCTGTGAAATCTATAGCCATGGAGAAGAGAAGATATTTGTTTGTTCACTTTTATATCTATGAGTTATTGATAGTCTTTTGAATAATGGTATGCCTTGCAGTACATTGAATCTCCTTATTTCAGTAATAAAACATGTTATGTTTCTTCTAGAATAATAATAACATCAACAGCAATAATAATGATCAAAGCATGCAAGTTTTCCAACAAAAGACATTTAACCAAAAAAAAAAAAAAAAAAAACTCTTACCGTTTCAGGATCCCATATTCTAACAATATGATTATCAGTTGTAATCAACTTTTGTCGTTCAGTGTTAAGAGTATGATGCCACTTAATGTCCAATATTGGACTGCCATACCTGTATGACAATAGCAGGAATTTCACTAAGCAATAGGTCAAAAGAAAAGAATGATTAAGCTCAACTTTGCAGAAAATTTAATAAACCATGAACAGCAGGACTCACATATGATCCTTCACTCGTACTGGATACGAGGAACGCAAGTCATAAATCAACACCTGCATATTCGTTAATAAGATCAGAACTGTATATTCAAAATTACCATGACAGTAAGAGTACAGATAAACCTAATTTTAAAATAGGAAATTATACAACATACAACAAAAGCAAACTAATATAGAATGATGAATCTATGTACTTAAAGAACTAAAGTGAATTGGGCTTTTTTTGAGTTTTAGTTGATAAAATTAAGTTCCATTATAGTAGTTCAAACACTTTTGGCTTAAAAATCCTAAATATACCAGGATAAGTAACAGCCATGCTGACAGATGTGCCTAAATACTGTTAAATTTAGTCGAGCTGATTAATAAGAATTTGGCAATGCTTAAAAGAATTTTTTGAGCAATTTAGCTAGAGAGACCAAATTGATTTATTTTTAATAATTTAGGGACCCCGCGAGTCCAAGATGGAAAGATAAGTAAAAAACTGCCTTTTACAAAAACGTTAGGGCAAGATTGAAGTTTCCACTTTTATATATCAATCTTAACCCCTTTTTTAATCTCAAAAATGAGTGGCTTACCCAAACAGATAACAGTAGCATCTAACACTACATTAGACAAATCAGGCAACTCCTTTCTGAGATGAAATGACCGACTCGTCAGCTTTAAAACTTAAGTGGATATTAAGAAGCACAATGGCATTCTGGACATCTAAAAGCAATATAAGGAAGTTGATGAAATGGATAATAATATAGTTAAGTACCTTCCCCGCGCTACTTCCAACTGCCATGAGGAAGCCCCCACTCTCATCAAACTCCAAAGCAGTGACCTCCTGCAAAGCCAGCACATTGTAGGGTAACAGTTTCAGGAAAATGAAAGGATAGTCTAGCCATTGTTGTGCAATTGTTGTTAATAAGACACATTTTCCTGAGTTAAGAGACGATATAGAATATTTTCTTGCCATCCCATCATGCAGAAAACTTAACAATAATATATTTGTTTCAATATAATACAGAACATGTCCCAAGTTAAAATTACGGGGAAATAGAGACCACAGTGACTGAAACCTCCGATATGCAATGAAAAATGGCACAAATAGGAATATGCACATTGGACAGGAAGAACCTATAACTCAAACCAAGATGCAGTAGCCACCAAGATTATGCAATATGTTGGAGTCCAAGGTATTTGGCTCTCAGGAATGTATGTTCAAAAGGACAACTCTGATAAAAGAAACCACAGCAACGCTTATCTACGTTACTGATGAGAATCTGATACCTGATCATTATCCCCAGCAGGTGCAACAGCATTAATTCTCCCAACTGAAGATCTCACTCTCATGTCAAAACATTCAACAGCACCATCCTCACCACCACAAGCAACTAGCCCATGAAGTTTACTGAAATAGAAAAAGCCAAACATCCTCAGCCTCAAATAAGCAAAAGTTGATCACAACAATACTAAGCATACAAATTTTATCTCACTAATGAAGGCAAATGGATAACAACAATAAGATTCAGCAACAACCTTCTAGAAACTACATTAAGTGCCGAAGACTGTGTGTTCAGAGAGGAGAGAAATCGTCCCTGTAAATTAAGAAGTCGATCATTATTCACAATGCCTAAACATAAAGCAGTCAAAAAATCAAGCATGAAAAACTACAAAAATTGTCACCGAAATGAATCCTAAGACATAATACAATAATTCAATAGATTTATTGTACATAAGATCAATGCAAATGATGTAAGCATCATAACGAAAGGTAATTTTCATGATGCTACAAACTGGCAAAAGTCGATGGCGGTGCAGTTACCAGAATATAAGAGAGAAACAAAACAACAATCTTTCAAACATGTCATGCAAGTAGTATGCAGTTCATAGAAACAAAATTAAGCATAAAGTTCATGCAGATAACAAAATGGAAACCAGATTCAGATGTTTTGGGTCTGATATGAAGTCCAAGGACAGAATCGAAAAGTGATGAACAAAATATCAACTATTTATAAATTATAAAACATTCCATTTTTATCCTCAGTTCATCATTCATTCCCGGTCAATTAAATAAACATACAAAACTGGAAAGGAACAGCGGAAGAGAAGTAGGACAAAGATACAAATTGATTAAATGTGGCAAGAGTTTACGAAGTTTTTTACACCGAAAAGATAATAATAATAATAATAATAATAATAATAATAACAACAACAATAACAATAAAAGAAATATGCTAAGAGCTGAATAACTCCATTTAAGTACAAAAATGTACCTGTTCTAAATTAATTCTATATAGATCCGGAGAAGAAGCAGCACAAAGCAAGTCGCAAGACCAGCAATCATAAGCCATATCCCTTCCCATCCTATCAGGGTAAAAACAAATGCATTATAGCAATCATCCATCATATAATTCAACAAGAATATATTTCTAATATAGCCAACATTAATTGAAGTACATATAAGTGTTTGAGTGACAAGTATCAACAACAGACAAAATAGAAGATATGAATAATCGGATTAGAACTAACAACCATACATTCAATTTCTTAACAGAGATCACCATCCACCAGTGGCACTAGGTAACTATGGAACTTTCTACACTTCAAATAAGTGTTTCATATTACAGCAAAATGATAGGGTACTGAGGTTCTAGCATCCTCATAAGCTAATTGACATTATTATGGAATGAATAATTTGATCAATTCATAAAATACAGTGCAAGATGTCATATTAGATGGACAAAAACAGATAATAATAAAGCACTGGAAACAAAACCTTGGAATGCGCAAACTGTAGTGTTTTCCATATTTTGCATGTAGAGAAACAGAACGATCCGCACACAAAAATGCAAGCTTTGAGTAGTCATCGGACAATACCTATATACCAAACAAACCATTGTTACTAAAATGTCAATTATCTTGAAGAAGTTGTGACAAAACAATCAAAGAAATATGAACCTTCTATTAAGAATTTAATTTAGATGTATGACAACGATCATAAGAAAATTGTATGTTATTTTGCATGTCAAGTACCGGCATACACCTATCTATAGGAAAACATTAAAATTTGAAGATGGAATAACTCCAACTCCACCGCCACCCAAAAAGGAAAACATTAAAATAATAATCATCCGGCTAGTAACTTGCAAAAAAAAAAAAAAAAAAAGATTAAGATATGTACTCAACTTATAAATTACCCCTTTTTTGCTCAATCATGAGCCATAATGCTGAAATTTTATTAATTAACCACAAACACTAGGGCAGATATGCAAGACCAAGTAAACCCCTATTCACCCATTCATACAGCACCGTTGTCTAACATGTTAAGATACTATAATTACAGAAAAATGAGTATACTGAACTTATGTAACATTGAATAGTTACTTAAAACCCCAAGGGATTGGCCAAGTGATTGAAGGGAAAATATGTAAGACCAAATATACCCTTAGTCATCACCCATTCATACAGCACCATTGCCTAACATGTATTAAGAAATTAGAATTATAGAAAAAATGTGTAAATTGAACTTATGTACCATTGAATAGTTACTTGAAAATACCCGAAGGGATTGGCTAGTGATTGAAGGGTGGGACTTCATCCAAGAGGTCAAGGTTCAAAACCCCCCTGGGCCACCAACATAAGATATTAAACACCATGCGAGTTTCATGGCTACCAAGATTGTAAGGTCCAGCAATAACCCTCAGTTTTGAACCTAGGGAACAAGGGAAAGGTTGGGGCAGTTCTAGGTATCAAAAAAAATTAGTTTCTTGAACAAAAGTCGAAATTATGTCATGACTTTCTTGTTTCCTTGGAGTGTACATGTGTTCTCTTATTCTTGATTTCCATTTTCTTCTTTTTCCATAGGAATCCTAATCCTTCTACTCTCCTTTTTTTTTCTCTGTTTCTCAACAAATACGATTTTAGACAATTATGCATCTGAGATATTGGAAAGTAATTCAAAACACAAACTACTAATCAGTTAAACATTATTAAATTTAAACACAACAGAAATTTGTTTTCAGTTAACTATACTGATCTACTAACATTTTTGCCGAACAAGAATCAAAAGCAAGGTTATGGAAGAGATTTCTTGAATTTCCCCTCAATATTACATTGGTAGAAGTTAGAACCATAACTAAACCACCAAAAACACCCTACTACCCTAATTGTACTTTTAAATCTTATTTAATCCCCAGATACCTGTGAACCAATCCAAAAGTAAACCACTCTTCTTTCACATGATAGCCCATAGCTCAAGATTCTCAAGGCAGTCATGCTTCAACAAACATAAATCTTTTCAAACATATTGTCCTACAACAGGACATGATGAAGGATGTAAGTGCCTTAAAAATCCAGTCAAGCTTTTAGGAAACATGTATATGTACCTGAAAATCAATTATCTCTGAATCCAAATGTCTCTCAAACTTCAATCCCAATTGCCTTAGTTCATATACTTTGACTTGTGGTGGGTATATACCTGCATTTCACAATTCAAAAGTTAATTGAAAAAATCGGCATGAAATCATGTGATCGTTATGTAATGATCTGATCTTTTAAAAATTTAAATAAGTATAATAAAATCGAACTTCAAAACACCTGATGCAATAAGAAACTCTCCATCAGGAGTTGCCTTGATTTTGGTAGTCGCAGTTTCAAACCACAAGTCCTGAATTAACTCCACCCTTCGTTGATAGTCTAGCATTTGAAAAAACATGAAAATAAACACACTCAACAAATATCTTAAACAATTTGGTAGGTACAGTACAACTTTCCATCTCAAATATATAAAACATAAAAGTACCTGCATCTTTGCGAAGAGCACGCTGCTTCTTGGGAGGAATCCAGGCGGCAACAGAGCGTTGCTGCGAAAAGATGGAATACATCTTGACTCCATTTATGGACGTCGATTTCAACAAGTTGCCTGATCCACCTCTCGACGCCATTGATATCCACAGTGGAGGATATAAAGCAGAACCAGTAACTTAAGACAAAAATAAATAGAACTTTGACTCGCCAGAGAAAACCAGCAAGGTTGGATGCCAAGCAGCTTCACGTCGAACGGCGGCAGAGCAGAGGAGAGACACAGAGAGAGAGAGAGAGAGACTGCGGAGAAAGAACACAGAGAAAGAGTGTTTTCGCGGGTTTAATGTATACCCGAAATCTGGATCCATACCCTACCCGCAAACTATGCGGGCCTGAAAATTGTTGCTAGTAAGGGCTGGGTCGATCTGACCCGACCAATTTCAAGTGAACCCAAAAAAGTGTTTTGAGCCCAAAATAGAATTCTGGATCCCGGTTCATGGAGCCTCTTGTTCGATCCGGACATGAACCCGGAAGCGGTCAACGGGAGCTATTAAGCCGCCGTTTCCGAGATGATGTCGGCTGCGAATAAAGGCGACGCGATGATGATGGCAGAAGCGGCGGCCGAGATCGAATTGACAGCTGAGATCGAGTGAGTGATTTTTGTTTTCCTTTTCTACTAAGTTTTCAGATTCTAGAACAAATTGTGAATTTTCTTACTTTGATTTTTAATTAAATTTTAAATTGTTTAAAAAAAAAAATTCTATTGGTGTATATATGTAAGTATTGATGAACCTTGTGAAACTTTACAACTGAATGACATGCTCAGTAATGGATCACACCAGTATTACATTCTTGCAACTTGTGCTACGAGTTGGCATGGTAATTATTCATCTGAATCTCGAGGATCATGTAGCCATGTCAAAAATTGCCACATCAACAACTACACAGTTCAAGTATATATCGATTGGTATTCTTTTGTGAAAATGTATTATTGGTATATTTCATTATAGACGATTTATGTGATAATCGAAAATTAGGACCAATTCCGTTGAGACTTCATTTTCTCATCAATATGCAAACTGAAACGTAGAGACAAGGGGTTTCAGAAGATTGCTTTTAATAGTTGTTTTTCCATTGTCGAGATGATTTTAACTAGTTTTTTATATGGTTTTTTCAGATTACGAAGAGTTGGGATATTGGTTTAACTAGAAGAAGTGTACGCCTTTTGCTCTTTTTCTAACTAGAGATTAGATTTTCGGGATCGACTTGGCAGTTGGCACTAATGAAGGTTATGTTACTGGATTTTATGGTTTCTCATGTATTCCTATATATCCTATTTATGTGGTCACGTAATGTGATTCTTAAAGCTAATTTGAACAAAGCCTTTTGGGGTTGAACTTTTAAGCTAGTATTAGTTTTTGATATTATAAATCAATTCTCTCCGATAATTTATTTCTTATCATGCATGTAAATTCTACATGTATATTCATTTATATAACAATAGATTTGATAATATTATGTAAATCGAATTGAGAATTCCACATATCTAGAAACAATTCAATATAAACTTTTGATCACAAAACAGTTCTTGTGAAAATCTCATATAAATTTATTAGTATGTGAAATTCTAAATCGATCAGAACTAATTATGATTTATATATGCAATGTTGTAATTACGCCGTGAGTAAATGTTAAATTACCTCTTCAGTTAGTACACTTATAGTTTGAATTAATTTATTTTCATACATGTTATATGGTTGTCAGGTTGTGTATGAATTACCATAAAAATATTAATGAATATTTTCTTTTTAATGGAATTTAAGTCTTGAAGAATGCTTATTTCGAAAATAAAAAATAAAATAAAATAAAATAAGTCTAGGAGAATGCCCATTAAGTTTTGGGCTTCATCCCTAACACTGTTATATATTTGCTAATAGAATTTGTGGGGCATGTGACATGATATACTGGCTTAATCCGTATCCAAATGGGTCAAAGGTATATTGAGACCTATCGAGATCAAGCACTACATGTATGATTTAGATATCTACTTTCACCACGTTTATAAAAAACTTCACAAATTATATTAGTAAAATGCATATACTATACCAAGACTCGAACCTCACAAGATGTGCATACCATCTATGCTAAGGGGATGTGCATGTATTGGCTTAATGTTAGTTCACATTTCACACAAAGGCGATGATTCTTCGTCTTCTTGGTCCCATACTCTCATAACAGAAACCATTCCTGGGAATCACACAAATCAGAGATGGGTTGATTTGGTTTGTATTGGCTTAAGTACCATTCCTGTCTTAAACATTTCTTATGTTTTATTTTTTGTCTTCCACTTACATGCTTGAGGGATGAACCTTGCAGCTGTTTGTTAGCTCTTCTAATAGACGCATCGATGTTATCTTTTTTTTTTTTTTTTTATCATTCCATATCAAGTAGTGGTACTTAACTAACAATATGTTGATCCAAAGTAATTTGAACTTCAACATATGTGTGGCATGTCGGATTGAACCCAAGAAGAATGGGTAAACCATCATAAATGAGCAGAGTTTCTGAGCTAGAATTATTTTGTGTTCTCG
Organism: Acer campestre; assembly: GCA_954870605.1. Classification (NCBI taxonomy): domain Eukaryota; kingdom Viridiplantae; phylum Streptophyta; class Magnoliopsida; order Sapindales; family Sapindaceae; genus Acer; species Acer campestre. The sequence continues at coordinate 23,608,020 of OX940806.1, read as the reverse complement.
TTTTTGATCAGCCGGTAATATACAAGAATAAATAATAAAGCCCCTGAAAAAGATATGAATATCACTGATTAGTGATCATTGACAATAAAATAAAAGCAGAATTTGAAATGTGCAATAAAGATTTGAGAGTTATGTTCTGTATCTTGGATGTTGGATGATGGTTGCTGCTCGGTTGGTGAAGCCCTGATCTGATGAATACTGGGTACAGAGATTATTTCCCAGGATGGTCTAATAAGGAGCAAGTCGTGATGGTGTCTTGGCCACGGCAAATGCAAAATAGTATCAAGTATGTTGCTTGGTTTTGAAGAATACTCACCACTCACCACTCTCCTTGGTGGCTATCTAGAATGTTGCTATGTATTTTCCTCGGAAACCAAATATCCTAAGAATGATCTGTTAGTTTTCTTTTGCAAATCATCCTCATCATATTTGGTTCACGTCGAAAATACACGATTTTTAAGAAGATCGACAGCAACTCTTCGAAACCAAGCACCATACTCTAATCTTTGTGGCTGATAATACCATCACTGCTTACACCTTAGAAGACAATCTTGGGGTGACATCCTGCATATTCTCCTTCAGCAGCATTACCTCTACCTCTACCTCTGTTGGCAAATATTGACTTGCCCAAAGTACCGTAGAGATATTGAGAACTTCCGGTTTTAACTAGAATGCGTTTTTCAGATGTAATGAATGCTCAATACAAATTTTGAATAGCTGTTTTAACAAGTACTGAAAATGAGAAGAAAAAAAAAAATGTTTATGATGATCAAAAAGACTTATTATGTTGGATTAAAAAAAAACAATTTTTTTCATGAGAAACTGCTAAGAAAAACAGTAGACTGTTAAATAAATCACTAACCAGGAAAAAAGAAAGCAACCCAAGAAATGTTTGAAGCAAATTAAGGTTAGGTGTGTTGGTCGAATCAATAGGTGATATACTTCCAATCTGAATTTGGAGGCCCTTTTTATAACAAAATAGCTGTTTAGAGGATGGATTGCATCCCAAGTAAAGGATAACTTTTACATCACAAGTAAGCACCTGCTTTTGCAAAGGTTGTACAAGCTTGGTGGAGGTGTACAACCACTGTAAGTGTGCTACTTGGATTGCTGTTGAAGCAATGAATCATGCTACTTGGATTGCTGTTGAAGCAATGAATCATGAGGAATGAAGAGATGCAAACCTAAATTGCAATGATATTGAGGATGAAGACATGATTCGAACCTACAACTTCAATGATTTGCGTGTGACAAGTATATTATTAGGCCAATCTGATCTCCGTAAAACATTTTGCGGTAATATAATGGTATTTGGCATTAAAAAAAAAAAAAATTAAGTGCTTTTGACATCAAGAAATTAACATGCAAAACCTAATAAGCTTCTAGTACAAAAAGAAATTGTTGCTGTTATATTAAAGCAAAAGATGGCTAATAAAACATCAAGTTTGCCTTTTGCTTTCCAGCTTTTGCTGCTTCTACACAATTGTGGTTTCATAATCTTAAAAAAAGTTTTTCAAGGTTATGTTACAATTTAAAATTACAAGAAATTATTTTAATCGATTCTCATAAAAAAAATAAAATAAAATAAATAAAAAAAATAGAGCCAGTTTGGTATTGTTTTTTAAAAGTTAAAATCAAATTATTTTATAATATTGACATAAAATGATGTTTGGTAAAATTTTTAAAGGTGATTAATTGATAATCTAATAAGTTTTGACAATGATTTTGAGAAGATGATAATATTTTGAAAATGATTATGGAATAATCTATTTTAATTAATTTTTTAAAATACCATTATTGTCCTTATGAAATAAAGTAAAAATAATTTATATGCCTTATTTCATCTCAAAATTAAATATTATATTTAACCATTGATTTGATTTATAAAATCTTTTAAAAATATTTTTATTGTTCTTATAGATTTTTTTTTAAATTTTTTTTTTAATATTCTACTTAAATATTGGTTTAATATATATAATTACTGTTTTTGAACTATACACTGGCATGTACATCTTAAAGTAATTTCATAACACAATCCGACCAAATAACCTTTTAATTTTCTATTTTGATAAATTATTGTATCTAGATCTTCACTCGAATCCCTTTAATTAAAGAAGAGTAATGCTACATTGCCCAAATTTGGTGCCCAAATGATGTGGCAACACTTTTTAACCATTCATTTAAATTGTATTAGATTTGCATTATTTAAATGAATGGCTCAAAGTGTTGCCACATCATTTGGGCACCAGATTTGGGCACCAAATTTGGGCAATGTAGCATTACTCATTAAAGAATGTATATAAAAGCAATTTCATAACACAATCCGACCAAATAACCTTTTTCTTTTCTGTTTTGAAAACTTCTTTTGATAAATTACTGCATCTTCACTCAAATCCCTTTAATTTCTTTAACGACATGTCCCCCAAAAAGTATTGGTTTCTCATTTCTCCTGTCTCATACATTTTACAGTGTAAGACAATTAAAGGTGTCCCAATATTCAAATTTAAAGTGTCCGACCAAGTGACCAACTACTCTATTCACTCGTATAGCAATTACATTGTCGTACATACAATTATGAAAAGTGACCTCTTATAATTACAAGCGTATTATTGGGAGGTCTAATGTCTTCCAAATAATTATTAATCTTGACAACTAAATAAGCAAGAAATGACAAATGCCTGCCTAATTCAATGGCAGTCTAATTCCCTGCCAAGCGTAAATGCAACTCGTTTTGCAGGGTAGGGTATACATCGTTACAGGCTTACAGCTCCACACTGATCCGATGGATATGGTGGTGCCACCCCTCTTCTAAGTCTTCTCGGCGGTGCCACACTTCTAAATCTCTTTGGCTTTCCATTATTCTGGTGTTTTCGCCGTTTTTCTTCCCCTGCCACGAAAACAGAATAGCAAGTAAAATCAGGACCTAATAAACTAAAATGGCCCCTTTGAATAAGCCTATTTCTTAAAGGTTCTTCGTTAGCTTTTAAAATACGATCAAAGTTAACAAAACATAACACATATACAGAAATCAGAAGTTTATATAATAGCTTCAATCAAGGGTGAGTATTTGCATCTTTAGGACTTCAAAAACATTGTAAGGTAATATGTATAGAATTCATATGTGTTCTAATAGCTATTTATTATTTCGTAAAGAAAGATTATTGTTTGAATTTACCCTTATTTTTCAAAAATTGCGCAAGATAAGTTACAACTCACAGACAGCTTCATATGTCATTATAAAGCCTTCTCCAGCCATCTTGGCAATCTTAGAGAAGCCTTCATTCCAAGTCTGGTGAGGAATACCGAGTATAGTAGGTGGAGAAGGAACACAAAGAATCCACAATTCAGCAAGACCTGTTAATCAGAAGAATCGTAAGTTTTTTCCAAGCAGAAATTGAACGAAAGTTGATCAAAATGAGGGGGCGGAGTGTGGTTGAAAAGATACCAAAGTCCCAAATATGATATATATCACATTCATTGATGGAATTATATTAACGCCAGTGGCAGTGAAAATGAGCGTGAGAGTAGTATGGATAGTTATGGTGATCTACAAGAAAATGAAAAAAAAACAGTCAATTTTAAAAACATTGATGTTAAAATACACAAACTTGAGAGATAAAACGGTAGATGATTACCAAAGCAAGTATATTTTCTCTTATTAAGAATGAGGATGTCAAAATATAACCCATTGCACCAACTGCGCGAGCCTGCATTTTTGAACAAGTGTCACTTTGATAAAAGAACCCAGTGCTTCAAACATGAATAGGAAATTCAAGGAAAAAGAGAGAAATTTACAATAGTGCACAAGAATATTGAAAGACCCCAATTTGCTCCCAACCTGAGAAGATGAAACCAGAAGGAAAAAAAAAAAACAGTTACTGCCTGATTTTGATTGGTTTCCAAATCATTATTCTCATCATTTTGACCTTAGCAAAATGATCAGACAGTAATAAGCATGTCTACTGGCAGTAAAAAAATCATCTAAATGAACACAGCGAAAACCACAAAATAACTATATGGAGTTCTTCACTCTATTAAACCAATACCAGCTTTACTAGACACATGGCATTAAAATGCTACCAAGTTACAGAAAACAGTAAAAACTTTTATTTATTTATTTATTTATTATTATTTTTTTTTTTATGAAACATATGTAAGGAACTTAAAGCAAGTTAAAGGGTTTGAAATTATTTACAATTTTTTGATAGAGATAAATTATAATACAAGGGTAACTCCAGACATCTGTGATGTTAAGATATATTTGAAAAAGAAAACAAAAATATGATCAATATCAGTGTTGCAAAATGCAGCCTAGGCGGTCAAACGCGGCCTATGCAGCGTTGACCGCCTAGATGGTTTTTTTTTTTTTTTATAAAAAAAAAAACCCAAAACTTCATTGTTTATGGATTTTAAATTGGAATTTGATTTAGTTTGTTGGAATTTGATTGATTTTGTTGGAATTTGATTTTCAATTTTAGGTTGAATATATACAGATAAGTATAGGAAATCCAAAAAAAAATAAAAAATTCCGACCGCCTAGGCGGCAGGTCACCGCCCGACTAGCGCCTTGTGCATTTTGCAAAACTGATACATACTCATAGTAATCCCATACCTCCACAGAGATCCCATTGTGAAACCAAGTATACCATGTGTAAGCTGCGAGAGAAAATATTTAAAAAGAAACTAAATTAATAGCTATTCTGCTTAAGAAAGTATAATATAAAATTGTCTGTATGAAAAACAATATATTAAAGGGAATACAGAATTACAGAAAACAGAATTCTGCTTTCGGGTCCGATTTTGGCAAAATTGAAATGGATTACCAATCTGAATTCAGTTTCTGATTCCATTTTATCCTTTCAGTTTTCAAGTGTATAACCAAAAACACCCATGTCTAAATTTATTAGCATGCTGACTGATCATTGATCAACATTTCTATACAACCGCATCAACAAATTTTCACCATGTTAGATTGACCCACCTAGAGATTTCAGTTCTTTTGTTCATTCAACTCAAACCCAAATGGAAAGGAACAGTTCTCAGTAACAAGTTCAAGGAAGTAAGAAGTTTAAGCACACTATGTCTATGCAATATAAGAAGCTATAGATTTTCATGAGCTCAAAAACAACTAGAACTGAACAAAACTATTTTAAAGACATGCCAATCATAAAAGAAAAAGAAAACAGCATTAATGCAGCAAAAAAAAATGGCTGAAAAAGAAAAATCTCACAATATAGATTAAGGCCTTCACTGGACCAGACAAGACAAGCAATAGCATTGCTGTTGCCACCTGCAAAAATGAATAATCATGAATTAAACGATAGAACTTATAATGTAATACGTCTGAAATTGTAAAAGAGTTGTTGTAGAAAGTTACAAACCATGGTTTTTCTCCCAGCTGCAACACCCCATCTCATAGAAGAGATTACTATTGGCAATGAGAAGAAGCATCCAAAGTAATTCTGTGCAAACCCAAATTCTAATTTACATTTTTATGCTAAATTTTATGAAGAACAAGCACACACATTACTCATTGCCAAAATGGATAAATGGCAACAATAACAAGCAAACATTTGAATAAAAAAATATATATATATTAAGAACATTAAAGCAACTGATAACTAAACGAAAACAAAAACAAAATATAAAATAGACAAAAACCCACATCAAAGTTAGTGGAAAAACAGAAACAAACCTCAATAGAGAGAGAATTGCTCAAGAAGTAAACTAGGCCAGTAACAGCAGCGAACATGGAGCACTCAACCAATCTGAGTGTCTTCAGGTAAACGACACCGTCAGGTGCTAAGTCTTCGAATTGTGGTATTTCCTCTTGTTCATTATTGAAAAGTAAAGGTTGGGTTTTTGAAAGACAGGAGAGTTTGAAGCTGGGTTTCAGGAGAGAGAGAGTTGAAGAAGAAGACAGGGAAGAAAACTTTAGAGGGAAATTGGGTTGGTGAGGAGGGGTAATCTGGGGAATATGAGAAAACAAGGGATGGTGATGGATTTTTAGAAGGTTCATCATTCATGGACGTACTCTTGTGCTGCCTCTGATATTTGTTTCAGAGGATAGATTGAATTTGAAGCTGTTGCTGTTGATCATCTTTGTTTGTGTTTCTTTCTTTTCTTTTGTTGGGCCAACTCAATGGGCTAGCCCAATATCAAAACATTTGTTCCTTTTTTTTTTTTTTTTTTTTTTTCTCATTAATTTTTTTTTTTTATATATAATAATTCAAAATTTAAGGAAGAAGAGAGACCCGAACCCATAACATCATAGTGTAGGTGTGAAAAGTATACCGTTATACCAACTTCATATTCTCTTTCTCAATAAAAATTTACACAAATTTTATTAGACCTGATAAAACTCTAACCGATTCATAATTAGAGCATCCCCAACAAGACTTCCTATTTTTTTCCTTATATTTAAGGAGCTAGTTGTACTTTTTACGAATAAAGAGTCATATAAGGAGTGGCGAATCCAACAAGCCTCCCTAAAAATGACTCCCTATTATTATTATTTTTATTATTTTTTATTATTTTTTTATTTATCATATTTAATATCAAATTATAATATAATATATTATAATTTTATTTGTGCAACTATAGAGAATTAATCATTTCATTCATTAAAAACTAATTTTAGTTTTTTTTTTTTTTAAATATAATACGATACAAAGAAATGAAATGAATTTAGCTGTTGTAATTTTGGTTAAAAAAAAAAAAAATTGTGGCTAGCCGTTGGAGACAGAAAAATTGTAGGCAAAAAAGGAGAATTATTTGAGTTAAAATAAAAAGAATTTAGGTTAAATTAAAAATAGAAAGAATGAATTTGGACCATTGGATATGAGTGATGTGGAGGGAGGATGTCTTGGCTCCCTAAATTTAGGGAGTATTTGGCCGGAATTAAAAATAGGAAGCGGGATAGGGAGCCTATTAGAGCACTTTCCGATTGAGGCTCCCTAAATATAGTCAAGGAGGTCCCCAATTCCGGCCTATTGGGGATGCTCTTAAGTACTCCCTATTTATCTATCCTAGGATAAAAGGGCATAGGCCTTTTGCATCCCCTCAAGTCAAGAATTAGAGCCTCACAATCACTGACCAATATGCTTTTCTCGCATGCCCTTCTTCGTTCATGGTCAATATTTTGGTGTTCTAGGTGTAGAGGAACCACACCAATCCATGAAGTTGGTGGTTAAAATCTAATGTAGTGACGATACTGCAAGGAAATCCTGCGGAAAAAATCACTTGACACTAGGATGATAAAAAACTTGAACACCTCTCATTCTTATGCCCTTTGCAATATGAAAAAGTCTTCTTATTTAAAACCTCAATTATGAAATCCCTTCTCCCCTACTTCAAACTTAGTAATGCACCATGTTCTTATAGAAAGAAATATGCTTTCACATCTTCTTAACTCAAAATGGTAGGAAAGGAAAGGTTATTTTTTAGGGTATTTCCGAGAATAGATTTGGTGGAGACAATGCGAGGTCTGTAGCACGGAGGATTAGAGTATGTGGCTACAAACTACAGTGTCGGGGTTCGAATCCCTCCTCACCCACAACCAACCCAAAAGGGAAGGACCTTTCCCTCCGGAGGTAGAAAAATCATGATTGGGATTTAAGATAGCAGACCAAAGATATGGAACTTGGGTGTGGGTCTTTTATTCTTTTATCGAAATGGAGTAGACTTACTTTTTTTTTTTTTTTTTTTTTTTTACCATTAATTATTTTTTAAAATAAAGTATGCCGGGCTGAATTAAGGCTTTCAAGGGAAGAAGCTTATTAACGGATTGAAAAACAATATTAATCTTTATTAATATACACATTTTTTGTATAAGTTGGAAAATACATACTTTTTCATTAATGGCCTTTCTTCTTTCAGTTGTCTGTTCGTGATCATATATGACCACGAGATACATCAAAATCTCTAAAAGTGCTTGGTAATTGGCATAACTAAACTCAAGAAGAGGATAAAAATATTCAATAACAAAGACAACAGCACAACCAAAGAATTAAAGAAATTGCTTTCAGTGTAATATATTAATAATGGGAAAATTACAATAACTTCATCAAGCTTATGACATAAAACCATAGCCAAACAAATATATATACAGTCTGTTTCACGGTTTTGATTTCATATCTCAACAATTTGACTATGTTTAAGTATAGCTGGAGGACTCACAATCCTTTATAATGAGATCAAGCAAACCCTACAGGTGATAACTCTGGCAATCGGCATGAGAAGCAAGCTTGAGAAGTTGAGAGTCCTAGAGGATCATAATAGATCTGCAAAATAATGGTAATAATTAAAGTAGGCAACCCATTTTTGTGGCAAACTAGTTCAATAAAAAGTTTAAAATTTCAGAATTTATCCTAGTCAAACACACCTGGGAATATATAAACAGTTAAACAAAAACAACACAAGGTTGCTTAGGAAACTACTCAAACATGAAACAACACATGCATGTTTAAAAATTAACAAAATTAATTTACAAATCTACCTTGAAAATTTCTCGCCCACCAATTCTCATTCACCGGTAAATTGCTGATCCAATTGTTTCTTTCAATTGCAAGATTATGCAAGCTCTTAGAAGAAAGAAAAAGCTTCATAATCATGATGAGTGGAGACAATGATATTTGCGATCTAGTACTAGATTTATCCATTTGGGATATGTGTTTCCAATATGATGGTTGGACGTTATTTATGCAAGTTTTTTTTTTTTTTTCTTTACAATTTCTTCGGGTAAATTTTATCTTTGGATGGGGAGAACACATATACATACTATATATAATTATATCATATTCATATTTAACATATTTCAAAGGAGTTAGGATTTTACTTGGACAAGGGTTATGTGCCACGGTTCAATACTCTGCAATATCCTTTCTAACATTTTATTTTATTTTTTAAATAAAAGGTAATATTTTGTAATGTAAAAATATATATATTTCAAAGGAGTTAGGACCAACAATAACAATAACAATATTAATAAAGTAATTACAATAACAGTAATAATAATTATTCCACAATTACAAAATTTATGATAATTATTAGTGGATTGAAAAACAATATTAATCTCTAATGTACATGTTTTATATAAGTTGGAAAACAATATTCTTAATAAAAAATAAAAAACATATTTTTCATTAATATCGCATTTCTTTCTTCAGTTGTCTATTTGTGGTTCCAATATGACCATGAGATGTTTGCCACTTGGTATAACTAAACTCAAGAACAATATCGAAAAATACAAAAACAAAGACAAAAACACAACCAAAGACATTACTTTTAAGTTTTAAGTGTAGTATAATATTAATGGAAAAATTACAATAACTTCATCGAATTTAGACATAAAGCCATAGCCAAACCAATCTACCATAGCAAACTTCTTCAAACATGAGAGCAACCCGGTTCAAAGAGGTCTCAAGGAAACTTTTATGCTTGAAATACCTTACTTTGAAAATTATCTTAGCAGCCAAAGAACCTGAAGTGTCTACCAATCTCCAAGCTTGATTAATTAGCCAATAAAGCTTGGTAAAATTTTGATTTCATATCTCAAAAATTTAGGTGGTGTTTGGATCTAATTTTTAAAACTGTTTTTTGTTTTTAAAAACAAAAAACAACTAGAATATTGTTTGGTTGAACATTTTACAAAACTGTTTTTGAAAACAAAAAACAACTTTGTAAAAGTTATAACTAAAAAGTTAAAAACAACTTTTTATTGTTTTTTATTGTTTTCAAAACATGTTTTCAAAATAAAACATAATTTTTCCCTCCAAACAACTATTTCACCCATTTTAAAAATAACAACCAAACACTTTTACATCGTTTTCCGTTTCAAAAAACTACTTTTAAAAAACACTACCAAACACATTACAATTTTAAAAACATCATTTTTAAAACATGATTTCCATTTTTTTTTTAAAGTTTTCAAAAACACCATTTTAAAAACGATACCAAACGCGCCCTTAACTCTCAGCTGGAGGAGTCAATTTTTGCCAAATGAAATCAGGCAAACCCTGCAGATTATAACACTGACAAGACAGTAACATACTAGCATGAGAAGCAAG